>JAKSZT010054487.1:20589776-20818087 GCA_026826555.1 Tolypeutes matacus
AACACCCTATGACTGACTGATTCACAGGTGATCAGAATAGCTTTCTTTCCTCGCAGTGTGCCAGCATAAAAATGCCAACATGGTTATGAAAAAATGCTCTTTGGTACTTCAAGTTTCATGGTTCTGAAGTTTGGCCACTATGTAGTAATGCACGATATCTTCTGTTTGCAAATGTGTTGATTATCCTTTTGGAAACTTTGCTGCTAAGCAGGAATTTAAATTTTGGTTTGTTTTTGAAAATCCATATCTGTAACTTATGACTTTTCAACTGTAAATAGTAATAAAGAAAATAAACCCGTCAGTTGGATATTTACCATTGAAATTAAGTACTCCGCTAGATCGTGGTGATCAAATAATGAGGCTCTGTAAAAAAGAGAGTTATAATCTATTAAGGTATTGTTGATATAAATAAATAAAATAAAGCTACACTATTCAGAAAGTGAATTTCCCATGTCATTTAAAAACTGATAAAATATTACAGAATTAGAAATCTTTCAAAATCTATAATTGATTCTGATTAAGGTAACATTTCAAAGTAATAGAGAAAAATAAAACAGAAGATTTTTTTCTGCATTTTTTAATAAACCTATTTTCTCCGTGTAAAAATCATCATGATGATTATTTCAAAGTGAGTAGTAGTTAGTATATTTTCCAACAGTTTGCAACACAAGTCAAAAGAAATGGTTCTGACCCTCCTCCGCCATATTTGCCAAAACAATATTCCCAACGTTGTAGTTTCAACCACATACCCGCAAATCCCCAGAGTTCACCTGCTCCCTCCCCCGATCCTCCTCCCAGTTCCATGTACAGTGCAACTCCCCCCCCACCTCACAGATCAGCACTACCAAACCTAATAGCATCACTGCACCTGTGGGAGAGAGTTTAAACTATAATGTAAACTATAATCCACACTTAGTGGCAATGCTCCAATATGTGTTGATCAATTATAACAAATGTACCACACTAATGAAGGATGTTGTTGATGTGGAAATCCCCTACATTTTTAATGTAACATTTATGTAATCTAAGTATATTTAAAGTTTTCTAAAAGTACATTAAAAAAAGAAAAAAAGAAATGGCTCTGTTATCACGGTGACCATGGAGAATATCAACAGCTACCCTCAAATGGGACCCAAGATTCACCTTGCCCTTATGGAAAAGCTCCTCTTTGGCAAAAATCACCAAGGCAATGATGCTTTCCTAAGGATTATGAAGCCCCACCCACCAAAAAAATTATGGAGAAAACTGAAGTCATTTGGTATCATTTCCTGCCAGTCATGATGATAGCATTAATTAATTAAGGAAATAAAAGTTTTCCATCTATATTAAGATACCACCACACCATTAACAAATGTTAATACTAATGATTTAAAACTTCATGTTTCCTATTGAAAATCTTATTTCTTTGTTCCTATTTAAAATTTTCTCTACAAGGCTACACTTGGCCTTTTGTACATAAATTTCACAAACAGCTTGTCAATTTTCACCAAAAATTCACGAGGGGTTGCATTATGTTCAGTGCATATCGAATATATTCAATAATTTTAGGAAATAAATAATGACATTAAGGCTCCATTCCTTTTAAAAATATTAATTTTGTTCTTCTATCTAATCTAGAGCCTTGTTACTCCAAGTGTAGTCTGCAGACCAGCAGTGTTAGCATGATCTGGGAGCTCATTAGGAATGCAGAACTTAGTAAATCTGGACACTGAGGCTTTGAGAAGTTACTTAATTGGCCAAAAGTTACACAGCCAGGAAGGACCAAAGCAGCTGGAACCCCAGTCTCCTCATCCCAAAGCTCACCAGTTCAGCCGAAAGGAAGTACTGCAGTCTTTGTACTACAGTAACAAAAGGAATTCTAGACTTTGTAGCTCAAGATAATCTAAGCACCTCTTAAAATATATTTATATATATATATATAAATAACATTTTTGTAATCAAATGCACATATATGCATATATATTTATATATCATTTTGCAAATGTTGTTATGTATTGTGAAAATTTTGATTTTTACCCACAATAAAAAAAAAAGATACTCTTCAAATATTGCTAAAGGGGTATTCCAGGATCTAGGGAAGTATCAAACTCATCAGAATCAGACTGAACTGGCCCAAGAAATCTTCAGCTAACCCAGGCTGAGAATGTCCAGGTAGGGAAATCACCAAGCTAAGGATACTTATGGGCTAGGTGGATGGGCCCATTTTCTTAAAAATAATTCATTTTTACACATATTTGTGTACTAAGGCTGTGTTCTAAATGGATAAAATTATTCTAACTATACCTAGACCACTGGGTTTCAAAGTTGAGTAAATGTTGGAATCACTTAAGGAATTTTAAAAAGCATGGATTCCTGACACCCACTGCACAAATTCTAATATTATCTAGGGTGTGAACCAGCATTGGGCGTTTTAAAAGCTCCCAATATGATTCGGAAATAAGCAGTTTGAGATTCTCTGGTCTAGGGGTTAGTCTATCCATTGAGTTTATTTCAATAGCTCTTTTTTTTCCCCTTTGCAATGCTTCTTAGTCTTTTTCACACTACCAATCCTTTATTCATATTTGCCAATTTGCTTTTCCTAACGTGCTGTTATTTATTTTTACATGGATGTTAAAATTTTGAGTATCTTAAATATCCTTATCTTTTTAAATTTAAAGATCACCCTATGATTTTGATTTCCTTGGAAGTAAATTAAGCCTTTTGTGGACTTTGCTCTCTTTTATTAGTTTTCCTTTATGCTATGAAATTTTAGCTTTCAAACTGATCATACATGGGAATTCCCTGGAGTTCCTTTCTGACCAAGCTTTTCCCATTGATTCTGGTGATTTTGCTGATGACTACATCCATTTCACCCCCATCTCCCCAGGTAAGAGCAAGGCCCTATATTGGTAGCTGGAGGGTGTTTTTCCCTGGGGGATATTGTAGTTGGTCTAGTTCTCTGTCGGGAATATCTCCTCTTTGTTTGCCATTCCAGTCTTCCAGCATGGTCACAGCTTGTACATGTACGTGTATGCTAACCTCAGCCACCTGTTCACACAGAGGGAGCATTTAGTCCTTGTCTTGCCAAGGGATTTGCACTGCCAGTTTACACTGCCCATTTCCTGTCCTAGCCTCTAGTGAGCCTACAATTTCAGATGCTTTTCCTGCTGTGTATTCATGGTACACTCCACAGAAATATTTATTTTCTGGGCTTGGTTTTAATTTTTCTAAAACTATATGTTTTGAAAATATTTTATCTATCATTGTGGGAGTGGGCGGTAGGAAAATAAAATGGGAAAGGTGGCCCCTCCATCTGTATCTGCCCCCATTATCTTCACTAAAAATGAGGATAAGACATACATATGGAATTAGAGCAGGGTAGAAAGGGCTTAGAAAGGCTTGTATGTTGACCTCCTTAGCATCTAGGAAATGAATTTTGAGCCTCTATTCACTGGACCAAGAATTGATCCAGAATACGTCACTGAGGATTTTATTCTGTGAACATCTTTTCAGCATTTGATTATGATTCCAGAGGAACGTAGCGATCCCAGTTGCTATATTGGTTCTATTCTTTTGAACTGTAGAGTCTTTGCTAGTGTAAGAGTTAACTTTATCTTGCAGAATATAATTTAGCACATGAAGACTAAAAACCTGCATACAGACTGCTAGGCAGGAAACTTGCCTGTGAAGCAGTGTCTCCTGGTTTCCATCCACTGCATTAACAATGTCACCGTCACCAGTATAGGACGATATTATCAGTTTCACAATCTCAGTGGCTCCTTGGGTAGCAGCAAAATGAAGGGCTGTGCTCTTCCCATTCTGGAAAGAGTTTCAATATCAGAATCAATAATCTAAATCTCATTTTAAGGCTCGAACTTCATTGCAGCGGTGAGTTGAGTTTCTTCTTCATAGGTGAAAAAAATCAAGGACTAGTGAATTTAACATGATGAATAGTGATTGCTTTCATCTACTGAAATCATCAATTTAAAAATCACAGCAGCAATTATGTGTCCCTGTAATCTGACAGCTTTTGGCATATGATTCTGCCCTTGATATCCGGGTGCCATTCTTCCCCCGGAAGTATAATGACCATGCCTCATTCATTGCTGTAAGCGCACAGTGTATAAAGTGATTCCAAACCCCACACCATCAGTGGCAGCTCTTCATCTCTATATTGAAGAGTCTTAGGAGTCATTCCAAAAGCTTCATGAGAATAATAACCAATATCCTCTTACTCCAGGAAGGATAAACCTTTGCGGTATTTGGGAGGGACACCTGGCCATCTGAAGAGAAATGAGCCAGATATCTAAACTTTCCATCAGAGATGTCTGGCATGAGGTAAGGACTTGAACACAGTCAATACTTTCACATGCAGATCTTTATAAATTAGGTTAAGTTGTCCTTAATTTAAAAGGTGGTAACTTTTCAAAATAGAACTATAAGCAAAAGCATTCATCATGGGGCTTTAATGTGCCTGGCTGACAACATTAATATATTGATATCATTTAAGGGTTGGCTTTTACTTATTTCATGCCAGTTTAATTGTACATATTCCTTATGGGTGTTACATTAGCATCTGCAGTTGTTCTGGGTAGATCTCCAAATACTCCACATAGATTGACATTTGGGATATATTCTTGTCCTGCTTCCCTTAATATCTACTCTCTGCTGTATGCATTTTCCATCTAAATTAACTATAAAAAGCATCTTAGAAAATAGTGTATATGAAAATTTAGAAATAAAAGTGTTATGTAGAATATGAACAGTTACCTCCATCAGGTCTATCTGTGCTCCGTTGTCAAGGCACATTTTAATCATTTCCAAGTTGCCGCTTTGAACTGCCATGTGGAGAGGACTAGCTTTCGCATTATTGACAAAGTTGATATGAGACTGTCTGTCATAACCATGTTCTTCACCTTTAGAGAGTAAAATTCAAGATAAATTTTTAAAATAAATGATGGGAGTAATTTAAAAGAACATTTAAAATTACATAAAAGCCTTGTATAATTCTTTTTTTTTTTTTTTAATTATTTTACTTATTTATTTCTCCCCACCCCCTTGTTGTTTGCACTTGCTGTGTCTGTTCATCTTCCTTGTTTCTTTAGGAGGCACCTGGAGCTGAACCTGGGATGTCTGATGTGGGAGGGAGGCGCCTAATCCCTTGAGCCACCTCTGCTCCCTGCTTACTGTCTCTCATTCTGTTTTTCTTTCCCTCGTCTCTTATTGCATCATCTTGTTGTGTCAGCTTGCAGCCTGCCCATCCTGTCAGCCCGCTGTCTTCTTAGGAGGCACTGGGATCCAAACCAGCGACCTTCCATGTGGTAAGCGGGAGCCCAGTCACCTGAGCCACATTCACTTCCCATGTAAGTCTATTAAATATTTTTCATATCAATAGTCTCCACCATATAACAGAGGCTTCTTTAAAGTTTGTAGTGTAGGAAGCCTCTACTCACCAAACTTCAATACTATTTCCATGCATTGTTTGGCACCAGAAAACGCAGCTTGGTGAACAGGGAAACATCTCAATTTATTTGACAAACATGGCTTAGCTCCTTTATTAAACTAGAAGGGAAAACAGAGGGAAAAAAGTCAAATGACACAAGTAAAGCACAATTAAAAAAAACTTGGACAAGAATTCGCGTGCTTCTCCAACACCATTTCCCTATTCTGTGTCTTCAATATGAATATATTTTTAACTTTGCAATTAATTTAAAAATACATAGAAAAACTTCATAGTATATGGAATCTAGGTAAGAAGGTAATTTTGGAACTAGGTTAAAATTCTGAAAGAGACACTTTATATTTTCCAAATATGAAGCAAGGATGTAGACACAAACATATCAATTTTGATATCCCAGCAAACAAAGCAGCACATGTTAAATGGGGTTAAGATAAAAAAACAAACAAACAAAAAAAAACATTATCATGACTCCTCCTATACTCATTCTCAATTTCTTATGCAAATAGAGTAATATTTCCCAGACCCTTTCCCTTCATTTATCTAAAATTAATAAATGATTAATTCTCTAATAAAAAAATGTTAGAAAAATTGAATATTATATTATCTTTTTATCTGAGCCAATCATTTTCAACTACCATTTTCTATACATCACTGGACTTCAGTTTTATTTTAGATTACCTTTTATTCTCACAAAAGAAAAGTGTAAAGAAGTAAATACCACTGGAAATTTCACCTTCTAGAGAGAGCATCATTTTATACTTTTTAAGTCATTACTTTACATGGGAAATTTTCATTATATTGTACAATCAAGTTCATAAAAGCTTTCAGTAAATATTCTTTAATATGATTTTATCAAGTACATTTTGTTCCTTTTTGCATATACAAAAGTTTACATAAAAAATTCCTATTGTTTGGCTTCAAAATTCCTCAACTTTTTTTCAATTTCCTCACTTTGATATATACAACACTGATCTCAATATCTTTAATCATGGGACTTTGGTGGCCCTATACTTGGTCTGTATTTCATGAATTGGAATTGTTGAGTCAAAGGATATTCTGCATCAGCAGTTAATGCAATGTCCTGTCTCATCAAAATCTCTAACACTGGATATCAACAAGGTTTTTTCATCATTATGTTTTATTATTAGAGAAATTAATTAAACTTTGTGTGTCCTTTACCATCTTTTCTATAGAGCAATGTCTTTTATAGATCTATAAGACTTTATCAATAGATATAATCATATGCTTTGTTTCTTCAGTTCAATTGAGGCCAGCATGGTCTTGTGTGTTACTCTTTTAATTTTCTAATATTTGGTTAAGATTTTTCATCTAGGCTTATATGAGAAATTGATCTGTATTTTTCTGTTGCGGAAGAGCTGTCAAGTTTTAGAATTGCTTTCATGCTTACTATATAAAATTAGTTTGGATGTTTTTTACTCTTTTCCTGTGCTATAAAAAGGTTGCCTAGAATGGAGGCTTTTCTGTGAAAGTCTGAAAGAACTTATAAACCTTATAAAACCAATGTAATATTATCTGGAATTGGAGCTTAATAATTTATGCAATTTCTTCAGTTTTTATGGTTCCCCTTAGGCTTTGGCTTTTTAAGATTAATTTTGTAATTTTATTGATTTTCAGTGATTTTTCTATTGAAATGGTTTTCAGATTTATTAGCATAGGATTGTGCATAATGATCTTTCATTTTAAAATCCTCCTTCATATTCAGGAATCCATTTGTTATTTTTAATTTTATTCATTTGTACTTTCTCTTTTTCTGTCTTAGACTTGCCAATATTATATCTTTTTTTTCCCCAAAGGAATAGCTCTTGATTTTTAAAAACTTTCCCAAATTATTATTTTCTGCTTTCAACTTTACTATTTCCCCATTCCAATGATCTTTTGGTTTAAGTGAGACTCTTTTTCTAAATTCTTGGTTTGGGCATTTGTTTATTTTTAGTCTTTTCTGGATCTAATTCTGACAGCTTCTAAATATATGTATTTGTCTCTGAGTACATCTACTAAATATGTTAGAAAATATTTATAAATTTAAATATTGGGCAGATATTTTGAAATTCTTTCATTTTATTCTCCTACTCTCTAGGGTGGTAGAGAGGCCAAATCAAATGGTAAAAGTATAGATCCTGGCCTCTGGATAACATACAAGTGATTGAGGAATATTTGGAAGAAAGCTAGATACTGGAATTCTGGCACCACTCTCAGAAAGGCATTGCCTGGAGCAGGAGAAAATCACTTAAATATGCATCCTCAGGGTTTTATGGACCACCCCAGGAAATCTCCAGAAAGAAGGCTGGCTGTCTCCTTTCAGGGCTGTTCTATGGACCTTACACATTTTATCACACAGAATTCCCTTTATGGGAACCTATGGCAGTAACTTCTGGTCTTGGTGGCATGGATGACTGTGTTTCTCTTGACTTTTATCTTATTGGTTTACTGCATCTGCAATTGACTATATTCATCTTTCCTTTGACTACTCGGAAGCTTAGAGTCAAATGTATGGTTCACCTTTATTAATATGCAGGCCATGATACTTTGTGTTTTGTAATCTAGAATGCCCTCTAGCTTTATCTTAATTTTTGCTGCCTATATATTTTTTTCACTTTAGTTTTCTCACATTTTCTTCAAGTCTTTTTTGTTAGTTTTCTGTAAGTAATCTCAGATCCTTTTAGGAATTATTAAAAAAAACAACAACAACACATAGAACTGCTTTTTTCTGACATATTTTCCATATTTTATATCTTGCTAAGGAGTGAAAACGAAGAGCTTCTGTAAATATCAACAATAATTCATGTTGTACTAACAAAAAGATAAAGTAGAAAAATACAATTAATATACAAACCAAAAACTGTAGTGCTTCACTATTATCTTTGGAGCATGCAATTATCACAGCTGTGTTTCCATTTTCTCCTTCCAAATTAAGATTAGTACTGCTGTGCTCAGCCAAGACCTACACAAAAAAGGGGCATAACTGTTGAAAAGCTGAATTGAAGATTTTCGAATGTGTATTATGTCTTCTACTAGATTATAAATTCTCTGATGCCAAGGACCATGCATACCCCTCCCTCTCCCACTCAATTAAAAATCATCTGGCACAAAACCTTGTAAATAGGGAGTACTAATTAAATTGCTCAAGCAGAGGAAATAATATTGATTTCCATATCCCATCAATTAATGCAATATTGATTGTGGAAGTGGAAACCGGATAAGAATTGAAGGTATTAGATAAGCTGCTCACTTAATACTTCTCATTTGTATTAAGTGAGCTATGCCTGCTAACTTATGGAGACATTTTGAATGTGAGGAGGCAGAGAAGAAGGAGGGTGAGAGAAAGAACAAGAGAGAAAGGTTTTCCCCCAAAAAGCTCATCACCCCCAGTCATTTTCCTCTTACTTAAATTGCAAACATTTGAAGAGATGTTATTTGAAACTCCATTCCCTTCAGTAGAAAAAAAGAAAGCTTCCTGTGACACTTTAGTAGAGCTTAACTCAGTTAACTCAAAGTTGGCCTGGAATAGAACTTTTCCTATGAGGTAAGAAATTAGCATTCCTGATAAAATGGTTAGATACTTTTTCTGATGGAATTCAATTGATGGCATGTTACCCCCTTACTTGGTTGACTGTCAGCTGATTATCGACCAAGAATGGCTATTAAGCAGCCTTTATTTTATATTCAGTCTAACAATCTCATATAATGTCTCTCCCAAGAGAGAAATAGTTAAATTGGTCTAACTAAAAGCCTTTTCTCTTACAGCAAGACTATAATAAATCTATAATACATGTTCATAATTAAACTATTTAAAAAGATTTTTAAGACAAGTTGTTTCCTGGAAACCTTGATTAAAAACAAAAAAGCATACACTCTCCCAACTTAGTTGTTTATTAATATAATGTACCCTGATATGAACGGCAGCAAATGAATTAGGGTTACTAATTAGCTTTGCTCATAAAAGAAAATTAAACTGAGATTTTAGTATATATGAACATATAAGGTAAATATTAGTGAATAAAGGGAATTGAGAACACAAGATTTATTCTATGAACTTTAGGTACTTTTACGTTCTGTTCTTAAGAAGCTATAGATTTACATATAAAATAACCTACAAAAGCTTATTTAATATGGCTCTATGAAGAAACTTTTTTCACTTTGCCTTCTTGGAATCATGGATCATTGGATATGTAGCATTTATTAGTGTGCTATTAATGTACTGCCACAAACACATTCTTTTCAAAATCTGTGTTAAATTACATGTGGCAGGGCTCCCAGAGAGGGCAACTAAACTGTGTACCCATTTCAAATTCAGGCAGGACTAGGTAAGTCTGTTGAGCTCCCCAGGGTTCTCTTTGGTGAGAATCCAAAAATACTTTGAAGTTAAACCTCAAGGACTAAGGTTTGCAGACCACTGAGAAACACGGACAACCCGAAATCCCCAGGCCAGTATACCCCAGAGAGCAGTATGCATGCTATTGGTTGGCTGTGCAAGAACTTTAGGTGACAGGTGGATATTGCTTTTTTAACTGAAGCCATATGCAGTTGTGGAAGGCCTGAGGGAAGACTTGTGGAGCTGACAAGGGAGGACATTCTAAAATGGCGAGGACTTGGCGGGGCATTGCTGCAGGACCGCTATTTGCAAGCCCAAGGGAGACACTCCAAATCCCTTCTCCTTCTTCTCTTCTCCCCTTCATCCTTTGGTGAAGCAGAGGGGTTTGAAAATATTTTTAAATGTAATTATGGGCTGTAAGATCACCTAAGAAATATACAATTAATTTCAGTTCTCGTATAATCCAATTTTTCTTCTCTTTCTAGAGTTACCCAGGAAAATCTTTGTATGTTATCAACCAGTAATGGGCTTTTTGTAATCATTCTTTTCTATTTCTAATGTGGCACCTACTATTCTTCTTTCATTGGCCTGACAATTTCTGATTTCTAATTAACTCTAGCCTTTCAACTCCTACTTGCCTTTGAGTTCCCAAGCATTCATAGCCAACAGTAATTAAGTTAATGGGCATTGGTTTCTGAAAAGAGCCTTCCGAAGCAGCAGAAGAGCTCCACAGGGAGCCAAGTGAGATCTCTGAGGACCCTGCAGTCACTAGTGGTCCAACCCAGCTGACACAGAATCAGCTCTTGAAGACTGCAGGCATTAACAAATAAACAAAAACAGCCTATTTCCAGAGGGTATCCTGTAACCATCTCAGGGGCTGCTGCCTCCCATCTTTCTGGGAGTTGAGATCTCAGCTCTCCCCTGCTCATTCAGCCAGAACCCCCATATACTCTCCCATTCACTCATTCATTCACTAGCCATCATTTACTAGCACAGTGCTGGGGTCTAAAGATATTTAGATTATTGAGACATGTCCCTTCCTGCAAGGACATAACTGGGCAGTTACATAGGGGAGAGAAAAGCACATGATCACAATTACAATATTGTGTGCTAAGTATAATGGTAGTGCTATACCCATGGTAGAGTGGGAAAGCAGAAAGGTGATGCCCCCTCACTCTCAATAGCAATCTTAAAGAGCAAAGAGATCAGTGGTCTAGGAGAAAGGTATCTAGGTTTAAGGAAATGTTGAACTAATGGATACTCCTGAGACCTTTTTGGTAATTTATAGACAAAGTAGGTTTTGGTGTGGCCTACCACAATATTCAAATCATCATTCTCAATATTGTTTCTAGAGGTAAACTCATTATGTTTTCTCAATAGCCTATCTTAGAAAAGAACTTACAGAACACGATCCATTTGTATATTGCATAACACCCTAAGCATGCATGTGTGTTTTCTAGTGTGTCTGTGAAATTAAGATGTAGTGTAAAAGTCACAGCCTTAAGTGTTACCCTTTAGGGTAACTCACTCTCAAGAAACTCACTCTCAAGCCTTTGAAAAAAATAAGACATTCATCAATAGCACCAGTATACCTTCTGCCAAATAACCAGTATGACAGGACATATACTCTTTAACAAAATAAAGGATCATAATTATGTTTTCTCTTTTTCATTGAAACACTCATCACTTTCCTCCTTTTAGTTCTTAAATCATCCAGGTAAAAATGTTAAAGACTGAACTTGGAAACATAAAAGCTGAGAACAAAACTCCTAACTCTTGATTTCATTAGGTATGTGACATTATGCAAGTTATTTAATTCTCTTTGTGCCTCAGTTTCCTCTGCTATCAAATGGGAAAAATTATAGTCATACTTCATGGGTTTATTTTTAAAGAAGATTAAATAAATTAAAACATATAAAGTTCTTAGAACAATGCTTGGTACATCATTATCATCATCATCATCAACATCCTGTATCATCAGCATCACCATTTGGTTAGAAATGAAGATATTGCAATCATGACATTGCATTTGCCTGGGCAGCTATGGATTGTCATATGGTCTAAGAATAAAGAACCAGTCGTGGCTCTCAGCGCACAGCCCGACAGTGGACCTGGAGTGAGCCGCCGGTAGCCTTACCCACCTTCATCACCTCATGGTTCATGCATTGCACAGCTATGTGGAGCGGCCCCATCATGTTGTGGTTTCTAAGGTTTGGGTTTGCTCCTTTGCTGAGAAGAAACTTAACGCTTTCAACCTGGTTTTTTTCTGTGGCCCAGTGAAGAGGGGTATTTCCATAACTGTCCATCACATTCAGCACTAGGAAAAGACACAAAAATATGGATCAGATATTGCTTTGACTATATCTGACACTTACTGACTGCCTATTCTCTACAAAGTTCTGTGCCAAGTGATATATAATAGACTGCATCTTCTTTATTAAAAATAAAAATAGAGCTTTCTCTCTCAGCAAACACATGTGATTTGTAGTCATATGACAGACTTTGTCAAAAGGACACAGTCAACTCCCCACCACTTACTTCTCACAGCAAAAATTATAGGTTAAATACCTATAGCATTTGTAAGAAATAAATCCTCCTATTGCTACATGTTTTTTTATCTGTAGTGTGGATTTTGGGGAGGGGGAGAAGTACTCACTCAAGAATATGGTTTGGGGACCAGCTATGATATCTGAGACCATGCTCCAGCCATGTTTCCCATTTCTCCTCTGAATTTAATTTATCTCACCACTATATCCTATTTTTCAGCCAAGCTCCTCATTCTCAACCACACACACACATACATACTCAAAAACAGTCCTTAATCATTCTCTCTGATCAAAACAAAGCACTCCATTGAGCATCCCATTCAGCACCAAACTTTTTTCACTGAGCAAACTACTTGAACTTGGCTTTTATCTTTACCACTTGGCAGAAATCATTTTTCCAAAACCCATTGAGGACTTCTACTTTTTAAGGACTTTAATGTGATCTTCATCCTACTTGATCAGTAAAGGCAATTGATCTTTCTTACTCATGTTTCCCAATCACTTGTGACTTGGCTTCTGCATAATCAATCCCTTATCCATCACCTCTTCTTCACCATCCTTTTTCTGGCTTTTCCTCTTCCATCAGTCACTTAATGCTGGTGCACGACCCTTAGGTACATTTGTGAGGTATTTTATGCTCTCCTAAAGGATTTTCATGCATTTTCAGGGCTTCATCTACTTCCTATGCAATGATGACTTCCTATGCAATAATGGTGGTGTGGGGGTGTGGAGTCCTTTCTATATTTCTAGTTGTGTTTTGGATATTCCAAGTGGATGTACCAAGCTCAGTATTGCTAAAAGCAGATTCACTATCTCCTCACATCTTCACACTCCTCAAACTCATTTCTCTTTTGTTTTATGATATACTCCCTTTTCGGTATGGTTATATTATTAGCCTAATCTCCTAAATTAGGTATCTCAAAATCAGCGTCAACTCCCCACCACTTTCTCCTCCCAGTCGACCTGTTATTAAGCACTGTTGACTCTATTTGTAAAATATCTCTTGAATCTCTCCCTTTTTCCTCGTTCCATCATCAGAACTATGGTGGGCTCTTATCTTCTTGTTACTAACAAATGGATTTTTAATTGGTCCTCCATTTCCAATCCATCATCACAATATTGACAGAATGATATTTTTATTTTCTTTTTTCTATATTCTAGAATTTGCGGGTTTACAAAACAATCCTGCATGAAACACAGAATTCCCATAAAACATCCCACCACCAACACCTTGCATTGTAATGGAACATTTGTTAAAATTAATAATAGCATATTTTTATAATTGTATTATTCATTAAAGTCCATAATTTAACTTAGGGTTCATGTGTATTAGAGTTGCATCGATTTAAAAAAATTTTATTCCGTTACCATTATACAATCTAACATTTCCCCCTTTTAATCACATTCAGGTATATAATTCAGTGCTGTTAATTGCATTCAAAATGTTGTGCTAACATCACCACCATCCATTAAGAAAACATTTCCATCATTCCAAATAGGAACTCTACATATTTTAAGTCTTAACGTCCCATTCCCTATCCCCACCCCATCCCCTGGTAACCCTATAGTTTAGATTCTGACTCCAGGACTTTCCTTATTCTAATTGTTTCAAATCAGTGAGATCATATAATATTTGTTTTCTTTCATGCAACTTGATGTCTTTAAGTTTCATTCATGTTGTTGCATATATCAGGACTTCATTCCTTTTTACTGCTGAATAATATTCCATTGTATATATATATCACTTTTTTTTTTCAATCCATCCCTCAGTGGATGGATGTTTGAGTTGCTTCCATCTTTTGGCAATTTTGAATAATGCTGTATGAACATCAGGGTAAAAATATCTGTTCATGTCCCTGCTTTCAATTATTTTGGGTTATACTGGTCATATGATAGTTCTCTACTAAGCTTTCGGAGGAACTGCCAAACTGTGTTCCACAGTGGCTACACCATTTTGCATTGCCACTAGCAATGAATAAGTATTCCTATTTCTCCATATCCTCTCCAACACTTGTTATTTTCCATTTTTTAAAAAGCAGTCATTCTGTGAGTGTGAAATGGTATCTCATTTTGGTTTTGATTTGCATTTCCCTGATGACTAATGATGTTAAGTGCCTTTTCATGTGCTTTCTGGCCATTTGTATATTTCTTTGAAGAGATGTCTATTCAAGTCTTTTGCCCATTATTTTTTATTTTATTTTATTTTTAAAGAAGCTTTAGATTACATAAATGATACATCAAAAATATAGGGGATTCCCATATACCCCACCTTTTTCCCTCCCATACTTTCACACATTAACAACATCTTTCATTAGTGTGCTACATTTGTTACAATTGATGAACACATATTGAAGCATTGCTACTAACCATGGACCATAGTTTACATTATAATTTATACTTTGCCCCACACAATGGCCCAGAATCTTCGGGAATGAAAGTTTGGGTCACCCCACCAGGCAAAGAACCACGGCCAGCTGAAGTGCTTGCTGAAGGTAACGGGAACATGGAATGGGTAGTGGAAGAAGGTAGTGATAAATATGAACTTCGACCACGTGACCAGTTACAGAAATGAGGACTGTAATGGTCATGAACCCTTCTTCCATGTTTCGTTATGAGTATGATTGTATATGTACACAAAATGAATTTCTTTGTTTTCTTCCCCGATCTTTTCCCCTATCATGAAAAGTTGTATTAATCCCACATCATAATATTTAAGGATGTCGAGTTTAAGAGTGACTATCATCCAAGGACTTGCACCCTGTTCTGTAGGGAATTAATGCGTTTCTGGTTGTACGCAGGGGAGTTGAACATTGTTAGGCGGAAATATATATGTATGCTTGTCTGTTATTGTTTTTACTTAGAGACTAAGTATGGTTTAGAGTAATGTGTATGATTGCCGAGTTGACAAGGGGTGGACTGTGATGGTTAGGCTAATGTGTCAACTCGGCCAAGTAGTTGTGTCCAGGTGTTTGTTCCAGCAAGCACTGGGCTAATTGTAATACAAGAGCATTTATGGATTTCAATCACTAGTGAGTTTACTGCGTGGATGGCTGATTACATCTGCATCAATCAGGGAGATTATATTATCAATGGGTGGTGCTTTTATCCAATCAGTTGAATGACTTAAAAGTGGAAGTGATTTCAACATTCAGAGAGAATTTCCCAGCTCGTCGTTGGACAGGCAACTTCTCCCAGAGACTCATCAACAACCTTTCATCGGGCTTTCATCGGAGCCCCTGGTTTGCAGCTTGCCTGAGGAACCTGGGCTTGTGCGTCCCCACGGTCGTGTGAGAGACTCTTTTAGAGTTCCATATTATTCACAGATATCTCCTGCTGATTCTGTTTCCCGAGAGAACCCTGACTAATACAGGCCTCCTTTTTTTTTTTGCAAATTGAGATCCAGTTTTCCCAGCACCATTTGTTAAAGAGACTATTCTTTCCCAGTTGAGTAATATTTGCCATCTTCTCACATTCAGCCATAAACGTTAGGGTTTATTTCTGAGCTCTTAATTCTATTTCACTGGTCTAAAAGCATATCCTTGTGCCAGTACCATGTTGTTTTGATTACTATGGCTTTGTAATAAGTTTTAATATTGGGAAGTGTGGGTTCTCCAATTTCATTCTTCTCTTTCAAGATGGCTTTAGCTATCTGGGGCCCCTTACCCCTCCATATAAATTTGATGATTGATTTTTCCATTTGTGCAAAGAAGTTTGTTGGAATTTTGATTATGTTTTCATTGAATGAATAAATTGCTTTGCGTAGGATTGGCATCTTAATTGTATTTAGTCTTCGAATCTGTAAACAAGAAATGTCCTTCCATTTATTTAGGTCTTCCTTGATATCTTCTAGCAATATTTTGTAGTTTTCAGTGTACAAGTCCTTTACACAGTCAGATTTATTCCTAGATACTTGATTCTATTAGTTGCTATTATGAATGGAATTTTTAAAAAATTTCTTCTTCTGATTGTTCAATTGATTGTGAATAGACACTCTGCTGATATTTGGATGTTGATCTTGTACCCCACCACTTTGCTGAATTTGTTTATTAGCTCTAGGAGCTTTGTTGTGGCTTTTTCAGGATTTTCTGTATATAGGGTCATGTCATCTGCAAATAGTGAAACTTTTACTTCTTCCTTTCCAATTTGGATGCCTTTTATTTCTTTCTTTTTTTTTTTTTTTTTTTTTTTTTTTTTGGCCTAATTGTTTTGGCTAGAACTTCCAGTACAATGTTGAATAAGAGTGGTGACAGTGGACATTCTTGTCTTGTTCCTGATCTTGGAGGAAAAGCTTTCAGTCTATCACTGTTAAATAGGATGTTAATGTGAGCTTTTATATATGGCCTTTATCATGTTGAGGAAATTTCCTTCTGTTCCTTCTGTTCTAAGTGATTTTATGAAGAAGGAGTGCTGGATTTTGTCAAATGCCTTTTCTGCATCAATTGCCATGATCAAGTGTTTTTTTCCCCTTCATTTTGTTAATATGGTATAGTAATATGGTATATTACACTAACTGATTTCCTTATGTGAAACCAACCTTGCATATCAGGGGTAAATCCCATTTGATCATGGTGTGTAATTATTTCAATGTGCTGTTGGATTCAATTTGCTAGTAATTTGTTGAGGATTTTTGCATCTATATTAATAAAAGATACTAGTCTGCTGTTTTCTTTTCTTGTGGTATCTTTATCAGGCTTTAGTATGAGGGTGATATTGTCATTGTTGAATGTATTAGGTAGTATTCCCTCAACATCAGTTTTTAGTAGAGTTTGAGTAGAATTGGAGATAAGTCTTCTTGGAATGTTTGGTGAATTCCCTGTGAAGCATCTGGTTCTGGGCTTTTCATTGTTGGCAAGTTTTTGATTACTAATTCAATCTCTTTACTAGTAATTTGTTGAGATTTTCTATTTCTTTTTGAGTCAATGTAGATAGTTTGTATGTTTCTAAGAATTTGTCCATTTGATATAGATTATCTAATTTATGGGCCTACAGTTGTTTATAGTATCCTCCTATCACTCTTTTGATCTCAGCAGGGCTGGTAGTAATTTTGCCCTTTTTACTTCTAATTTGTATCCTCTCTCTATTTTTCTTTGTCAGTCTACCTAAAACTTTGTCAATTTTATTGCTCTTTACAAAGAACCAATGTTTGGTTTTGTTGATTCTATTAATTTTTTTTATTTCATTTATCTCCTATCTAATCTTTATTATTTCCTTTCTTCTGCTCACTTGGGGTTAGTTTGTTCTTATTTTTCTAGTCTTTCCAGTTTTGATGTTAAGCCTCTGATTTGAAA
This sequence comes from Tolypeutes matacus, assembly GCA_026826555.1. Classification (NCBI taxonomy): domain Eukaryota; kingdom Metazoa; phylum Chordata; class Mammalia; order Cingulata; family Chlamyphoridae; genus Tolypeutes; species Tolypeutes matacus. The sequence continues at coordinate 20,607,384 of JAKSZT010054487.1, forward strand.
TTTTTCTTCTTTTTTAATGGAAGAATTTAGAGCCTTTATATTTCCCTCTCAGCACTGCCTTCACTATATCTTATAAGTTTTGGAATGTTGTATTTTCATTTCCATTTGCCTCAAGATTTCCTAATTTCCCTTTGATTTCCTCTTTAACCATTTGTTGTTGAAGAATATGTTGTTTAGTTTACACATATTTGTGAATTTTCCATTTCTCCCACTGTTATTGATTTCTAGCTTCATTCCATTGTGGTCAGAGAATATGCATTGTATGATTTCAATATTTTTGAATTTATTGAGACCTGTTTTGTGACCCAAAAAAGGTACTATCCTAGAGAATGATTCATGTGCACTCAAGAAGAATGTGTATTCTGTTTATGTTGGATGAAGTGTTCTATATATGACTGTTAGGTCTGGTTGGTTTAGAGTATCATTTGAGTTTTGTATAACCTTTTTGAGCTTCTGATTAGATGTTTATATTAGTCAGCCAAAGGGTGCTGATGCAAAATACCAGAAATCGGTTGGCTTTTATAAAGGGTATTTATTTGGGGTAGAAGCTTACAGTTCCCAGGCCATAAAGCATAAGTTTCTTCTCTAACCAAAGTCTGTTGCTACATGTTGGAGCAAGGCAGCTGCCGACATTTGCCAGGGTTCAGGCTTCTTGGGTTCCTCTCTTCCCGGGGCACCATTTCTCTCTGGCTTAGTTCCTCTATTTCCTCCACACTTCTCCCAGCTCCAGCATTGAAACTCAGCATCAGAACGCCAACTCAAAACTGCTCCAACCCTGTCCTTTGCAGTGTCTTTTATACTTGACACCACACCCACCAAGGGGTGGGGTTCAATGCCCTACTGATGTGGCCCAGTTAATGCCCTGATCATAATCTAATCATGCCCAGATTAACAGACCAGTTTACAAGCATAATCCAATATCTATTTTTGGAATTCATAATTACATCAAACTGCCCAAACTTTTACAATGTTCTATCCATAAATGAGAGTGGTTTATTAAAGTCTTGTACTATTAATGTAGAACTGTCAGTTTCTCCCTTCAAATCTGTCAGTATTTGCTTCATATATTTTTGGGCTCTGCTTTCCCGTGGATATATATTTATAATTGTTACATATTTTTGTTTAATTGTCCCCTTTATCAGTATTTAATGACCATCTTTGTCCCTCATAACTGTTTTTGACTTAGAGTCTATTTTATCTGATATTAGTTTAGTGACTCCCAGCTCTCTTTTGGTTCCTGCTTGCATGGTATATTTTTCTCCATTTTCCATCCTTTCACTTTCCACCTCCTTGTATCTTTGAGTTTAAGGTGTATCTCTTGAAGAAAGCATTTACTTGGGTGATTTTATATCCATTCTGCCAATGTCTATCTTTTGACTGGAGAGTTTAATCCATTTACATTTAAAATCACTGCTGATAATACAAGACTTTCTTTTACCATTTTGCTATTTAGCCTTTGCTTGTCTTATACATTTTTTGTCCCTCACTTCCTTTAATGTCTGCTTTTATATTTATTTGATTTCTTGTGTTGTATCATTTTGAGTGCCTTCTCATTTGTATCTGAATACATTTTTCATCTATTTTCCTTGCGCTTGCCATGAGATTAAAATTTAACATTCTAAATAAATAATTATATTTGGTGTGATACCAACTTAGCTTCAATAGCATGCACATTTACTTGACTTACACCTCTCTGTACCCCCCACCTTTTTTTTAGTTGTTATCACTTATATTTTTGTACATTATATGTCCAAAAACATAGATTTATTGTTATATTTTATGCATTTGCATTTTAGTACCTGTAGGACTTAAGAAGTGGAGATATATACCAAACAATACACTGCAATAATACTAGCATATATAATTACCGAAATGGTTATCTTTATTGAAGATCTTTATTTCTTTATGCCACTTTGAACCACTGCCTAGTGTATTTTCCTCTCAGTTGGAAGAACTCCCTTTATCATTGCTTTTAAGATAGGTCTAATAGTGGTGAACTCCCTTAGCTTTTCTTTATTTGAGAATATCTTTAAACTCTCCCTCATTTTTGAAAGAATCTCACCAGATATAATATTCTTAGCTGGCAGTTGTTTTCTCTCAGCACTTTAAGTATTTTAACCCACTGCCTTCTTGCCTCCTTTGTTTCTGTTGAGAAATTGGCACTCAATCTTATTGGGATTCCCTTGTATGTAACTTGTTTTTCTATTGCAGCTTTCAGAACTCTCTCCTTGTCCTTTGCATTCTATAGTGTGATCAGTGTATGATGGGGTGTATTTTTCTTCATGTTTATCCTGTTTGGTGTTCTCTGGGCTTTTGGATGTGCATATTTACATCTTTTTCCTAAGTTTGGGAAGTTCTCTGTCATTATTTCTTTGAATATTATTTCTGCCCCTTCTCTCTTCTCCTTCTGGGACTCCCATAATGCATATATGGGTGCACTTGATTGTGTCTCAGAGATGTTTTAGGCTATTTTCACTTTTAATAATTCTTTTATTCTTTCTGCTCCTTAATCTGATTCATTTTAAGTGTCTTAGCTTTGAGTTCACTGATTCTTCTGCCAGCACCAATCTACTTTTAAAACACTCATGGAATTTTTCATTTCAATTATTGTAGTCTTAAAAAATTCTGGTAGTTTTGTTTGGTTCCTTTAAAAATTTTCCATATCTTTACCATATTGCTCATTCATTGTTTTTCTGATATCTTTTAGTTCTTCCTCTATATTTTCCTTCATGTCCTTGAGCATTTTAAAGATCATTTTTTAAAGCTTTGTTTTGTATGTCTATCATCTCATCTTCATGGTGTTCTCTGGATGTTTATCCTCTTCCTTTAAATGGGCCATCATTTCCTGTTTCTTTGTTTTTCTTGAATTCTTTTGTTGAACACTGTACATTTTGACCCTGTAAAATGTTAACTCTGGGATGTCTGTTTCTTGATTTTGTAACCAGCTGGTAATAAGACAAGATTTTCTTGAGCTTCAGCCCTCCTGTCAGGAAGGTCTACCCAAGGTGAATGCAGTGTGTAAAATAAGGTTTTCCCTGGCTTTCTGGGCCTCTGTCTTGTCCTGGGCTTTTGCTTCTTAGTTGTTTTGGAATTCCCCTGTTTATAGGATTTGGGTTGACGCCTGTGTTTTCCAGGAGAAGGACTTTCTTCTCCTGGGTGATTGAAGCCTGCAGACTGTCCACCTCTACAATTTCTTATACTCCTTTTGTTGTCTCAAGCTGTTTTTTCCTGGAGGGCACATTCTGGGAAGAGGTGCAAGCCCGAGAGGGCTCTCCCAAGTCAGTCTTTGCCAGACAAAACTGGGCCAGGGACCAAGGAAGGGGCTACAGACTGACTCCAAAGTGTCCTGGGTAGGGGATCAGGAAAGGCATTGAGAGATTCTTATGTGGCTCCCCCAAGGTGAGCTTTCCTGGCCTGCCCAGCAAATGCAGCCCTTCAATGGACCCTGCAACTGTGGGGAAGAGCAGCATCTTTAAGTCTCCACTGCCCTGGGGAAGGCTGAAACAATGGATGCCGCAGCCTTTGTCCAGAGCAGGTTGAAACAATGACTGCCCTCCAAACTAGGGCCCCAGCAGTCCAAATTCATTAATCAAGAGCCATGAACAGTGCTTCGCGGTCCCCACCCCTGTTCTTGGGAAAGTGGATTTTTTTGTCCCTTTCTGTCACCAGCAAGGTAGCCAGGGACTGGACCCCATGGTGGCCTGCTGCAAGAGTAGGGGATGGGTGCCGGCAGCCACTGCGTGGACGGAGCAATTTACTGTTCTTTACCGTAATTTATCAGCCTCCTCCTCCTGCTTGTCCCTGGATGCAATACAGTGTTCTCTGGCCTCCCGAGTTTCAAAATATTGTTTTCAGAGAGTTCCTTCCTATTTCATAGTTCTTTTGGTGGAAGGGCTAAGTTCTTGAGCTCCCTACTCTGCTTTCTTCCCACCAACAGCAAATGAAAGAATGAGCTTATATAACAAGATCATTATATAACCTTATATAATGATTATATAATTATCACATCACCTCATTGCTTATCACATCATCTCATTGCTTAAAAATATTACGTGGCACACCTCCCCCCTTTGCTTACAGTTGAGTTTCCTGAACAAGACTGGGTGTACAAGATGGAGGGAAGTTCTTACATCTTCTGGGAGTGTCAGTTCATTCAATGATAAATAATTTTAAATGTATAGGAACTTCAGCAAAAATATTATAGATGATTGCATAAAATTTATATTCATTTTCATGCTCTATTATAAAGTTTCAAAGAAGTCTGTGCTTGCCGGGGTTGTGGGGGGGGAGGGGAGTCCCCCAGGGACATAAATGCATTCTGCTTTGCAGTATTTCTGTGGAAAAGTTTGAAGAACACTGGCTTGTAGAGAAATCCAGACACCTGAGTGAGATATTCAGGCCCTTTTTCATCTGAAACTAATCTACCCTTCAGAATCACTTCATACCACTCTTCCCAATAAACCTAATGGGATGATGATTTTATGGAACATTCATTGTAACATTTTGTTACCTTCACAAGAGGATTCATTGATGATCATCTCCATCAGCTCAACCTGACCTTCTTCTGAAGCATGATGCAAAGGAGAGGCGTAAACATCATCACATTTGCTTAATTTCTTTCGTTTCTTGACAAAGTTTTGTAATTTACATGTATTTCCTTCAAAAACCACCTAGATATACATAAAAAAAAACCTGTTACCTCGAACAAGCATATGTAAAACCTATGAATATTAAGCAAATTGTTTTATAGCTTAAAAAAGATTATCATCCAAAAGTAAAGTATTATTGTGTGCTTATGAGAAGGTAAATGTTTTTCCTGGAGAACACAAAATGCTTACCCACATAAGAAGGCACAAGCAAATGCCTAAACATTGATAGGTACAATAAACACATTTAAAAATATTTCTGATGGTATACTTGTATATGCTATAGAAATAACAACCTTGAAAAAAGTTTTGAAGGAAATTTGAGGGGTCTGATCTGAGAAATAATGTCCAATGAAAATCAAAGGAAATTTGCTTTGCCAAGAGATAAGGTATTTAAGTACAGCATGAGCAGTTTGGTGAGACAGAAAAGTTTTCCTGAATGAAAAGGCTATTAAGTCCAGGAATCTAAATTACCACCCTCTCATTGGCCTGCCTGCCTATAGCCTATCCCCATTCACCCCATCCTTATATACCAGAGCTAGAATAATGTTTGTGAAATACCATCATGTAATTCACTTGGTCAGTAAACTAAAATGGCCGCCCACTCACTCCCTGAAACAAGTAACTCCTCCTCTTTTGGCTCCTGGAGGCCAGGTCAGGTGAGCCTCACCTCCTGCTTCCTCTCTGCACACAGCAAAGGCTAAAATCGTTGTCCTCTTAAGGCCAGATCTCAGGACACTGAGAGTTTACATACATTGCCCAAAGGTGCACAATGAGTGGCAAAGTCAGAAATCAAGCAAGAAGTGCCTGGAATAGATATTTTGGCTGAACAATGAATGATAAAATCATCATTCTGCAGAAGCTGAAGCAGAGGTCAAAACCACAATCATAGAATGACCGGTTCGATATAAGAATAAATACCAAATTTTGCTGAGACTGTTTAGATTATTAAAATTTTTAGTAATAAGATTTTAGAAGTCAGACATTGTAGAGCAGGCTTGATAAGTTTCTAGCACTGTTGGCAGTCATCACTAGCCTGAAAATGTGCAGTTCCAAACAGATGCCCACTTGCCACTGAAAGTCAGGGAGGAGCAAGAGCTTTTTTGAATACTTCATTTTTCTGTAACAGCTTTTTCTTTTCTTCATACTCTATATTCTTTATTATGTCTGGACTGAAGATGATTTATCATGGATGACAATTATGTCATCTTTGTGAAACTTTAAGGTGGCACAGTTGACATTCTACTTTTGATCCATTCTCACAAGATATGGAGCATTCCCAAAAAGGACTTTTTCTTGAAAACTCATATCCTAAATAGAAGTAAGTTGCTACAAATTAAATAAATCTTTAAAAATCATTGTGTTTATTGTTATCATCATTACTGTAGCAAACAAAATCTACAGACCTTCCTGGCTTATGTCATAGCTTTGTCTCTATTATTCTGCCTTGCATTATTATTTAAATTTGTATAACTGTTTTGGCACAAAAAATATATAATGTCCTTCCTAAAGTTAAGTAATGAACCTCTCCCAATATCTGTATTAAGTGACAATATATTTCCTTATACAACTACTTGAAAGTTCTTAATAGTTTTATATATAAAATTAAGAAATTAAGAAATATAGTTTTATTGAATTTTATTTCCATTGACTGATAAGATTTCTGTTTAATGTTAAGAATTCCTGCTTATATTTGAAAGTTAGTGTTCAGGTACTATCAGTAAAAACGAATGACACTATTTGTTACTCTATTGTTAGCATTTTTATATTGTGTATATGTGATGGCCATTTACCATTCAGAGATAGCAGGAAAGACTTTGAAATAGGTATTCTGCTGTTTGGCTACCAAGAGCAAGGCCAAACCAGAGCTGAATTGCAGACTTTGGCCCAAAACTGAGGCTGAAGTTTAACTCTGACATATCCTTAAATTGAACACAAATGATCTACTCCAGAAGCCACATTCTCTAGCACCTGCTATGCTGGCTCTACTCACACCATGCTTGAGCTTCACTGTGCTTTCCTATTCCTTTCCTTGTTTCCAGTTTGTCCATCTTCCTCTGGCCCTCCTAAATCGTACCACCTTCGGAGGCCTTCATGAAACTATAATATACCACTTTCTAGCCCAGCCTCTCTCTCCTCTCATGAGTGCCCAGTGGAGTTTTCCAGAGACCACATGATGTGTGGGGACACCAGAGTGCTGACAGTTACTAGAATGTGTACCATATATTCTTGTGTTTTAAAATTCATCTACATTTCAAATTTCAATACGGTAAATATCAATAGGTACAACCTATATAAATGAATGCTTTTTAGGATCACCAAATTTTTTAAGTGTTCAAAGCAGTTTTGAGACAAAAAAGATTAAGAAACTCTCTTTAGTTTTTATTCTCTCATTTTATGCATTGCCTATACTAAATGTATTATGCATATTTGTATGTGGAAGGAAGGGAAGAAGGGAGAAAGGAAGGGAGGGAGTTAGGGAGAGAGGGATCAAAGTAAGAAAGGAAAGAAAAAGTAGAGCTCTTACAGGGTGATGTGTAAGGCCATGTGGACTATTATATACACTGATCTTCCCTGGACTACTTGGTTAATTTGCATCTTCTAGAGGCTTAAAAAATGAATAGGGAAAAATGAATGGAACTTCATTCTAGCCCTATGATAATGTACAGACTAAAATGATGTCTCAGTGTGCCTTCCAGCTTTGCAATTATGTCACCAAATAATACACTTGCCTGAAATTTTTCCAAAGCTATTTCATCATTTGGAACAAAAGCAAAATGGTCTATGAGACAGTAGCTCTTCAGTGAACCCACTGTAAAAAGACTGTTCTCTGAAAATACAGAAATATACTCCAAATATATGATCCAGACTCTTGCTTTAATTCCACCTTTGACTGTGATTGTCACATTTGACACAATATAAAATATGTGCCCAAAACTCTATTTTAAAGATTACCAGAATGCTTCTTACTGCTAAAACAAAAACAAAAGAAAGTATTATCATCAAATAAAACAAAATGTTAAAGTACTTACTTACTTTAATATAGTCAAAGAATTTGGCATATTAGGATTTACTCCATAAATGCCAGGTTGAAATAAATTAAAGATAATCTCTCAAAATTTTGAATTTTGTTTTTGCTTCTGCTATCACAGAATAGTACCTACAAAATCACTCTTCTGTGGTAGTTACTTAGAAATGTGTCACTTTTCAAATACAACATTGAATTCTGTATAAGCTACATATATTTTAGTGAATGCAGGATATGAACACCCAGCCATTTCCAAATTTACACATATTAAGTAACAAATTAAAGATGAGTTTCTTAGAGAAATATGTACTTTCTCAATGCCTTACCCTATCAAAGAGGCTGTTCACCTAAGTCCCTTTGGAAGCATTTTAGTGCTTGAATTTTGATATGTTCTTTGAGATGGTACTGCCCATCCCACTGTGCCAGAAACGGCAATGAACAAGATAGTTAAGCAATGTGCTGTCAATACAAACCCAATTACACACTCTTTAGAGCAAGTACTAGCTTCAGATGCTCACAATGTTTTGTCATTCTCATTAACAAAACAGTATCTAAATGTTTTAGACACATTCTTCAGATGTGCTAAAGGGGCCTCAACCATCTGAATTTTGTGTATGCCACGCCAAGGCAGACTTTGAAGAGATTTCTTAAAGTTCTTCAAGTAAGCTAAGGATGCCATTTAGGCAAATTAATATATTCGTTCAATGTATTGTTCTGTTGCGAACAAGGTCACTTTAGATTCTTTTCCATTCTGAACTATAATGACTAGATACAGATCATAATAGACTAGATCACTTTTAGAAAAGTTAATTCTAAGCCTTTAGAAACAGACATCAAATAGTATCTTTTATATGCTCATTTGGTGAAATGCATATAAGTAGTAATGGGGAGAAACTAAAATGAGAGATTAGAACTAATGAAAAGTATTAACTCTCTTGAAAGAAAGCAATTGGAAAAGGGTAAAGGCTTTTGTCAAATGGTTCTTCTGTCACAAGATTTCTGATCGTGTTACGTTTTCTATGACCCTTTGGTTTTGTTAGTATTCCTGGGATAGTATGTGCTCACTAGAGAATATATATTATACACCATATCTTGTCATTAGAAGCCACCAAGAAGTCCCTTGGGTTCTGAAATCTCTGCAGTATTAATATATGTTGCTTTGTAAAGAGTCCAACTACTGGGGTTTCTACAGAATGATCTGGAATTACTGCAGTTAGTAAAATAAAATATATAAATCCCTCCATCTATAAGTCCTGGTATAGCTTCTAACAGTCTCCAATAACATGACTGCATTTGACATGGGCAATAAAACTAAATAAGTAAACAAAACATGAAGAAAAACAAGTGTGAAGCTTTGTACTACAGAAATCCTTCAATAAAGATCTCTAGGAAACTAAACCATATCGTAAGCTCCTTTATGGTGTGATTTTTGAAATTTTGAAATTTCTTGCCCTAAAATATCAATTCCAAGACATTATTCTATAGTGCTTGAAATCTGCTCATGAGTTAGTTCTTTGTATTAAGCCAAAAGGCCTCCAATAAAAGGCTAATTATAAAGAGAGAAAAATGGTGTTCAACTTGGATGTGCAAACAAACCTTGGGAGGACCGGTTTGTCTATTTTTGAGATCTACTACCCATGCCTGACTCACACACATGATTGCTGACAGTGTCAATGGGTGCAACCTAGTTAGAGGGCAATTTGGCAATCTCTCAAAATTAAAACTGTTCATACCTCTTGACGCTGCTAAGATTTTAACATACAGACATACACACAAAAGTCCCAATGGACAGACAACAGTGCTTATCTGCACTCAATTGTGTTTATAATAATAGCAAAACAAAACAGAAACAACCTAAATTTTCATCAATACAGGACTGGTTAAATAAGTCATAATACATTCCTACAATGGTATACTATAGAGCTGGTTAAAAGGGTGAAATAAATCTCCAGGTGCTGATTTGAAAAGTATTCCACAATATGTTTCATGAGTAAATTAAAGTGTGAAACCCTGCAACTTAACATTTTTGTGAACATGTGCACAGGAACTGTTAATATGGTTCCACTGTGGAAAGGCATTTGCAGTGGGGTTTGGAGGGACACTTTTGATGATAGCTTAACATTTAATAAGAGATCCTTCCTCCTGCTGACAATCTGTAGGAAATCCAATAGCAGTTTGCTGAGCACCCCAACAGTCTGTGCCCCTAAGACTCCGCCCTCAGCTGGTAGCTAGTGCTGCTTTTAGAACAGAACTTCCAGGATCTGCACAACTATTAGAAGCAGCCATCCAGACCTTAAAAAATCTCCTGAGAACACTCATCAGTCTTCAGAGGGTTTCTTCCTCCATAGTCTTTCCTGATGGCCCCCAATCCCTCTAGTAAAATACCACTCCTGCTTCCGTTTTACCCCGTAACACTTCATTGCAGGTGCTTGTTTCTCTGTTTCATTCTACTAGACAAGAATGCGTCTCAAAGCCAATGTATCTCTTTAATAGCTGCTGACTTCTAGATACAGCCAATTAGCTATTGAGTTCTAAATAAAATCTACCAAAAGGTCAAAAGGTACAAGTGAAACAGTACAAGCTCTGAACTCCTGATTTTAGGCAGTTGCCAGCTTCTGCCAACAGCCAAAGGTACCTTTTGGGTAGGTCGCTCCCAACTGCAGTTGCCCATGAAAAGGTAGAATGGACAAGCAAGCAAACAGAAGGGACAAAGCATGCACACTGGGCGTTTTATTAGCGTGGCCTCCCAGGATCCCCACATTCTGAGAAGGTCTTCTCATCTATCGCGCACACACCCGGAAGCAAGCCTTCCCCTCGCCTCTCCACGTTTCCCGGTCTCCTATCCCCGGGCTGCCGGCAAGGAAACCTCCAACTTAGTAGGGCAAAGTTAGGAGCCGGCCCCCACCCGGACTTTCGAGCCCGTCCCGCCCGCGGAGCGCCCTTGGTACCTTAAAGGAGTCCTTGCCGTCCTCCATGTCGTTCTCCACGCCCTCGTAGACAACGCCCCGGGGCTCTTTCTTCTCCCCAGGGTGCAGCATCTTCCTCAGGCTGCGCTTCATTGACCCCACCCCGGACGCCACCTGCTGCAGCTGCTGGCCGCGGGTACCTGGGCGGGAGGACGCGGTGAGCTGCGGGCGCAGGGCGGACCAGTCGTGTGCGCCACCAGTGTCGGGAGCCGGGAGCTCTCTGGCACCGCGTGGTTCTGTAGCAGCGAAAAACTCGCTCAGCGAGAAGCAGGGGGACCTTCTGGAGGGAGTGCTCTAGCCTAGGCTACTTATACTGCAGCGGCAAGGGGATGCAGCGTCTGCTCCGGGCTTGGCCCCTGAAGGTGGAAAGCAGGCTTGCCTCCAGCACCGTCCCTCCTTGAGTCAAGCTTTCAAGGCAGAATCCAGTGCATTTATCATAGAAACACTGAGACCCCACCCCCTTCCATTTCCAACCGTGGTGTGCGTGTTTGTGTCAGAGACAGAAGGGAAGGTGTGAGGCAGAATAACTGGGTACACAAAGAAGTTTTTTTGTTGGTTTTTTTTCGTTTTTAGGGATTTTTTACCCGCACTAAAGCTGCTGGGTTTGATTTTCCATGTTCACCTCCTTTTGGAGGCCTCCTTTAATGTGGAAACAAGGTGTTTAGGAAAAAATCCTTTACAGACATCTGGGAGAATGACGATCAAGTCACCTTGAACCTCAGAACCTATTTCCTTTGGATAACAATATTAATTCCCCTTCGAGGTTTGGCTTTTAAGAATGGCTTAAGAAGGACAGTTGAGTAAAACATAAGCCATTAGTGACTGGTGCAAGCTTTTACCTTTTGTTTGAAAGGCTTATCTTTATGGGCTTGCTGCTGCATTTATTAATCAACAGCATAGGTGTAAATTGTGTAGTGTGGTAAAAAGATGGCAAGGCTAGTTTTCCATTTATGTACAGACATAGGAGCCTCGACACAGTTGTCTCTGCATTTAGGCCTCAAGTTTAGAAAGTAACAACACTTCTCTTTTCAAGACTGATTGTACTTTGCACAGGACAGAACTTAGTTTTGAGGGTCTTTTATTCTGACAAAACTGTTTTCCTTTAAAGCACTGGTTGCAATGTTTACCTTGTTATCTTCAGCACCTAACCCAAGACCTTCCTGGATCTGGGACACAGCACACAGCTGCACTCCATGAAGGTGTGTGGACTGCCTGACCTTGGACTACACTGAACTTTGGGGTATGTGGAGTGGTCTTGATGATATTGAGAAACTATGGAAGAGTCCCCCAAATCTTCTAGTTGATATGGCAAGTTGCCATCAGTTCCACTCCTGAAATGGAATTCCTTGCAAGGATTAGTAGTGAAGTTAATACCAGTCATCAATTCACTAATGTGGCTGTTGAAGGATCGGTAAAGAATACAGACATTCAACATTCACCCCTGCACAGGTTTCCCACCAGCATCCATGTTCAGAGAATACAGAACAGGATTTAGCTGCATGCCTTTCTATTATTTAGTTGAAATAGGTAATGCATTTAGAAAAATCAATAAAGAAAAGCATCAGAGGGGCAGGGAAAACAAGAACTTTACTTAAGCCATTGCTATCTGCCCAGTAGTTTACATACACCAGGTCCTCCTTTTAAAATGGAAATGCTTCATAGGAATATTAAGACATTTTATTTAACAAGAATTACTTCAATCAATAGCCTTTCTCATAATATTTAGCTGACAAAGGGTCATTAAGCAAAAAGGGAATAAAAAGGAGTCCCAAAGGGGTCATTTTGGATGCTGGAACAGAGAGCATGTCATGGTGACTAGCATCAGATGACAGTGTTAGCCCTAGAAGTAAGGGATGGGGATGGAGGCAGGGAGCTTGGTACTGGGAGGAAGGCCACATGCCAGCCCCTCTCCTTTGCAGTATTCCCTGATGCCAGCTGTAGCACAGAATCTTTACAGAATAATACCTTCTGCATTCTTGCTTCTAGGTTCCACTTATCATCCCCAAACCATTTATTCTTTTTAACTTGTCCCTCCTGCTTTAACACTGAATGATACAGATGGCTGTTTTTATAGATTTGAATTCTTTTCTGCTTTCCATTTATGAAAATAGAGAGCTTAAAATATTAACTTATCTTTCATCTTTTCCTTGACTTGTTCGTTTTAGGCACTTTTCAGACAGTGTCCTCCTAAAATCTATCAGGAATTATCATCACCATTTCTTATAAATGGTTACATTATTTCCTACCCATCAAACACATCTTTTTCACAGGTAGTGCTTCCTTTGTAAAATTACTGCAAATCCTCATCTCAAAATGCATAATGTATAGGACCAAGATGGTATCTAGCCATTTACATCAATGAGGATCTTATTCCCCTTAAACTTTAATTATTGATGGATAATAATAAAATGAAATATTTTATATAGCAAAAAGAGAGATAATCAGAGAATTAGAGAAAAATAAGACTTCACAGAAACTCTCAGAAACCAATTTTTATGATCAAACTACTTTTTGCTGTGGCTTAGGATTTTATTCCAAAAATTGAAAATAATACTAATAAATAGGATTTCGTTTAAATTTTGGAAAATAAAAATAATTACAGGCATATATCAGCTCAATAACTTTTACAAAAAGTGAGAATAATAAAAATATCTTAATTAAAATGTACCTTAAATTTTAAAAAATTGTTTCTGTTCACAAATTAATTATAAAAATGTTTATTTTTTTAAACCTTCATTAATCCAAATATATTATTATTAACTCCTATAATTGAAGGTAAAAATATTTGGCTACTGTTGCTGTTGGACAGTTTTATGTAATTATGAATTCCAAAAGTATAATTGGATCATGCTTGTAAACTGATCTGTTAATCTGGGCATGATTAAGTTATGATTAGGGCGTTGACTGGGCCAGTCAGTAGGGCGTTGATCCCCACCCCTTGGTGGGTATGGAATCGAATATAAAAGGCAAGGCAAAGGACAGAGGAAGCAGTTTTTTTTTTTTTTTTTTTAATGAAGAGAAGCAGTTTTGATGTTGGAGAGAAGGCCCCAGGAGAAGAGAAGTGAGCCGTTTGCCTCATAGTCTACAGCTGACCTTGTGGAGGAACCAGAAGCGCTAAGCCTGGAGAGAAACGCAGCCCCAGGAAGAGAGGAACTCAAGAAGCCTGAACACTGGCAAACATCGGCAGCTGTCTTGCTCCAACGCGTGCAATGGACTTTGGTGAGAGAAGAAACTTAACGTTTTATGACCTGGTATCTGTGGACTTCTACCCCAAATAAATACCCTTTATAAAGACCAACCCATTTTTGGTATTTCACATTAGCATCCCTTTGGCTGACTAATACAGCTACCTTAACTCAAGTATGTTAAATTAATAATATAATGAAAAGGAGCCCAATAAATCCACTAAGAAACAGAAAATTAGTACTGCATCATTTAAATATGTATATATATCATGAAATTGACCCATGGTAAATTTATGCAATTATATAACTATCGCCACAGCACAACCCAGTTTTAGAATACTTCCTGTAATCCAAAAGTTTCCCTTGTACCCAAATGCAGTCAGTCCTCTCTCCCACCCTAAGCCCTAAGCAACTTTTTTTTTTTTTTTAATTTATTTGTTTTTTATTGTAGGTAAAAATCAAAATTTTCACAATACATACCAACATTTTTTCTCTATGGTTATTATGGGTTGAATTGTGTCCCCCAAAGACATATGCAAGTCCTAACCACTGGTCCTGTGAATGTGACCTTATTTGGAAATTAGGTCCTTGAAGATGGAGCCAAACTGGATTAGGATGGAGAGGGGAATTGGACACAGACACAGAGAGGGCAGAATGTCATGTGACAATGAGGCAGGGAATGCCACCTAGGAAGAGGCAAGGACGGATTCTCCCCTATTGATTTTGGACAATGGGGTTGTTTATCTTCTTGAGTTGTAAGACAGCTTTATATATTCTGGACACAGGTCTTTTATCAGATGTATTCATTTTCTTAATGGTGTCTTTGGAAAGTGAAACTTTTAAATTTTGATACAAGTCTAATTTGTCATTTTTTTCATTTATGGATTATGCTTTGGATGTCACATATAGAAATTTTTGTCTAACCCCAAATCAAAAAGATTTTCTCCAATATTTTCCACTAGAAGTTTTATAGTTTTAGCTCTCACATAGAACCATTTGGAGTTCGTTTGTATGTGTGGTATGAGGTAGAAGTCTAAGTTAATTTTTTTGCATATGTTATCATTTGTTGTAAAGACTGCCCTTTCCTCATAGAATTTCCTTGGAATCAATGTCAAAAATCAATTCAACATAAATGTAAGGATTTGTTTTTAGATTCTCTATTCTATCCCATTGATTGATATGTTTGTCTTTAAACTAGTACCTAACACTCTTAACCAAAGTACCTTCATAATAAATTATAAAATCAGGTAATATATGTCTTTCAAATTTGTTTTTTTTCCAAAAGTTTTTGGAAATTTAGGTCCTTTGCACTTATATATAAATTTTAGGATCAATTTCTATGAAAAAGACTGCTGGGATTTTGATAGGAATTGCATTGAGTCTACAGATGATTTTGGTGTGAATTGCTATCATTTCCAATCCATAAACATGGTATATATCTCCCTTTATGTAGATCTTCCTTGATTTCTCTCAGTAGTGTTTTGAGTTTTCTCTATATGGTCATGCATATTTTTGTTACATTTATTTCTAAGTATTTTATTATTTTTAAATGGAATTATTTTCTTAATGTCACTTTCAGATTGTTGATAATGTATAGAATTGCCATTCAACTTTTAAACTGATCTTAATCCTCTAACAATGGTAATTTAATTACCAATTTAATTTCCTTAATCATTTATAAGTCTATTTTGATTTTATGTTTTTGCTTGAATCAATTTTGGTAATTTGTGTCTTTCTATAAATTTGTCCATTTCATCTAAGTTCTGTATTTGTTGGCATAAAATTGTTCATAAAATTCCCTTGCAATATTTTTAATTCCTGCAGTGTCTATAATGATGCCCCGTCTTCTATTCCTGACTTTGGTAATTTGTGTCTTCTCTGTTTTCTAGCTAATGGTTTATCCATTTTGATGATCTTTTCAAAGAACCAATTTTGAATTTCTCCATGATTTTTCTGCTTTCTGTTTCATTGTTTTCAAAGCTATTTTCCCTCTGGTATTTCTTTCTTTCTACTTACTTTGGGTTTGATTAGCTCTTCTTTATTTACCTCCTTGAGATAGAAGCTTAGGTTATTGATTTTAGATCTTTCTTTCTTCTAACATAATCACTTAAAACTATCAAATACTTTCTAAGCACTGCTGCAGCCACATCCCATAAATTTAGATATCTTGTGTTTTCATTTGTAGGTTCTTCTTTGACTACCAGATTATTTTTAGAAGTGTGTTGTTTAATTTCCAATCATGTGGGGTTTCTGCAAATATCTTTCTATTTTGATTTCAAGTTGTATCTGGCTGTGGTCATAGAACACACTTAAAATGATGTCAATTCATTTAAATTTAAATATTGATATGTTGAAGCTTGTTATCC
This sequence comes from Tolypeutes matacus, assembly GCA_026826555.1. Classification (NCBI taxonomy): domain Eukaryota; kingdom Metazoa; phylum Chordata; class Mammalia; order Cingulata; family Chlamyphoridae; genus Tolypeutes; species Tolypeutes matacus. The sequence goes on from JAKSZT010054487.1 coordinate 20,623,575, forward strand.
ATCCTGGAGATTGTTCAATGTGAACTTGGAAAGAATGTGTTCTCTGTTGTCATTTAGTAATATTTCTGAATAGAATCATTAGGTCAACTTGATTAATAATGTTCATGTCTTCTGTGTTCTTTACTGATTTTCTGACTAGTCTATCAGTTACTGAGAGAAGTATTAAAATCTCCAGTTTTAATTGTTGAATTTTCTACTTCTCCATTCAATTTTGTGAGAATTTACTTCATTTTTGGGGAGGTCTCTGTTGTTAGGTACATGCATATTTATAATTGTTATGCCTTCCTGTTATATTTTCCCTTTATCATTATGAAATAGCCTTCATCTTTAGTAATGCTTCTTGTTTTAAAATTTCTGTTGTCTGAGATAGCCCTTCTAGATCTCTTATGTTTACTGAATGCATAGTAGATCTTTATTCCATTCATTTATCTTTTTAAAAGTAAACTTTGTTTCAACTTCAAAAATAAAATAACTGACAAAAGACCGTTTAACCAATAATGGAAGCCCCATCATTTTATTTTCAACCTATTTGTATCTTTAATCCAAAGTGTTTCTTAGAAACAGAATATAGTTGGATCTTGCTCTTTTATCCAGTTTGACAGTCTCTGTCTTTTGATTAGAGCATTTAACCCACTGACTTTTTTTTTGGGGGGGGGGGGGATATGCACACTCTCTTTTGGATCACTAGGGTGATATTACTGCACTGCAGCACAGACAATTTATTAACTGTGGTCAACCCACTGACTTTTAATGTAATTGTTGAAGTATTATATCTGTGTTCTTGTTATTTGTTTCCTATATCTCATGTACTTTGTTTTGGTCTGTTCCTCCTTTACTGACTTCTTTTGTGTTAAACATTTTTTAGCATACCATTTTAATTCCTTAGATTTGATTTTAGTTATTTTCTTAGTGTAGTGATTACAATATTCATCTTTCATTTATCATAATCTACTTCAAGTTAATATTTATTTAATTCCAGTGAATATTGAGAGTCTGCGCCAATATTTCTCCATTTTCTTTCCCCCTTTTATGCTATTACTATCATATGTAATATATATATATATATATACATATATTATACTTACTTTTATTTTTTAAATGCAAAATACAGTGTTTTGATTATTGATTTAAATCTCACATTTTTATAAGAAATTAAAAGGAGAAAGAGAATACACATACACAGTCTTTTATACTTGCCCACATGTTTGCCATATCCAGTGCTTTTCATTTATTCTTGTAGATTTGAGTTACTGTCTGCTGTTCTTTCCTTTCAGCCTTAAGCTATTCCTTTACACTGTCTTGTAAGATAGGTCTACACATGTGTGCTCATATAAAATGTTGAGGGATAAATTTTGCTGGATGTAAGAAATTTTGTTTGACATATATTTTTATCAACACATTGAATATCATTCCACTATCTTTTGGTCCCATCGTTTTTGAGGAGAAATTAGACATCTATACTATTGTTGTTCCTCTCCATGAGATGAGTAGTTTTTTCTCTATTTGGCTTCAAGATCTTTCCTATTTATTTTTGGCTTTCAGCAGTTTGTCTATGATGTGTCTAGATGTGGATCTCTTTGTGTTTATCTTAATTGGGTTTAATAGAGCTTCTTGGATTTATATATTAATTTTCATTAAATTGGGAATCTTTTCAGCCATTGTTTCATCAAATATTTTTTCTGTCCTTTTATTTCCTTTCCTTTTGGGACTTTCATTATATGTATGTTGGTAAGTTTGACTTTGTCCCCCAAGTCTCTGAAGCTCTATTCATTTTTTTCTTAAATATCCTTTCTCTCAGCTTTAGATTAGATTTTTTTATTGATCCAACTTCAAATTCTCTGATTCTTTACTCTTCTATCTGAAATCTACATTGAAGCTATCTGGTGAAATTTTCATTTAGATTATTGTCTTTTCAGCCTTAGCATGTCCATTTGGTTGTTTTTGTTTTCTTTCTTTCTTTCTAATAACTATTTTTTCTATTGAAATCACCTAGTTGTTATTTTAAATAAAATTTTATTTAAGTATATAATATATATATATATACATATATATATGTAGAGTAAAAGTTGTGAACTTATAAAACAAATATGTTTATCATCACCTAGTTGTTTTACATTGTCATATTTCCTTTAATTCTTTTAACATATTTTCATTAATTTTTAAAAACATAGATAGAATGCTGTCTTGAATCTTTGACTGCTAAATCTAGCATCTCTGCCCAAATAGAATCAGTTCCTATACATTTTTTCTTGAGTATGTCACACATTCTTGTTTCTTTGCTTGTCTTGTAACTTTTTATTTAAAACTGGATATTTCAAATAATACATTGTAGCAGCTCTAGCTTCTAATTTAATTTTTCTGAAGGACTTTTTGTAACTTTTCTAGACTTAAACTGAAGAATCTGTCTCCTATGTGGTTTGTGGCTATTGCTGTCTCATCTCAGATTTTTAAAATTCTTATTTTAATTTTCATCCTGGGTCATCACTTTGTCTCCATATCTCAGCGGCCAGCCAATGATTTGGGTTTGTTCAAACACCTCAAGTCTGTTTGGCTTCTACCACCTGCTGATAAATATATGTGTGGTTTGTGGCACACACTCAGTGTTAGCTAATTCTCATTTCTTCCTTGACCTTTACTTTCCATGGAGTATGTAGGGGAAACCTCTCTTCAGTCTTCCCTACATATGCATATAGTTTCCCAGTTAGTCAAGAATGTGTGGAGAGCTTATTAGCCCTTTAATGGCTCCCATATTTCCAGAATCATCTCATTAAATTTATAGCTTTATAACTGGTTGTCCCAACTAGAACTGTGACTGGAGGCTTACAAAGCTGTGAATTGTGGGTTTTCTCCATTTGTTTCCCATTGAATATGCTACTTTTAGCTAATAAATTTTTACTTTTTAAAAAACACCATTCTCCCTCTTCTTATGGCCCCAAAAAGAGTCCACCAATTTTCATGGTCATTCGTGCACAGATAAACCACCCTTTCACTGATCAAACCAAGGGAATGCAGTGTTGGCATTGAAGCAACCCCAGTTAAGAAGAACACAGATTCCTACTCCTTACCTAGAGCTCTAAACATTTTTCAGGAATAAACACTTCTCAATTTATCATCTATTTTTGGTCCATTTCCAGAGATCCAAAATATTATATATATATTTTGTGGAGAGGACTTGCCAACCTCTATATACCATCATAGCCAAATGTTCCTTATCAGAAGTATATCTTATGTGTACTGCTTAAGGAAAATTATTGCTATTTTTTTGGTTCAATAAATGTCCAAAACTGGCTACTTTTTAATAGCTGACATATAATCATAGTCTAAATAAGAAACTTAATGGATTTTTTGGATCACTTCAGCTGTTTTTAGTTTTTACAGTAATTTTGACTTTTACTCGAATCTCAGATTTTGCCAGTTCTATGAAAATGTTTAAGTAACAATCTCTTGGACTTTTGGGAGAACTCACCTATGAAAACATTTAAACAATTGACATTTCAGAGCTGAATTTTTTACTGTATTTTCTGTTTTTGCCTGGTTATTGCCTACCTAGATTTTCTATCTCTTCTTTAATCAAATTCAGCAATTGGTAATTTCCTGGAAAATAATCCATTTCACCACACTTTTTGAATTGGCATTCAGAGTGTTCTTATGACTTTCTAAATCTTCCTTGAATCTGTAGTTCTTGTTATGCCAACTTCTATGTTAAGGGATTCCACTATGATAGAATGGATTCGTCCATTTAGTCATGTATACAATCAGATTTCCATTTATATATTCCTAATCAAGTTTTTAGATACATAAATGTTCATGACTTAATGTTGGTAAATATGAAATATATTTTTGTCCTCTCTAATACTCTTTCTACTTGAATTCTAATATATTGGTATTAATACTTGAATATTTTTACCATTTTCCTCATATCTTTTTCCATTTCTTTATTTTCAGCATTTCTCTGAACTTTTTTCCCCTGTAAATGTGTCTCATACCAGCAGCTTATACTTGAATTTTGTTTTGTTTTTAACCCAATCTGAAAAGCTCTCTTTCAATGAGAGAGTTTAACTTATTTACATTTATTCTGATCACTAATAAGTTTGAATTTGGCCTTGTTAATATAACTCTGTAAAACTTGCCTGTTTTATTTTTTATTGTTTGACTTTCCCCTTCCTGATTAAGTTTACTTTGTGCATTTTTCTAATCTTCATTAATTTAGAGATTGCACACTCTATTTTTTCTGTGGTTATTCTTAAAATTGTAACAAATACACTTAAGGTTTTTTAAATCAATTCAAGTGTTAATGACTATTTATTTCTTCCCCATTTACAGTATAATCTTACCATGTTTCATTTCTCTTCTCCCTGAGTCCCCATGCCTATCCATATTAATATCATTAAGTAGTTTAGTTCAGATATTTCACAATTTTAAACTTTGTAAAATATTTAGACAATTCTAAACTCTGATATTGTTGCATTTAATATTGCTCTTCCTGGCATCCTCTATTATTCTTTTTTGTGGATTCCTTTTAATTTTTCTGGATTCCAAACACAAATAATTCTTTCATAGAAGGTAAGTTGATGGTAAAATTTCCAAAATTCTTGCATGTCCAAAACTGTCCTTATTTTGTCTTCCCATATGAATAACAGTCTAAATAGACCTAAAACTCTTTAAAAGTCATATTCCCTCAGAACATGGAAGATATTTACTGTTACTTTTTTCATCATCCATATTTGAAGATAAAATATCTCAATGTGTTTCTCATTCATTCCCTAATAGTTGATTTCATTTTATCTCTGAAATCATTTAGGATTTGTATCATTATTCTTAGTCTTCTGGAATTTCACCATTATGCAACCACATGAAGGATCTTTCATTGTACACTGTGGTTACTTCATCTACTTTTTGTCTTTCTTTGGCTACTGGCAATCTTCTTCCATTTTTTTATGATCATCATTCATTTTTGTATAGGTTAAACATCTTTTCATGGCAAGTAATGAAAAATACAACCCAAACTAGCTTAACAAAAAGTAGAATTTATAGGATCACAGAACTAAAAGACCTGTGGCAGTACTAGGTCAATACAAGTACAGTTTGATCCAGGAGCACAATGTCATCAACACCACTTCTCTCTTTCCCTCCATCACTTTTTACAACAAGAGAGAAATCTCAGTTCTTCTTTGCAGATTCACATATGTGGCTACAGCAGCACCAGGTTTACATCTCCAAATTTCCTACCAGCCCTTAAAAAATTTCATGATGTATCATTGGCTCTGATTGGGTTATGAATTCAAACTCTTAAGCAGTCACCATGGCCCAAAAATCAATGGTCTGATTATGTAGACTTGAGTAACGTGCCTACCCTTGAAGCCAGGCATGGAGCCAACATTACCCAAATTGCATGGATTGAGAATGGGTAAAGAATAGCTTCCATCACCCTGAGAGAAAATGGAGTACTACTGGCACAAGGAGGAGGAACTGATGCTGAATGTCTATTTCTAACTGGATGTATAGATGTTTATAAACCTTATTTCCGGTTTCTCCATGTCCTCTTTTCTGCATACATATTAAAATCTCTGAAATCATTTTATTTGCATCATAAGTTTTCTCATATATATATTTTTACTTTTTTGTCCTTTTACATTGTATTAGAGGAAAATTACTTGACTTGATATTCTAGCTCACTATTTTGTCCTTCAGTTATGTCTATCCATCAATTTTGTTTTAATTTCATGAAGAAATGTTAATTTCTAAGATTTCTGGTTGAGTGTCTGTAAATGTAATATATTCTCACATTTTATTTTATTTCTTTAATCCTAAAATCTTATTTTTCTTGCCTTTTTAACTTTGTTTTCTTTTTATAATAATGCTAGTTTCCTTCAAATATTGACTAAGCTTTGTCTGCTCATTTTTGTGTTTTAGGATCTCTATTCGTTTGCCTCCTCTATTCACAAAGGTCAGTCTCTGGTGACACTGTGGGAGGGGCCCGATGTGTTGGTAAGGGCATGCTTCTCTTCTGGGAACAGCAGCTGACTTCTCCTTGGAGCACTGCTCTGCTTCAAAGGTCCAATTGCTCTTAATCTGCTTTAGCCTATGGACAAACACCTCTAGTACCCTCTGCTTAGTACAACCAGAGAAGAAAGAGGTGCTGACCACTCCAGCTCTATCTGTTGCTTCCCAGTTAATAACTACTATGATGCATGCTTACAGTCTGTATTTCTGTGGCCATTGACTTTGTGTTTGGAACTCCCCACCATTCTTCCCACCACAGTATTCTTTTGTGTTTAACTTGTGTTTTATGGTTAACTTTTGTTTTCCTTCTTTTATATATCTCTATAGATCTGATCCTGTCTTCATTCTATCTTTCAGGAATAATTTAGCTTTTCTCATTTGTTGGTAGCATTCTTTTATTTCCCACCCTGTTTTGGATTTACTCATTATTTTAAAATTTTTTGTCATATCATTGAATTTTAGATATGCCTTAGTTAACTATCTTAATCCAATCACTTTCTCTTAGTTTCTATGCGATTAAAATTTTACCCTTGTTTTTGCCAAGTTGTATGGAAGGGAGAAAATTTTCCATACTATGCATAGAAATATTTGAGCAATAGTACAAAAGAATTTGGGTTGGGGAGAAGGGAGGAAACTAATGTTCATTGATATCTAACTGCTCATCAGGCTGTGCTAGTTGCTGTAGTTTGGTGACAATTGCATCCCAGATGGAAAATTCTGACTCATGTGGCCAAGTAGTGAGAAAAATTACATGCACACACAAATTATTGTGAGACACCTATGATAATGCTCTTTTCTACCAGAGAGTCAGAGAAACTCAGTGTACTTTCCTATAGAGCAACTAAAGCACATGCTGCCCTGTCCACCTCCCAGAAGTCCAAGTGATAGCAGATTATCCAAACTACCACCATTCCCAGGGCCCTTGGCAACCAAAGACTAAAACAAACTGGAGCAAATATTAAAAATGCAAATCTGATAAGATTATTTAAATGTGAGATATAAAAAAGCTAATTAAGTTGCCCTCCTAGCAAAGAAACTCTTGCTGAGTCACTTGTGTCATGGGAAATGGTAATTTAAATTTTAGAATAAAATAGAAATATATAGATTTATTTTAGTCAAACTAAGTTCTTTTAAACTTGCACATATTTTCTTATTTAATCAAATGAACTTCATCTCTATGTTGTGAGTTTTTATTTCTAAATATTTAACCTGAAGCAACATTTAAAATGTATTTCAATAACATCTGGAAGTGAAAAAGAGATATGGCAGATTTCTCATAGTTGCAGTATTACTTTATAGAATATGATAGGACAACTGAACCCCTTATCGATTATACAAATTCTATAGTGCAGGGACATGAACAGACATCTGCACACCAATGTTCATAGCAGCATTGTTCACAATTACCAAAAGATGGAAACAACCCAGGGGTCCATCAACCTGTGAATAAATTATGGTATATACATATGATGGAATATTATTCAGCTGTAAGAAGAAATGAAGTTGTGAGATAAATGACAACATGGATGAACCTTGAGGACATTGTGTTGAGTGAAGCAAGCCAAACACAAAAGGACAAATATTGTATGATTTCACTAATATAAACTAAATATAATAAGCAAACTCTTGGAGTTAATAGCTAGGATATAGGTCACCAGAAAATAGGAGGATAGAAAATGGAAACCTTAGGCTTAATTTGTGCAGAATTTGTAAAAAAGGATGTTTGGAAATGGTTAGAGGTGATGATTGCACATCATGATTGTAATATGCAGGACTAATATATGGGTATGACAGTAGTTGAAAGAAAATGTTTAAAGTTGTGTTTATCACTGGAAAGAAAGCTAAAAGTTGAAACATGGGACTGTATAGCATAGTGAACCTGCTTGTGAACAATGAGTATGGTTATAAGTGCATAAATAAGAATGCTTTTCTCTGAAACAGAACAAATGTACATTAATGCTACAAGATATTAATAATAGGGTGATATTTGGGCAAAAATACAACTAAAGCAAACTATGGACTGTAGGGAATAGTAATATATTAATGTTCTTCCATCAATAGTAAAAAAAGAGAAAAGAATTATGCTTGTGAAAGAAACCAGACACAAAGTAGTATATAATATTTGACTCCATCTACACAAAATGTAAATACAAATAAATTAATAAAAACAGAAAAAAAAAAAAAAAAAAACCCTCTATGGTGTATCTTTATCCACTATGCACTTAATTAAGATAGATCCAGATCATTTTAGCCTGGGACAGTAAGAACACAAAGTAAAAGCATGTTTCTCTATAAGCATCTCTGCTATTTAGCTTAATGATTTAATTATATATGGAAATGAAAAGGTTTTAATGCAGTAGCTAACAAAATAATATCTGTAAATCAACGACTATCTTCAATATATATGGAGATTTTTGTTTGACTGTTTCAAGAATATATACTTTATCCCAGTCTGTGTAGAGGGAATTTTTTTTTTTAGGTTCTCAAGTCATAAGCCTCTCAGTAAATTCTGAGAAAGGTAGCAAACAATTCAAATGTAATAAAGTTCTTATCTCATCCAGTTCATGAAGAGAATTAGGACAGAAACTAAATAACGTGAAATATAAAATGAGAACTTACATTCTTTACATTTGAGACCCAAACTGGCATTTCAGATATATAATTAGTAATACAATTATACTTTTTTCATATATCAGAAAACTTGACTCATGTAACATCTGAAATATATGCATTCTCTTTTTAAATATAGGAACGTTAAAATTATGCTTACCTTTATTCACATAAATTGACATCCTGTTTCTTATGTTACACAAGCATACATAAACCAAGTAGAGAACTGTTCCTTTCTCATGTGATCAATAGGTAGCACCCACTTTTATAGTCCCATATAATTATACAAGAGGTGGTTCATTCTAAGAGTCAATATTATATCTTTTTATTACACTACCTTATGTAACTAATAAGTGAACACTAACCTTTCATAATTTGAGCTTAGAAATTTGACCCCTGGAAAAGCAATGACATAATTTAATTATTGCTTGCAAGTTTGTCTGACCTACCATGGTTCCTTAATAATGCAATACCACAGATCAAAGTAGTTAACAGTGGTAGCCTTAGGAGAATTATCCACACTTTGCAGAAAACTGATTAACATCTTCATTCTGAATAAAATAGTTTACCAAGAAAAATAAAGGATTGCCGAGTTGTCACGTACTTTTAAAGTCTTTTATGCACCAGTAAATTGGAAACAAATCTGAATTATCCAAGAGAAAATCATCTAAAATAAAATACAACAAATGTCCCATAGCATTAAGCATATGTCTGTATCTACCAGAGATATGATTCAAAGAAAATCAAATAACAAATTTGTGAAAGCTGTAATGTCCTAGTTAATCAAGTTAAATTTGAATACCAAGTATGACAACTTGATTTAGATGCCCTGATCCTGTGTTCTCCATTTTCTTACTCAAATGTATTTTTATCTACTTATTCAATTATTAATTCAAAAGTGTTCATTGAGCAGTACCTATATTCTAGATAGTGAGTTAGGCTCTCCCAAGGAGCTGCCAGCTTAATGGAGACAAAAAAAAAAAAAAAAAAAAAAAATAGGCATTTGCAAAGAAATGTATAGAGTGTATTAGCATAGGCCAATTGCAGTAATAAAAGTTGGTATCACAATCATGTGAAGTTCAAATAGGTATTCATAATCAGCCAGATGGTTTTCTTCAAGTGGTGGCTCCAAGACCAAGGAACCTACCACCTTCAACTCTTGGCTTCACAGGTATGGTATATTGAATTATATACCCAAATTTAGACATGTTCTCATTTACCCATTGTAAATAGGCTCTCCTGATGTTGTTGTTTTCAGTTAAGGTGTGGCTCAACTGTATGAGGTTGGGTCTTAATCTGGATTACTGGAGTCCTTTATAAGCAAAAGAAACTCAGACCTAGTCAGAGAAAACCACGGGGAGGGGCTGGAAGACTGAAGTCAATGGAACTCAGAAGAAAAAGGAGAGGACATAGCAATGGGAAAGCTATGGAACCCCAAGGATGGTGTCAATCAAGCAAGGAAATACTGCCAACCCTGATAGGAAGCAAGCCTTCTAGCCTCCAAAACCATGAGGCAATAAATTCCCATTGTTTAAGCCAACCCATGTTGTAGTATTTGTCATTGCAGCCTGGAAAACTAAGACACCAAGTTACCACTTACATCTGCATTGAGCCATGGAAGGGGGAAGAAGCATGGAGCTGCTCTAAGAGCCAGGCTTGTGTGACCTCATGGCCACAATAACTGCAAAGGAGTTTGGGAAACCTAATACCTGGGATCAAGAGGAATCATGTTTCTTTCTGCATGTCCCTGTCACCAGTGCTATATGACCACAGCTAGGGAGGGGGTTGGTCAGAGTAGACTTTCTGAAGGAAGTGAAGGCCACTCTGGATCTTATTTGACGAGTATGTGCTAAGCAGGAGACAACTGAGGATATTGGGGGAAAGAGCCTGCAAGCAAGTTTATTGTAGGCAGAAGGAATAATAAGTGCAAATCACAAAAGTGAGAGAGGATGGTGAAAGTAAGGAGTTGCAAGTAGAGCAGTCTTTTTGAACATGGTTCTCTTGTGCCAGTGGCAGGAGAGGAAAGCCTAAAGGACCAAAGATGCTTTTACAATGGGGTTGTCCATTTTCTAGCATTTTAAACCCCATTTTTAGATCACTCTGGCAGTGTTACAGGTTATGAAGCAAGCAGACCATGAGTGAGGTCCAAGAAATCACTAAGGCTGGTGGTGTTGTTATAGGGTAGGAAAGGATGGAGCCCTGATCTGTGGCAGTGGAAACAAAGGGACAGAAGCTTTTATTAGACCTTTGGGACATAGACACTAGCTGTAGGACAATTTGAGGGTGGGTATGAGGGAAAGAAGAGTCTAGTATGACTCCGGGGTTTCTAGGGATAGCAGAGGAAGAAAAACTGGACTATGTTCAGAAAGGAGGAAGAGAAAAAGAGAGTGTCATCCAGAAAGCCATGAGATGAGAGAGATTCCAAATGTAGAAAATTTCAACTTTGCAAGTGACTTCCCCAAAGACAAGGTATCTGATGTTTAAGGACTGTTAGGGAAAGAGATTCCACAACATCTTTGTTTGCTAATTCTAACATTCCATGGTCTCTTTTTATCAGCAGGTTGGCCTCACCTACTCTCTCCACAGCTCTACGCACATAATTATTAGTATTTTCACTTGTAAACCTTGATAGTCTGATTCATCCTGACTGTGCTCAATAAATACATCCAGACAAATTGTCTGACCAAGAGGAAATCCTCCCTAACATAAATTTCCTGAGTTGTGGTTAAAGACAATGAAACAAATTAAAATAACTCACTTGCACACTAAAGTAGGAAGTACATCCAAATTAGGGTTAATATTTGAAGAAAATAAGCAACAAAATATATCCTTTCAATGTGGAAAGTAGAATGATACTGGTGACCTTGCTGATAGCAGTTTGAGAATTTATATCTACTCTTGATTAATATTAATCATTTTAATAACATTAGAAATAATAAAATATCACTATCATGTCAGACATTTATTTTAATAAGTAATAGTACAGCCCAATTTAGTGTTTAAAAATTCAGTTATAGACAAGAAAGGGCCTCGACATTTATCACAATGATAGTGAGCAAAGTCTAAACTGAATCAATTCTGTTGTGAACATAAAAAACAAAAACAAGAACAAAAAAACCAGTCTCTAGTATAGAACTATTTTTGCTCCAACTCTGATATTTCTCCTTGTGGGAGACTTTCATCTCTGCCCAAATGGGTGGGAAATTTGATGATAAAAATGCAAATGACTATTACTAAATTCATGCTGAGTCTTGTAATTTGAGATTATGTTTTTTAAAATTCAATATAAAAATGATAACCAATATAAAAGCAAAAATGATATACAGAATTAAGAAAACAAATTTCAAAGTATACTGAATCAATAGGGTTTTTTCCCAACCCTAATTCTGAACAGTAATATGCTTTAGTAGTTATTTAGCGGTCAAAGATAAACACTTTAGTAATAGACATTTCATGTGTGTCCAAAAATCACTGAAGGATAAGGCACAGCTTATAGAAAATTAGCAAAACTGGACTTGGTAGAATTGAAAGTTGTGGTTTAACTGAAAAAACAACCCCTCAAAAATTGTAAGACAATACGACATTATCTGGAATAACAAAATTTCAAAAAACTAAAAGTGATACAAAAATTCATCTATTAAACTTCCTTGGTTATATAATCCTTGATCCCCTTAAAACTGAAATGGTGTAACTAGTCACTACATATTCTATGAGATGCTCAAAAGATCCTTCATTATTCATAAGCAAATAACCTTCATTTATATATAAAATTATAATATGGCGGGTTATTAAAAAGAAAAAAAAGAATTAACCTGTATTTTACATTGTGGGTGTTTTCTTATTTTATTTTTAATTTTTGGCTTGTCTGTTTTGGTTTTATTTGGTTTAAGTTTCATTTTGGTTTTCTGCAGACTCACCAGGGATGAAGTACACTACTTCCATATTAGCAATTTTTTAAAAACCTATATATCAGTACAGACAACACTTTAAAATCAATCTGTCTCCCCAGTAGGAAATCTGCAAACCCATGTAAACCCACGTGGTCCCCACAGGAGACCCCACTAATACTCTGCGAAACCAAATCTTTCCAGGCCAAAAGACAAAAGGGCCCTGTAAAGACATGGAATTTGAGTCCCAATTCTGCTACCTGGCAATTTTATAACCTTAGCTAGGTCAGTTAATTTCTCTGAATTTTCAATCCCTTCTCCACAAAATGGAAATAATAAACTAGCCTCATTAGAGTTATGTTAGAAACACATTAGACAAAGTATGAGAAAATGCTTATTAATCTATAACATTCTGTATACCATAATCATCTGGGTTTTACGAGCAACATTACTAATTGCTTATTTATTATGCTGATGATCATTTTCAGTAATACAAGAAAGCATTAGGAGCACAGTCAAGACAGAACATTTGTGAACCTTTCAGGTAGAAAAACATTAAATCTTAGACTCTTGTAAAGTCAAAGATGCTTTATTGTGGTTCTTAGGAGTAAGATAAACCTTTGAGGAAATGAATATAGAGTGATTTTTAATCGACTTGCTATAATAGAAGGGAAAATAATGCCTTTTGCTTCCTCAGAACTCTTTATTTCATAGTCACCAAAATACTTAGAGTAATTACTGAACACTGTTGACTGCATTGATGGCTAATATTTATGGAATGATCACAGTGAGCCAGGTTTCACACTCATTATCTCATTAAAGTGCTTTACATTTATCTCACTGATTCTCGAAACAGCCTATAAAGTAGATCCTTTATTTTCCTCATTTTACAGATGAGGAAACTATGGCACAGAATAGGGAAGTGACTTCCCCAAAGACAAGGTATCTGATGTTTAAGGACTATTAGGGAAAGAGATTCCACAACATCTTTGTTTGCTAATTCTAACATTCCAAGGTCTCTTTTTATCAGCAGGTTGCCTCACCTACTCTCTCCACAGCTCTACGCACATAATTATTAGTATTTTCACTTGTAAACCTTGATAGTCTGATTCATCCTGACTGTGCTCAATAAATACATCCAGACAAATTGTCTGACCAAGAGGAAATCCTCCCTAACATAAATTTCCTGAGTTGTGGTTAAAGACAATGAAACAAATTAAAATAACTCACTTGCACACTAAAGTAGGCAGTACATCCAAATTAGGGTTAATATTTGATGAGTCATTTATCACATTTATTGGGAGGTTCCAAATATAGACCCCAAGGAGATAACCAGTTGATACCTAATAAAGGGTAAATTGAGAGCCAGAGTGAGCATAACCATCCTCTACCTTCTAGTCACTTTATTACTGTTGAAAACTCCACGGGAATATCAGAGCTTTCTTTTTTTTTTTATTGAGGTAAAATTCACATAACATAAAATTGACCATTTTAAAGTGTACAATTCACTGACATTCGGTACATTCACAATGTTGCTTAACTATCACCTCTGTCTAGTTGCAAAATGTCTTCATCACCTCAAAAGGAAAACCCACAACCAGTAAGCACTCTCCACCTTCCCTACTTCTTCCATCCCCTGCCAACCACCAATCTGTTTCTATTGATTTAAAGAGGCTGGATCTCTTATACAAATGAAATCCTACAAGTGACTTTTGTGTCTGATTTCTTTCATGCTTTCAAGGTTCACCCACGTTGCAGCATGTATAAGAACTTCATTCTTTTTATGGCTGAATAATATTCCATTATATGGATATATCATATTTTGTTTATCCATTCATCAATTTATGGACATTTGGGCTGTTTCCACCTTTTTTCTATTACTATGAACATGTGTGTATAAGTTTTTGTTTGAATATCTGTTTTCAACCCTTTGGCATATATACCTGGGAGTGGAATTGCTGGGTCATATAGTAATTTTATGTTTAATTTTTTGAGAAACCACCAAACTGTTTTCTACAGTGGCTAACCAATTTTACATTCCCCCTAGCAGTTCATGAGGGTCCTAATTTCTCCACATCCTTGCTAGCACTTGTTATTTTCCATCTTTTTTATTATAGCTATTCTAGTGTTTGTGAAGTGGAATCTCTTTGTGGTTTTTGTTTGCATTTCCCTAATGACTAATGATGGTAAACATCTTTTCATGTGTTTGTTGGCCATTTGTATATCTTTGGAGAAATGTTTATTCACATCCTTTGCCCATTTTTAATGAAGTTGTCTTTTTGCTGTTGGATTATAAGAGTTCTTTATATGTTCTAGTCTATAAGAGTTCTTTATATGTTCTAGATATTATCAGGTATTGGCTTTGCAAATATTTTCTCCCATTCCATAGGCTGTCTTTTCACTTTCTTGATAGCATCCTTTGATGCAAAAGTATTCTCTAATTTTAATACAATCCAATTTATTATTTTTTTATTTTGTTGTTTGTGTTTTGGATGTCATACCTTAGAGTCCATTGCCAAATCCAAGGTCATGAATAACAGTTTTCTTGCCTTCCTAACAACAGTTAAAATAAATCCCAATATGCAAACTGAAATAAAATAGTAGGATGACTACATGACCAAACATTAATCTATTTTTAATAATGTACTCATTTAATTAACATTTGCTGAACACCCTCTGGGCTAGATGCTGGAGATATAAAAAAGACTGAAGAACCTCCTCCTAGGGGGAAAAGCATTTTTGTGTCTTACAGGTATCAAGAGATGGTAAAGAAGGCATTCCAGGGAAAAGAAACAGCCTTGACAAAGGTTTAAGGGCCTGAAGGTGGAGCATAAAGCAGAGGTGAGTAACTACATAGATACTAGAAGCTAGATTGATAAGGGGCTTTATCTTTTCCTCTTGTAAGCTGTGTGAGAAACCAAAAATGATGGAGAAAGATTCAATATGCTTCTTAGAAAATTCAGCTGGGCTGCTCTGAAGACTAGAATGAAAGGCACAAAAACTAAAGACAGGGAGATCAATTGAGAAGTCCTAACAAGGCAGGAGGTGATGGAGGCCTGAATGGGGGCAGGAGAAGTGGGAATGGCAAAGCCTGGTGGATGTAAAGGATTTATAGGAAACAGAAACAGCAAGAATCAGCAGCAGCTCAATGTGGGTAGGTGCAGATGGACTTCTTTCTGAGATAACTCTCTTTCTGGATGGTGGGTGGTATCACTCATTAATCTGAAAATCAAGAGAAAGTTCTGACCCCAGGTACAGTCAGGGCCATCGGAGTAAATGACATAAAAATGAATGAGTAGAGCAAAGGTTGCAAATTCAAATGCCTACAGAGGCCAGAAGAGTAACATAAATGAGTGGGGATTGGTAAAGAAAGAGAAAATACTGTACTTGCCAAAAAAAAAAAAAAAAAAAAATACTATGGAAACAACATAAATGAGTGGCAAATTGGTGAGCCCATGTCCTGTCTAAAGCCCTGCTATTAATAGTGTAGTCCACAGACAAGCAGCATTCATATCACCTGAGAGCTTATGAGAAATGCAGAATCTCAGGCCCAACCCCAGAGCTACTGAATCCAAACACTCATCTTAACAAGATCCCCAGTTGATTTCTCATGCACGCTAATGTTTGGGAAGCACTTGTTCAAAGGGTGCAATTATTTTTTGGGTCTGGATAATTGTTTCCAGGTGGGAATATGAGCCTTATATTGTCAGCTCTTTTTACCATTCAAGAGGCAAGAGGCAATTTTCCAATTTTAGCAGCTATATAGCCAGGGTTTCATAAGGAAGCAGAATTATCCCCAGATGATTCAAATCTAAGGATTTAAATGAAGTCTTCTTGCAGAGATGGGTTAGGATTAAGAAAACAAACAAGAGATCGTGAGGCTTGCAGGAAAGCATTACCTCCTGCTAGGGTGAAGGGGAGATCAATAGTATTTCCAGAACCCAATGGGAGCTGGTGTTCTGGAAGAGAAGCTGCTGGCAGGAATAAGGCTATTGCCCAGAGGCACAGCACTGAAGGAGGGAGGGAGCAGGAGGGAACCACCCTGACTTCTCTCCTGCTATCCTTCTAATTTCTGCTGGAGCCTCTTGTTGGCCAAACCACCCAATAGTCAGCCTCAAGGGAGCCTACAGGAGTCACCTCCCAGAGCACCTAAGCAAGGCAAAGACAGGGAGAGACAGAAGAAATACTGTACAAGTCAAACAAAAATGATAAGCGCTAAGAATGAGGTCCTGAGGTATACCACCTGGAGCATACCATGCAGGTGTGAGGCATTTCCTTTTTAAGTGGCCGTTTTGAGTCAGGAGGAAGAAAACGGTATTGCTCAGACCAAGAAACCATCCAAGTATCTCAACCGTAGGAGCTACTGTCTTCTATTTATTTTTATTTATTATCTTCCTATTGCTTCCAAGTGCCAAGTTTCTTCCTTCCACTTTTACTTCATGCATTTCCAGATTTGTGTCTTTTCTCTAAGCTGAAATATCCCTTAAAGAGGATTCTAGTCCCAATTCCATGCATATGTTCAAAGAGTCAAAATCTACCCTCCTTATAGACCTTGCCAAACTGGTGGCCAATTTGGACTGCCACAGGTACAAAGGCCCAAAGCATATGCTGCACACCACAGATTTCAGCCCACTCAGTTCAAAATTAAACAGCTAATTTTCTGGCTGTGCCAATGTAAATCTTCCATTGTGATCAACAGATCAGGGATTAGGTGTTTATAATGCCATGTTATCTGATTTTCTACAATGTTGCCTCATCACTATTTTACAATGTTGTTGTCTGGTTAAAACCAAGTGTGTCTAATGAATGAGAAAAATTTAAACATCAGGGGAGCTGCTTTATCAAATGAAATAAATATTTGGGGAAAAGGTAAAGTCAGATGTATTTGTTCAGGAATAGTAAACCATGATATAATGTTTATCTTCATTTGTTGATTTTTCCTTTCCTTCAGGGGACTTTTGTGCTTTTATGGTTCACTGATATATTTCCACAGTGTTATTTTTATTTTTATTTCACTAAAGTCCCTTGGTGATTTGCATGTAAAAAGGTGAACTATCATCAGAAGTACACATGCTTTTAGTTGTTTTTTTTTGCCTGGTGGTGATAAACTTGCTTTGACCTATTAGCTCTCCTTTTTACTGGCTCTTAGAAGTGTTATTATAGGAGCAATGCTTGAAAATATTGACCTCATCTCAACTTTATCCATTTAGCTAGAGCAATTTTACATTCTATTATGTGACCTAACTTATGACCCTTCCATTAAAATATTTATAATGTAGTATTATGCTTTTGTACCCAAAGTATTAAGAAATAAGTTGTTCTTACTTGTGACATTGATTTCTGTGAACCTACATCCGGAATTCTGTGTATAATGCATGTTGGAGAATGCAAAGTTGGAAAGATCCAGTGAGGACTTTTGTTCAAAATGGTGCATATCCAACAGCTAGAGTACAGCAAGCAACCTGTCTTATTCCTTGCCTACCTGATGAACATTCATTCCTTTTCTTTGATGATACTGAGTCCCATATAAGAGTCCCAGGGGATAAACCATATTTGGTCTAAGCAATTCTTGGCAATCTCATTCCCCTTCGCCAGTAATAGGCCTGGGTTCCAATACCTGGAATAGAGACATGAGGAGGTTAGACAGGGGAGGGAGGGAGCTTTGGAAACAATTTTTTTCTCCTTTATTTGGAGAGAACCATATGATGAAAGGTCCTTTCCTTCCTGCTTGCCTCCTTTCTTCAGCTTTGAACACCACCATGTGAGGATTTAATGCCTGGATCTGTGGCAAATGTATTTTCACAATGAGCATAAGAGTAGAAGCTGGCATGCTTAGAAGGGGAGTACAGAGGCTGGAGAGATTCTATGTTTATGGTGCTATCATTAAGCTACTGAACCAATCTTGAAATTACTTTTCTCTGTATTTTTGTTAATAAAACAATAAAGTTTTCTTTTTCTTGCAGCAAAACACATTGCTTCTAATATGTAGCCTCTTCCAATTTCTCACTAAAATGTCAATGTGATGCAAAAATATACTAGTATGTCCTGTTAAAACAAAAAGCCTTTTTCATTACCCATTTCCCTTTATTAAAAAAAGGACACTAATTTGCAAGGTAACTCTTAAATACTAGAAGACGTATAAAACAGCCATTAAAAATAATAATCAAAATCAATCAAGGATTTCCCCAGTAGTTTTGGCTTTACTTTTTATTGGGGGTGGTGGGTACTCATTACCCATATTTTCAAGAAGAGAATCAACTAGAGGGAAATTCTTCCATGTCCTCCATGCCTGCTGCTGAGGCGTATTATATAGTGAAGGAAGAGTCAGTATTGACAGCTTTGGCAATAGACTCCCCTGCTTTTGTCACCACATATTATTAATTGAGAACTTATCTGGGGAAGTACCACCATATTTCAGGGGCTCAGGCCAACTTCCTCAATGCTGACTCAAGCATTTTAACCTAAAGACATGTTGAGTAATATAACACATGGTAATATAAATCCCTTTGGCTTCATAAAATAAAGTATCATTTGTTTAAACATCCTGTGTTCAAGAAGCATGCTAATTCCTTTATTTAAACATGGCCGGTGAATTATTATATGTCACTTGAATCCACAAAGCTACAATTTGCTACAAAGAGATAAATGTCCAATTTTTTGCTACTAGAACTATCTTAAAAGCCTTATTGTAGTTGTGAAAATTTAAATATTGATTTTTAAAAAGCAATTCATTAAGTGTATTTGCTCATATGCATCATTCCCAAAATAGGGTACATAATAAAAACATTTAACAAAACTAGAAAAGTCACTCATAAAAGTTCATATAATGGGGGGATTTTAAACACAGAACTTAACTATGCTTCTCTGCGTGTGTGTGTTTGTGTAACATTCAGGGAACATTGTCATTTATTCATTAAATACACCATTATTGACTAACTGCCATGTCTAAGGCATTCAACTTACATACGGAGAGAGATGTTTGTAGAGTTGAACTAAGATAGAAAAAAAAGTCATGTAGAATGGACTTCTGGATCCACAAAAAGTGTATGCCTAGGACTATTAATCTGTAGGCATTTTTCTAAGAAATATTGTTAACTGATGTAACCCAAGTGGCCACTCATCCCAGGACTACATAGGAAGACAAATGAGGTGACAGAGGGGAGGGAAAGGGAAAGTTAGATGAAGGTTATTTCTCCAGCATTAAAAATGTGTGTATACACTGATGGGAAACTTGAACCCTGACTGTGTAATTATAATAATATTAAGGAATTGCTAATTTTTAGGGAAGTAATTTTATCATGGTTATGCTTTTAAAGAGCTCTTATAATTTAGAGATACAGACTAAAATATTTACAGATGAAACAATATGGGAAGGGGGAAGTAGGGATACAGTTGAAACAAGATTAGTCATAACTTAGTAAGTTGATATTTGTTTAAAGTTGGGTTATGGTTTCATGATTACATGGTGGTCCATGATCTTATTCCTCTATTTTTAAAAAATCTTTGGATTAATATTTTACATACATACAAGCAAATACATACATCATTGGTTAATTTTCACAAATTTAATACTGGCACCCAGCTGAAGAACCAGAATTATCAGAACCTTAGGAGACCTCAACTTGTTCTCCTTTTAATACAGCTTCACTTTCCAAAGAGTGATCGCCATCCAGATTTCAATCATACTTTTGCCTATTTATTTACTGTATATATAAATGGAATCATCAGGTATACACTCTTGTGACTCATTGTTTTGCCCAGCATTAGAATTTTGAAATGTCCTTGAATTGTTCCATGTGGTTGTAAATAGTTCATTCTCATTGCTGCATATATTCCAATGTATGACTACATCATAATTTATCCATTCTACTATTGATTGCCATTTGTCATTTCCAGGATTTTTGCTGTTACAAATACTGGTGCTATGAAAATTCCAATTCATGTCTCTTTGGTGAACATACTCACATGGTTTTTGCTGAGTATATAGCCAGGAGTGAATTACTGAGTCCTAGGGTATGTATACGCTCAGTTTTAGTAGATACTGCTAAACCATTTTCCAAAGGGGTTATACAAATTTACATTCTTACCAGCATTGAATAAGCATCCTGCTTTCTAGACATCTTTGCCAATACTGGGTAATTTCCATCTTTTTCCTTCTGACAGGAGTATAGTGGTATCACATTGTGGTTTTTAATTTGCAATTCCCTGATAACAATGAACTTGAACACCTTTATGTAGTTTTACTGGCTATTTAGATATCCTCTTTTGTTATACATATATTCAAATATCCTATCAATTTTGGAGTCCCTACATTTTTCTTATAGATTAGTAAAAGTTCTTATATATTCTTTTTCAGATATGTTAGGGAGTATCTCCTTTCACTCCCTGGGTTATCTTTTCATTCTCTTAATGGTGACTTAATATATGGCAGTTGTTAATTTTATTATAGCTCCAATATATTAACTTTTTCCTTTATCTTTAATGTTTTTATGTATTATTTTTTAAAGCTTTTTCTACTCCAAGTCATAAAGATGATTTCTTACATTTCTTTCTAAAATCCTTGATATTTTGCCTGTCACATGTAGACGTGGAATTGGTTTTTATAAATGGTGTGAGGTAGGGGTCAAGTACTCTTTCCTCCAATATGAATATCTAATTAACCTAACATCAATGATTCAAAAGCTGTCCTATTTCCAGTGTATTGCTAGGTCAGCTTTGTTATACATCATGTGTTTAAATATCTGTGGGTCTATTTATGGATTCTATTCAGAGTTTGTCTCTTTTTGCATTAGTGAAACACTGTCTCAACACTGTTACTGGAGACATTTTAATGTCTTTGTCCACTAACTCCAATATCTGGATCACGTGTGGATTAGCTTCTCTGTCTAGTAATTATCGATTGTACGTGAGAAGAAGGGGTTATTACTTAATGGATACAGAGTTTCTGTGTGAGATGGAAACCCTAGATGACATTATTTTCCATGAGAGAGATTTCCATGTTTCTTCCTTTGGAAAATAGGGAGAAGGGAGGAACATCTCAATCCAGTAAAGGAGTGTGCAGAGTCAAGTCTGGGTCGAAAGTGTTAATAAGCTTCAGTCTAGGTCTGATTCACCTCTGTTTCTAAGGCATGGGCTTTCAGGAATTTTAATCGAGGTATTCCTCCTTAGTCCTAAAACACTGTAGGGGATTTATTTCTACCCTTCAGAGGTTCTAAACTATTATCTTTAGATCCTCAGCCCATACCAGCTTTACATTTGGTGAGTATCTTGAAGAGTACTGGCTTGGTTTTTCAGGCAGTGAAATTACCCAAGATCTAACCCTTTATTTTAGAAGCATTTGGCATACCTCTTCAGCCTCCTGCCAGACCTAGAACTCAGCAAATGAATTGTGGAGGAATTTGCCATGCAAATTTTTAATTTGTTACTCCAGCCCCATGTAACCACTAAAAGCTTTTGCTGGTTTCTCTTTCCTTCTGAAAAAAATCCCTCTGTGTGGCTTAAACACTATCCTCAGGTCATACTTGGAATTCGCAAATACCCCTAAAACAAAAACATCTGGCTGTCCTCAGTTACTTAGGGTCTCATCTCCTAATTTTGGCTCAGCTTATCCTTTTTGCTTACACAGCTCTATAATGTATTTAAAAACCTAGTATGCATAATTTATCTGCCTTTTTCTAGTTGTTTCAGTAGGACAGTTGGTCTGCTGTGACTATATCCTAGCCAGATTCCTACATATATTATTTCATGAACTTTTACAAATGTGTACATATTCCCATAATAAAGTGTAAGAAGAAGAAAAAACAGTGCCTAAGAATAATTGTGCTAAGTCCTGAAGTTCAGAATGTTCTCACAAAGGTGGTTTTAAATTTGGGATCAAAGGATAATATCTAGTGCTGCACTCTTATGGTTACTGAGAATGGCTTCTCTATCTCTCCAAATAAGCATTAGTGAAAAATCAGTCTGTAGAACAGAAGTTGAGATTCAGAATCCTTATTTAAGAATCTCCCCTTCCTAGAATGGCAAGCAAGAAAAATATTGATGGTGTATTAGTCAGAGTTCTCTAGGGAAACAGAATCAACAGGAGATATCTGTCAATAATATGAGATTTTATAAGAGTCTCTTATGGGACCGTGGGGGCGCACAAGTCGGGGTTCCACAGGCAGGCTGCAAACCAGGGACTCCGATGAAGGTCCTTGATGAGTTCCCAGGAGACCTTGGCTGTCTGAAGTCAAGCTGGAAAATTCTCTCTAATGCTGAAATCACTTCCCCTTTTTTTTTTTTTTTTTTTAAGATTTTATTTATTTATTCATTTATCCCCCCCTTGCTGCTTGTGCTCACTGGGTCAGCTAACCACGCCGTGCAGGCGGGCTTGCCTTCACCAGGAGGCCCCGGGAACCAAACCCGGGGCCTCCCATATGGTAAACAGGAGCCCTACTGATTGAGCCACAGCCGCTTCCCATCACTTCCCCTTTTAAGGCATTCAAGTGATTGGATAAAGTGTCACTCATTGTTGATGGCAACCTCCCTGACTGATGTAGATGTTATCAGCTATCTATGCAGTAAATTCACTAGTGACTAAAGTCCATAAATGTCTTTGTATTACAGTTGGCCCAGCACTTGCTTGACCAAACAACTGGGCACAATTACTTGGCCAAGTTGACACACTAGCCAACCATCACAGATGGTATCTAGAAGAATATACTAGAGCAGGAAAGCAGAAAGTGACCTCTCTTACCTCCCAAAGAAAGAGCACTGTTAAGGCTACAACAGCAGGTAGGCAGCATCACTGGCAGCCACCACAGCCACTGAGGAAATGCAAGAAAATATCATGGTTATGATGTTGGAAAAAAAACTGACTGATGAAGACTCAAACTTAGCACAAGATTGCTGTTGCCTCATATAGAACCCAGCCTGTCCCAGGAAATGGAAGTCCAAGGTGACTTCTACTGAGCAAATTTTAGCCTTTTCTGCCAAAAGCAGAGCCAAGTAATTGAGGACAAGGAACCTATGACTGATGAAGGGAGTGCTGGACATGCTTTATTACAAGTTGCAGGGAATCCAACCTAAATTGGATGTAGTTTAAGCAAAAAGGTAGTATATTGGGTCTAGTCAAACGTTAAGCTTGTTTCAGGCATAGGCAAACAGCAGTGCAAAGTGGATCCTCAAATAAAATGGGGAGTATGGGTAGTGGGGAAACAAACCAGAAATGTCCACCTCAAAGTATATAGAGGAAAGTTGACTACATATTAGAAAATGACTAAAGTGGTTATTCTAAATTTCACTTGTCATGTTCTTTTGAGAATCTGATGAAAACTATGCACTTTTTCTCTAGGAAAATTTTGTACGTAAGTGCATGAACAAAATCATGCCATTTTAGGTTGTTCCCAAACTCCCTGAAATCCATTCGTGGACCCAAGGATCCATGGGGTAATAACTCTTTAAATTGCTTAATGGGAATGAGGTAACTAGGACCTTTCATGAGTAATTTACTAAGGATTCCAGTAATAATATGTTGAACCAAATTATATCCTAGGGACTCTAGATTGTCTTTTTCTCTCTAAAAATAATTCTGTTTTTACTATGTAGAAGAAGAAATCCCATTCACATTAATCCTAGTGTATAAAATATTCATCTACAGCACTATTCTTAAATGTTCTTTTAGTGGAAATGCTTGACTTTAATTACTAATAATTTCTCCAAGAAAAAAGATAAGAAAGCTAGTAACATTTTTAGGAAATAATGAAGGACAGTTTATATTTGCACCATCACTCTATCAGTGTATCGGTGGATTTTTTGAGTGATAATTTCTCCTCTTCCAAAGTTTTTGTAATGTTGTTATTTTAACTTTGTTAACAACTTTTGGTGCACATTGTTTTTCATTTCCCCCCAAGAAGCGTGGGCTCTGAAGCCTGAATACCTGCCTAGGTGTATGCTGCAGCTACCGCTTCCTAGCTATGGACCTTAGGAGAGGGACTTGATCATTAAATTCTCCTCATCTAAAAAAAAAAAAGGACAGAATTTAAATGATTTGATAACATACAAAGTACTTAGAATAGTAAGTGGTTACAAATATTGGCTATTATAATTTTTCCAATTTTATTGATTGCATCAGAATAATGAAGGAAATGCTTTTAAGTCATCCGAAATATTTTCATCTTAATACATGATACTTAAGCCTATCTTCCCATGCTTGTTCTTAACCAAACATTTTTACATAGTTGCAGCAAAATATAGACTCAGTTTAGTATTTTGCATGTTTTACTTAAAACTGTACCAGCAACTTTTTCTTGTTTCCTGCATAATTCTTATAATTATTCATTTTTAGTGAAACTAGAATGCCACATATATTTTATTGTAATTTATCTTATCCTCTTAAAAATATAATGCGAACACTGCTTTCAACTATTGTCAAATAATCACTAAACCAATATAATCACTTATCATTTATTTATCATGCAGAACAACACATCCTTGTGAATTTCAGTCAATTTGAAGACACAAGATTTGTAAATGAAAGAAAATTAATAACATAGGGCACTGATACTTAAGAAATGCTAGAGGACTTTTGTGGAGGAAAAGACTGCTGTAGACCGTGGGAAGTTGGTTCTTGAAAGATTCCAACTGTACAGCCACATAACGTAGTAGAGTGTAATTAAAAACCTGGCAGGTCTTTGTCCACAGATCCAGGGGAAGCAACTTCTGAATCTTCAGAATTTCCTGTGAGAGGAGTAGCTTTTGTTCTTGGTGGGCTCAGGACCTCACCTGAGAGTTCATATGCTAGCAAGATTTTTAAATCTTTCTTTGGAAGGATGTCACTATGCACAGTCCACAATTAAGGAGGTTGAATACATAAATTATTTGGAATTCTATGTGGGAGATTTGTCTCATCTTTCTTATTCATTCAGTCATTCATTCATTCACTCATTCATAATAAATGTGTGTGTACTAACCCATGGATATACACATATCTAAAAATATTTCTAAATGGAACCATCCATATCTATATTTAGCTGAATTCATGTGGATTTCTTCAACTCTAATATATTACCACATGGATCATTCTAGTCTCTTCCTCTTATTTGTAAACTCTCACACCAGCAGTGAGAAGTGTGGCTTCCATCATCTGCCATTTATTTGCTTATTCAGTTACAGTATACATGTATATTAATCTCAGAATTGGTAACCTGTACCCCTGTGGGAAACAACCTTATCAACTGGAGTACAGTACTTATGAGCAGTTCCTTTTGCATTAGTCTGAGAGACTCCACTCATTTCGCAACTTTTCCCTGCACCTACTTCAGTGAGGTGGTTTCATATATTTGTAATACATTTAGATTCTTTTGTCAGTGTCTGCATGCCATCCTGGGTTCCTTCAAACTCTTAAATGATTTTTTTAAAATCTTCATATATTAAGTATTTATGCTGTGAAGTCTATGGGTTTTGAAAATGTATACTGCCATGTAACTACCATTGCAGTATCATATGTAATAATTTCAGCTCCCTAGAAGAGCCCCCTTGCTTCCCCTCTTTTACTCTTTCCCATTCCATCAAACACCTTGCAACCACCGATCATTTTACTGTCTCTATAGTTTTGCCTTTTATAGAATATGATGTAGTTGGAATGACAAAGCATGTAGCTTTTTCAGACTGACTTCCTTCACTTAGCAATATGCATTTAAGTTTCATCCATGTCTTTTTGTGGCGTGATAGCTTTTTTCTCTTTATCACTGAATAATATTCCATGGTATGGAGGTAACACAATTTGCTTATCTATTCACCTACTGAAGGGTATCTTTCTTTGTTGCTACCAGTCTGGGGCAACTATGAATAAAGTTGCTATTAACCATTCACATGCAGATTTTGGTGTGGACGTAAGTATTCAGGTCAGCTGGTCAAATACCTAGGAGTGTGATTGCATGATCACATGATAAGATTATGTTTGGCTTTTAAAGAAGTTCCAAAATTGTTGGAGGCAGCCAGAAAAATGTGAAGCTAAAATGGCCGACTAACAACTAAAAACTAGCCTGATCCTATATTTAGCCTTCTTTGAGGAAGTAGCTCACCCTGTTTCCGTGCCCGCGAAACCTTCCCGCCTTCCACAGATAACAAACCCTCCCTAGCAACCAACTGTGCCCAATCCCCGCCTAACACGTACTCCCTCCTCTTCCACGCCCTGCCTCCTACACCACCCCTTACCTAGCTTATAAAAGGCTGTGCACTTCCTCAATAAAATAACCCTGCATGCTTACCTCGTCTCCGCAATATTTCTTTCCCTCGCCGTCAAGGCCCCCGGGACGCCAACTACCACCCGGCGCCCCCCCCATCCTGCCCGTCAACAACTGGCGCCCAACGTGGGGCACGGTCGTCTGCTGCTGGCCGGTAACCTCCGCGAACGGGTAAGGACTACGTCTGCCTTGTTCTATAACTTGGCAGGCCCCTATTCCCTTCGGTACCTCTCTCTCCTGAGATTCGGCTTCTTTGCCCCCGGGGTACCCCCTCCCTTTTCTTCCTCCTTATGAGCTTTAGCCACTTTGTCCCCTGGTTCCCTTTCTTTTTCCTCCTTCCATTTATCTTGCTCTTTTCTCTTAGCCTCCTCTACCATTTTTGTCCCCAACTCTCTTCTTCCCTTATTCCACCGATTATTCTCTGCCTCTTCCTCCTCTCTCTCGTTATTCTTTGTGTTCTAATCTTGTCCCTAGACCATGGGAGCCTCCTTCTCTTCTCGCCAAGCCCCTCAGGTTAGGGCTCTTGCCAGCCTTCTCGCATGCCACCAGTGCAAGGTTTCAGCTAAGCAGCTTCAAAATTACTGGGACCTCCTTCTCCTCTTCAACCCCTGGCTTCTCACATCTAATCTTTGGGATCCTGATACCTATCGCTTGCTCGTCGACAGAGTAACTTCTGCCATGGAGCATGAGAATAAACGCTTCCCCCCCCCCCCGGGCCTCTTCCTACGCTTATTACCATTCGCTCCTGCCTACTCGGCGCTAAGCCTCTAGAGATCTCCCTTTCAGAGCCCCCCTCTTCTGAGGAGGACTGTGAGAACTCTAACGCTCTGGTCTTCCAGCTTAACAACTTTTTGGAAGACTCCGATACTGCTTCCAAACCCCTAACAAAACCCACTAACAACCGCGCTCAAAATGGCGCACTTCCGCCTTCTTCACCGCCTGAAAAGCGGAACCTTCTATATCCGGAACTCCCCTCCTCCGCTGAGGGCGGAGTTATACTCCCCCCTAGCCTTGCCAGCCACCCAGTCACCACACCACTTCCTACCAAACCTCCTGACCCTCCTGCTCCCCCACCCGCTCTGTCACACCCCCCGCCCCTTTCTCTCCCCAGCGGCCTTGGCGCCTCTGCCCCCGCCGCTCCCTATCCGCTTTCAACCTCGGCTCTCAATGCCAACACCGTGATCTCCCCAGAGGCTGCTGCGGCTGTCCTGCAACAGCCCCCACCGTCTTCCCTGCACCCGCAACAATGTTACAACTGTCGCTCAGGTTACTCCGGCAACGTTCCTCTGCTGTTTGGTCGTGCTCCTCTCCCTGATTGTTTCTGCCCCGCTCCCTCGCTTTTCCCCGTCAACCTTGCACCCAACCCTCAGCGTCCTCTTCCGTGGTACCCCTACAACCCCTCAGAGCTCAAGCGCCTCCGCAAGGCGGTCAAGGAGGACGGTTTGGGGAGTCCCTTTGCGCAGCAGCTCCTCACTGACATCTCACTTAACCTTAACCTTCCTTATGATTGGCAAGCAGTCGCACGGGCCATTCTCACCCCAGGCCAGTACATCCACTGGCGCGCCCATTTTCAGGACCAGGCAGAACAGCAACAAAGGGCCAACCAGGCACAGGGAATTAACTACCCTCTTGATGCCTTTACAGGCAGCGGAGGCTATGCCAACCCAGCGTCCTATACTGGGGCTAACGCCCTCTTCTGGGACCAACTCCGGGGTGTCACCATGCGCGCCTTTGGTAATTGCTCTGCCATTAAAACAGATACCTTTACCAAGCTCATGCAGAACAAGGATGAGGACTTCTCCTCCTTTGTCTCTAGAGTCCAAGAAGCCTGTGCTCATAAAGTCAGTAATGAGCAGGCCCAGATGGCCCTAGCCCGAGAACTTATTCTAGAGGGTGCTAATGCAGTCTGTAGACAAGCCATCGCCTCCAAAAGACAGGGTACTATCCATGACTGGATCCTAGCCTGTAAAGAACTCGATCAAACGTCCCATACTCTGGCCACTAGTCTCGCCTCTGCTCTAGTCTTGGCTGCAGGACCATGCTTTCACTGTGGAAAAGAGGGACACTTTGCCCGTGAATGCCCTTGCCCTAGCAAAGGCTTTATACTTCCTGGCAAACCATCAGCGCCCAAAAGGCCATCCAGGCCACCCACTCCGTGCCCAAAATGCAAAAAGGGATATCACTGGGCAAAAGATTGCCGCTCTACATCCGATATAAGTGGCAAGCCTTTAAACTCCGCAGGGGGCAAGTCTCAGCCCCGCTCCCAAGAGACCCGGCCTCCAAGGCCATAAAATGGACCATTCCTGTCCTCCGAAATCGCCCCACCTTAACAAAAAAGATCAAAGACGAATGGTATACAGGAGT
This sequence comes from Tolypeutes matacus, assembly GCA_026826555.1. Classification (NCBI taxonomy): domain Eukaryota; kingdom Metazoa; phylum Chordata; class Mammalia; order Cingulata; family Chlamyphoridae; genus Tolypeutes; species Tolypeutes matacus. The sequence continues at coordinate 20,652,664 of JAKSZT010054487.1, forward strand.
TCTCGATACTGGGGCAGAGGTATCCTGTTTTCCCGAATCCTATGCCCATATAACTCCTACTGAACAGGGTCCGGTCATTGATGGCGCCACTGCAAAGGGAGCTTCTCTCCAGTCCACCCTCCTCGTCCCGTGGCAGGATGAGGAGGGACACTCTGGTGTTTTTTGTCCTCTCTTCGTCCCCCATCTTACCACCATCCTATGGGGCAGAGACATATTAGAGCAAATGGGAGCAACCCTCTCCTCTGGCAGCAGTGATAACCCTGCCGCCTGCCCTATCTCCCTTGTTCAAGTCACTGGCCCACCTCCAAGGCATTCCCCCCAAGCATACAGGCCGTTGCTCGATTAACTCCACCTACGCCCATTCCTCTTATCTGGGACACAGAGGAACCTGTCTGGGTTGAGCAATGGCCCCTACCGTCCCATAAATTAACAGCATTACATGAATTAGTAAAAGAGCAGTTACAACTTGGGCACATAGAAAAAAGTTACAGCCCTTGGAACTCCCCTGTTTTTGTAATTCAAAAAAGGGGTAAAAATACCTTCCGTCTTCTCCATGACTTGAGAGCAATAAATGCCCACATCAAACCCATGGGTTCACCCCAGCCAGGCCTCCCTCATCCATCCGCAGTGCCCTTGGATTACTCCCTGGTCGTACTGGATATAAAAGATTGCTTCTTCTCCATTCCCTTGCATGACACAGACAAGGAAAAATTCGCGTTCTCAGTTCCCCAGATTAACCACCAAGGGGCCAATGAACGCTATCAGTGGAAAGTACTCCCACAAGGCATGAAAAACAGCCCAGCTATTTGCCAGATCTATGTCAACTTCGCAATTCAGCCTCTCAGACACAGGTTCTTTGTCCTTCATTATATGGATGATGTTCTCCTAGCCCATGAAAATGCTCAAACTCTATCCGAGGGCTTTCAGGAATTAATTCACAACCTCAAACTTATTGGGCTAACAGTTAATCCAGATAAGGTGCAACACCATGCTCCTTTTACATTTCTGGGCTACAAAATAACTGAACAAATCCAGCCCATTCCAGTACAAATCCACTGCCCTAATAAAATGACCTTAACGGAGCTACAAACCTTATGCGGACAGATTAATTGGATGAGGCCCGCTCTCCCTATTACCACAGCGGAGCTACAGCCCCTCTTCAAACTACTAGAAACCAAAGGTAGCATAGCTGCGGCGGCCACTAGAATTATAAAAATCACCCCTGCAGCAAAGGCAGTTGTCAATAAAGTCTCTCAACAAATAAATGGGGTAGCAAACAAGCGATATGTCCCTACAAAGCCCACACAAGCCCTAGTTCTTTTAACTAAGGGAACCCCCACAGGAGCTTTGTGTCAAGAAGGACCTTTGCTGTGGTCACATCTAGCTAAATCCCGCAATTCCAAAATATTTCCTTTAGTATCTGCGGTTGTTCAGCTAGCGCAAACCTTAGTGCGCCTTAGTGTCCAAATATATGGAACATCCGACCCGCCACCGCAGACCAAGCGCCTAACGAGAAGGGAACGCCAACAGCTGAGGCACCTAACCTACCAGATGACGCGTGTTATACCGAACAACCCAACTCCTCAAGTACTCGTCAATCTCTATCGCAGAGTCCGCGCACAAACTCCCCTTCAGCCTAACCAACCCATCAACCTGGTAGTCCTAATAATCCTCATTCTTTCCGCGGTCACAACACCTGTCCTCTCTAACTCGCCTCACCAACGCTTCAATTGGACAGTTAAGGTTATGGCCAATGATAAAATCCTGAAATACAATGTTACTGCCCAAGCCCCGTCCTTTGAAGTGAATATTTGTAGCCCTAACCTTACACGATAATGCCTTTTCCTCGCTCAGGTCAGCCGTCGACGAAGATATCGCCCGTCTCGAAACAGCCATTAACCACCTAGAAAAATCTCTTACATCCCTCTCCGAAGTAGTCCTTCAAAACCGCAGAGGGCTAGACCTCCTCTTTCTCAAAGAAGGAGGCCTCTGTGCTGCCCTGGGTGAAGAATGCTGTTTCTATGCTAATCACTCGGGCCTCATCCAAGACAATTTAGCCCAAGTAAGAGCCGGGCTAGAAAAACGTAAAAAGGAGAGAGAAGCCCAGGGGGGAGGTCTCTCCTGGGGATTCCAAGGATTCCTCCCCTACATTCTCCCTATTTTAGGCCCCCTAGTCATTCTCCTCGTTGCACTGGCAGTCGGACCATGGGCCGTCAAAAGGACCGTCCAACTCGCAAAAGATCAAGCTAATGCCATTTTCACCTCATTTTGTACAGGTCCACTACCAGCGGCTTGCCACCGCCGAGGAACCCCCCCACACCCGTTCCTCCCACAGCACCCTCCCCTCGTCCTCCCGGCCCACCTCCGCCCGTTCTCCCCACAGGAGTTCTGCGCTGCCTGTTACCTTGGCTCCTCCTGCTGCCCTTGCCCTCAAGCAAATCCAGCTCTAAACACCTGCCCACAATGCCGTCCACTCCTGCTTCCTCCAGTCCGAGACCTCGCCTCCAAAACTTCGTTCGCTCTAAGCCCCACCGCTATAGCCACGGCTCTCCAAAACTAAGCAGCCACTCACCTGTTCCATCACCCATAGTCCGGGCTCCTTTCCAAAGCTACTAACTCATAACATAAGAAGAACGGAAAAATAATGAGGTAAGGCAGGCTGAAGTCTGGCCAGCAAACATAGCTGCGTTGTTTCTGCCCTCCATAAATAACAACATCCTCCAACCCTCCCCGCCTATGAGCAGCTGAGTGCAAGGCAAAGCACTGCAAGAGACAGTTAAAAGTGAGTACAACCTAACTGTTCTCTGAGAAGCACACCTCATTAGCACAAGGGCTCGTTCTAACTGAGCAAAATGCTCAATAAAACATTGGGCTGGCTAGCCAATGACGGGCAACTGGACTGACCCATCAATCAACCTAAGACAGGGACATGGCCTTCTGCTGCCATGTTTCCCAATGACGGGTAAGACTGATAGGGTACAGCCCCGACCTAAGACAGGCACAGACCCTCCTTCGCAAATAGCACATTTGCAGATATGAACACCCTTCCACAATGAGGCCTCTACTTCCCTCAGCTAGCTATACAATATAAGGCTCAAATAAAACAAAAAGGAGGAGATGTTGGAGGCAGCCAGAAAAATGTGAAGCTAAAATGGCCGACTAACAACTAAAAACTAGCCTGATCCTATATTTAGCCTTCTTTGAGGAAGTAGCTCACCCTGTTCCCGTGCCCGCGAAACCTTCCCGCCTTCCACAGATAACAAACCCTCCCTAGCAACCAACTGTGCCCAATCCCCGCCTAACACGTACTCCCTCCTCTTCCACGCCCTACCTCCTACACCACCCCTTACCTAGCTTATAAAAGGCTGTGCACTTCCTCAATAAAATAATCCTGCGTGCTTACCTCGTCTCCGCAATATTTCTTTCCCTCGCCGTCAAGGCCCCTGGGACGCCAACTACCACCCGGCGTCCCCCCCCATCCTGCCCGTCAACACAAAATGTCTTCTGAATTTCCTGTACCATTTTTTTATACCCATCAGCAATGAATGTGTGTTCCTGTTGTTCTGCATCCTCTACAGGCAGACAACTAATATTGTCAGTTTTTTGTTTTTTGTTTTTGGCCATTCTAGAAGGTGTGTAGTAGTATCTAATTGTCCTTGGCAAGGTGTCATTTCAGATCTTTGCCCATTTCTTTATTGGGTTGTTTTTCTTGTTGAGTTCTAGTGCTCTTTGTATATTTTGGATATAAGCCCTTTATCAATATGTGTTTTCCAAATATTTTCTCCCTGTCTGTGGCTTGTCTTTTCATTCTTTTAAATAATATCATTCACAGGGCAGAAGTTTATAATTTTGTGAAGGTCAACTTATCACTATTTTTCTTTCATGGATCATTCTTTTGGTGTTATATTTAAAAGCTCATCACCAAATCCAAGGTTACCTAGATTTTCTCTTATATTTTCTTCTAGTAGTTTTCCAGTTTTGTTTTTATATTTCAGTCTAAAATCCATTTTTGGTTAACTTTTGTCAGCGATGTAAAGTCTGTGTCTAGATTCATATTTTTGGATATGAACATCCAATTGTTCTAGCACCATTTGTTGAAAAGACTACTATTTCACCACTGAAATGTTTTTGCTCCTTTGTCAAAGATCAGTTGACTGTATTTGGTGGGTCTATTTCTTGTCTTTCTATTCTGTCCTATTGATCTATGTTTTTATTCTTTTGCCAAAAACATGCTGTCCTATTTATTGCAGATTTATAGTCTTTAAGTGAGGTAGTGGATGTCTTCCAGCTTTGTTATTCATTAGTATTTTGTTGACTCTTCTATGTCTTTCACCTTTTCATAAAAATTTTATAATCAGTTTTTTTGATATCTACAAAGTAGCTTGCTGGGATTTCCATTTGCACTGAATCTATAAATCAACTTGGGAAGAACTGACATCTTAACAATATTGAGTCATCCAATCCATGAACATGGTATATCTCTTCATTTATTTAGATCTTATCTATTTATTAGAGTTTTGTACTTTGCCTCATATAATCATATATATTAGATTTATACCTAAGTATTTCATTTTTGAGGTGCTATTGTAAATTATATGATTTTTTTTTTAATTCCTAATTGTAATTGTTCACTGCTGTTATTTATCCTGCAATCATACTATACTTATTCATTTCAGGAGTTTAATTTTTTTTTTTCCTAGAATAAAAATAATTTCTTTTCTTCTTTCCCAAAGCTATATAGATTTTATTTCTTTTTCTTGTCTTATTGGATCAGATAATGGTTCCAGTATGTTGTTGTATGGTGAGAGGGGATATCCTTCCCTTGTCCCTGATTTTAGGAGAAAGTTTTGATGAAAGATATAATGTCAAAATTTTTTTTAAAATATTTTTTTCATTATTTTTTATTCAAAAAAAAATTTTTTTTTAATTTTATTTCTTATTTTTAAAACTATCATTATTATTTCATTTTCTTATTAATTGTATTTGGTTATTTTGTTGGCTTCATGTTTGAAGAAGTTTTGGATCACAGAAGGGTTACAACTATGATGGGAGGATCATTGGTGTAGGGTGTCAGTGATGGGGGATACATGGAAGGAGGGTCACCTGGAGCATACCTATAAGGCATATAAATGTGTTCATGGGCTCATGGAGCATTGTCATGGTGGGTAGAGATTCACACAATAACTGAAAGAATATCAAATTCCCATCCTGGGGAGCTCTGCTACATTCTCTAATGGAATAGCAAGAATCCCCCAAGTACAGGGGAAGTGACTAGTGAAGGAGAATGGTCCATTGACAGGCCCTTGATATTGATGTCTGTACTTATGAATCTTTACTTTTGAAATTGAAACTTAGCCTAGTATTATAGGGTGCCTAAGAGTTATCTCCTGAGAGCCTCCTTGTTTCTCAAATGTGGCCTCTCTCTAAGACAAACTCAGCATATAAATGCATTACCTTCCCCCAGCATGTGACATGACTCCCAGGGATGAACCTCCCTGGCACCAAGGAATTCCTACCAAGAACCAACATAGCAATGCAACTGGGAAAAGACCTTGACCCAAAGGGGGAAAAGGTAAAGAAAAATGAGTTTAAATGGCTAAGAGACTTCAAAGTGAGTCAGGAGGTCATTCCAGAGGTTATGCTTATTCACATCTCAGCAAGATCTCATTGACTGCCAAAGTAAATACTACCTCAAATAGTGGGGCTCCTGAGGGCTCTGGAGACATCCAGACACTATAGACAGGGCAAACAGCTCAGGAGTTTGGTGCCTTGCCACTGGGTCCTACTTTGGAATTTATGCTCTCCAGTGTGACAGACAGAGTTAGACTCAGTTGTGGTTTCCCTACACATGGCTCTTCTGCCCCTTCTATTTGAATCTATAGTCAGTACTAGATTTGATAGGTGTATGTCCAAGAGACTTAAATATTTGGGCTGTCCATATACCAGCTGGGCCCTGAATCTCATCAGAGTTGCAACACCTATTCTCCAGTACATTGGACTCACCTAGGACAACTAACAAGGAGATGATGATGGACACTTCCATCCCAAGGAACAGAGAGACTGTGCAATGGCAAGCAAGATAGTCCCACCCATCTGCCCCATGGGATCTAAGCCCCCTTATTAGAGGTGGAGTGTGCATTACCATCCCAGAATCCTCAGGATTGGGGGATGAATGGTGGACTAGAGTAGACTTACTGGTATTCTACTATAGACTTATTATGATTCTAGCAATGGAAGAACTTATATCATTGATGTGGAGGCAGTGGCCACTGGAGGTTCTGAGGAGAGGAAGAGGGAAAAACAGGTGTAATATGGGGACATTTTCAGGACTTGGGAATTGTATTGAATTACATTTCAATGACAGATACAGGCCATTATATATCTTTCCATAACCTACAAAATTGTGTGGGAGAGAGTATAAATGACAATGTAAACTATAATCCACACTTAGTGACAATGCTCCAAAATGTGTTCATCAATTTTAACAAATGTACCACACTAATGAAGGATGTTGTTAATGTGGGAAAGTGTGGGAGGGGTAGGGAGCAGGGCATAAATGAATCTCCTATATTTTTTATGTAACATTTATGTAATCTAAGTATCTTTAAAAAAAAATAAAGTTATATTTAAAAAAAAGAAAGTGTCCAGTTTACCATCATTTAGTATGATGTTAACTGTCCGTTTTTTGGTAGATGTTCTTTATGTAGTTGATGAAATTCCTCTCCATTTTTAGTTTGCTGAGTGGTTGTTTGAATAACCATAAATATATGTTGTATTTTGTCAAATGCTTTTTCTGTATCAGTTGATATGATAGTATGATTTTTCTTCCTCAATCTCTTTATGTAGTAGTTTATGTTAACCAACATAAACTTATTTTCATACATTGGAGTAAGTCCAACTTGGTCATGATGTATAATTCTTTTTATTCACTGTTGGATTCAATTTACTAATAATTTTATTAAGGATTTTTGCAACTCTATCATGAGAGATATTGATGTAGTTTTCCTTTCTTTTAATGTCTCTATCTGATTTTGAGTAATTATGGCCTCATAGAATGAGTGAAAAAGTGTTGCCTCTTCTGTTTTCTAGGTAGATTATGGTCTCGTTTCTGTCTTAGAAGTTAGGTACAATTTTCCAAGGCCTGGTGCCTTTTATTCTGAAGATTATTAATTATTGATTAATTTCTCTAATATATAGGCCAATTCAGATTATGTATTTCTCTTTGAGTGAGTTTTGATAGTTTGGGTCTTTTAAGGAATTGGTCCATTTTACCTAAGTTATCAAATTTGTGCACATAGAGAGTTATTCATGGTTTTTATAATTGTAAGGTATCTCTCTTTTTTCTTGGGTTAGCCTTACTACAGATTTATCGATTGTATTGATCTTTTGAAAAACCAGCTTTTGGTTTCATTGATTTTTCTCTATTAATTTCCCATTTTCAATTCCATTGATTCTGCTCTAATTTTTATTTCTTTTCTGCTACCTTTAGGATTAAATTTCTCTTATTTCTCTAGTTTGCTAAGGTAGAAGCTTAAATTAATAATTTCAGATTTTCTTCTTTTTAAATGTATTCATTTAAAGCTATATATTTCCCTCTAAGTGCTTTTACAGCAGCTCACAAATTTTAAGTTGTATTGTCATTTTCTTTCAATTCAAAATATTTTCTTAATTTTTTCTTAGATGACTTCTTTGACCCATATGCTGTTTAGCCTCCAAATATTTTGGGGTTTTCTAGTTATATTTCTGCTATTGATTTCTAGTTTAATTTCTTTTTGTTTAGAGAACATTCTTCATTTGATTCTTATTCTTTTAAATTTAAATTCTCTAAATTTTGTTAAGGTCTGTTTTGTGGTCCAAATTGTTGTCTATCTTGGAGAATGTTCCATGTGAGCTTGAGAAGAATTTGTGTCATGCTAGTATTGGATGGAGGATTATAATTGTCAGTTAGATCAAGTTGATTGTTAGTGATGTTCAAGTAACTATATCGTTACTAATTTCCTGCCTGGTTATTCTATCAATTACGGCAGAATTCTGTAGAAGACTCCAACTATAATAATCAATTTGTCTATTTCTCTTTGCTGTTCTACCAACTTTTTTTTCATGAATTTTGACACTCTGTTGTTAGATTCATCCATGTTAAAGATTACATCTTCTTGGAGAATTGACATATTTATCATTATGTGATACCCCTCTTTATTCCTGATCATTTTTCTTCTGAAGAAGAATAATTTTTCTAAAATTGAGAGAGACTCATGCTTTTTTTTTTTTTTTTTTTTTTTGGTATGTCTTTCTCCATCCCTTTACTTTTAACCTGTCTTTATATTTTAAGTAGGTTTCTTGTGTACAACATAGAGTTGGGCTTTTTTAAATGCTTTCTGACAATCTCTGTCTTTTAATTGGTGTGTTTAGGTCATTCAGATGTAAAGTGAAAATTGATACAGTGGAATTGCTAGGTATCATGTCTGTTTCAAACTGTTTTCTATTTGTTTCACTTGCTCTTTGTTTGCTTTTCTTCCTACATTAGTTTCCTAGGATTGTTATAACAAAATCCAGAAGTCTGAAATCAAAGTATTGATGGGGTTGGTTCATTTTGGAAGCTTGAGGATGAAACTGTCCAGTGTCTCCTTCCTGGTTTCTGGTGGTTGTCAGCAATCCTTGGTGTTCCTTGGCTTGTATCCATATCACTCTGATTTCTGCCTCCATCCTCACATCACCTTCTTCTCTGTGTGTATCTCTGTGTCCCCTCCTCTTCTTATAAGAATACCCTAAATCCAGGATGATTTATCTCAAGATCCTTAATTAATTACATCTGCAATGACCGTATTTTCAAATTAGTTCACTTTCTTTCTCCAGGTAGACATGAATTTCAGAGGACACTATTTAACCCACTACACGTTCCATCTTTTCTTACTTTCTCTGGTTTTAATTAAGCATTTTATATAATTCAATTTTCTCTTCTCCTTTAGAATATCATTTATGTTCCTATTTCAATATATTTTCATGGTTTTCCTGGAGATTGCAGTATACATTTACAGTTAGTCTGTGTCCACTTTCAAATAACACTGTACATTTCCTGTGTAGCGAAGGTAACTTATCACAGAGTATTCCAAATTGCTCCCTCACATCACTTATAACATTACTGTTATTTCTAGCATATATCTATGTGAAATGATCACCCAATACATTGTTACTATTATTACTTTAAGCAGTTATCTTAAGAAAAATAAAAGATTGTTTTACTTTCATTGATTGCTTCTCTAATATTCTTCCTTTCTTCACGTAGATACAAGTTTCTGACTAGTGTCATTTTCCTTCTCCCTGAAGAACTTCATTTCTTACAGGGCAGGTAAGGCCTGCTGGCAATAAATTCTCTCAGTTTTTGTCTGAGAATGGACAAAATTTCTCCTTCAAATTTAAAGGATAATTTCACTGGATATAGAATTCTGAATTGGTGGTATATTTTTTTGGAATACTTTAAATATTTCATTCTACTGTTCTTCCTTAAATGGTTTCTTTTTTTCCCTATTATATAGGATTTATTGAGATATAAACTGTGGCTGTACATTTTAAACATCACACAATTGTTAGAAAATGCAAATATGCACACTTAAGAAATTTCCTAAGATGACAGTCTGGCTTTACATTTTCTGTTCAGATGCTGCATTCAGTCCAGTCCTGGTGGTTCTGGCTCTCTTTGTTGGCCTTGCTTCCAGTATGGGTCTAACATAGCTGGGCCATCTTCAAGGGTCCTTTGCCTGTCAGTAGTTTGGGGATTGACCTTCAGGTTGGAAAACAAAATAAGAATAGGAGAAGGCTTATCTCCAGGAGACCACTGCTGACAGGAAATGAGGTCTGTTCTTGAAATGACTGATTCTCTCTGAAGCCACTCAGCATGTGGAAGATCCCAGAGATGCTCCCAAATGGGAGCTTGGGTTGCACAGGCTGGAGCTTCTGCATCTGCACCACCTCAGCCCTTTCAAATATGTCTCCCCAATCCTGGAGCAGCTCCATGTCATGCTTATGGCCGGTCTCAGTCTTCTTTTTATACAGTTCTCTCAAGTTTTCCATGTGTTTGGTCATTCTGGCTTCACTCTCCTTGAGTTTTTGGAAAATCTCTTTTGCTTCTCTCTCCAGTCTCTCTAGATGGAGGTTATCCTCCTCGAGAATTTGATACATATCTGATATTGAGCCTTGATCATCACCTTCTTAAAATCCACATAATCCTCCAATATGTGAGTTTTGATGGTTTCCTTGGTTAGATTTTTTTGGGTTTTCTGAGTCATTTTCCATAAAGAGTCCATTTTGTTTAGAAGTTTATTGCTGTATTCCTCAGCAACCCATTCCTCTGGTCTGTGACTGTGATCTGTGTGCTCTGGGAACTTTTAGCAGGGCCCACAGAGCAGGTTCTTGTCAACCTTACAGAAGAGCTCCTTTGCCTCCTGTGTGCCCCACAGATCTGAGCCTCAGAGCTCTGCTCTTGGCCAAGTCTGGCCTTTCTGGCAAGGAAAGCCAGCTTCTTCAGTACAATATTGGATTTGAAGTCTGGTTTCCCTGATGTTTCCCTGCACTCAGGACAGCAGACTGAAGCTTGGGTGTCCTCCCAGTAGAGGCAGAGACAGGATTTGCAAAAGCTGTGGCCAGAGTTCAGGGTGATGGGTTCTATGAAATAGTTCATGCAGACTCTGCAGGTGAGTTCATTCTGGAAGGCTTCCAGTGTGTCTGAATCCATGTTCTGTGGTAAGTCTGGAAGATCTGTCAAAATCAGAACAGTAGTAGATCTTAGTGGGGTCAAAAATAACTCTCAGCTTTCCAAAGCCAAAGGAGCTGTAATTTCAGTCTGTCTTCTCTGGACTTAAATGGTTTCTGATGAGAAGTCTCCTATAATTTTTATTCCTGTTCCTCTATAAGTAAATCTTGGCTTCTTCCAAGATTTACTTTTGTCTTTGGTTTTGGGTAGTTTGAATCTAATATCCTAGATATATATTTTTTTGGTATTTATGCTGCTTGTTGTTCTCTCTCTTTGCTTCCTGCTTCTGTGGCTTGGTGTCTGTCCTAAATTTGGAAAAATTCTTGACCATTATTACTTGAAATATTTCTTCTGATCTGTTCTCTCTTCTTCTTCTGGTATTCCCATCATGTGTATCTTATGCTTTTTGAAATTGTCCTACAGGTCTTGGAAATTCGGGGTTTTTGTTTTTGTTTTTGTTTTCAGTCTTTCTCTTTGCATTTCAACTTACAAAATTTCAATTAATATATTGTCAAGCTTACTGATCCTTTCCCTGGCTGTGTCCAGTCTACTGATGAGCCTATCAACGGCATTCTTCTCCACATTGTTAAACTGTGTAGTGAACAAAGCCACCAGGCAAACAAAGACACTCCTATCAGGCAGGACATTTCAGGGACTTGGCTGTCATATCCCAGTAGCCAAGGATGAAGGCCAGACTTCTCTTGGGGCAAGGTTAATTCTTCACTACACACACATAAATAAGAGATTGAAAGGGAGCCAAAAGCCAAATAAAGATTCTGTCAGTTATGCCTGCCTTGGATTGGAGTAGAATTCTTTCACATAGATATTAGATATTATACCCTCTCCATCCTCTTTTTTAAAATATTTTTTTTATTTATAAAGAATCTTTAGATTACATACATGTTACATCAAAAATATAGGGGATACCCATATGCCCCACCACTTCCCCCTGCCATACTTCCCCACATTAACAACATCTTTCATTAGCGTGGTACATTTGTTACGATTGATGAACACATATTGAGGCATTGCTACTAACCATGGAATATAGTTTACATTATAGTTTACTGTCCTGCACAATTTTATAGGTTTTGACAAAATGTATAAAGGCCTGTATCTGTCATTGCAATATCATGCAAGACAATTCCAATGTTCTGAAAATGCCCCCATGTTACACCTATTCTTCCCTCTCCCTCCCCTCAGAACCTCTGGTGGCCACCGCCTGTATATCAATGATAAAAGTTCTTCCTTTGCTAGAATAATAATAAGTCTATAATAGAATAATAATGTCTACATTAGTCCATTGTTCATTCCCCAATCTTGAGGATTTGGGGATGGAGATGCCCACTCCGTTTCTAATTGAGAGGAGGCTAGATCCCATGGGGCAGATGGATGGAATTGTCTTGCTTGCAGTTGTAGACACTCTCTGTTCCTTGTGATGGGCATTGTCCATCATAATCTCCTTGTTATTTCTCCTTGGTGAGTCCAATAAACTGGAGAGTAGGTGTTGCAACTCAGCTGAGAGTCAGGGCTCAACTGACACACGAACAGACCAAAGATTTAAGTCTCTGGGACATACACTTAACATGGATAGTGCTAATTATAGGTTCAAATAAAAGGGGCAGAGAGCCACATGTATGGAAATTATAAATGAGTCTAACTCTGTTAAATTGGGAGCTTATATTCCAAAGTAAGGTCCACTGACAGGATGCTGAATTCCTGAGCCTGTCTGCCCTGCTTATAGCATCTAGATGTCTCTGGAACCCTCAGGTGCTCAACTGTTTGAGGCACTGTTTACTGTGACAGTCAGTGATCCTGCTGAGACATGCATAAGCATAACCTCTGGAATGATCTCCCAACTCACTTTGAAATCTCTTAGCCATAAAAACTGATTTGTATTTAATACTTCCCCCTTTTGGTCAAGGTCTTTTTCCAGATGCATTGCTAGTTGATGCTTGGTAAGGATCCCTCAGTGCCAGGGAGGCTCATCCCCAGGAGTCATGTCCCATACCAGCAGGAAAGTAATGCATTTATATGCTGAGTTTGGCTTAGACAGAGGCTACATTTGGGCAACAAGGAAGCTTTTAGGAGGTAACTCTTAGGCAATATATAAAACCAGGCTAAATTTCAATTTCACAAGAAAAGATTCATAAGTATAATCATCAATATCGAGGTCCTGGCATAATGGTCTGTCTTCCTTCACTAGGCATGCCCATGAACTCACAGTATTAACACATGCAATAACATGGATTTATCTTGAAGACCTTATGTTGAGTGAAGTAAGCCAGTCACTGAAGGACAAATATTATATGACCTCACTGATATGATTTTAGCAAATTCAGCAGATTCACAGAGCTAGAGTCTGGAAAATAGGTTAACAGGAGACAGGGAATAGAGGGTGGTGAGCGTTGCTCAATATGGGCAAAATCTATGGTAAATTGGAAGGGTTTGGTTGGGCAATGGATGGGGGTGAGAGTGGTGCAGTGATGTGATTAGTTTCAGCGGTGCTGCTCTGTGAGGGGGAGTGTGTGGGGGGGTGTTGGCCTATCTATGGAACTGGGGAGGGTTGGATGGGAGCAGGTTTCCATCATCTTGTAAGCATAATTCTTTTTGAAGAAGTTAAAATGCCTCAACTGGGCTTTGGGGAAACAAGAAAAAGATTTGTTGCACTGGGGCTAGTAGTTTAAAAGGGACAGTGAATTTGGGGGAGCCAGGCCTGAAAGGAACACAGGGAACTATAATGAGAAAATCTCCTGTGGCAGTGTAGAAAGGCACAGGGCAGGAGGCTGGGCCTGCACCTATAACTGCCCTATTCTATCCAGAGTATCCATCCAGGGCTTTGGCCTGTTCAAACCTCAAAAGTTATTGTGCTTTATCTGAATAAGGAATGTCCTGACCCTACATGCCTAAAGAATGAAATAAAAGATTCTCTCTTCTAAAGCATGGGAATATAATTTACTATATCAAGAAGGGGCTATTGGTTCTGTTATGTTGCAAGACCTGATTTATCTCAAATGATGAAATAGTCTACCAACAGGAGCTCACTATGGCACAGTTCCCATTGTTAGGATGAGTCAAGTAACAGTTGACATCCTGTCCTCATCTCTATCAACCCTGAGAAATTGCTTCTCCTTCCTTTATTTTTGTTGTTGAACTCTATAAGATGAACCCTTTCCTATTTAACTGTGGCATCATCTTCCAGTTACTGTTGTGGTTTGTTCCCCCTGGTTTCTACATTATTATTACTCATCAGGGCTGAGGTTTTCTGAACAAGAAACCTCAACGATGAGAAGTTTAATAATATTTAAAGTTGTGCTCTCACAGAGCACTTTTCATCTTTAAGATACTTAATTGTCTCATAGATGAAGATGATGAGGCTTTTAAAACCCATTAGGTTTCCAAGAGCTTGCCCCTTTCTTCCTTGGATTCAGGTCATTTCATGCTGTTTCCTTGTGGGAGTGGACTGATAACAAGGGAATCAGCTCTTAATTGAGTTCCTGAAATTAAGCCCATTAGAAAGATTCTTCTCTAAGTCCACCTCTATCTCAGGTCCAGCTCTTTACAGAAATCTCAATTTAAGCTTTCCTTAGATCCAATTTCTATCACAATTTAGTAGACATTCAGTCACATAAATTAGGTTAAATTAGAAAGCACTGAGGGGAAAAAAAGCTTTTTTTTTTGCAGAAGTTAAATATACATTTTCAGAACCTGGAGTTTAAGGATGTCATAATGATGGAAATAAGTTTATTTTTTTAAAGATTATAACTAAAAATCTTTACAAATTCTAAATTAAACATTTTGAATATCATGCTAGTACTTGTGTTGAGAGGTCAAATTGTTGTGCTGAGTATTAAGATAAGTATAAGATTAGAGTAGTATTCTATGGCCCTTGAAAAATGAACTAAATTTAACATGTGCCATGGCTACTTTTTTTTTTTTTTTTTTTTTTAATTTTACCGGGAGGTCCCAGGGATCGAACCCAGGTCCCTCCACATGGCAGACGGACGCCCAACCATTTGAGCCACATCCACCCCCCTACTTTTTTTAATGATATCAGGTTATGTTTTATTATTTTCTAAAATGAAAACTTCACCAAAATACACATACACAAAGCATGAATACTTACTGTTTTAGTTGCCGATGCAAAGCACCAGAAGTGCATTGGCTCCCACAAAGGGGACTCACCTGAGGTAAAACCTTACAGTCTCTAGGCCATGAAAAGTCCAAAGCAATGCACCATCAGAGATGCCCTCCCACCAAAGTCAACCACTGTTGATCCTGGCATGCCGCCACTTGGTGAAACAAGATGGCTGCCGATCTCTGCCCAGGTCTCTACCTCC
Organism: Tolypeutes matacus; assembly: GCA_026826555.1. Lineage (NCBI taxonomy): Eukaryota > Metazoa > Chordata > Mammalia > Cingulata > Chlamyphoridae > Tolypeutes > Tolypeutes matacus. The sequence continues at coordinate 20,667,751 of JAKSZT010054487.1, forward strand.
CCTTTGGGCCCACCTCTTCCTCTTGACCTGCTCTGTGGGCCCAGCCCCTTGGGGCTTCATGCTTAAGTGATCCTGTAGTTCTCTCTCTTCTGGCATAGGGCTTGTTTCTATCTGGCCCCCTATATCAGTCTCAGCTGTTCTACTCTCTTCCCAAGTTCAGCCGTAAGCTATCAGCCAAATGGCTCATTCTTCCAGGGCCTCACCTGCTTGAGCCTCTCCTTTCTGTCACATGGCAGGATCAAATAATGGCAGAGAGATCTCTCTTCCTGTGCGTCTGAATGAATCTTTCTCTGTGTTTCCATTTATACCAGGCCCAGCAATGGGGCAGGGACTCAACCTGAGTCAACCTCACCAAGGCAGTCCAATCAAAAGCCCTACAGCAATCTTATCATATAATCTTACCAAGGCTCCTCAACTGAATTTAATGCAACCAAAGGGTATTGCACCCAAAGGAATAGGTTAGTCCACAAACACAATCTTTGTTTCTTTGGGATTCATAAAGTAACTTCAAACTGCCACATTTATATAGTCTAAAACAGATTTTCCTGTGATTGTGAATATTTCTATATATGTGTATTTTTTATTATTTTTCCAACTGGAATAATGTACCTGTATTAGATTATCACAATCATACAAAGATAATCAACATCTTTTAAATCTTTTGATTTAACAAGTTTTGTGCCATAAATGAAAGTTGAATTTTTATTTTCTGAGACTGCTGTAATCAGGTAGTTCATTTGCTTCCTTTTTGACAAAGGATTCTTTCTTGGCAAGTCATGTCTTAAATGGTGACTTAATTTTATAAGTTCAGATTTAAACACCATCTTTACCTTAAGTGTTTCACTCCCATATTGTTTCTATTTTAATTTTGATATCTTTCAAGAGGTAAAAATCAACTACAAATTCTCTGGTTTTTTTTTTTTTTTAAATTTTGTTTTTTATTTTTTTTTTTTGCCCCCCCCCCCCCCTTGTTGTTTTGTACTCGCTGTCAACTTTCTGTGTGTTCTTCTGTGTCTGCTTGTCTTCCCTTTAGGCAGCACCAGGAACCGACTCTGGGACCTTCTGGAGTGGGAGAGAGGCGTTCAATCTCTTGCGCCACCTCAACTCCCTGGTCTGCTGTGTCTCTTATTGTCTCTCCTCTGTGTCTCTTTTTGTTGCGTCATCTTGCTGTGCCAGCACTCCTGCACGGGCCAGCTCTCCTACACGGGCCAGCACTCCACATGGGCCAGCATGCCGTGTGGGCCAGCTCACCATGTGGGCCAGCTTGCCTTTCACCAGGAGGCCTGGTAATCGAACCCTGGACCTCCTATATGGTAGATGGGAGCCCAGTTGCTTGAGCCACATCCGTTTCCCCTCTGGTATGTTTTTGCCCTATAAAAGCCAAAGAACGGTGGAATGGAAATACCCTTATTAAAAGACATATACATTTTCTTTACCTATTACATTCCTAGGTTTACAAAAGTTGGAATAATGAATACTTAAAACGGGGGGGTGGGTGTGGGTGGGAAGCCTCATGCTGTAGGGTTTTACTTTGAAAACATCTCACATTTCTAAGCTTTGTTATCAAAATTTGTCCAATATGCATTACATTCTTAATATTTTTATTAACTCCATTTAAAATCTTTTAGCTAGATTTCCCATTTTCAATTCTGTCTTCAAAATGGGCACTGGCAGTATCATCTTTCTGTAGCTGGCCTTTTGATTTCCTGGCAAAAAGGGCAGCCGAACAACCATTAAAGAATTTCTGAAAGACATCCATTGATGTTCATTTTCTTTGTTAATTTACTTACTGCCTCTTTCTTAGGAGGCTAATTAGACCTTTACAAACTGCTATAACTATTACAAGGAATATACTATTCAATAGATAGATGATAGATAGATAAACGATATGGATATATAGATAGATACCACAAGTATAAATAGTTTCTTTAGAGTTAAAATTGTTATTCTTGAACCTCAGGTTTCAGTTCACTTGTCTACTTGCTCACTCAAGTGTGGAGAACTAGAAAGAGGGTCTTTCCCAGTATGGCTACTTTTAAGATCCCTTTTGAAAAATGTTTCTTGAATATCTGTTAACATAGAATCAAAGGTAAAATCACAGCATATTTACTCTAAAGTTTTTATTAAAATTTGTAATTTAAAGTCTTTGCTCTTTAAGCAGAACTTCATGAAGGGACCCCATCTCCATCCAATAATGCCAAGACTTTTTCTCCTCTGTTCACCTGGAGAATCCCTGCCTTTTTTGGTGCATTCTGCTTGGAAAGAGCATCAACATTACAATCAGATCACTTTGGTTCTCAAACTGACCATCTGTGCTATTTTGGCTAGTTATTTAATCTAAGTCCAGATCTCCCCACCAAGAGAACTGGGGTGATAATGTCTACCTCACAGTTTCATTATAAGGATAAAATGATCAAATATTTAAAGAATGTATTAATAGGTTGTTTCTATTTTTATATTCCATGCCTTGAATATCCTAGTTGTTTAAAAATATTATAGATTTAAACTGTAGCTCTGTAGGCAGCATCCAATTCTATGTCCATATTGTTTTGTTACTATGTAGCTAAAACAATTTCTAAAAAATATTTCTACAAGTATCCCTAACTTATATAGAGATTATATTTCAAAGGTTTATACAGTACATTCTCACAGAAAATTGAATACAAATTGTGGTAAAGTTTCTAAGAGGGCCATATAAAACTAATCCATAAAATAGCTAAAATATTAATTTCTCTATATGCACCAAATCCCTGAAACTTGAGAGCTCTAGGTTACTCTGATATGAGGCCCTTTGAGCCTTAGCTAAACCCTGCTACCACTGAGCCTTCATGGATTTTGCTATCCTCCTGGAAAATGTAAGTGCAGTAAAGGGCTAGGGAGAAATTGGTAACAGAGAGGGAGGAGAAAGAGACAATTTCAACAAAACTCTAATAGGAGGAAATTTAGAGACCATTAAGTAAGGATCTGAGCAAGAGCAGCATTAATTTAAAAAGGATTATAGTATTAGGGAAATCTTAGGGGTGAGAACAATGTGGGGTTTTTGTTGTTGTTGTTGTTTGTTTTTAATATTAGCTCGTCTAAAGTACTAGAGATATGTGCTATAACATATAGCAAGAAAAATACAAGGTTACTGACACTTCTGCTCAGAAGGTCCAGGGGGTCTATATAAACAGGCCCCAAAGAATTATTAAGTGTTCCCTTGGCTGTAGCACTGAGATTTACTTGTTAAGGTTCTCCAGCAGGGAAGCAATAGGCACAGTGGGATGGGATGACTTCTGTGAAACTGCTCAAGGGTCTATATCTTCTTAGAAAATATGTGAAATAAAGCATGTAATACAGTGAAAATTTATCCCCAAAATTTCACCAGATAAATATATGTTCAGGCTGCTTCTTATATTATCAGGTTATACCATACAAATAACATTTAAAGAGAGGGTACAGGATGTATATAAATAGAAGGATTGTTTGAAAGTCTGTCTAAAAAATAAATCAACCCTGTAGGTGTGCCCCACACATTCATTTGATTCAACTAAGTAATTGCCCACCCACTCTTCCAGAAAGATACAGGAGATTTATTCTCTGGAGGAGCAGGTGAGGGTAAAGTTAAAAGAAGTATCTGCATAATATTTCTCTGGAGAGTCTGGCTCAAAAGAAAAAAAAAAAAACAAAAAACTGTAAAGACATTTACTTTGGTCATTTCCCAACAAAACAACCCAGTCAAATGACTGGTTAGTGAAGCCCACAGTCAACAAATTCCACTGCAAGCACGCAGCTTGAAGCTACTTTGTAGTGCTTTACTTTTAATGTCAAGAGATAATAAATAAAACTTCTCAAAATGGCTAGCTCCCACGTTTCTCATCCAAGGTGGCTAAGAGAGGATGTGCCACATCATATCACAGGGAAAGAAGACATGGAATCTAGGAAATGAGATTCAACACAGAAGGGAAGTGAAGGAAATCACCAGGATGATGGTGAAAGAAGATTCCAAGAGGGCACTGTGTAGTGGACCTGAGAAGCCATCCATCCAGACTGAAGCAGGTTGGGAAGTGCTAAGAGAGACTTACTCAAGAAGATACCTGAAGCATTTGAATGAAATAAGAGATTTATATAACGAAAGGAAAGCCTGGGGTTAAATAAGTAAATACATAGAAAAGCTAGCAAGTAAAATGGGATATTATGAATTCCAGTGAAAATAAAAATTTTATCCAGAAAAAGAAAAATGATTAATGTATATTAATCTCAGCGGTCAAGAGCATTTATATGCTCATACTAATGTAAAATTATGATAAACCAAAATTTTTAGAAACTTTGTGTATGCATGTGGTAGTGAGAAAATGAAAGAGAGCTTATGTCTCATCTTTAGTTTTCAGCAGCCAATGGATGGCTGAAATTGAAAAATCATTAAGTATACCATAAACATATTTTTTAAGGGATCAAGGTAGATAAAAAAATAATTAGACAAAAGAATTGAGAGTTGTAGCTTTTATGAGATGGAAAATAGCAATATTATGTGTAAGAGGCTATTTTTTAAAAATTTACAAAATTATTTGATACTTAAACATGTTCATGTATAACATTGGTGAAAATAACTGGCTATTTGAAATATTAAAACATTCATAGCACTACTGATTTCTACCAAAATGACAGAATTCTTACAGTAATTACTAATTCTTATGTTCCATTTTGGGAAAACAAAATTGCCACTAATTTTAAGAGACTGTATATTTTTCCACCCAAATAACTTCTAAAACCTCTGTCTCTCCTCACAGCAAATTTTCTTTATATAAGAAGACAAGAAATAGTAAGCATGTTTGATTTGAAATAGAAATAACATAATAAGATTTATATAACAATGATAATAGTACAGTATCAACTGAAATTCCCTAGGAAATTTAAACACCCATGGTCATATATCACTGATTATTTCCTAACAAACCAAGAAAATCCAGTCACCACTCCTATAATTGTTTCATATTCATGTCAAACGTTTCCGTTACAAAGAAAGTGTGAAAGGAAAAAAAAAAAAAAAAAACACAGCTAAGCACTAAGCTGTGAGCAGTGATATTTTTATGCCGCTGTACATTGAAATTTACATGTAAGGAGGTTTTAGAACTAGAAGGAGCTTTAGAGATTGCATATTCTAAAATCCTCATGAAAGAATTCTAAAATACAAAGTCGTTGATTAACTTACCTATAACCAATTTGATGAAAGACTAATTTAAAAATAAAGCACATTCTTTTTCTCTAGATGGATGGTCTTTGTTACAGAGATACAATTTCCAGAGTGTGTATAAAACCACAAGCAGGCTTTAATTCAGCCTCCTGGCTTCCCAGGACCCACTTGGAAGGAGAGGGAGGAACTCCAGCTATAGAGGGGGACAAATGGTTTGTAGTGCATCCAGTGGAGGAAAAAGGAGCATGGTAGATATGGGGAAGCAGGTTTTTTTCAACAACTATAGGTCCTCAGTCTGCTCATTTTTATCTGGCCAGGGAAAGGACAAAACTTAGAGAGTCTCAGCAGGAGGAGCAGGTGCTCGGAGCTGGCTAAGTGTCCTGTTGCCTTAGGCCATCCTGTAGCTGCTGGCTCTTGGGCCCTTTTTACACAGCCACCAGGCTACAGTCCTGCCTCTACCTGCCAGGCAACCAAGGGTAGACCACCTAGGGGTCCAAGTTTTAGGGGAGGGCTTCCGAACAACATCATGAGAGGCCAGACAATGAAGGTCTGGAACACAAGGTGCAAAAGTAACACATACTTTAAAATAACATATGTAAAGTCAATTACAACACTTATATTTTAAACATATGTTGATGCTAAAAATTCATAATGCTCTATTATTGTCAAGTTTTACCAGCTAATTTTGTACCCTAAGCTTACAAGCTTTATTTTAAAAATCAGCCAGGTGGCCAAAGAGATTTCTCTCACAAAGTGGTTTTGGCTTAGAAGGACCTATGTCCCCAAATGATTGTGTCCCAGAAACTCCTTCCAAAATATTGCCTAAAGTTGGAGAGCTATTTCAAAGTGAAGTCTGGATTTAAATCCAGATCTTCTGTTTCCTGAATCTTTGCCCTTTTCCACTCGATCAATTTATGTGCCCTTTTTAAAAAGACATTTTCATATGCCAGAACTATGAAGTACAAATTCAATCCAAAGTGATAGTATAGCCCAAATCACTTAATGATTTTTAAATTCATCATAGATGGAATATTATGCAGTAGTAAAAAGTAATGAAGTTGTGAAGCACATGATAACATGGATAAACCTGGAGAACATTATATTGAGTGAAGCAAGCCAGACACAAAAGGACAAATACTGTATGATTGTGCTATTAAGACCTAAATATATTGTGTAAACGCATGGAATTAATACTTACAATATAGGTCACCAGAAAATAGGATTGAGAATGGAAACCTAAGGGTTAATGTGTGCAGAATTGTTAAAAAGGTTGTTTGTAAATCTTTGGAAATGAATAGAAATGGTTAAAGCATATCATGGTGTTTGTAATTAGCAGTGGTATTGTATGGGTATGACAGTGGTTGAAAGGGAAAATCTAAAGTCATGGACATTACTAGAAGGAAAGTTAAAAACTGTAAAATGGGACTGTATATGACTGTAAAACCTCATGTAAAACAAAATATGGGGGATATTGCATATATAAGGCTGTTTTTACAAAATATAAATATACCAAAGAGAAGGAAAAGAATAGCAGCTATGTACAGCAGGCGAAGCATAGAGAGATTCAGAGGTGATGAGTTTTGTTTTTTGTTGTTATTATTGGAATAATGAAAGTGCTCTGGGAATGACTGGGATGATAAATGCACAAATATGCGATTACACCGAATACCATTGTAACAGTTGGTAAATTTGGTGTAATTATGAATTCCAAAAATATATTTGGATCATGCTTGTAAACTGATCTGTTAATCTGGGCATGATTAGGTTATGATTAGGGCATTGAGCCCGGCCCCTTGGTGGGTGGGGAATCAAATATAAAAGGCAAGGCAAAGAACAGAGTTGAAGCAGTCTTTTGAGAAAGCAGTTTGATGTTAGAAAGAAGGCCCCAGGAGAAAAGAAGCAAGCTGTTCGCCTGATCGTCTACAGCTGACCTTGTGGAGGAAACAGGAGCTAAGCCCAGACAGAAACGCAGCCCCGGGAAGAGAGGAACCCCAGAAGCCTGAACCCTGGCAAACACTGGCAGCTGTCTTGCTCTAACACGTGGCAATAGACTGTGGTGAGAGAAGAAACTTAACACTTTATGGCCTGGTATCTGTGGACTTCTACCCCTAATAAATACCCTTTATAAAGACCAACCCATTTTTGGTATTTCACATTAGCACCCCTTTGGCTGACTAATACAACCATTGATTGTATTCTTTGGATGGATTTATGCTTTTTTAATATGTAACAATAAAATTGTTTTTTTTTTTTTTTAAATCATCATAGATGCCTAGCATATAGCTGCAGTAAATCTCTACCCTTCTGTTCGTCTTTTAGATCCAATGTTTGCTTTGTTGATTTGCAGTATATAGTTCAAGAGCATTGGTTTTGATGTCAGATGGTCCCACTAATCCTGATCCTGCTACTTACCATGTGGGAAACCTCCCTGAGCCACGTTTTCTCATCTGTAAAATGGGCATGATATCTAACTCAGACTGCTATTCAAAAATTAAATGAGATACTGTTAAGGAAGCAGCTAATAGAGTACACATAGTAGATGTCCAGAAATGGTAGCTCCTTTCCTTACTTAGCATAATTTTCATTTGTTGATCACACTACACTTTCCTGCCTCTCTCTAGGGGTAAAAGGGGGTGGGGGACAAGACCATTCTTGATGAGGTTACATGGGTATTAACAGAAACTTTTCTAAGCCAGTTTAGAGCATTTTGTTGTTTTGCTTTGATCTACTTTTTTCTCTGCAAGTATATTTGACAAGTGTGGAAACAGGAACATCTTGCCATCCATTAGCTACAATAATGAGTATCTACTAAATGCTTTTACTAAGGAACTAGCCATATTTTCTTTCACAATTTCTGCCAAAATTCTCATATACTTCCCATAAAGATTTCTCTGAAAATGGACCTCATTCAAAGAAGATACCAAATACTTAATGATTTACGTTGAGTTTCAGTCCTAAAATGAAGAAATTGAGAAATATTCTTGTTTGCATTAATTTTTTTCTTTGTTTCTTCCCTCTCCTCTCCTTCTTTCCTTCCCTCTTATTCTCTTTCTTACTTTGTTTTCCTTTATCTTTGTTATCAAAGTAACTTAAAAACAAAACTAAGAATGTTGAATGGAGCTGACAATCTTTAGGCATGTCAAAGTGAAAGTGATAAAACTAACCCTGGTCTTAAAGAATAATATGCTGAATTACATAATGTCAAAAGCAAGAGGTCATCCCATTTTTGCAGAGAAAAGTGCCATAAAACTATTGATTTCACTTTAAAATCCTAGATAGAAAAATCCTTAAATTCTATCTGTTTGAGTATTTTAGGTTCATATTTATTAGCAAGTTTATTGATTGTAATAATACCTTAACAATTTCTAATGTACTCTACCAATCAGAATATAGACCTTTTAAAAAAGATGGTTGCTCACATCAGAAGAATCAGAAAATTCTGTGTAAACTAAAAGAATATATATTTTTGAGCTATTTAAAAGGTGCACATGTCGAGAAGACTAAATGAACTAAATTCCAGAGAGAAGATACCCATTCGTAGATGAGCAAGGGCTTGAGGCTACTTCCATCACTGAAGGAAGTTGCCAAGTCTTGGGGGATGGGTGAGCAAAGGAGCAAGCCTGTTCCAGGCAGAAAAATTCATCAGGGACAAGGAAAAGCAAAGCAAGCTTTCAGGGGATATGTAGGGGTTGTGTAGTGCATGCAAAGCTGGAGAAAGCCCACACTCAAAGCAAGCCCTCCCCATCCAACAATTCTCACCCAGGGACTATTCTGTGTATGAGCAGTACCTGGAAACTTGAGGTGGGCCTAAAAGCAAGAAGAGATCTCTCTGTCCCAAGTTCCTAAAGCCCTTCTTGAGGAGAAGCCAGAAACCACCCTCAAGACATTTGAAATCAGAAGTAAACTGACACAAACTGAAGTTGTAAGCCACCCCAACTCAGCTCAATTCCTGATTAGATTGAAGAGAACTTCCCCCTAACTTTAGTTATCTGGCAGGCAAAAACAGCAAGTCATTTCTGAGAGAAATTGGTATTCATTTCAGTCTCTACTGCTTTACTCAAAATGTCTGACATGTAGCAAAAAATATGAAATGTGTAAATAAGTAGGAATATGTGACCTGTGATCACAAAAGCAGACTTACAACTAATATATTTTATGTATCTATGGATTTACCTATTCTGAACATTTCATATAAATGGAATCATATAATATGTAGTAGCTTTTTATATCTGGATTATTTCGCTAGCCTAATATTTTCAAAGTTTATCTATGCTGTAGCATTATCAGCACGTCATTCCTTTTCATGGCTGAATGATACTCCCTTGTGTGGACATACCATGTTTTATACATTATCAGTTAATGGTCATTGAGTCATTTCTACTTTAGTGGCTATTATGAATAAGGGACTTGAGGGCAATTGGGAATGACTACCAATAGGTATGGGTTTTCTGGAGGGTGATGATATTCTGAATTTAGATTGTGGTGCTGGTTGCACAACTCTGTGACTATACTAAAAACTATTGAATTGTTCATTTTAAAAGAGTGAGTTTTATGGTATGTGAATTATATCAATAATAAAAAGCAAACTTGCAGATTGGCTCAGATTTTGAAATTAAGAAATAAGGACTTTAAAATCACCATATGGATATGCTAAAGAATTTAGAAGGAAATGGGTAAAAATATGGAGAAATATAGCAGAGAAATAGAAGCTTTAAGAGAACCAAAGAGAAATTCTAGAAATAAAATTTGATTATCTGAAATAAAGAACTCATTGAATGAACTAAATAGCAGGATGAACACAGCAGAAGAAATGATGAGTGAATTCTAAAATAAGTAAATAAAAATTATCCAAACTAAAGCATAAAAAGAAAAGAAAAAAGTTAAAAAGAGAGAGAATTCAGAGATTTGTGGGACCTTTCCAAGTAGTCTAATATACATGTGATTGGAATTCCAAAAGGAAAGGAGAGAATAGGGCAGTTGAAATGTTTGAAGATATAAAACCATTTGATTCTTATATCCCAGAAACTAAGCCTAAGCCAGATAACAACTAATAAAACCACACATAGCCTAGCATAGTCAAAAATTATGAAAAGAAAAGAAAAAAGAAAATCTTAAACAGCCAGATAATAGGGGCACATTATCTTCAGATGAATACGTGTCAGAATTTTCCACTGAATTTTCATCAGAAACAATAAAAGTCAAAAGTCAATCAAATTGCATTTTCAGAGTGCTTAGAATAAATTTCTTTTTTAAACTATCAAGTTAGAATTCTATATGCAGTCAAAATATCCTTCAAAATTAGAGGGAATTAACATTTTCAGAAAAACAAAAGATGACAGATTTCATCCTCAGCAGTCTCCACTACAAAAACACTATTCAGGCTTAATAAAATTGAGCTCAGATGGAAGCCCACTTTCATAGGAAAGGATGAAGATTCCCCCAAAAGGGAAAAAATATTGAGATTACAAAATTATGTTCTTTTTTAACTTTCTTTAAAATGCTGGCAAACTATTTCTGCAAAGGGCCAGATAATAAATACTTTAAGCTCTGAAGGCCATACAGGTCTCTGTCACAACTATTCAACTCTGTTGTTGTAGCATGAAAGCAGCCACAGACAATATGTAAATGAAAGAGCATGGATGTTCCAATAAAATTTTATTTCTAAAAACAGCTATGCTATTACGATAGCTTAAAAACATAAATATTATGGATAAATGACCAATGATGTACAAGACTTGTACACTGAAAACTATAGAGCCTTGCTGAGAGAATTTAATAAAAACATAAATAAATAGTGAGATATACCATGTTCATGGATCAGAAGACTCAATATTGTTAAAATATTAGTAATTCTCAAATATAAATTCTGTAAGTTTAATGTGATCCCAAGAGAAGCCCAGCAGGTTTTACTTTATAGAAATTAACAAGCTTATTCTAAATTGTATTAAAATAAATAGGCTTAAAATAACCAAAACAAAATTGAAAATAAAGAACAAAGAGGGTTTAATACTCCCTGATATGATGGGTTATTATAAAGATATAATAATCACAGTGTCTTACTGACAATAAAGATAGACAAATGGAGCAAAGGAACAGAAAAGAGAGTACAGAAATGGGTGGACTCATATGTAGTCAATTAATTTTTGACAAAGGTGCCAAGACAATTCAATTAGTATAGGATAATCTTTTCAACAACAGACAATGAGAGATTTCACCATCAATTGCTGGAGCATATCCCCTCACCTCTACCCAAAGGAAAAAAGACAGAACAAAAAATCACATTCCAATTGTGATGGTTAATTTCATGTGTCAACTTGACTAGGTTATGGAGCCCAGTTGTTTGGTCAAGCAAGCACTGGCCTGATTGTTATTGTGAGGACATTATATGGATTTAAATAGTAAGTTGATTGCATCTGTGGCTGATTACATCTACAATCAACTAAAAGAGATGACCTTCAACAATAAGAGAAGTCTTCTCATCCAATCAGTTGAAGATCTTAAAGGGAGAACTGGTGATTACAATAGTCAGAGAATTTCCATCTCTACTTCAGCCAGCTTCTCCTGAGGAATTCGTCGAAAATCTTCATCAGAGTTTCCAGCTTGCAGCCTGACTTATGGAATTTGGACTTGCCTATCCCCACAGTCAACATGACCCTAGTCTTACAATAAATCTCTTAATATTTACATTATTTATGATATTATATATATGATCTCCTTTTCTATTTCCCTGGAAAACCCTGACTAATACATCAACCAATTCAAAATGGATCACAGACCTAAATATAATAGCTAAAGCAACAAACTTCTAGAATAAAACCTAGGAGAAAATCTTAGGGACCTAGCAAAAAATTTTAACACCCAAAGCATGAAACATAAAAGAAAAATATCAATAAATAGGATTTCATCAACATTTTAAATCTTGCTCTTTAAAAGACACTTTCTACAAAAATGTAAAGGCAAGCCATAGATTGGAAAAAATATTTCCAAAATGAATATCCAGCATTGGAATTGTAACTAGAGTATATAAAGAACTCTTACAACACAATAAGAAAAGACAAACAAATCCAATTAAAAGATTGGACAAAAGATTCAAACAACTACTTTACCAAAGAAGATATAAGGATGGCCAATAAACACAGGAAAAGCTGTTCAGCATCACTAATCACTGGTGAAATGCAAAATAATCCCCAATGATGTATCACTATCCCTACAAGAATGGATAAAATTTTAAAATGCTCACCATACCAAGCATTTGTGAGGATGTGAAGCAATTGGAACTCTCATATACTCTTGTTTTGAAAATTACTTATGCTCACAGCAACATGGATAAATATAAAAATAATTATGCTTGATGAAGAGCCAGGCAAAGAATACATACTATATTATTCAAATATATAAAGTTATATAAAATGCAAACTAACCTATGGTACAGAAAGTAGATCAATACCTGGGAGCAGGGGTGGAGAGTGAGGAATGGCAGAGAGTGATTAGATTACAAAGGGGCATTTGGACCCTCATGAGGATGATTTATCTGTTCATTATTCTGAGGGCGGTGAGTTTCACATATGTCAAAGCTAATCAAATTGTACAGTTTATAACTTTAATCAAATATACAGTTTACTTTGTCAATTACAGCTCAGAAAAAAACCGTATAATAGATAAGATATTCCATAAATATGTTATTAAACAGTTTATGCTCTGTTTTACTCCACAACTACAGAATCATTCTTTTGGCTCTTAATAAAATATAAATGACTAAGAATGGCAACATGCTAACGCTTTCAGCTGAACTCAAATTCATTAAAGTGGATTTGCCTATCGACTTCATGAGCTGGCTCTCCAGGCACAGCTCCCATCTCTCACCCCCTCACCAGTACCCCAGCCATAGGAACCACATTCAGTGCTTCCATGCTCTTGTCTACCCACCTGCACACCTGGCTGCTGTTCTCTCTAACTAGGGTGCCCTTGCCCCCACCTCAATCATTTTTCAAGACAAGGTTTAGTATCCTCTGGAAATAACTTATTTATTTTAGAGAAGTTGTAGATCTACAGAACAATCATGCATAAAATACAGGATTCCCATATACCACCCTATTATTAATACTTTGCACTGGTACGGTACACTTGTTCCAATTGATGAAAGCACATATTTATAATTGTACTATTAACTATAGTCCGTGGTTTCACTTAGGATGTACTGTTTGTGTTTTACAGTTCCATGGATTTTGTTTTTCAATTTTATTCTAGTAACATACAACCTAACATTTCCCCTTGTAAATACATTCAAATATATAAATCAGTGCTGTTAATTATGTTCATAATGTGTTACCATCACCACCATCCATTATCAAAACTTTTCCATCACCCCAAATAGAACTCTGTACATTTTAAGCATTAACTCCATATTCCCTACCCTACCCTGCCTCCTGGTGACGTTTATTCTAGATTCTAACTCTATGAGTTTGCTTATTCTAATTATTTCGTATTATTGAAATTTTACAATATCTGTCCCTACATGTCTGACTTATTTCGTTCAACAGATGTTTTCAAGATTCATCCATGTTGTTCAATGTATCAGAACTTCATTCCTTTTTATGGCTGCATAATATTCCACTGCATGTATATACTGCATATTGTTTATTCACTCATCAGTTTTTGGATACATGGGTTGCTTCCATCTTTTGGCAATTGTGCATAATGCTGCTATGAACATCGATGTGCAAATATCTGTTCGAGTCCCTGCTTTCAAATCTTTGGGGTATATACCTAGAGGTGGGATTGCTGCATCAAATGGTAGTTCTATACTCAACTTTCTAAGGAACTACCAAACAGTCTTCCACAGCAGCTGCACCATTTTACATTGCCACCAGCAATGAATGTCCCTATTTCTCCGTATCCTCTCCAACACTTGTAAATTTTTTAAAATAGCATCCATTCTAGTGGGTGTCAAATGGTATTTCTGTGTGGTTTTTATTTGCAATTGCCTGATGGCTAATGATGTTGATCATCTTTCGTGTGCTTTGTGGTTATTTGTCTATCTTCTTTGGATAGATGTCTATTCAAGTCTTTTGCCCTTTTTTAACTGACTTGTCTTTTTGTTGTTAAATTGAAGGATTTCTTTATATATTCTGGATATTAAACCTTTATTGGATATGGTTTCCAACTATTTCCTCTCATTGTGTAGGTTGTCATTTTATTTTAATGTAAAATCCTTTGAGGCACAAAAGTTTTTTTTCATTTTGATGAGATCCCATTTATCTATTTTTGTTGTTGTTGCTTGTGCTTTGGCTGTAAAGGCTAAAGAAACCATTGCCCAACACAAGGTCCTAAAAGGTGACTCCATACATTTTCTTCTAGGAATTTGAGAGTTCTGGCTCTTATGTTTAGGTCTTTTTGTGTCAGTTTTGATTACTGTAGCTTTGTAATAAGTTTTAATATTGGGAATTGTGTTAGTCCTCCAACTTCATTCTTCTTTTTCAAGATGGATTTGGCTACTTGGGACCCTTTATCCTTCCACATAAATTTGATGTTTGGCTTTTCCATTTCTGCAAAAAAGACAGTTGGAACTTTTATTGGGATTACATTGAATTTGTAAATCACTTTGGGTATAATTGACATCTTAACAATATTTAATCTTCTAATCCATGAACAATGAAAGTCCTTCCATTTATATAGGTCTTCTTTGATTTCCTTTAGCAATGTTTTGTATTTTTCTGTGTAAAAGTCCTTTACATCCTTGGTTGGATTTATTCCTAGATATTTGACTCTTTTAGATGCTGTTATAAACTGATTTTTTTCTTTGTTTCTTTTTCTGATTGTTCATTGCTTGTGTACCACTTTGCTGAATTCACAGCTAACTTCCTACATAATGGTGAAAGATGGAAAGCTTTCCTTCTAAGATCAGAAACAAGAAAAGGATGCCTACTGTCACCACTGTTATTCAACATTGTACTGGAAGTTCTTGCCAGAACAATTAGGCAAGGAACATAAATAAAAGGAATCCAAATTTTAAAGGAATAAGTAAAACTTTCCCCATTTGCAGATGATGTGATTCTATATACAGAAAATCATCAAAAACCCACAACAAAGCTCTTAGAGCTAATAAATGAATTCAGCAAACTGGAAGCCTTCTTTTACCAACCACCTCCACCCATCATCCCCTTCCAAGACTGGCCTCAGGTTAGATAAAGATTCCTTTTACTAAGTTTCCATAGGGTCCTATTTACCTTTATTATCACACTTAATTTAATTACTGCAACTTCCTTGAGGGCAAGGAAAATCTTTCATCACTCTACAGAATGTGTGCTCAACTTTAATTAGAGTTAACAACCATGGCCCATAGACTATGCTGAGCCTACAAAAGTGTTTTGCTTAACCTGCATGTTATACAAAATTAACTATTTCCCAGCATTTACAGTCTAGACATCCCACTGGGCCAGCATTCATGCATGGTCACAACTCCCTGGAGCAAGTGCAACTATAGAAAACCTCCTGTTTACTATAGACCTCACTATTCCCTATTGACTCTCAACACTTACTGGCAGTTGCCATATTTCTTGTCAAGTGCCTTTTCTGGGTGTAAAATACTCTGACTCCTACGGGCATTTGATCTTGGATCCATGTAAAGTGAACAGCAAACATTTTTTGAATGAATGGTGATATTTTATAGATTAGAATAAATGACTGCCAGAGAACACTTTTCAAAAGAGGAGAGAACATACTTCTTTTAGGAAGAGGGTGGGGTCTGTGTTTTTATTCTAGTTATTATATCCCAATCCAGAGTCAATAATTTTTTTAAGTCATCCATTTTATTATATAACAGCATTTTGTTTTTCCGGGAGGTACCACGGATTAAACCCAAGACCTCGTAATGGGAAGCAAGTGCTCAACCATTGAGCTATATCTGCTCCCCAGAGTCATTAAATTTAATGGCTTTAAATGTCTCCAAAATTGCCGTAGCCAAATAGGCATTATCTTCATACCCACCCCGTTTCCATCTCAGAGATGTTTTATAAATGTATAGTAAACTAGACTGATCCTGTTGAAGGAAGGCAGAACTGTAATACAGGTGCCACAGTTGACATTTTCAGAGTTTTATAAGCTAATTCCACAAACATCCGAATGAAGGGGCACCCATTATTTTGAATAAAAATGCATACTAATTCATTTATAACAAAGTACTGGATTCTAATGAAGGGATTCATATTTGACCATGCTCTTTCCATCAGAATCTTAATAATATTTGCTTATTGACTCTGTGATTACTATTTGACAGCCCTTTCTATCCCATCAATAATGCAAATCAATTCTCAAAGTAAATTTCACTGGAGTGTAGTCAGGAAGCCACTTCTAATTGTAGTTAAATGATGCTGTTTAAAAATCCACATTCTTCAGAGATTTTGTACCGAGTATGCCCAAGGAGCATGTCTGCATTCACTTTTTCTACTGTTGCCCGGTTGTCATTGACCCTTTTGTGTTTTTCTTGTAATACTCTTGTTGTGGGTAAAAGTGCCCTTGGATGGTTGCTCGTTTGTCTCAGAGACTTTGTTGTGAATGGCAATTTATTAGGCGAAGCAAAAACCAGGGTCTAAGAATAGTCTTCACCAGCTCTGTGTAAAGTAGTTGGCCCCTCAGCCATGATGTCCAGATCTCTAACACCAACTATGTGTTGGTGGAAAAGCCTTCTCTGCGTGCTGTGCCTTGTTAGAGCTCTGCCTGGTGTCTACCTCTGCTCTGCTGTCCTTATGTTTTGCTGGTTAGTGGCCCTGGGGAGGAGAGTAACTGCCAGATAGAGCAGGAAGGGCTTCCTTACTGCTCAGAAACAACGTTCCCATCGGCATCCTGCTATCACTGATCCACTTCCATGAACTTCATCATTTAGCAACTTTACGTGGGCCACAACCACATGGTCTGCAAGGATGTGTATCAGTAAAACCTCTAGATTGACCAGTTCCCTTTGCTTTAGAAATTCAAGAATAACTTTCTCACTCACGCTACAAAATTCCATGCTTTCATTAAGAATAAAAGTGAAATTTCTCATATATCAAATCCTTTCCCAAAGGTTAGACTAGCTAGATATAATGGAAGTTTGTTTTATGCTAGTTGTTTAGGTATTGATCAATAAAATGATTATGTTCACACTGAGTAAGCTAATAATTAAACAGCAGAATTTCAGTTATCTAAAGTGCTTGGGAGATAAGTCAACCTAGAGCACTGAATTTCTGGGTGCCTAAATATTATTGCTTTCAGTTGTAAAACTTAATGAAGTAAGTAAATAAATAACCTTTGGATACTTTAAAAGTGACTTATTTTGAATTTTTCTTGAAAAGTTCACCATTATGAAAATAAATTATTGTAATGAATTTTATTTTAGCTATTACCCCAGAATCATTTAAAGAATATAAGACAAAATCTTTATGTAACTGACTTGCAGAAAGAAAAACAGGATATTCAGTATTTCCAGCAATCACCTGTGATGAGTTTAAAAACTGGTATTTGAAGAAACTGGTAGATTTTTAGCATATCTTTCAAATAAATTAGTTACATGTATACTACTGAAACCTCTTTCAACCACTGTTGCATTCCAAATAAAACCATAGTGCAAACATCACAGTTACTGGTCACTCCTAAAGACTGTCAAACTCATAATGGAACACAAGTTCTGTATTAATGTATACTAAGTAGGACAAAACCAAGAATTCCTGTTACTGCAAAATTCATTTAGGCACACATAATAGTCCATCTAAGCATTTCTTCTGTCTCTAACACTAATGACTAAAGCCTATTTACAATACTAAACTTGTATCATGTAAGCATCAAAAATTTCATTTCAGAAAAAAAGAAATCATCCATGTCAGCAATAGCATTACTGCTATATTCTAAAAAAAAGAAAAAAGTAGAAAAAATGAATCATAACTAAACCAATATCCATAATAGGATTTATGGGGAAAACCCATTTTCAGGAAGAAAAAATTAGATGTTCTTTACTTGCACAGCAGGAATTATATGATGTAAACACCATATTGACCCACACCACAAAATCTATGAGCTACCATCACCTATATCCATTTCCAAACATTTACAATCAACCTTATTAAAAATTTTGCACAAATTAAGCATCAGCTCCCTATTCTATAACCTCATTCTATCTCCTGGTAACCTATATTTTAGATTTTAACTCCATAAGTTATAATGAGCTCATATTACTGAGACCAAACAGTATTTGTTCTTTTGTGTCTGGCTTATTTCACTCAGCATAATGTCCCCAAGGTTCACCCATGTTGTCGCATGCATCGGGACTTCATTCCTTCTTGCAGCTAAATAATATGCCTTCGTATACGTATACCATATTTTGTTTATCCATTCGTCAGTTGATTGACTCTTGGGATTCCATCTTTTGACAATTGTGAATAATGCTGCTATGAACATCAGTGTGCAAATGTCTGTTCATGTCCCTACTTTCAGTTCTTCTGAGTGTATACCTAGAAGAGGGATTGCAGGATCATATGGCAATTCTATAGTTAGCGTCCTAAGGAACTGCCAAACTGTCTTCCACAGCAGCTGTACTTTTGTATATTCTCACCAGCAATGAATGAGTGTTCCTATTTCTCCACATCCTCTCCAACACTTGTAGTATTCTGGGTTGTTGTTTGTTAATAGTGGCCATTTTAGTAGTGTTAAATGAGATCTCATTGTTGTTTTGATTTGCATTTCTGTAATAGCTAATAGTTGGTGATGCTGAGCATCTTTTCATGTGCATTTTAGCCATTTGTATTTCTTCTTTGGAAAAATGTCTATTCAAGTCTTTTGTCCATTTTTAATTGGGCTGTTTGTCTTGTTATTGTTGAATGGTAGGATTTATTTATATATTCTGGATATTAAACCCTTTTCAGACATATGGTTTCCAAGTATTTTCTCCCATTGAGTAGGCTGCCTTTTCACTTACTTGACAAAGTCCTTTGAAGGCACAAAAGTATTCAATTTTGAGGAGGTCTCATTTATTATTTCTTTTGTTGCTTGTGCCTTGGGTGTAAAGTCTAAGAAACCATTGCCTACCACAAGATCTTGAAGGTGCTGCCCTACATTTTCTTTTAGGAGTTTTATGATCCTAGCTTTTAAATGTAGGTCCATTTTGAGTTGATTTTTGTATAAGGTGTGAGATAGGGGTCTTCTTTCATTCTTTTGGATATGGATATACAGTTCTCCCAGCACCATTTGTTGAAGCTACTGTTCTGTTGCAGTTGAATGGACTTGGCAGCCTTACCAAAAATTAATTGACCATAAATGTGAGGGTCTATTTCTGAACTCTCAGTTAGATTCCACTGCTCAATATGTCTATCTTTATGCCAGTACCATGCTGTTCTGACCACTGTGGTTTTGTAATATGCTTTAAAGTCAGGGAATATGATTCCTCTAACTTTGTCAAAATATTTTTGTCTATTTGGGGCCCCTTACTCTTCAAAATAAAACTTATTGATCTCAAAGAATCAATTTTTGGTTTTGTTGATTCTATTGATTTTTTGTTCTCAATTTCATTATTTCTGCTCTAGTCTTTGTTATGTCTTTCCTTCTGCTTGCTTTAGGATTAGTTTGCTGTTCTCTTTCTAGGTCCTCAAGGTATGCAGTTAAGTCTTTGATTCTAGCTCTTTTTCAATGTAGGCATCTAGGGCAATAAATTTCCCTCTGAGCACTGCCTTAGCTGCATCTCATAACTTTTGATATGTTGTGCACTTGTTTTCATCCATCTCAAGATATCTACTGATTTCCATTGCAATTTCTTCTCTGACCCACTGATTGTTTGAATGTGTTGTTTAGACTCCATGTATTTGTGAATTTTCCAGTTCTCTACCTGTTATTGATTTCCTGCTTCATTCCATTATCATCAGAGAAAATTCTTTTTATAGTTTCAATCTTTTAAAGTTTATTGAGGCCTGTTTTATGACCCAGCATATGGTCTATCCTGGAGAAGGATCCATGAGTACTTAAAAAGAATATATATATTGCTGTTTTAGGGTTCAATGTTCTGCACGTATCTGTTAGGTCTAGCTCATTTATCATATTATTCAAGTACTCTGTTTCCTTATTGATTATCTGTCTATGTATTCTATCTATTGAAGAGAGTGGTGTACTGAAGTCTTCAACTATTATTGTAGAGACATCTATTTCTCCCTTCAGTTTTGCCAGTGGTTGCCTCATGTATTTTGGGGAACCCCGGTTGGTTGCATAAATATGATTGTTTTTTCTTCTTGGTGGATTGCCCATTGTATTCATTTATAATGTCTTTCTTTGTCTAACAAGTTTGAATTTAAAGTCTATTTTGTCTGATATTACTATAGCTGCCCAAGCTCTTTTTTGGGTTAGTGTTTGTATAGAATATCTTTTTCCAACCTTTTCACACTCAAACTATTTGTGTCCTTTGGACTAAGGCCTTGTGGACAGCATATAGATGGCTCATTTTTAAAATCAATTCTGCCAATTTGTGTCTTTTGATTGGGGAGTTTAATCCATTAGCATTCAATGTCATTAATGTAAAGGTAATACTTACTTCAATCATTTTATCCTTTGACTGTATGTGGCATAACTTATTTTGGTCTATCTTTTTACCCTTTTAGTTATACTTACTGACAACTTTCATTTCTACACTCTCTTTCCAGCTTCTCTCTCCTTCTTTCTCCTATCTACCTGGAGAACTCCCTTTAATATTTCTTGCAGGGCAGTTCTCTTGGTAATGAACTCTCTCGGTTTCTGTTTATCTGTGAAAATTTTAAACTCTCCCTCATTTTTGAAAGAAAGTTTTGCCGGATAAAAAATTCTTGATTGGCAGATTTTTTTCTTTCAGTATCTTAAATATATCATAATACTTCCTTCTCACTTCCATGGTTTCTGATGAGAAGTTGGCACTTAGTCCTACTGAGTATCTCTTGGATGTAATGAATCACTTTTCTCTCACAGTTTTCTGAATTCTCCCTATCTTTGGCATTCAACATTCTGATTACTATGTGTCTTTGGTGTAGGTCTATTCAGATTTATTGTTTGAAGTATATTGTGCCTATTGGACATGTATATTTATGTCTTTCATAAGATTTGGGAAAATTTCAGCCATTATTTCCTCAAATATTCTTTCTGCCCCTTTACCCTTCTCTTCTCCTTCTGATGTACCCATGATGTTAATGATTTTGCACTTCATGCTGTCATTCAATTCCCTGACACCTGCTCAATTTTTTCATTCTTTTCTCTATCTTCTGTCTGTAAGATTTTGAATGTCCTGTCTTCTAGTTTGCTGATCTATTCTTCTGCCTGTTCAAATCTGCTGTTGTATGCCGCTACTGTATTTCAAATCTAATCTATTGCATCTTTCATTCCCATAAGTTCTTTTATTTTTCTTTGCATGCTTTCCAATTCTTCATGTTCACCCAGTCTCTTCTTAATATCCTTTATCTTCTTAGCCATATTTTCCTTCACCTCCTTGAATTGATTTAGGAGAATTGTTTGAACATCTTTGATTAGTTCCAAATTCTGTCTCTCCTCTGATTTTTAATTTGTTTCTTTGACTGGACCATATCTTCCTGTTTCTTGGTACGCTCATAATTTTTTGTTGGTTTCTAGGCATCTAATTATATTGATGAGTTTATCCTGATAGTCAATTTCGCTCTCTTGCCTCAGGTTTTACTGTTGATTGGATTTGTGTTAAGGCTTTTCTTTGACATTTGGTTCAACTTATACTAGATCTTTAGAATTGCCCATGCTTAACTGATCAAAATAGGGCCAGGGACCCACAAAGGGGGCGCTGACCAGTTCCAAAGGGCCCAGGGGAAAGGGTGAATGAAGTAAGAGGCCAAAAAGCCAAAGCTGTGTTTTTCTGGCCTTTGCAGCAGATGGTACTCTTCAGCAAACCTTTCCCTACAGCCCTAAGGAGGCAGTATGTTTTTTTCAACCTCCACTGGGCAGTGTTGAAACAATGTCTATGGGGATCCCCATTTAAGGCAGTCTAAAACTATAATTCAGAGCCTGGACCCAGCAATTAAAGCATGCTGATCAGAAGCCATGCTCAGCACTTGACCATGCCCCCTCCTTCCCAGGGAGGAAGCCTTCATGTCACTCTCCATCCACACAGTCAGCCAGACTTTACCCCAGTCAAGACTTGAGGGTGGGAGGAGGTCACCAGCCACTGCCTTGGAGCACTTTACTCACAGTTTTTTTGCTGTAACTTTTCAGTCTCTCTGTCTCACTCTTTCCTGGATGCTATACAGTGCTACCTAGCTTCCAGAGCCCGAGAAACGTTTCAGACAGTTTCTGCCTGTCCACTAGCTGTTTTTGTAGGAAGAAGGTGTTCTGTAGCTCCCTACTCTGCCCTTTTCCCCAGAAGTTTCAATGGTTTGATCTTGACCTGACATACAAAGTTAAAATGCATACTGGTCCAAAAAAGACTCTTCCTAAGTAAAGGGAAGTAGTTGCCATACTTAAGACCCCGATATTAACTAGGCCCAGACAAAAGACTACATCTCAGTCTCTCTGTCAACAAGAGATGGCATTGTTACTAAGTTTTGGGGAATGGGTTAAAGATGGAAGTGCTGTGTGCCATTTGGAGGATATATACTTTCTTCCATTTCTCTTCTTTTCTCCTTTCTGCCACATTTAATATGGATTTAATATGATGGCTATAGCTGCAGCAGCCCTCTTGCACTAGGTCAGCAGGGCAAAGAACAGAAAGGAGGCAGGACTTTGGATGATCATGTAGCTTCTAAACTAGCCTGATGTACCAACTTCTGAATTTACTTTTCAAAAGAGAGAAACTTCTATCTTGCATAAACCACTATTATTTTTTTAATGACATGAATCAAACTTATTCCTAAACCATGTAATTATTTAGTTAATGATCAATGATTGGCTCTATGGAGATTCTTTAAGAACCTACTAAAAATGTTAGGAGTAACTATATTTTCTGCAGTCCATACATTAGAATTTCTACCTTTTTTTTTTTCTTAGTGTTAGGAAATATAGCTCATTCACTCATCCCCTGGGAGAAGAAATAGCCAATCTTACTGGTGAATGTAGGAAAAGGCAAGGTGCATGCCTGGGTCACTTTGGGGGTTTCTTTTCCAGGCTATGCTGCTCTTGGATCCTCCTTGTAGTTAGCTTATCATGGCTGGCTCCACCCTGCAGCAAAATAAACCACTACTTCTAGGTAGGAGCATAAACTTGTGTGAGGAAGTTATTTGGTGGCCTAATCTGGCCTCACATCTGCCATCTAATTTTATCAATATTTAACTGATGCTTTACATCTCCATTAGTCCATTCTATTTCTTAACTGGTTTTGATTTGGGGTAGAGGAGATGGTGCACATAGGGGAGAGTTGAATCATCAACCTCAAGCCTTAAGAATAATGGTCATTCAGAGGATGGGGGGGGTGCCTGTCAGATTATTCTAAGATGGCCTTAGCAGTTCAATGTTTATCAATGACATCATGCAGCAAAGGTAAAATAACTACTCCTAGGAGACTGACAAAAGAAAATAAGTATTTTTAATTCTTTAAATCATCTTAAGTAAACTAAGTTTCATCATATGTCATAAAATTTAGTTCTCCTGCTCTGGAAAAAAATATTTTTACCAAGTTTTATCAGGATGACACTACAGAGAAAAATTGCTTGTCCCAGAATTATATAGGTATATCTTATAGTAGAAGCATTGCAAAATTTTAACCATTTAGACTTATTGTTGAACAACCATATCTGGCATAAAAAGGTTTTCATAAGTGCCCTGCAAACCAAAACATGAGATATTTACCACATAATTTAGACAACTTGGACTTTAAAGCAATTTACCACATTCTCCTGTTTTCAGGACATAAAATTAAAAGCCATTGCATCTATCACTAAAATAGAGGAAATAAATTTACCAAATTCCATACATGAAGGTTTTTATTGCATTTAGGAACCATTATTCTAGATCTACTTTTAAAAGAGAATCTCTTATAAATGGATATTTAATTTAACCAAATGCCATATGGCAAAATTGAAAAATGTATAGACTGTATTTTTCCTCCAAGATCAAGATATCTTACTAATGACTTCCCCAGTATTGAACCATCTTTGTTTTTCTCAAAGGTAATTTCTTATCAAGGTATATTATTTAAAATATGATTGCATTCTGTTAGCCAACATTCTCAATGGGCTTTTCATATCTATATTAATAATTGAGATTTTTTTTTTTTTGTTTGGGGCTAAGTGTAAGTTTTGGGTACAAGTATTATATTTATTTTGTGGACTGGATTGTGAATCATACTTCCTTCCAGGTTCTGGAGCAACAATGATAAATAAGTTAAATTTTCTTTAAAATATTTAAAGAATTCATTTGTAAAAAGCCAAAGCATTTTATGTAAAATAACTTGATAAATGTTTTAATTTGATCTTTGGTTATTAATCCATCCATAATAATTAAAAGACAAAAATCCACATGAAATTAATTTTTCAGATTTCACAGCTTTATTAAGGGATTAAGCAGTATCCAACCTGTAAAATGGAGGGGAGCTCCGAAGAGTAAGGAAATAAACAATGCTTATTTAGTTGCAACAAGGAAGCCTTAGAGAAAATAATCTTACTGGTTGTTAAGGATAGTTTTCCTTATTTGGCTTAGCCTTCAGTTAGGGGAACACGGCACATAAGTAAAAAGGGAGCTGGGGAGGTGAGTAATGATTGTTCTTAGATTTCAGGTTCTGGAATAGCTGAGCATTTAGGAGAGAGGGGAACTTAGGTTTGGTTTGCTGAGGTGCTTAGCACAGGTGACTCTATCTCAGGCCTACTTAATTTATTTAACAATATTGTACACTTCATGCTGAATTAGATGTGGTAGTTTTATAGAAAATAATTCAAAGTGATTTCCAAATTTATTAACATACCACTGCACATGGTATTCTTATAATAGTGACTTTCTCCAAGTGTATGTCACATTTCCTTTGTTTTTCCATTTTTTTAAATTAAAAGTAGATTTTTCCAAAGGGTCTACTTTTTTCCCAAAGAATTATATTCCACTGTTTTTCCCCTAAATTATCAGCTCCTGGATTAGTTAATTCCCTAATTTTTATGTTAGAGTAATTCTTTTAAAATAAATATAAATACTTTCATTTAGATAGGTAACAGCCCTTCAAAGAAAAATTTAAATAATCTTTATAAGATAGAGTATCTTACTCTAGTATTGTTTCTAATTGTTTGGAGTCTTGCGTAAGCTTCTTTTCCTTACTCTAAAGGTGTTCCCCAGTTTGGTAGGGAAGACAGATACATGAGCAGACAACTATAAAATAAACTCACAAACACAGATATGGGGTCATTTAACCAGCTAGCAGTGAGGAGACCAGGAAAGTCCTCTTGGAAGAACTGACTGACACTTGAGTGTGGTATTAAGGAATGATTAGGAAAATTCAGGCAAAGCTGGGAATTGCAGAGGGTTAGGTAAAGAAGAGAATAGGAACAAAGACATAGAAATGAGAAAAGGTGTGGGATGAGCTAGAGGCCATAAACAGGGTTGCTGGAGTGTCAAGTTTGAGGCATTCCTTACAGGAGATAAGGCCAGAAAGGTAGATACTTGTCAGGTCATGTGCCATTGTCAGGAATTGAACTCTTTTCTAAATGACAATGAAGTCTCAGCATGGAAAAAATAGATTTGAGGTTGGGCAAAATTCTCTTTTGACCATATGGAGAATTTATTTGAGAGACACAGAATGGGAAACAGATTAAGGTGGGTTGAAGAGATAATGAGACATAGAAAAAGTAGAAATATGAATGTATTGGTAGAGATTTCAATGGATTATAAAAATGATAAAATTGGATAGTGGCTGTTGAGCGGAAAGGTCAAGAGACATTTGGAGAGTTTTGATTTTTAGAATGGAAATATATTTTTATCTTTACAGGTTGGGGGGAAGGAACCTATAATGAAAAAGAGTTTAAAGAGTTAGGGAAGAGATGGGACAAGGTCCTGGAGAAGGCAGAGGATTTGAAATCAAGGTCATAGATGAAGTCAAGGACATAGATGGAAGGGTTGGTCTTGGAGAGGGTAGAGGCCTCCCATTTGATGAACCATGAGATATGCAAGTATCTTGCTAAAGATAAACTAGCTTTCTAAATCAGAAGCTCCCTGAGAGTTGACACACTGAACGCTAACACTTAGATGGTAAACATTTCATCTCTTGTTGATGAATGATTGAACTAAAGGATGGGGTAAAGGTGGACACTGTAGGTATGAGTGAAGGAAAATTGAGGGAGATCACCCTGACAGCTACAATTTGCTTAATGAAGTATGTGAATAATATCAACCAAGGGTATCTGTATGCATTGCTTTTGTTCAACATCTGCCATTTCTTTGCTGGAAACCTCATAACTCCTGGGAATCCACAATGGCCAATCTGGTGTTTTCACTGCACTGACATTCAGCCTTTTCTGTTAACCAGGTTTTACACCCTCAGAATGGGTCCATGCTTCTCCTCCAGCATTTGGCCATGGGAACACATCCCTCACGACTGAGAATGCCCTGGGTAGGGGCTGATCCTGAATTCTGAACAACCCTCTCCCCATTTAAATGATGTTAGTATCATTTTAACCCCATGATAAAGTCAGCAGTGGCATTGCTGCGATGCTCAGCACTTGCCTTGCTAACCACCTGACTTCCCCACCAGTAGCAACAGCTTCCTGGCTCTCAGTGGCATAGTGAGGGCACACATCCACAAGCCTGGGTTGTATGTTCCCTGAGGGTCATGTCCAGATGGTACTTACACCCATGGACTCAATGCTTAATACAGTGCTGGGCATGTGTAAATGAACCAATCAGTAACTGAATGAACAAATGAGTAAATGGCCAATTTTATTTAAAAGATTATAACACACACAGTCCCCATCTCCTACACCTGGACCCTTTCATCCAGGTCTCTTTCCCCTTCCTTTTCTTAGATTTCAACCCCACGCCCCTGGTTCTAAACATTGGCTGCATTTTTGTCATCCTGGCTGATTTGAAAACACTGATGTCTTGGTCCTATTCCTAGAGATTTTGATTTGATTAGTCTGGGGTGTGGCCTGGGCATCTGGATTCTCTAAAACAACCCAGCATATCTATTAAGCTACAGCCTTAGTCACATTGTCTGAGCACCTGTCAGCTGGTTCTGATAACCTGCCTCAGCAGGTTGCTCATCTCAAGAATCTTCATTCTGGCCCAGAAGTAGCCTGATGCAAGCTGCACCATCAGTGAAGGGCTCACTCCCTTTATTCGGAGTGCCTGAGGTGTGCTTTCAAATTGCCACTCCCATGCTTTAAAGCTGCCCGTAAGGGTTTCCTGAAGCCACACAAAACAGGGAGTTGTTCCTCCCCAGGCTGCTGTCTCCTAGAGCAAACCGAAATCCAGTTAGATTTCGACTGATCTTCCCTTCCTCTTCCTTCTGTTAAAGAAGATGCTATGCGGACAGGCTTCTAGGGAGTGTGTGAGTGATCATCTTGTCAGTGTGTTATATCAGTGGGTAGAGACCCACATAATGAGCAGGAAGGTGTTGGACTCCCATCCTGGGGAGGCCCACTATGTTCTCAGACAGAGCAGCAGGAGTCTCTTGAGAGCATGAGCGGTGCCTAATAGGAGAGGACAGACCAGTGTGTCAAGCCCTCAGGGTTGTTTCAAGTAACTATGAATCTTGTCCTTCAAGAAGTGAAGCCTGGTGGTTGCCATAGGCCCCAAGGGGAGTGGGAGGGAGGAATAGAATAGATGGAAGAGGGGGCATTTTGGGGGTAATGGAAGTATTCTACATGATCTTGCAATGATGGATACAGGCCATGTTAAATTTCATCAAAATTTATAAAAGTGTATGGTACAAAATGTAAACCATAATGTAAACCATTGATCATGGCTCGTAGTTATGTTTCAATATTACTACATCAGTTGTAACAAATGTACCATCCACATATAAAATGTTAATAATAGGGGAAGGGAGAAAGGGGGAGGATGTTGGGTATATGGGAATCCCCTGTATTCTGTATGTGACTTTTCTGTAACCTAAAATTCTTTGAAGACAAAATGAAAACAGGTAAGACACTGTGGGAATAAATGGAAGAAGTCACTGTGTATACAGGACAACAGATCTTACAGTGATGAAAGCCAAAATGTCAAAAAAATTTTTTAAAATATTTTTCATTATTTTTTATTATCCCAAATTTAATTTTAATTTTTTATTTAAAATTTTTTGTATTTTATTATTTATTTTTATAAGTATCATTATTATTTCATTTTGTTATTAAATATATTTTGCTATTTTATTGGCTTCATTTTTTAAGAAGTTTTGGATCACAGAAGGGTTACAACTGTGGCAGGGGAAGATCATTGATGCAGGGTGTCAGTGATGGGGGATACATGGGAGGAATTTCACCCGGGCATATAAACGTGTTCAACTGTTCATGGGGCATTGTCACTGTGGGTGGAGATTCACACAATAACCAAAAGAATATAAAATTCCCATCCTGGGGAGCTCTGCCACATTCTCTAATGGAGCAGCAAGAATCCCCCAAGTACAGGGGCAATGACTAGTGAAGGAGGATGGTCCACTGACAGGCCCTTGATATGGATGAACCTTTACTCTTGAAATTGAAACTTAGCCTAGTATTATAGGGTGCCTAAAAGTTACCTCCTGAGAGCCTCCTTGTTGCTCAAATGTGGCCTCTCCCTAAGACAAACTCAGAAAACAAATGCAATAACTTCCCCCAGCATGGGACATGACCCTCAGGGATAAGCTTCCCTGGCACCGAGGGATTCCTACCAAGCACCAACTAGCAATTCAACTGGAAAAAGACCTTGACCAAAAGGGGGGAAAGGTAAAGACAAATGAGTTTATATGGCTAAGAGACTTCAAAGTGAGTCAGAAGATCATTCCAGAGGTTATGCTTATGCACATCTCAACAGGATCTCATTGACAGCTAAAGTAGATACTATGCCAAATAGTGGAACTCCTGAGGACTCTGGAGACATCTAGACACTATAGTCAGGAAAGATAGCTCAGGAGTTTGGTGCCTTGCTACTGGGCCCTACTTTGGAATTTATGCTCCCCAGTGGGACAAATTTGGACTCAGTTGTGGTTTCCCTATGCATGGCTCTACTGTCCCCTCTATTTAAACCTATAATTAGTGCTAGAGTTGGTAAGTATATGTCCAAGAGACTTAAATCTTTGGGCTGTTCATGTACCAGCTGGGTCCTGAATCTCAAATGAGTTGCAATACCTACTCTCCAGTTCATTGGACTCACCCAGGACAACTAACAAGGAGGAGATGATGGACAATCACCATACCAAAGAACTGAGAGAGTCTACAACTGCGAGCAAGAGACTCCCATCCATCTGCTCCATGGAATCAAAGCCCCCTCTTAATTAGAGGTGGAGTGAGCATCACCATCCCAGAATCCTCAGGACTGGGAAATGAACTATGGACTAAAGTAGACTTAATGGCATTCTCCTATAGAATTATTGTGATTCTACCAATGGAAGAACTTACATCATTGATGTGGAGGCTGTGGGCACTGGAGGTTCTGAGGGCAGGGAGAGGGAAAAACAGGTGTATATGGGGGCATTTTTGGGACTTGGGAATCGTCCTGAATGACTTTGAAACGACAGATACAGGCCATTTTATATCTTTCCAAAGCCTACAGAATTGTGTGTCAGAGAATATAAACTACGATGTAAACTATAATCTATGCTTAGTGGCAATGCTCCAAAATGTGCTCATCAGTTGCAATGAATGTACCACACTAATGAAGGATGTTGTTAATGTGGGAAAATGTGGGAGGTGTGGGGAGCGGGGTGTATGGTAATCCCCTATATTTTTCATAACACGTCTATGTAATCTAGGTATCTTTTAAAAAATACAAAAATGCAAAAAGATGCTATGTGTAAGATTTCTGGAAATTATGTTTAAAACCAGTCATTCCCAGGGTGCAGGCAGATTTCTCCTGAGGACATGAATGTTTAGATAGTGCTTCTGGCTTTGTTTTATAAACAGAAATATATAGTTATGTCTATCACATGTCAGTTTTTTTTCCATAGAGCCTGCTCGTGTTTGCTGCAGCACTGCTGCCACCTTCTGGCTGCCTTTAGAACTGCTTTTTAGCACCCTTCCCCTAATCTGTTATTTCTTGGGCAATATCCTTTATGCTTTGCTTTGCTTTCTATCTCTCCCTCCCTCCTATCCCATGTTCTCGCCACTATTGATGTACTATTTACTCTCTCTTCTAGATTAATACTGAAAATGTGGAGGATGTATTTGTACTTTACACCTGGCCAAGTAAGTTAAGTTAACCAAGCAGCTGGATGAGGAAAACAAATAAACCCATCATTGTCAAAAGCCAGACAATTAGCCATTGCACTTCCCTGCTGGTTATGCAGGGAGTCAGGATCCACAGGGAAGGCACTGTATGGCCTCCCCGTGCTCAGAGCAGCCAGCATGCCAGGATCCCCCACTCTCCCAGCATCCTCAGGATAGTCATGGTTTGATCATTAAAAGCAGAATCAGATGCCATCACAAATGAGCCTCTAAGTGATTACCATGATAGATATTAATTCTATTTCAGTGTTTTAATATTGTTACTATGACTTGCCTAGCAGTAGAGACTAGCATTACTATTCTTCAATATGAAGAATAATTTCTAAGGAAACACAAATTTAAGGAGATAGTTTTAATCCTTTTTGTTAGAGGAGTTGTGGGTTTACAGAACAATCCTGCATAAAATGTAGGATTCCCATATTCCACTTTGCTTTGGTGTGGAACATTTGTTATAACTGATGAAACACATTTTAATAATTGTACTATTAACTCTATTCCAAGGTTTAACTTAGGGTTCACTGTGTTATGTAGTACCATGGATGGATTTTTAAACAATTTTTATTCTAGTACCATATATGCAACCTTTCTCCTTTTAACCACATTCAGATACATATTTCAGTGTTCATTACATTCACAATGTTGTGCTACTATCACCACCATCCATTAGCAAAAACATTTGCATCATTCATATTTTTACTTTTTAACCCACATTTTTTTTTCCCAGTGAAACAGTATTTTGGAACCCTATGACCTCTCAATCTTATAATATTGAATAATTTAAAGTTTAGAACATTGGTTTAGAACTAGTTGTTTTTTTTTTCCCCCCTAAAAGTAAAGTATCCCTTGATACATAAAACACAAATTATGGGAGCAGATATGGCTCAAGCGGTTGAGCACCTGCTTCCCACATATGAGGTCCCGGGTTTGATCCCCGTTACCTCCTAAAAACAAAACAAACAAATGAAAAAACCAACTCGGGGAAACCAATGTAGCTCAACATAGAGGTTCATTCCCCAGTACTAGTACCTCAATAAAAAGGGGGGGGGGATAGCAAATAATGTTTTGTGTCATTTGCAGACTTGAGAGAAGTAAATGCAAATTTAAATACTTAGACTTAATTCAATTTCCATAATCAATCAGATGATTGCAGCATGTCCAAATTTTATCAAATCAATAAATAAGGGGAAGGGATTCACCTCTACTTATTCATTAGTTTTTTCTTTCCAAATTGATTTTTTGATACATATTTTAAAAAATTCATTTATTTTAAAGAAATTTTAGATTACATAAATGTTACATAAAAAATATAGGGGATTCCCATATGCCCCACTCCCTACACCTCTCACACTTTCCCACATTAACAACATCCTTCAATAGTGTGGTACATTCATTACAATTGATTAACACATTTTGAAGCATTGCCGCTATTGGTGGACTATAGTTTACATTATAGTTTACACTCTGTCCAGTGCAATTTTGTAAGTTATGACAAAATATATATAATGGCCTGTATCCATCATTGCAACGTCATGCAGGACAAGTCCAATGTCCCCAAAATGGCCCCATATTACACCCATTTTTCCCCTCTCCCTCCCCTCAGAACCTCTGGTGGCCACTGTCTCCACATCAATGATAAAATTCTTCCATTGCTAGAATAACAATAAGTCTATAGTAGAATAATAGTAAGTCTACTTTAGTCCATTGTTCATTCCACAGTCTTGAGGATTTGGGGGTGGTGATGCCCACTCTGCCTCTAATTGAGAGGGGGCTTAGATCCCATGGGGCAGATGGATGAAACTATCTTGCTTGCAGCTGCAGACTCTCCCTGTTCCTTGGGATGGGTGTTGTCCATCATGTTAGTGTCCTGGGTGAGTCCAAGGAACTGGAGAGTAGGTGTTGCAACTCTGCTGAGATTCAGGCCCAACTGGCACATGGACGGACAAAGATTTAAGTCTCTTGAACATACATCTATCAAGTATAGTACTAACTATAGGTTATTAAGCACTAATTTTTTTTATAATTACCTCTACGTAATTTTGATCCTCAAAGTCTTATAATACTAAAACTGTAATATCTTATATTTCGAATATAGGACTAAATGATTACTATAGCCACATCTATAATTTTTCTATTGGTGACCTGCATTGTGATTAGCACACGGGGCCATCCTTGTGCAATAACAGACCAATCACTTATTTTCTTGATTGGCACTATGCAATAGAACTTTCTGCCATGGTGAGAATGTTATATCTATCCTTGCTGTCCAGTACAGTTGCCACTAACCTCATGTGACTATTGAGCACCTGAAATGTGCTAGTGCTACTGAGGAGCTACATTTTGTAATCTTATTTACATTTAATTAACTTAAATGTATATAACAACATATGGTAGAAACTACCATAATATAGTTCTAGATGATACAAATGACATGGCCAACAGATCAAAATGTGTCTCCTAATATCCAGCTGACTTACCTTGTGGGTTCAAGCTTGCCCAGCTATTTTAAGTGCATTTTATCAGAGAAGGTTGTTTCAGAAATAAAATGGTCATGGGTATCCACAGCCTCTCTCCGTACCAAAGTCTTCATAAGATTATCTGTAATACCTCAGGTTCTTTCTAAAGCTCACTCCCACTCCCCAATCTGTGCCTTCCCATTTCTCCTTTTTACTGATTGTTTTTGTCTTTGTCATTTATGGGCTTCCCATCCATTTGCTACTTCTGGTCACCAGTTTAGGCTTTTTACATGCTCTGGCTGAGTTATGTCATCTACTCCATCGTTTTAGCTCCTATCCCACATGTGTAGCAGCAGCCCTGACTTTGGCTTTGCCCCTCAGCACATATCCAGCTGCCTGGTGATATCTCCACCTGCATATCTCAACATAAAGTGTTCAAAACCAAACATACTGTTTTCTTCTAAGTCGTCTCCTCTGATGGGCTTTATTTCCATTATAACTAATCAGTGACCCAAGCCACAAATCTGAGCTCCAACCTCTCAACTCTTTCTCCTTCACCCTCTCACATGCAGTCAATCACCATGCTCTACTACCTTTAGCTTGTAATATTTCTCAAATGCCCTTCTCTTCATCCTAATAGTTACCACTCTAGTTCAATCTTTTATCATCTTTCTGTACTATAACCACCTCCTCACTTGTCTCCTCATTGCCTTGTCTCCCCCAAATTCTTCCTCCATACACTTTCTCTGCATAATATCCTTCAGTGGATCCCCATTGCTAAGGATCAGGTCCAAATCTCTTCTTATATGTTGCAATGCTCTCCACAACCTGCTCCACCTAACTACTCAGCCTCAACTCCTTCCCCTCCTGGTCTCATCCTGCATTATCATGTTTTCAACTGCTGCTTACTCCCTGGGCACACCACTGTGTTCCCCACCTCTTTTTATACCTCCCAGGCTTTGCTCATTTCTGTTCCCTCTGCTGGAAACATTCTCTGTGCCTCAAACCCTATTCTATCCTGACTAATTTCTCCTTATTCAGGTACAACTCAGGCAGCATTTTCTCCAGGAAGCCTTCATTCAGTTCTCAGGTTAGCCCAAATAACCCCACTCTGTCCCTTTGCATATCTTTATCACTGTAGTTACAATTGTTGGTTTTCTTACTCAACTTATTGATGCTTGAGTGCAAGGATTTTATCTTATTCAATGATTGCCTCTAGTAGAGGCTCAAAATTTTATCAAATTTCGAGTAAATCTTCCCATTAAATTGTGAGACTGTTCTTCCCATTGTAGTAATTGTGTGGGGAGGTGGAGGATGAGTTTATACAGAAGAAAATAATGCAGACTCCCTGGATAGGAATTTCCTATATCCAAACTGTCCCAACCTCCTTATGCTAACTTCCCTGTCATGATAGACTTCTTTACAAAACCATCCCAAATGACTTGTAGCTCATATAAAATGCCTGCTATAAAAATGAGCGTTTAAAGGCAATTCCACCTAATAGTGCTCTTGAGGGAGTAATTGAAGACACTCATTAAGGGAGACAAACTTACAAAGTCTGCCTTTTTAAATGTTCCAAGTTAACTATGAGAGCTTAACCTTGGCCTTACCTGCACCTTGCCAGGTTTGGCAATTCAGAGTAGATGGATCCCTCGTGTCTCAGGACTGAACCTGATACATGAATCACAGTTCTAGCTCAGGGTCTGGCAGCTCCCTGGCCCAGCTTCCACCCTTCTATACTGGGCTCTGGTGCCAAACATTCCATCAGAGCCAGACATCCACACTTCCACACAGGTCTCCATCTCCATGGGACACTTCCACAATTCAAAAATCAGCCACACCATCAAGACTGGCCTGCTCTTTTGAATGGAGTATGAAGCAGTGAATTTCTCTTACAGATAAGTCGAAACAGTTGAAACTTTACTAACTCTAAGGTATTATATTCAGATGAACCCTTTCTCCATCATGAGGAATGCTGATGAAAATGGAAAGTAATTTTCCACTGATTTGGTTGAATTTAATATTCTTCCAGACATGGGGCTTTCAAATATACAAACATGTAGACATATGTAGATTTCAAATGCTTAAGTCCATTCCTTAAAGCAAATGAGAACTTTTCAGAGTTTAGAGTCACACTCACAACTGTGACCTGTGCTTACTGATATTATAGAATGACTCTCTTTATAGCTATCACTTTTGGGGAAGTTTGGGGAAAATAATTTTCATTTTTTATAAAGTCATTCCAGTTAGTGATATATACAATAGTTATAGATTATGTTGGATAAGCAGGTTTGTAAAAAAAAAGTTATGGTCCATTTCCAAAGTACTATCTACAATTTATTATTTAAAAAATAGGCTGCTTAAAAACCACATTCTGAAACCTTTTAGCTTTTTTACTACTCACACTAAGGTGCCTTTATCATTTGGAAGTATTGAAAAATAGTTCTATAGAATCAGATCACCACAAAGTAGAACTTTCATGAAATCATTTATTTTGAATGTAGTAATATATTTAAGTCGGATGGGTTACAGTAGATGAGTTTACAACATTAATCCCTCATTTAAAAGCTCTACAACCAAGAACAAGCTACTTAACATACATATTAACTGAAGTTCCAGTCTCTCAAGAAATAAAAACTGGTTTGGCACCATGCACCTTTCTGCTCCACCTAGACAGCTTTAAAAAAGAGAAGCACAAACCAGAATCAATCTCTTCGTTATTGTTTTCTCCAACTAGGAAAAGAGAAATTCTTTCCACTTGACCCACTTCTCCCACTCATTGAATTTGGATCCTTTGAAACACTTTTTTTTTTTTTTTTTAAATCTGTAGGCTTCTGTGCATTCTATACACCAACCTTTCATACAAGTTTAGACTCAAAAACCTTTTATTTCTTAAAGTGTTTTATTTTTCCTAAATTCTGAATGCAATTTTTGGATGCATTCAAATGGGTAGCCTGTACACAGATAGGCAGCAGGTGCTCCACACCTTACAAAAATAGCCAGGATAAGTCATGGAAAATTTTTCAAAAAGGTTTTGTTATTATTTACAAGGGAAGATCAATCCTGATGTTTCCTTCTACACAAAGGAGCTCATTGTACCTGTGGGTCTCCCTCTGCCCCTTTGCTCACTCTTTCCCCAGGAACGTGGGAAACTTGTCTGGCTGATAAGGATACACTTTGAGGAGACTTCCTTTCCGAGGATAAATGGCATGTGCTTGAATTTTCAGTTCTGCCCTTCTTCCTCTCGGAGTAGGTGGAGCAGTGAGCTCACATTTCCCACTGCTCCTCCAAGGTTCAGGATTGCCCTTGAACTGGGCTTCGGTTAGCTGCACATTGGGTTGCCAAAATAAGCAATATTCTCCAACTTCACTTTGTTGGTCACAAAGGAGCTATTTTGGCCTCCTATATCTTTGTGTTTTATGTCTCAGTTTATTCAGATCTCAAGCAGAGATGGAGTCTTTTCATACACCCTCAGAGACCCCAATACTTGGCTGGATGAACCAGGAACATCGAAAAACGTGAAAAAAGTAGAATTTTGGGAAAGGAAGGCAGCTAGGGGAGGTAGGAGTTCGTGGCTTTGAACTTTGGATTCAGTGTGAGATGAGAGCAGATATTTTGATAGCATAAACTTTACAATTTATACAGGCTGATATTAAGCCAGATAGGCTTTTTAAATTGTGCAGTTGGCTTTTAACTGGTGTAGCCTATGGTGGAATTTTTATCCTCCTGGGTAACTTCAACCTAGGACAACTTTTTCTATAGACAAGGGTGTTCCTATAAAAGTAGGTCTGCCTTCTAAGGACTCAAGGAAATGGTGTTCAGATCTTGCTGGCCCTAAGGATGTGAGAAGGCCTTGGTAAGGCTACAAGGGCCCCAGCTCTGCCAGGCACAGTTGTCGTGGGGTACAGGTTGTAGCAGCTCACTATGCAAGGGGTGTCTTGGGAGACAGCTTGGGAGCAGTCATTGCTGAGATAAATTTGCAACTACAGAGAAGAGAGGCTTCCTTAATTTAGGACTTCACCTGTCAGGAGAGAAGAATTTTTATTGGTTTTACTGCCTTAGCTGGGTCTGCTTAGGCAGTTCGGTTCTGCATAAACTGCAGAATGCTGCCCCTAAATGAGTAATGCCAGGCAGCTTGACAGACAGGACTAGGCTACCTGTCCCAAACTCTAGCCTGCAAGGAAACTGGAGAGACTCTTAGAATTCACAGGACTGATTCACTGACTCCAGAATTAGAAAATGCCAAATACTTTCTGGGTGGTAGAGTTAATATAGGTGTCAGGTAGGTATTTTCCATGCCTGGAGGGAAAGTGCCTGATAAGTACATGGAATGCAAAAACAAAGGGAAAAAAGTGTATCGAGGCACCTGTGTCTGAGACATTGCTCTTCATTCATCCCCTAGGGCAGAATCAGAATTTTTTCCCTCTCTTGTGAAAAATAATTACACATGGATCTGTATGAGGGTTAAATTGTTTTAATTTTTATTTTTTAATCAGCTTTATTGAGGTATAATTTACATGCAACAAAATCCATGCTTTTTAAGTTTTTAATTGGATGAGTTTTGACAAATGTATACAGTTGTGCCTGCATCAGAATCACACAGCTGGCTGGGCCCTGCCCCAGTAGGTTTGGGGTGGGGCTTAAACTTAATATTTCTAAAATGTCCCCAGTGACGCTGATGCTGCTGGTCCAGGGACCACACTTTGAGAACCAAGCCCCACAGGAACAGGAGTCAGAAGCATCAATAGCAGCTTCCGTTCAAGTATCTGCCAGAGGCAATTTTCCAGCTGAAACTAATGCAGATTTGTAGGGGAAATATTTTCTAGGCAGCTATATTAGACCCAAGCAATAGTATTATGAGTGCCAGTTGAGAACCTGAAAAGAAAAGGGATGATATCTACTGGACCCCTCGAAGCCTTTATCATTTCTTTTCTAATTAAACTATAAAATTTATTCCTATTCTTTCCATTTCACAGAAAATAAAGTGACCAGATGGTTAGGGTCCTATTTTTATCCCAGGTAAAAACATATTTTAGCTCACATTTTTCACTTACCACATTTATTGGTAAAGATCTGAAACATAACAACAGGGCCTAAAACAGAGTAAATTCTTAGCAAATAACTGGTTACTCAATGTTCAACCAGTTATTTGCTAAGAATTTACTCTGTTTTAGGCCCTGTTGTTATGTTTCAGATCTTTACCATTTATTCTGAAAAATTATTTAAATTCTCCTGCCTCCTCTTTCTTATTTGTGAGTGGTGATACTAATAATACCTATACTTCAAGGCTGTGATCAGGACTTGAAAAAGTCTAATTGTTTTGCTTAACAGATGCTGGCACATGGCAGGTGAGGTTGCTTTATTACCTGCTGCTGAGTTCTCTATCATAGGTGTACAGGTTATCACAGGAGTATATTACCTGGTCAAGAAATGTCACAGAAAGTGATGTTTAAACTATGGCCTCAAGGAAGGGGAGTTGTTGGCTGGCAAAGGTGAAGGAAGGTGAGGGTGGGAGAAGAATGGTCCCTGATTCAGGAGAATTTGTTGTGGTAGCCTTAGATAGAAAGGATTTGTTGAATTTCAGGCAGTGAGGCTGCAGCATGGAAAAGAGAGAGCAGGAGTGGCTGAAGTGAGACTGGAGAGGTAGAGAGTCTAGGTTGTTCCAGAAGCTCAGGAAAACACATGATTCTTGTCCTTTAAACCATACAATTAAGGTAAGAAAATAGACTTAGATAAATAGCTTCAAGCCAGCACATGAAAACTTCCAAATGAGTGTGGGGAACTTCTGGTCTCAGGAATCCGCCCACAGGCATCCGCCATCTTTCCATTGCTATTTTCTCTTGAACTGGTTGCTCCATTAATCTGTACCTGCAAAATCCTGAGTTCTACATGGACTTTGGCCCTAAATGTCCTGTTTTGGGCAACTGGCAGTTCAGTTTCAAGGTCTTTTAGTCCTGATACTGTACCTTCCCTGCTTATACGGATCCCTCCTTTGAGCTCTGCTGTCCCAACTGTCTCCAGAGATTCCATACTTTTTTTTCTAGGACCTTCACTATCTTCCTGATTCACCAGGCACAAATTTCTGGCACACCACTGCATTCATCCTGTGTCCAGGTCATGGTAGACATAGGCTAAATCTTGAACTCAGGGAAGCCTGTTGGACCCCAGCCTTGTGCACACCCATGCACCCTGCTCACCTTGTCTCAGCAGCTTGTCCTAAATTCTCAGGCCCTGTTTTCTCCTCACCCCCACCTCCAGTGATGATGGATACAGAAATTCTGAAGAGGAGAAAAGTCATTGTGGGTTGGAGTAATTGATTCAGGAGGTTTCATATAATATGTGTGGTTTGAGCTGGTGTGACAAGGAAGTGTTGAAGGAAGGCAAATTCAAAGTTGAAATATAATGGGTGGAAGAATATAATCAGAGGTTTTCTGCAGAGGATTGATGAGGAGTAAATCAGGAAAGGGGAGGGACGGAAGTGAGAATTGAAGGGCTAAGAAACTCAGCCTTATCTTAGAGACTGGTGGTTTCCAAAGTGTTTTCATGGGTAATGTATAATATGTTAAGATCCTGGTAGATAAAGATTTGATTGCA
Organism: Tolypeutes matacus; assembly: GCA_026826555.1. Lineage (NCBI taxonomy): Eukaryota > Metazoa > Chordata > Mammalia > Cingulata > Chlamyphoridae > Tolypeutes > Tolypeutes matacus. Next base: position 20,707,302 of record JAKSZT010054487.1, read on the forward strand.
CTTAGATATCTATTATTATTTCTACAGTGGGGAAATGTGCCTTTAAGAAACGGTACCAGAGAACACTAGAAAGCCACATGATTTCTTCTCTTCCATTATCTACAGACAATTGCAGCTTTGATGATTGCAGAACTTCCAATCAGACTTCTTAGATTTGAATCCTGGCTCCTCCATGCACTCTCTGTGTGACCTTGAAGAAGTTACTCAACTTACATATACCCCAATTTCCTTATCTGTAATCTGGATAAAAACAATACCTATTTCACGGGCCTCTGTGGAAGATCAAATAATTTAACACATGCTTAGTACAGGGTCTGTTACATAGTAAGAGTTCAATGTGATTATTTCAGCATATATTACTGATATTATTCTGTTTCAAGTGCTGCTTTAAACAAGAGTTCATATACCCCTCATATCAATTGTTTTTTATTTAAAAAAATATTTTTTCTATGAAATATAATATACACTGAGAAAAGTATCTAAGACTTAAATGTACATTTTCATTAGCATGACCGTGTAATTTGTCACCCAAACTGGGACACCGAGAGAACCAACATGCTATTAATAATGATACCAAAATAACAGGCACCAGTTGGGGCCTATTGTTACCCTACACTAACAAACAGGTATAAAGCCAATCCTGAGCAACCACCACCCAGGTCAAGAAACAGAAAGTTGCTGGAGTCTCGGGAGCCACAGTTTAGCTCTTCTAGGTCACAACCTCTTCCACCCTTTATGTAGCTGCTTAACCTCACTTTTATGGTCATAATTTACATGCTCTTTTTTCTATTTTACCACCTAAAATTGCATTCTTAAGAAATAGAGTTATTCCCCACTTTTGAATTTTTAGAAAGTGATTTATACTTTCTATATATTTTTAAGCTTTGTTTGTTTTGCTCAATGTTGCTGTAATATTCACCCAGGAGGATGCATGTAGCTGTAGTTTAATTATTTACTTTGATGTTTAATATTTCATTGTATAACTATCCCAAGCTTATTCAACCATTCACTTTTCCCTGAGTTTGGTGATGTTCCTTCCTCCTATCAGGGTTTTAGCAGGGGAATAACATGATAAAATGAGTGTTTTTGGAAGAGTAACCAATGGTGGGTATGTCAGATGGACTGGGGAGAAGAGGAAGGCAACACACAGTAGCTGAGTACTTTTTAATGTGCCAGCCAGGAGCAAAGATGCTCTCACTTACAAGCACGGGTGAAACTGGAGCCCCCTGCAGGCTGGTCTCTGGTAACTGCACAGATGGGCTCTAAAAAGGGCTCTGTCATGAGTTTACTTCTCGCAGTGTTATGGTCTAGAGTCAAGACCATGAGGTCTACGGTCACCCAGCCCTGGGTTCCAGGGCCAGCTCTAAAACTTTTCTTGGAGCTTAGTGTCTCAGTCTAAAATGTGTCTGATGATACCAACCTCATGGACAATTTAAAGGGGACCGTGTTTTCAGGAGTTAGTTATTTCAACCTCACATTTGTGAAGTGACGAAATTGACACTCAGAAAAGTGGACCCCTTTTATTAGGTTTCTCCTTCTAGGCCCTCTTTCCCATTCCCCTGCTCAATGAAGGTTGCTGAAACCCCTACCCTTGAAACATCTAGAAAAACAAACTTTGTGCAAAAAAGTGCCAGAGCACAAAATAAAGCTGCCAGATCTAATTCTCATGAAGACCATGCCATTTTAAAATCTGCATGCCAACTATAGATTCCTGTGTTTAGGATTACCTAGCTACATACTTTTCCTCATAAATCAACATAAGAACAGGATTGTGTGTCTCTCTCTCTTTGAGCCCAGAGTTAGAAACTCTTTGGCTAAAGACATGAATTATCTTCTTTGGCTCTAAAGTTCTACTCCAAAATGACAACAAGACAGCCCAATAACTTCCAGTAAAATCAGTGGAAACTCTTCACTGAATAGCTCTTTGAACCATTGAGCCATGCTCCATAAATGGATGCACCATCATTGGACTCTAACCAAAGAGTTAAATTAGTACTACGTCATAAAGAAGCCAGCCTTTTTAGAAAAGAGTTGCCACAGAGATCACAGTTACAAGATGTAAATAAATCGTGCCAGACACTAACAGTAAACTTTTTAACCAGCATACATCTGGTCCACTTCTAATCAGATTGACCTTGATTTGGGAGTCAACAAGGTCACCTTCTCAGTATAACTACATTTATTTAGGATAAAACTGTTCAATTATCTATGAAACACACAGAGGGCCACTAATGGAGCAGAATGCTGTGGACATGGCTCTGGTGTTCCGTGTGCCCAGGAGCTCAACTGAGGACCCAGCAGGTCTCCACGCGGAAAGACACCTGTTTCGAGGCCTGATTAGAATTGCTGGCGATTTTGTTACAACAATGTCTACATACTATAACAGGACTACTCATAATCTAAAGCTTTCTGGTTCATGATGTCAAAAAATCTTCAGTCTAACAGAAAATTTAGCATTCTAGTTTTCACTATTTCATTCTGACAGAGGTGATCCATCTAACTGATGGATCTGATTATCGTGAGAGAGAGAGAGAGAGGCATTCTGAAAATATATTTTATCAGGGGCAACAAGAAATCAATGTGTGACCAATAAAAGTCTATCTTCCTCTTGTTTAAGAATATAAAAGGAAGGGGTAAAAAAAGAAGAAAGCAAATTCTTCTTTAAATTGGGGCCAATTTCTAAGCCATAGCAGATGGTAAACTAAGGGGAGGAGATGACTCACCATAACTATTTAGAGAAAGCAGTGAACAGGCTGATATCCATCTTCCTATGAGTTTGTTTGCCTGTGGACTAGTCAAAGAAACCTACCAAATTTATTAAATTGTCCAGTTGTTAGAATGGCTTAGTGCACAAAACAGTAGAAAATCACTGTTGACCAGTCTTATAGTATAAACTCAACTAAAGTCTGCAAAGGAATATATTCCCAAGTTAAATATTTTCCACATTAAAGTTTCACAAGGATGCTTATGTCACTAATTGTCTGAAGTCTCTCCACCCACAAGGGCTGATGATTTCAGGCCCTGTGTCAATCAGTACACAGAGCACGGCCGTTTTATCAGTTTCTACCCAAACTCCAAGCACACTAAGCATTTTATGAGGCCATACTGAAGAGCATATTGCCCTAAAATTCATCTTAGACCTCTCTTCCCAAGCTCCCTCTTCTTTCACCTATGAGCTCATGCTACAGCTCAACCCACTACCAATCAGACACCCAACCCATCATGCATTCTTTGCTTCCCTCTTCACAGTTTTTACCCCGTTGTAATGCAAAGCATTTCATCTGTCCCAAGATCGCCTTCAGACCTATGTGCCAAGCACCCATCAAGGCTTTTAGAATTCTAGTTAGAGTCTCCTCCCTTTTTTTGAAAGATTCACTTTTTCTAAAAGATTTTTTTTTCTTTTCCACTTAAATATATTGATATATACAATGCATTTCTTTATAATGTTTATCAAGAATCTTAGCCACATTGTTAAAATCTGTTTCAAAAAGTTCAGTTTATATTTTTAATCTTATTTGGGTAGCAGCTATACTTTCACACATGTACTTCCAATGATAAAATCTTTAAAACCTGAAAATGAGTTCTATATTTGTATCGTGGAAGGCAAGGCAAGTATGGATAGAGACAGTAGAATAGAAATGAGAACAAAGCTATAGCTTCTCAGGTATCTGATCCTAGAGATGGATTTTTATTCATCTCTAGGTCAGACAAATAGTCTGGAGATTAATCTGATTTTAAAAATATGATTTGGCTTACATAAAGCTCTGTGCATAAGGCAGGTCTACTTTGTACACAAGATGGAGTATAACAAGCCCTTCACCCAGAGAACTCCCAAAGTTACCAAACCCATATTCTATCAGTGGCCTTTCTAAAACAATACAGTTCTTAAGTTTACAAACTATTGGCCTAGGAGCTTTTTTACCTGCAAACAAAGCTTATAAATATAAGTGCAAAAGTTCATGTGTTTCATCTAGGTGTCAAGTCCCCTTAGTCTACTTTATCCTGGAACTGTTCCTCACTATGGCTTTGGCTTTCATGACCTTAATAACTGAAGAGCACTGGCTAGTTACTTTGGAGAATGCCCTTCAATTTGGGCCCTGATATTTCCATGTGATGGAATTCAGGTTATGCATTTTGGGCAGGAATGCTGCAGGAATGAGTTGTTGACCTTCTCTGGCCTCATAACAAGAGGCTCATGCCTATAATGTCCCATTATAGGAACAACATTAACTTTGATTATTTCGTTAGAGTGACATCTCCCATGTTCTTCTAAAGTTACTATTTTTCCCTTAATAGTTAATAGATATCTTGTGAAAGATACTTTGAGGCTAAGAGGAGGGTTAATATCCCTATTCCCTATCAGACTTTCACATACTCATTTTAGCATCCATTGATGGTTATTTTTCTGAATCAAATGTTACTAAGATGGTGGCAAAATGGTGGTTTTCTAACTCCATCATCCTTACACACTTATTATCTGGCCTTAAACCTTTGTTGTCCCCCTCCACCCCCCATTATTTATTCACTTATATCATATGGACTCATGGATTCTCATTTTATTCTCTGATGGATTAGTTATCCAGTACCACAAAGCAAATCACCCCAAAACGGAGTAGCTTAAAACAACACTAATTATTGTCTCCCACAGATTCTGTGGGTTCTGAATTCCAGAGCAGCACGGCTGGATGGCTCTGGCTCAGAGCTCTCAGGAGGTTGCAGTCAGGAGGTCACTGGGACTTGGGGGGGTGGGGGAAGGGGCCCACCGCCAAGGTGGTTCGCTCACAGAGCTGGCCAAACTGGTGCTGGCTGTGGGCAGGAGGCCTTTCCACAGAACTCATTTAATGTCCTTAAGCATGGAGTCTGGGTCCCCCCAGAGGGAGGAATCCAAGAGCATAAGATGGAAGCTGCAATGTCTTCATTGCCTAATTGCCGAAGTCACGCTCTACTGCTGCCACTGCATTCTACTGCTGGCACAGGCCAGCTCTGAGTCAATATGGGAGTAAACAGCACAAGGGAATGAATGGTTAGGAGGTGAAGGTCATTGTGGGTCATCTTGGAAGATGACTACAAATGAATTAGAATCCTTTACTGTCATTTATTTTGATGCTTCCATATTCCCAGAGGTGGCCGCTATGAGCCCCTCAAGCTAGTGCCTGTATCCTTTTGACAAGCTCCCTCATTCTTTGAGAATTTCCTTAATTTCCGGTACAGGAAGAAATTCCACATTCATCGTATACTTCCTCTGCTCCAGCCCTAGAGTCAGCCATTTCTCTAAGGAGCCTTAATGTGAAGGCTCCTTTTAGTGAAGATGGTTTTGAGATTTGGGTTCTATGTGAGCTCACTGCTACTTCAGATCATTGCTTCTAGAGCCTCTCAGCAGAAAGATCTGGGAAACAACTCTAAGTATATAAACATGCATATCTAGATCTAGATCTATATCATCTATATCTATGTCTATGTCTATATCTATAACCATAAATTCATACCAATACCTTCAATTCCAATCCAACACCACAAGGTTTATTCTAGTCTTTCCTCTTTCTATATTTTTAATCTCCTTCACCAACAAGGGAAAAAATCAAACCTACTAGATTAATATGTGTTTAATATTTTATAGCTCTTTTTGACTGTAAACTAAGGATATATAATCAAAATACTATCTCCAAAATTTCTTGTTTTTTTTTTCCCCTTTCAGTGTGGCTATATTCATCTGAAATACAATTAGACTCATTTGTTCTTGATTGTATTACAACTTACTTTAAACCCTTTTTTAAATGATCTTTTTCAAACTTTTTATTTTGAAATACTCTTAAACTTACAGGACAGTTACAAAAATAATACAAATCCCATAAAGAAAACTGCAATATACCCCTATCCCCCCCACAAGATATCCAGATCTATCAATTTTAACATTTTTCCACCTTTGCCCATATCATTCTAACTATCCATCAGTCTATCTGCCTATCAATCCATTTTCTGAACACTTGAGTGTAGGTTGTAAACATCCTGTTCCTTTATACTGTTATGTACCTTTCCTAAGAACAAAGATATTCATTTATGTAACCACCTTAAGTGCAGTTATCAAGTTCAAGAAATTTAACACTGATATAAAGCTTATAGTCTATATTGCAATTTTCCATATGTTCCCAAAACATCTTTGTGGGCCTTTTCTCCTCCCTCATTAGATCCTATATAGGATCATATATTGTATTTGATTGTCCCATTCTTTTTTTTTTTTTTTTTAATCATGGGAACATATATACAACATGAACTTTTCCATCTCAACCACTCCCAAGCATACCAATCAGTGCGAGTACCCCTGTTTACAATGTTACAGTACCCTCACCACCTTCCATTACTAAAACTTACACCCATTATCTATTAACTCTCTCTTTCCCCTGTCTTCCTTCCCCCCAGCTACTTTAACTCAAATTTCTATCTCTGTGAGACTATTACATATTCTCTGATATTGTGTGTGTTGTTACCACAGAACCTAAATTTAACATCCTAAATCCACAACAGTATTGTTTGCTTTGATACCAACTTCACTTCAATAGTATACACAAATTATGTTCCTATACCTTTCCAGTCCTCTCACCTTTATGTAGTTATTGTCAAAAATGACATGTTTAGGGAACAGATTTAGGGAGTGGTTGAGCGCCTGCTTCCCATGTACGAAGTTCTGGGTTCACTCCCTGGTCCTCCTAAAAACAAAACAAACAAACGAATGAAAAAGCCAACTCTCATTGGGGAGTGGATGTAGCTCAGTGGTTGAGTGCCTGCTCCCTATGTACGAGATCCTAGGTTTAATCCCCAATATCTCCTAAAAAAAAAAAAGAGAGAGATGTTTACACATTGATTTATCATTACATTTTCTGCATTTATCCTGTAAAATCCTGTAAGAAGTAAAAAGGGGAGTTAAAAACCAAAAATACTATAGTACTGGCCTTTATATTTACCCATGTCATCATTACCCTCATCAGAGATCCTTATTTCTTCATGTGACTTTGATCTATTGTCTAGTGTTTTTTGTTTGTTTGTTTTGTTTTTCCTTTCAACCTACAGAATTCTTTAGCATCTCTTCTGGGACTGTTTACCTGGAATTGTCTTAATCTCTCTCTCATTTTTGAAAGACAGTTTTTCCAGATGCATAATTCTTGGTTGGCAATTTTTGCTTTAAGCACTTTTAAATGTGTCATCCCACTGCCTTCTTGTTCCTGTGGTTTCTGTTGAGAAAACAACATTTGTGTAAACCACAATGTAAACTATAGACCATGCTTAGTGGCAATGCTCCAAAATGTGTTCATCAATTGCAATGAATGTACCTCACTAATGAAAGAAGTTGTTAATGTGGGGAAAAGCGGAAGGTCTGGGGAGCGGGACATATGAGAATCCCTTATATTTTTTTATGTAACAATTTGTATAATCTAAGTATCTTTTAAAAATCAATAAAAAATATATTTTTAAAAAAGAAGACCATATAACAAGAACTGAAAGAAAAAAAGAAGCATTTGATCTTTTTGAGGTTCTTTTGCAAGACATTTTGCTTCTTTCTTGCAGCTTTCAGGATTCTCTCTTTATCTTCAGCATTTTATAGTTTGATTATAATACGTTGCAGTGTGGGTCTATTTAGGTTTATCCTGTTTGGAGTTTGTTGAACATTTTGGATGTATATATTCATATCTTTCATTAAATTTGGAAAATTTTCAGGCATTATTTCTCTGATATTGTCTCTGTCTCTTTCTTTCTTCTTCTTCTGGGATTCCTACAATGTATATATTGGTATACTCGATGGTGTACCACAGGTTCCCCAGGCTCTGTTCACTTTTCTTCATTCTTTCTTCTTTCTGCTCCTCAGGCTAGATGATTGCAATTGTTTTAACTTCAAGTCCACTGATTCTTTCTTCTGTCTGCTCCAATCTGCTGTTTAACCCTCCAAGGGCATTTTTACTTTCTGTTACTGTGGACTTCAGCTCTGTTTGGTTCCTTTTCATAAATCCCATCCCTCTATTGATATTATCTTTGTGTTCATCTATCATTTCTCTGATTTTCTTTAGTTCTTTGTCAATGTTTTCCTTTAGCTCTTGGAGCATATTTAGGACCATTTTTAGAAATCTTTGTCTGGTCTGTCCCAGGTCTGGTTATCCTCATTGGTGGTTTCTAATGCTTTCATTTTCTCCTTTGCCTGGGTCACCACTTCTTGTTTCTTTGTATGTTTTGTAATCTTTTGTTGAAACCTTAACATTTTGATAGTTTAATGTGTCATTGCTGGAACTTAGACTCTGAGGCATCTGTTTCTTAAGCTTATATCAAGCTAGTGTTATGAGAATTTTCCTTGAATGCCAGGACCTAACAACAATGACAAAAAGAAAATACCTTTCCTAGTCTTTGCAGATTGACTTGTATGAGGGCTCTCCTTCAGAGATTATCCATACAATGAGTTTAGAGAATAGCTCAAAGCCAAAGCCTGGGGCTCTGATGATTTCTGTGCATGCGTCTTTTCATGGACATGCAGGTGTGGTCCTAGGAATACCCATATTTAACATGGATATAAATGTCCACTCTTCCGTAGGAAACAGTTTCTTCACAGTCCTGGGCACTGTACTGTATGTCCTACAACAGCCAACAATCCTTTGCCCAGGTATCTATAGAAGATCTCTATGAACTGCATTTTACACACAAGTTTTGGCATAGTGAGTCCCTTATGCCACCACCAGACAGATTGGGCCAGACATACATACTCCCAGTATGTCCAGGGGGCTTACTCTGCTCCCTCCAGAACTGGAACCACGGCTGTGCACCAAGCCAGTGAAAGGTGGGAAGGAGCCAGTTAGGGTACCACTAGATCCTACTACTTAAGAAGCCTTTTGCTTGATTTGGTGCTTGCCCTGTTACTGAATCCCTTTAACTGTTTTATGGAGCTTTGAGAAAGATGTTTGTGCCAATTCTTACTGGTTGCTTAAAGCTTCTGTAGGGAGTGTGGAGCCCTGAAGTATCTCACTCTGTCATGTTGATTGAGACTGGACCCTTATTTAATGATTTGATTTCATTTTTTATTACAAAAAAAATTAACATGGTTCCAAAAGTCAAAACTGTACAAAACTCATTACCTCTACAGCACTTCTACCCAATTCCTAACCACCCCTATAGATCACCAAACTCAGTTTTTAATTTACTCTTCTTGCATTTCTTTCTGCCAAAAAAGTAAATATGTATAAATTTTATTTCTTTTATTCTTTTGCAAGATTAGAACTTGCTTGACACTGACAGTCAGTATCTCCTTAAGTTTTGTGGCCTAGGCCTATGACCTAAAAAACAGCATTAGTTTACAGAATAGTCAGTGTAGCTCACTTTGACCAGAAGTAGATGCTACAGCACTACAGATCCACTTTGGGGAGGACCTGGAAAACAGTGGGAAAGGGGAATCCTCCTCCTGGACACATCATCCAGCAGTTCATCTGAATGTCCACTTTGCCTGGATGAAGTGGGGGCCAGAAGAGAAGGCCTATACTGATTTATACATAGATGCTAATGGTTTGTCCATATGATCAGAATTGGACAACATTGGAGAATTGTTTATAAGGGGGTGTGGGGGTCTTGGGATAGAGCAATGTGAATGAATCTCCTGAAATGGGGGTAACATATGAAGATATAGGGTCCCATGTAAATGGTCACCAAAGGACAATGGTTTTCTGACAGGGCCATTACTAATCAGATGAGCAATATGATTCATCCTCTGGATGGCAGCTAAACTCTTCCTCTAACCACCAATGTTTTCATCAATGGTCTCATTTACAGAGTACTTACAGTAGCAGAGACAGAGTGATATGCACAGGCTAAACAACATGAATTTACCTCACTATAGCTTATTTGGTTGCCACCACTGTTGACTGTCCAACTTAATAGCAGGGGCCAACACCAATCATCTGACCTGGAACCTGCTACCTGGAGCAAACTGTTTACAATGGACTCCTTCCATCTTACAGGGAACAATAACATGTCCTCACTGCAACAGACACTTATTCTGGATATAGATTTGCCTTTTTGCCTACTATACCTCTCTAGAACCTATATATGTGTTGTCATATTTACCAGCCAGTGTGCCCATATAGCATTGCTTCTAACAAAAAAAACTCATTTTTTAGAAAAAAAGAGTCAGTGATACCACAGCCACATTGTTCTTACCATTTACGTGAGAGAATTGGCCTACTGAAGACTCAGTTGTGGAGCAAGCTCTGCAAGGTTTATATCCTACAGGATGTGGTGCACACACAAAATCAGCAATCAATATTTGATTCTGTTTCTCCTATAGCCAGAATATATGAATCCAGGAATCAAGTATGGGAATAGGAATATTTCCTGTAACTATTATACCTAATAACTCACAAAACTTTTGTTTCCTATCTCTATATCTTGGGACTATGGTATTCCCAAGGGATACAACAATTATTTTACTAAACTGGAAATTTTATCTGCCACTTGGTCATTTGGGTCTCATCACGCTATAGACAAAAAAAGAAGCTTACTGTCCTGGCAATGTTATTGACCCCAATTACCAGGAAGAAATTTGGTTATGGCTGCACATAGATGCAGAAAAGGAAGAGTATGATAGAAGCCTAGGGGATTCTGTTAGATACCTCCTGATATTTCCATGTCAAAGAGTAAAATTTATAGAATACAACAGCAACTCAACTAAGGCAGAATCACCGAGGACTTAGACCCCTCATGAGTGTAAATTTATAATTTTATATAATGAGTATTGTGGTAGTTTATTGTATAATTTAGACTCTAGGGTACAGTATAATCAGTTGATATTATGATTGCACTAAAAGAAATTGCATCATCCAGAGATGGATACAGTGAGTGAAGAATTTTTGTATCTCAACTTTTTTAGGAGAGTATAAGAGCATCTTCATTTGTACAAAGAATAGTTGCATCATATTAGTTGGAAGCCTGAAGTTGTTGTTGTGTGGAAGCTTATATATGGGTAGAAGGGCGTGTATAAATACTTGTAGCCAGATAGGCAGGCTGTGCTGGTTATTTTTCTGTTGTTTTTCAGTCCCACTCATGTTTCTATTCTCTGCTCTGTCCTGCTGGGTTTGGGAAGCTGACAACTACATTTCCCAGATAACTTTGCCAGCTGGCTTCCTATTAGGTTCTGCCAATGGGAGATATTGGGAGGAGACCAGAAGGCAAGAGAAAGATAAAAGCTTCATGGTTCTGATTCTGACAGTTGCTAGCAATGGGTAAAATACAAGAAGGGGTAAGCTTCTGTGACTCCAGCAACCCAGGCTGCAAATGCCCTCTCTGGGCGTTCTGACTCTGACTTGGTGACCCCTCTTTGATAGTTCCAGCCCTGGCAGAAAGAAAAGCTTCAGCATTTCCAGTACTGGCATCTGTAGAGCTATCCACAGCATAGCAAGAAGGCATAAGTACACAGGCATGTCGCCAGCTTTCTGATTTCTTACTATTAACCCCCCTTTTTTTCTTTTTACCCTTCCAGCATCCCCTCTTACATTTTGCTCCTCCATCCCACCTGACTACTTGTAGTTATTCACTATATTGAGTCACTTCTATTTTAAATACTTAAAATGGTGATGGAAATACCTTTTTAGGGAACAGCAAGCTTAAACATTCCTCTAAAGGTTTATTCATTTCTCAATATTTCAGAGATACACAAAACTATTTTACTTTATCTGGAGGTGTTCTCTAGAAAAAGATTATGCATTCGATCCAAGTTTGTTAACTTCTGGAAATGATTACAGTGCAAATGGGTGAGAGAAATAGAACAAAGAGTGGCCTCTTCTCAAACTGAATTCCCTGTTCCTGCTTATCTAACCCTCCCACATTCTTATTCAGGTCACTTCCCCAAAAACCCACATCAGTAAAGGGATGAACTCAGACACTGAGAACTTACCCTTACACTTTTCACCGTAGGATTGGGAGCCCACAACTCCCAGCCAATGGAAGATGGGTTAGGTTGGGGAGGGAGGGAAATGGGACATTGCTTCAGGGGAACTATATAATCTTTGTTCTTACACTGATCACGTGCACTTGCCTGCTTACTTAAGCCTGAGCATGTGCCCTTTCTTAAGAGAAAAAAATAAATTACTGCTGCCTCTAGTCCAACTCTCTGTCTTCAGAAGTTTTATTTTGAGTAACTAGTCGCCATCCCACTCATGGGTATTTCTAGCAAAAAAATGATGCAAACAAACTATAATCCAGAAATTCTAGTAATAGGAAACGTGCTGAAGTCTGTACTTAAATACTTAACTACAAATAAAATTTCCCTCTGCTGAATTGTGTTCATCATCAATATAAGCACTTACTTATATAACTGGAAACTGATGTCCTCATCAGGGCATGTTGCATAACTAGGTTTCTGAACCCTTTCAAATCTTGTGTTTATTCTTCTGTTCCTATTTGTTGTATGGATTTTAATATACTTCCAACTTCTTAAACATTTAAACAATGTAATTGGGGATGAAAGTATGGATGTGGAGATGCTCATTAATTGATGAACATTAATTGCTCACCCAACATGATGAACAGTAATTGCTCACCTGCCTACCTCCCAATCTCGCCCCCCCCCCCCCGCCCTGCTGCAGCCACACTAGCCTTCTTGCTGTTCTTCAAACATGCTGCTTTGTTCCCTTCTCAGGACCTGTATCCTTTCTATTCCCTCTACCTGCTTTGCTCCTCCCTTGTAGCTTCACACACTTTTCCTTCCTGAAATTCCAGAGTCTGCTCAAATGTTAACTTATCAGTGTCTTTCCTGATCTACCCTGTCTCAAATGGCCAACTTGCCCATGCCCACTAAGCCTCCTGGCCTGCTCCACCTTTTCCCACAGTACTGATCTCTCTCTGAAGTTATATTCCATATGCATAACCTTGTCTTTGTTCACTGCTTTTTATCTGGGGCCTAGAACAGTGAGTGCTTGGTACATACTGGGTCTCAGTAAACACTAAGTCAATAAATGTGGCTCATCCATTTTCATTATCATATGTATTCTATATATATATATATATTTTTTTTTTTTTACCACATTTTTGAGATGTACTGTGTATTCTTAGCATTATATTTTCTAAGCAATATAGAGGTTATTTATATGAAGCTAATTTTTCTATAAATGACACATAGATGACACACTGTCCCTGACAACAGACAATTTCACAGATGTGAGCCATTGGTCAAGGTTTTTTCTCAGGACAGTGATTATGGCTGTCTTGGATCCAGTTACCATGACTATTAGACAAATATATCAAGGATTCTAAGAATGTTGGCTCATTACTTCCATTCAAATATGGATACAGAAGTCAACATACTCAAGTTTCACTGAACAGCCTATCAATGTTACTTTGCAAAACAATTACCTTCTATCATGCATTCGTATTTCATAAAGGATATAAGACTCAGTGCAAAGTTGGGCATTACCAGGGGGTATCCTAACTTATACACCTTCATATTAGGCTTGCAGTGCATGCCATTCCCATCTTTGCACTATGTTTTAAAAAAATGAATTATTTTGCTTTAATGAGTTTATTTCAATAAAGAACATATTTGTTTCTCACATATGTGTATTTTAAATCAAGTTTTTTCCCCACTTAGAGATTTCTGGACATTTTAAATTCTGAAACATTGTTGATGATATTTATTACGCTAGAGGCCTCCCCATTTTAGGAGATTGAGAAATTGACATTTGAAATACAGGAATCAATGTGTATTTACCTTATTTCTCTATGCCTAAAAAGAGTCTAAATATATGTTATCCTCTCTATGCTAATTAAATGTTTATTGGAATATAAGAGAATAAATTACAACTCACTCTCCTCCAGTTACCTTATATTTTGTTAACATGATTTGTTGATTGTAAGTCAGAATTTAAAAGAGGGAGAGAAAGCCCTAAAAAGAATCCTTGAGATGTATGTCAATTAAAAGTTCTTTTGATTCTGCCTCTGCCACTCTCTGATGGTATTACTATCTTGAGGTCCGAGAGACAAATTCAATGTTCTCTCCTGGCATATAGTAGATGCTCAACAATGGGTTTTGATGGCAAGAATTACTTTTTATTCAGTAATTTAAAAAAATACCTTTGCCAATGGATTTTATTTGCTTGCCAAAATTATGTTATTTTGAAGAGTTCTTGTTTAGGAATTGTAGGTTTTGGTGGGTTTTGCTTGCATATTATTGCTGAGAAGGCACACTACCCTCCCCTCCTCACCTCCTCCCTATCTGATTTGTATTCTTCTTTGCAAAAGTATCTATTCAAATCTCTTGGCCGTTTCTTAAATGGGTTGTCTTTTTCTTTTCGAGATGTAAGATTACTTTACATATGCCGGATATTAGACCCTTATCAGATAAGTCGTTCCCAAATGTGTTCTCCCATAGAGTAGAATGCCTTTTCACTTTCTTGACAAATTCCTTTGAAGCACAAAAGTTTTTAATTTTGAAGATGTCCCATTTATTTGTTTTTCTCTTTCATTGCATGCACTTTGTGTAAAGTTCATGAAACCATTTCCTACTATAAGATCTCATAGATGCTTCCCTACATTAACTTCTATGAGTCTTATGGTCTTGGTTCTTATATTTAGGTCTTTGATCCCATCTTGAGTTAATTTTTGTATAGGGCATGAGATGGTGATGCTCTTTCATTCTTTCTGGATATGGATATCCAGTTCTCCAAGCACCATTTGTTGAAGAGACTATTCTGTCCCACTTGAGTCATATATGCACAGGTCTATATCTGAACTCTCACTTCGGTTCCATTGGTCAGTATGTCTATCCTCACACCAATACCATGCAGTTTTGACTGCTGTAGCTTTGTAGTATGCTTTAAAGTCAGGTAGCATGATTCCTCCAATTTTGTTTTTCTTTTTCAAGGTGCTTTTGGCTATTTGGGGCACCTTGCCCTACCAAATAAATTTGACAATTGGATTTTCCAGTTCTGTAAAAATGTCCTCCAATCTGATTTGGAGGGTTCAAGTGAACTTGTAGGCACATGGGCTCATCTACCTGGCTCCCCTGCAGAGAAATATAAAACAGATTGTTCTGTTTTCAGACTAACAGAAATTTGAAACAAGACCAGAGTTTTACCCATCTTTTATCAATCTCCAAGATCTCAAAGGTAGGTCTGTCACATACTATACCCTCAAGCTAAGCTTCTTTATGTGTGTGTGCCACTCAATAGAAGTTTGTGCTCCTCCCAAAAGCCAATTCAAGGGAACCATCAGCATAAGCAGCTGTATGTTTTCTGTTGTTTTTTTTTTACAGTGGAGAGAAAACAAGCTATAAAGAAATTTGAAAGGTTTTTAGGCTGAAACATTTAATGTGAAAGATGGCTTTTATAATTGTGAAAATTTCTGACTAATATCAAGACTTTTGTGCTACTGTAACAAATTAAAACCCAAGGAGCACAAACATTTGCTGGCAGGGAACTTTTGATTAGAGTGATAGGAAAAGCACATTAAAAAATCACATAAAGAGAGTATGGCAGTTTGAGATTATTTATGAATCCCCCCCAAAAAAAATATTGTTTGTAAGCTAATCTATTCCTCTGGGTGTGATACCCTTTGAGTTTATTAAATTCAAAGGTATTAAGTTTACTTGATAAAACGAATTTAGGGCTTTTGATTTGACCATGTCAGTAGGGCGTCACTCAGGTTGAGTCCCTGCCCCATTGGTGGGCTGATATATAGGGAAACTCACTCAAGAAGACACACAGAAGACACAGGAAGAGGGCGAGCTCAAAAGACACAGCAGAGATCACCTGCTATCTTGCTTCAACACGTGGCAACAGTGTTTGGTAAGGAAGTAACCTTGAATTGGACTCGTTAGGGCCTTGTAACTGTAAGCTTTTACCCCAAATAAAAGCCAATAGATTTCTGGTACTTTGCATCAGCACCCTTTGGCTGACTAATACAGAAAGAGACAGCATAATTAGACTAACATGATGATTACCAATTTCAATGAAGTCATGCTGATAACAATACCAAATATTTTTTAATTACCTGATTAACTTAGATGAGTTAGATGTTAAATAATCCAGATAAAATGCCCCTTTAGAATTTCAAATTTCAGGCTATAGTCTCCCAAGGAAAGCACTGCCAAGTTTTATAGCTAAACATTTTAATATGGATAGGAAAATGATTAAACATTACATTGAAAAACAATTCTCAAATTCTAAGGAAAATGAATTATTACAAACAAGTTTTAATGGAATTTCAAAAGTTCTCCCCAATAGTAGTTGTTTCTAAATTCTTTCAAAATAAGTCAAATACATCATGAGAAAAATAAACTCACTCTTTTAGTTTGCAAGACTGCTTAAAGCAGATACCATAAAACAGATTGGCTTTAAATAAGGGGAATTTATTAGCTTAAAGTTGAGGCTGTGAGAATGTCCAAATCAAAGCATCATCAAGGGCATGCTTTCTGCCTGAAGACTGCTGTTGACACTCTTTATTCCTCTGTCACATGGCAAGGAACATGGCAGTGTCTGCTGTTCTCTCCCTTCTTTCCTGGGTTTCATTGACTTCAGCCTCTTGCTTCTGTGGACTTCTTCTCACTCTCTCTGTATTCATTCCTTTTATAAGGGACTTCAGTAAGAGGATTAATACCCATCCTGAATGAGGTGGGTCACACCTTAACTGAAGTAGTCTTGTCAAAGGTCCTACCCATAGGAATGGATGAAATTTAAGAGCATGCCTTTCTGGGGTACATACAGCTTCAAACCACTCCACCCCCTGGACCCAAAAAGACATGTTCTTTCTATATGCACTTACATTCATTCCATCAGAATACCCCAAAAGCCTTAAGTCATTTCAGTAACAATATAGGTACAAAGTCTCATCAATATAGGTCATAGGTGTGGTCTTTCCTGGGACAGTTTTCCCCTCAGTCTGTGGACCTGTGAAACTCAGAGAACAAGTTATCTCCTTCCAGTATACAAAGGAAGGACAGGCATAGGATAAACATTTCCATTTCAGAAGAGAGAAATTGGAAGGAAAACAGGGGTCATGGGTCCCAAACAATTCCAAAACTCTGCAGGGCATACTCCATTAGATTTCAAAATGTGAGTATCATCTATGGAATGATGTTTTGTCCTCTGGGTCTGATGGAGTGGCAGCCCACCCTTTCCAAGTGCTTTCACAACAGCTATGGTCTTTCCAAACATTGGGGTGCTGCTCTCCCGAATACTGGGGTGAAGGATCCACTATCATCAAGCATCAGGATGGCGGCCAGGCTCTAGGCTCCATCCTTGTCAAGCATTGGAGTGGTGGCCAGATTCTAATTTCCACCCTCATCAAACATTGGGGTGGCAGCCAAACTCTATGCAATCCCCCAGGCCACTGAGAAAATGGACTGATAACTCTCTTCCTGAACAACAGGATGGAAGGTCTATCCTCTCCAAGTGCCAAGTGAGTCCACACACATGGTGGACTTACTGTCTAGGCCTGAGAAGATGTCTTTGGTACAATCCTCAGCTTCCATGGTTCTGCCTCCTTCAATCTGCCCCTTTTCTGTTCCTTTTAGTCCAGGCTGGCTTTGGTTCTGTTCATACTAATATCACAAAAAAAACTTGTTGGTTTCACGTGCAGGGCACAGGGATCCAAATCATCATATGAAAAAACTTTCTGTAGATCTTTTCTGGATGACTGCAATTCCAATCCTGTCCTGCACTGAAATGGCTGGCTGGTTCCATGTACGGTTTAAGCCCTTACATGTAGTATTTTTTCTGGGGACTCACTTTCCAGAAGCTCATATTTTCCCAAACCATCAGCTTCTGGTTTCTTTGTGCCCAGCAGTTAAGTTCTCAGCTTTTCCCTTTCCTCTCGCATTTTACTATAAGCTTCAAGGAAAACTAGGCTGCACTTTCCACAGTTTCAAAATCTCCTCAGCTAAATATCCAACTTTATCACTCTCAAATTCTGCCTTCCATTCAATATTAGAACTCAATTTTGCCAATTTCTCTTCCACTTTAAAACAAAGATCTCCTTTCTTCCAGTTTCTGATTACACAGTCATCATTTCCGTCTAAGGCCTTTTTGGAAGTAACTTGAATGTCCATATTTCTACCAACAGTCTCTTAAAAGCAATATAGGGCTTTTTTATAAAGCACTTAACAATTTTTCCATCCTCTATCCATTACCCAATTCCAAAGCCATTTCCACATTTTTGGTATTTGAAATAGTAGCACTACACTCTTCTGGTGCCAAAATCTGTTTTAGTTTGCTAGACTGCTTAAAGCAGATACCATAAACAGGTTGGCTTTAAACAATGGGAATTTATTAACTTAAAGTTGAGGCTGTGAGAATGTTCAAATCAAGTCATCATCAAGGGCATGCTTTCTGCCTGAAGACCAGCTGTTGCAGTCTTTGTTCCTCTGTCACATGGCAAGGCACATGGCAGCATCTGCTGTTCTCTCCCTTCTCTTCTGGGTTTCGTTGGTTTCGCTGACTTCAGCTTTGTGCTTCAGTGATATCTCTCTCTCTCTCTCTCTCTCTCTCTCTCTCTCTCTCTCTCTCTCTGTGTATTCATTTTGTTTATAAAGGATTCCAGTAAGAGGATTTATACCCATCCTGAGGGTCACATCTTAACTGAAGTGGCCTCATCAAACTATCCTACATACAATGGGTCCACACCCACAGGAATGAATTAAATTTAAGAGGTTGTCTTTCTGTGGTACATATAGCTTCAAACCAACACACTTACCTTAAAAGGAATGCCAATAGCAGACTGTTTAATACTCCTCTGGCCCAGTCATGTGAATGATTCTTCTTCATATCCCCTACTCAGAGAAAAAGGTACTTTGAAAGGAGAGTTTGAGGTATGATTTACTACCAAGAACCACCTACACTGGGAAGTACTTTGAAGATTTTATTGAAGGGATACTGAGATTGTCCCTCTTACAAGGGGTTAAAGCAAAGACTCGGTAAAATCATAGGTATGCTTCTAATGATACAAGTCAACATACTCATAAGCATGCAGATGATTAGATAAACATTAGCTTTGTTCATTCTTGACCCTGTAAGATGCCAAGTAGTTGGTGACTATGTATGGATATCATATACTTTTATGAGCATTTATTTAATCTTTTAAAAAAATAAAGCTCAATTTTCTTAGAACATCACTTCATTTAAACTTAAGCAGTAGGAAAGAAGGATTTATGAGAATTGAATATATATCCGAACATTTACTTACCTAAGCAGAGTTTTAAAAGTATAAAAATGGTTGAACCTTGGATTCGATTTCTGGGAAAACATATAAGAAAGGCTAATGAAATATTAAAGGAGATAGCAAATGGACAGCAAGACCAAAATGAACCTGCAAAAGGAGGAAGAGTAAAACAAATCATATAGAATTACCAGATAAGAATAATCATCTAACTATATGTGGAAGAATATAAAAGAAATATACAACCATGAACACAGCAATTCAAGCATGAAACATTATCAAACACCGACAACATTTGCACATACTTATAAAGATCTGTTAGAATAGTAAACGTTTAAAGGACTTAATTTTTAAATTTGTTTTGACTTTATTATAGAGAATTTCGTTTTGGGTAATTTATTATACAAATTTGATTATGGTTAACATATTAATTATTTGGGGTAATGGACTTCCTTCTTGTCATGACATACCATTCTTCACCACTGGATGGTAGCAACAGTTCATAGACCAAAGGAGACCTGCGAATAGCACATTACAGTATGGAAGGTCTCACTTGATCAGAAGACAAGTACACAACCAAACGTATGAACAGATAACTTCTAAACCACAACAATCCAGTCATGTAATCCTTGACAGGAAGTATAATTTCATGAATCTATATAGTATGTAGAGATGAGTAATTAGAGAAAACTTAGTGGTTTTTGTCTTATGATTTACTGGCAATATTGATTGTAGTTTCTTAAATTAGAGTAAGAAAGCCAATTTAAATGGTCTCATACTCACGAATGGATTGACTGCCATCAAACATACAAATAATCTACAAAGAGATGTCAAGACATTTTCTGTAAACTAAATTTTGATTATTTGATTTGAATACTTTTAAAGTAGGAATAATGTCTTAATCGTCTAAGCATCCTGTTTACTCAATACGTTGGCTGGTACCTAAATATTTATTGAACAGAAACAAACTGAAACTGTATTCCATCTTATATGGATATGGGAGTTATGTAAAATTTCCTTCCAGTCTTCCCTGGCTTTCCACTTTGGCAAATGCTGTTTAAAAAAAAAAAAAAGTCAGCATTTATTTACTCAGTCAATTAAAATATCAAGGACTTTTATCAGTTACTTGATAGATGTTGAGAATTTACATATGGATAATACCTTTAGTGGAGGAAAGAGACTTGTAAACAAATAATTTTTGAAGACTCTGAAAGTGCATATCGTTTTGCACATATACAAACTGCTGTGAGAGAAGAGAAGAAGCCACAAACTGTAACGAGGGACAGTTTGGGAAATCTCCAAAAAGGAGGCACCACTGAGATATCTTGCTACCTGTTTACCTAATAGTCAAGATATATGACACTGGTGAGCAACGCAGGGTCCCAGAACCAGGGCGCTCAGCAGGGGAAGACTTAAATTAGAAGCTTTCTAACTCCTTTTAAAAGTCAGGCTAATAAAAGTGAGATTCAAAGAGCAAAATCTAAGTGTATGGAAGACATTACCTATTTAGCCATTTAGAACAGACTGGTTTCATGTGCATACTGTGCTTCCACCTCCTCACACCCCTTTAAATCTTGGTCAAGAGCTGTGAGCGGAGCGCCTTTCATCTCCAACGGACCATTAAGAAAAGCCCCGAGGAGCCCTTGCCCAAGCTGTTCCTTTCCTGCATCCTTCTCCTAATCCCTCCTCCATGCCCCTCAGGAGCCAAGACTTCTGCTGAAGAGCCCTTAAAGCAGATCAGCATCCTGCCACCACTCCTGTCTCTAGGAGACTGCTGTTCTAAACTCCCTTGGGCAGTTTACACAGTATTAAATGGAAGGGAGAGGTACAATCTTTACCTCTTCTTTAAACCATCTCAGCTTTCTCACACATCCGATTTCAGTGACTTGACTTCTGTGAATACAATTTTCTGTTAGACTCCTATTTTGTTTATTTAGTTCTGTTGGCAAATACTGGAACACACTGTCATAGTCATCCCCCAGAGCTAGAACCGTAGGCAACAAGGAGCTAAAAATACGAAAGACTCTCAGGCATTTAAACAATTACTGACATTTAAACAGAATCTCTCTTCTTTTATCTAAGAATTAAAAAAATAAGGTCCAGGAAATTATTTTTTACATAGTTAAGTATAATCCATCTAAAAATAGTGCTGTGTTTTAATATCTGTAACTTAGAATTCTCATCCAAGCAAAACGTTCTTCTTGTAGCCCCATTGTGATAAACATCCCTTGAAACATTTGAGCCCTAGATATATCATCACTTTATTTTAAATCATGAAAACCATATTTTCATTGGCCAGTAAAATTCTCTCACCTACTCAGTGGTTTTCCCCTCTCTAATGTAATTCCTTATTTGGAAAAGTGGGCTGACAGCTGACATTTATTTGGTCTCTGTTATGCAAATGTCTGATAAGCAATTCCCACACATTCCCTCCTTCAGGCTTTATAACAAACCTGATAGGGAAGCGTTATTATCTCCATTTTCTGAGGAGAAAACAGACTTGGGGGATTAAATAAAATTTCAAAGATTACAAAGCTAGGAAAAAATGTCGATTCTGGAATTTGAGCCATGGTTGATCTGGTTTTAAAACTTTGTCCAGATTTGTAATATTTAATGTATTCTTGACATATTTATGGAATAGTAGAGTCTCTTCCTCTAGGACTGGTTTTGAAGGAAAGGATTACTCTAATCAGACAACTTTCTACAATATACATAACCATGTACACAAAACATCATACCAACAGTCATATTATTTGAAAATGTCCATTTATTGTATATGTAGCTATGTTTTGATACAGGTAAGACAGCTCAAAAGCACCAATGAAAATGAATTAGTATAAGATTATAAATTCTGACTTGATTCCATATCTTCCTTACTCTCATTGAATTTACTGAAATAAAATTTACTGCCAAATAAAGTAGTATAATAATGAACTAATGGAATGTCCTGTACTTCTCAGTGGTTGTCTGGGTCTTTCTGATGGTCCACGCTTACTCTAAACCAGGGGTTTTGGTTTCCTAAATGCTGCCAAAGCAATATACCAGAAATGAGTTAACTTTTACAATGGGACTTAGTAGGTTAAAAGCTTACAGTTCTGAGGCTGTAGAAGTGTCCAAATCTAGGCACCAGTAGAGATGCTTCCTCTCTGAGCTGCAGCTGTGGGTGATCAGGCACATGGCAGGGTACAATGGCAGTGTCTGCTTGTCTCTCCACTCTCCTCTAGGCCTCGTTACTTTTGGCTTCTGGCTAAAATTACTTCCTTGGCTCCCAGGGCCTTCTCTCTCAGCTTCTGGGTTCCTCTCTGTGTCTGCAGCTTTTTTCTGTGGCTTTTTATTCCTCCATTTATAAAGTATGCAACTAAGAGGATTAAGATCCACCCTGGGTCACGCAATCTAATCAAAGACCCTTAATTCAATTTAAATTAATTTAAAGTAATTTAACCAAAAGGTCCCACCTACAATGGGTCTACATGAACAGGAATTGATTGGCTTTAAAACAGGACTTTCTGGCGTCCAGTTAGCTCTAGACTGTCACACCAGGGGATTACAACCAGCTCCTTTACCCACTGAGATCCAGCAGGCACATGCTGATTATTGTCTTCTCTTATCTTTCATGTTTGGTCAATGAAGAAGTTTTGTGTTCTTCCTAGATGACAAAACATTCCAAGCCCTTTCTGGTTCAACAATAATTTCTCCATGTTGACCTAGAAGCTTTGGCTTCTTACTTGGTGAGGACTTTGCCATGGCTTGAATTATAGCCTTTCAGATATGAGAAAGTAACAACCCCCTCCAAGTCCTAACTCCATTTGTTTCTTGACTGTTTCTGCCCTGGGTCTTCTCTGAAATTTTGATTTTGGTACCAGATTAGTTCTTGCATAAAAACCAATCTAAATGTAGGCTCTTTTCTCCAGTTAAAGTTTGCTCTTATATTTGTCTTATATCTATTAATTTTCTTCCTAGATATGTCTGGATAAATTTAGAAATAGTCATTTTTGATATTTGTGTTTTATTACTCATCAAAACCTTTTTTTAGTAGAATTTTGTATACAAATAATAAGAACCTATATACCAATCATCTTAAACAGCAGGGCTATTCCCTATTTCACATAACAGAAAGTCCAGAGACAAAACAGCCTTCAAATTTGGTTGACTCAGTGGCTCAGTAATGTCATCAAGGGCTCAGATTCTTTCCATCCCTTCTCAGCCAACCTCAGGTTTGGTTCAATTATCAGGATGGTAGCAATGTAGTTGCAGCAGTTCTAGTTTTCTCGTTCTGTCACAATATGTAGAGGAAGAAAAGAAATCATCCTTTCTTTGGGGAAAGGGGTTCTCTCTTTGGAGCCAGGAAAACTCTCAGAAGACCTTCCCTCATGTCTTACTGGACACATGGCTCTGCTTGACCACTCACTGGCAAGGGGACTTGGCTTACCCCGATCCATAGGAGAAATGAATGTTAGAGAATTAACCAGGATGTTCACTACATGTAGTGAAGTTCCTCTAAGCATGTGGCAGGTACTGATGAAGCTGGTGTACTATTGGGTTGTATGTACAGTAACTTGACATTAGAGTCTATTCAAAACAGACAAATGCTTTACATATCTAATATGTTACAAATTATACATGATTGGTTACAGAATTGTAAAATATGTTTAGTTCAATGTTCTTGCTATATTTATAGGGTCCTACTACATGCTGATATAATGCCAAGAAATTTACCCAAAGCTAAAATTTGAATGGATTATATAATCTATTTTGTCCTTGTAGGATACAAATTCATCCTTACAAATGCTAGTCTTTCAATACTGTTTGGTTTCTGCTGTTTACCTAACTTTAACAGAGGCTCCAAGGCTGAAAAAAGTCACAGGGATTAGCATGGCTATGCAGAACTTCCTAAAACTGTGTAATACCAATTCTGCCAGTATTAGTACATTATCCACCGCAACATCTAAAAGAAGGAAGCTGAAGGCACCTGTAGATTTCTTTGATGAGAATTGTCACTGAGTGTGTGTTCCTTTCTCTCACTATGGGCAAGCAGAGATGGGTGCTTACTCCAAATGAGAAAAGCTGCAAGAATACCCCTCAGAGAGCCTGATATATGGCTGTTAGTATGCAGAGGAGGTAGAGACTGTTACTTGGTGCATACATGAAAAGGTCTGATGGAAAGGAGCTGGCCAACCACGCTGAAGACAGAGCAATGGGAAATTACTAGAGAGAGAGCTGCTTTTTCCCCAGACCAAGGAGGAGGCGTGTTTCCAGTGATGACCAAAATCCTCTCAAAGAAGGTGGTCTTGAGTACTCTTAAAAGTCATCTCAGTAAAGCAACCAGGAAATTAGTATATGGTGGAATCCAAAAGGAAAGAATGGATGCAATATAAAGCATTCCTAAATAGTTAGTGATCATGGGATTTAACATAAAGCTCACTGGCACATCAGATTGCATTCTCTTGGTGATCGACTGCAGGTTTGGTGGAGAGGAATTGAGGGATTTTCCATCTGTATTCGTTGCTTATTGTTGCATAATAAATTACTCCAAAATTTAGCAGCCTAGAACAATGCACGTTTATTATTTCACAGTATCTGTGGGTCAGGAATTCAAACAAGTTATCTGGGTTCGTTGCTTCAGGGTGTCTCAGAAGATGACAAGGCATCAACTAAGCATCTGAGTGTTTGACTGGGAAGGAACCACCTCCAAGTTCATGTGGTTGTTGGCAGAATTAAGTTCCTCAAGACTGTTGGACTGAGGGCTCAGTTCGTTGCTGGCTGTTGGTTAGAGGCTGTCATTAGTTCTTTACTGCATGGGGCTCTCAAATATGGCAGCATACTGGTTTTCTATTGCTGTGTAACAAATTTCCACAAACATAAAAATTTTAAATAATGCATTAACTTAGAGTTCTGTAGATCAGAAGTCCAGAAATGCTGGGCTAGGTTCTCTCTTCAGAGCCTCAGAAGGCTGACATCAAGTTGTTGGCCATGGGAGTGCTTATCTCAAGGATCTGGGGAAAGATCTGCTTCCAAGCTCATTCAGGTTGTTGGAAGAATCTAGTACCTTGTGGGTTCAGGACTGAGACCCCCATTTTCTTGCTGGATGTCAGTTAGGGGCTAGTCTTTGCTCCTAGAGGCTATCTGCATTCCTCGTCATGTCCCCTTCATCAGCAATGGTGTGTTCAATCCTCATTCTTTGAATGCCTCTTACTTCATTCACCCTTTGCCATCAGCCAGGGAAAAAAAAAGTTCTTTGCTTTTAAGAATTCATGTGATTAGATTTGGTACACACAGTTCATCTCCCTATCTTAAGGTTAACCGTACCATATAACATAACATAATCATTATATTCACAGTTTCTAGGAATTAGGGTGTGACATCCTTAGAGGCCATTTTAGAAATTCTGTCTATCACAGGCAGCTTGATTCATCAAACTATGGTAGCCAAGGAAGTAAGAGAGTCTGCTGGCAGGATGCAAGACATAATGGCAAATTACATCCCATCACTTTTGTCATATTCTATTAGTTAGAAGCAAGTCACTAGACCAGCCCACAATCAAGAGGAAGGGACTACTGAGGGTATAAATAGCAAGAAGTGGGTTCATTGGGGCCATCTTACCATAGTCTGTCTACCATCCCTTCTAATATTCCTATTTTCCCCATAAAGTAGGAGTCTGAGAATGAGGGGGAATTTCTATCATCAGAAGTTTAGCAAGAGTGGGGAATTTTCAAATAGTCACAGTGGAGAATAAGGAGGCAAAGAGGCAGTTTTGGATGACTCCTTGAAGTTACAAATTATGAATTCAGCTTCAAAGACTCACAAAATCCTATCCATTTCCAAAATTCTTGGATGAATTTTTGTGGTACACATATCAGACAAAATGTCTGGATTCTTGAATTGTCTCAGGGACTTTGATGAATTTAGCTAGAGCAAATGTGCCATTCTTTGCAGACTCTCTGATGGGCAGCCACAGCCCTGAGGAGATTTGCTATTCCAAATCCTATGCATTCATACTCAAATATTTTAACATCCATGCTTATTTTGGGGGACAATAACCAAAAAGTCAATATAATTGTACAATTAAAATGTGAAATTATTTTTAAGAGATGCAAAGCATAGTTGGATAAATGTTTAATGTTAAAACAAATGAACTAACTTTGAGTTGGCAACTGTGCTATCTGATTTCAAAGTTTTTTTAGGATTTTCTGGCCTAGTACAATTTGACCAACTGTGCATAGAAAGAAGCTACTGAATGAAAATAAGCATTAAATAAGCAGATGAAAAGTATGCAATTGTATAACTCATGAATATTGCTGGGCAGAATATTGTTCAAACCTTGGGAAAGTTACTTAACCTCTCTAAGCCTTAGTTTCTTCCTCTGAAAAACCAAAACAGAATATATCTCTCAAACTGTAATTACAAATATTAAATGAGAAAACATATGTAATTAATATAGAGTAACAATATATGGTAAATATGTATTTATTATAAATGTAGTTTTCTCTTGTATTGTCTAATATACTCTAAGGAGAATTATTAATCCAAATGTTGGCATTCATTTTTTTTTGTCAACACATATTCTTTTTTTTTTTTTACTGGGAGGTCCCGGGAATCGAACCCGGGTCCCTCCATATGGGAGATGGACGCCCAACCAGTTGAGCTACATCCGACCCCCAACACATATTCTTTTAAAAGAACTCCATGATATGGAAAACTTATTTAACTAGTCATCTCTTGTTGGACACTACCATCCTTGTATATAAATATCTTGTTCTACTTTTGCAGGTAAGTCTGGGTAAATTCTTAGTAGTTGAATTCTAATTTCTTTTTTCTTCCCCTTAGCTTGCTTTTTTTGTTTTTTGTTTTATTTATTAAGCAGTTTTTTGGAGCTATATTCTCATACCATACCATCTACCCAAAGTGCATAATCAATGGCTTTTAGTATAATCATGATGTTATGCATTCATCACCACAAAAAGTTTTAGAACAATTTCATTACTCCAAAAAGACAAACTCCACACCCCTTAGCAGTCACCTCTCAACCCTTCTATCCTTCCCCAGCCCTACATAACCACTAATCTAATTTCATCTTTATAAATTGATTTATATTTACATTTTACATAAATGGAATCATACAATATACAGTACTTTTGTGTCTGGTTTCTTTCACTGAGCATAATGTGTTTTTTTTAGAACATCTTATACTATTAACAATACATTTATTCAGTTTCAAAGAAAGACAGTTTTATATATGCAATTTTAATATTTGCATTTCACCTGCGGTTTTACTATCCTATACAGTCCCATGTTACATTTTTTTTAACTTTCCTTATAGTATATACATAACCTTAGACTTTCCCTTTAAACCACTTACATACCCACATAATAGTACTGCTAGTTACAAACATTGTTTCACTTTCACCTCTTCTATTCATTTATAAAGATTAACACACATCCTTTTTACCTATTCTGCACAAATTAACCCTCAGCTTTCCATTCTCTACCCTCATTCTATTTTCTGGTGGCCCATATACAAGTTAATAACTCCATGAGACTACACAATATATTTAGTTCATAATAGCGCAATCATACAGTATTTGCCCTTTTGTGTCTGGCTTGCTTCACTCAACATAATGTCCTAAGATTCATCCATGTTGTCATATGCTTTACAACTTCATTTCTTCTTACAGCTGCATAATACTCCATCATGTGTATACACCAATTTGTTTATCCATTCATCAGTTAATGGACATCTGAGTTGTTTCCATCTTTTGGCAAACATGAAAAATTCCACTATGAACATGGGTATGCAGATGTCTGTTATGTCACTGCTCTCTGTTCTTCTGGGTATATACCCAGTAGCAGTATTTCTGGATCATGTGGAAAATCTATATTCAACTTCTTTAGGAACTGCCAAACAGTCCTCCACAGTGGCTGTACTATTTTACATTCCCACCAACAGTGAATAAGTGTTCCTATCTCTCCACATCCCTTCCAACACTTGTTGTTCTCTGTCTTTTTAGTAGTGATCATTTTAATAATTATGAAATATCTCATTGTAGTTTTGATTTGCATTTCCCTAATCACTAGTGATGTTGAACACTTTTTCATGTTTTTTTTTTTTTTTCCATTTGTATTTCTTCTTTGGACAAATGTCTATTCAAGTCCTTTGCCCATTTTTTGATTGGGTCGTTTGTCTTTTCATTGTTGAGTTGTAGCATCTCTTTATATGTCATGAATATTAAGCCCTTGTTGGATATGTGATTTCCAAATATTTTCTCCCATCAAGTCAGCTGCCTTTTCACCATTTTGACAAGGTCCTTTGAGGTGTAAAAGTGTTTAATTTTGAGGAGTTCCAAATTATCTATTTTTTCTTCTGTTGCTCGTGTTTTGGGTGTAAGGTCCAAGAAACCACCACCTACCAAAAGGTCTTTAAGAAGTTTCCCTACATTCTCTTCTAGTAGTTTTATGGTACTGGCTTTTATATTTAGAGTTGCTTCTTCTGTAGGTCCTCTTTCATTCTTTTAGTTATGGATATTCAGATCTCCCAGCATCATTTGTTGAAGAGACTGTTTTGTCCCATTAACATGTGTTTAGTAGATTTGTCAAAAAACAGTTGGCCATAGAGGTGAGGGTTTATTTCTGGACTCTCAATTCTATTCCACTGATGTGTCTAACTTTATGCCACTGTAGCTTTGTAATTTGTTTTGCTGTTTTGACCAATGTAGCTTTGTAATATGTTTTAAGGTTAGGCAGCGAAATCCCTCCTACATTGCTCTTCTTTTTCAGAATGCTTTTTGGCTATTTGAGTGCATTTTCCCTTCCAAATGAAATTTGGTAATTGCCTTTTCTATTTCTGTAAAGTAGGCTGTTGGAATTTTGATTGGTATTGCATTGAATCTATAAATCAGTTTGGGTAGGATTGACATCTTCACAATATTTAGTCTTCCAATCCATGAACATGGAATGTCTCTCCATTTGTTTAGGTCTTCATTGATTTCTTTTAGCATTATTTTGTAGTTTTCTGCATATACATCATTTACTTCTTTGGTTAAATTGATTCCTAGGTATTTCAGTCTTTCTGTTGCTATTGTAAATGGATTTTTCCCTGTGATTTACTCCTATTGTTCAATACTAGTATACAGAAACATTACTGAATTTTGCATGTTGATCTTGTATTCTGCCACTTTGCTGAACTCATTTATTAGCTCAAGTAGCTTTGTCATAGACATTTCAGAATTTTCTAAATACAGGGTCATGTCATCCATGAATAGTGAGAGTTTTACCAAAGGTTGGCATTCTAACCTAAATCATTGTAATGCCAAGTCAATGCCCAAGGACTATTTTGAGACCCCAAAAAAATGTAAAGCAAAGTAATGAATTATTTTTATTTTGGTGAAGTGGATCCAAAATCAAATGCAAACCCATTTTCAATAATAGACACTTTATCTTAATTTTCTATTTGCTCAATGGGCTTATTTATAAACACATTTTGTGTTCTAATGTTTCAATTATTATTTCTATAATGGAATTGACCTTCAAATTTTCATATTTCAAAGAACCTTAGTAAACATTAATCAGAGAATCTTAAAAATATATGAGTGAAAAATGTGCATAGTTTAGCGAAGAAAGGAGTATAATCAGACTGATGGTCCATTTTGAAAATAGATAACAAAGAAAAGAAATGGCTAATTTCATGACAAATGGGAATTTATTCAGTGCCAAAATACAATGGATCATTTGTTCTAGTAAGAAAATATATGTAGGCTATTAATTGAACTTGAATTGTATTGGTCTTTCCAGTGACCTTTTTTATTCACATAAAATGTGAATTTTGCAATTCAGTTGAACTGGAATTTGAAACAAAGTAAAATCTATTTCAATTTAATATTTACTGTTTTAAATAAATTAAGACATCACTGACAATCAAGGGATGTATGCATATTGATACCAGCCATTCATATATCACAAGCCACATTGACTGCCTCATTCAAACTACTCTAAATGCTACATACGGAAAATTAAAGCCTGGCAGTAATCATTTAAAATTTCCAATCACTTTTGATAGCTTGATCCTACTCTGCTTAGGAAGCACCATTTGCTAAAATTCAATTCTTCCAATATAATTTATTTGGAGCAATTCAAACCATCAGCTATATGTGGAGCTATCAAGGCCAAGACTGAACCCAAAACCAATCTCTCTCAGACACACACCATACATTATCTATATTACATACATGTTTAGTGACTATATACTACTCATTCATTAATTCAACAAAGAAACTTGAGCTCCACACTGTGACTAGAAATATGTTCTGCAGATACAGTATTAACCTAGATATAATCCCTGCCCTGTAATCAGAGGATGAAACAGGAAATTATAATACCCTGTGATAAGTGTTCTAAAGAGTAGAAATTATCACGGGTTCATATAGAAAACCCAACTTCTATTATCTCATCTCAACTGGCAGACCACTCCCAGTTGGAGACAATGGGCTCTGATCTTAACTGCATTTGAATTGCAACCCATTTTTTTTTTCAGATAGCTAGTTGTTTGCTATAGGCAATACCAGTTTCACCATGTCCTACCACTTTTTTTCAATAGTTTTATCATTATAACTGTATGAATTATACAATATACAACTGGAGGAATTTACATTAACTCTTAACAATTGTTATCTTGGTGTCAAAAATTGGGAGACTATCACCTTATATAATATATGTCTATACTCTTCACAGTTTTAAATGTATGTGTATCACTTCCATGATCAGAAAACAATAAGTGAATATATATATTCACTGTTTTTCCTAAAGATATCATGAATGTTTCTATCTGTCTTTTGTTCCATAGCCAAATTTATTTAAAGAATGCTCTTCTTTTCAGTTCCTCACCTTCCCACTCCTTCCACAAACCAGTGAAGCCTGCTTTCCCTTCTTGGTTTCCTTCACCCTAGCTTGCCCAGGGCGGCCAATGCAAAGTAACAGAAATGTGTTGGCTTTCATGAAAGGTATTTATTTGTGGTAAAGCTTACAGTTCCAAGGCTGTGAAATGTCTAAATGAAGGCACCATCAGAGATGCTTTCTCACCAAAGTCAGCTTTATCGTATTCTCTTCACCCTTGAGCCACTACACTAACACTTTCTTATGTATTTGTATGATTTTCCTGTATTTTGTCTAGATTTTGGCAATAGTACAACACTGATTGCTTAGCCAACACACATTCCCACTTTTTCTTAAGGTCTATTTTGTCTGACATTAGTATAGCCTCTCCAACTCTCTTATGGTTAATGAGCAAAAAAAGAAAAACAAGTTTATATTTATATAGTTTATGTAATTCCTTTTATCATTTCTAATTCTTTACATTTCTTCCTGTTTCAAGTTACCAACTGGTGTCATTTCTTTACTCTAATACAGCTTTGTTCCAACCCACCTCCTCTATGCTGTTATTGTCAAATATATTACATTTCTATGTTATAAAGGCAATAATATATTTATTACATATTTTATGCCATTGCTTTTAAAATCAGTTAAGAGAAGAAATGAGCAAAATATGCCATTATGGTGTCTTTTATAATTACCTACCTAATTACTTTAAATGGAACTCCTTGATTTTTCTTGTGGATTTGAATTACTGTTTTGATACTTGCTTTCAGCCAGGAGAACTTTCTTTCGTTCTCATAAGGCAGATCTGCTTGTGATAAATTCCATCAGCTTTTGATTATCTGAGGATGTCTTTATTTTGGCTTTACTTTTAAAAGATAGTTTTGCTGGCTATAAACTTCTTGGTTGAATATGTCATCCCACTGCCTTCTGATGTGCATTGTGTCTGATAAGAAGTCAGCTGTGAGGTTCTCTTGTGTGTAAAATATTATTTTTTCTTACTGTTTTGTCTTTGGTTTTCAACATTTTTATTATGATATGTCTAGGTGTAGTTCTCTTTGCATTTATCCTACTTGGATTTTCTTGAGTTTCTTGGATATGTAGATTAATTTCAAATTTCAACAGATTTGGAGGGTTTTCAGCTATCATTTCTTCTAATATTTTTCTGCCTCTTTCTTCTTGTAGAACACCCATTTATACAGGTGTGCTTACAGGCACCCCACATTTCTCTGAGATACTGTTAATTTTTCTTCATTCTTTTTTCTCTCGGATCATATTCTCTATAATCTTTATTAATCTATCTTCATATTCTCTGATTCCTTCTTCTGCCAGTTCAAATCTTCTGTTGAGTCCCTCTAGAGAATTTTTCGTTTCAGTTACAGTGCTATTCAACTCCAGAAATCCCATTTGGCTATTTATATATATATATATTTTTTAATCTCTTTGTTGATATTTTCTGTTAGAGATATCATACATTCCTTTACTTCTTTATATATAATTTCCTTTAGTTTTTTTAACATACTTATAACGGGTTGCTTTGAAGTCTTTGTTAAATTCAACATCTGACCATTAAATTTCTATAGTCTGCTTTTTTTCTGTGCTTGGGTCACATTTTCCTGCTTCTTTGTATGTCTATAATGTTTTATTGGAAAATGGATATTTTAGATGATGTTTTGTAGCAAGTCTAGATGCTAATTCCTCCCCCAGCTGTCATTTAATTTTCAATCCTATAAATATTTTAGCAAAGAATTCAAATAGTAAAAATTAATAACTAATCCAATTATATGTTTTTAAAGTCCTGTTGTTTCCTGCTATATTCTTCAATATAGCACATTATCAGGCACAAGCAGGAACTCAATAATGTCTGTGGAATAAATAAATCCTATGCTGCAGATAAAAAGTGGCCATGGCTCTGGTATGAGTAGTGTTGGCAAACAGTGCTAGAGGACCTAAGTTCAATTCCCAACAAGATAACTAAATGGTTTCCTTGCCTTAGCCCTTGCCCCATTACATATTCTCAACATAACAGCCAGAGTTATCCTTTTAAGACTGTATTATCACTCCTTTGCTCAAATTCCTCCAATTGATTCCAATTACACTCACAATGCAAGGCTCTTGTTGCCTTCCTGCCTCACTCTGCTCCAATCACATTGGCCCCCTTGCAAGGCTTCTCCTGCCTCCTCGCTGATTTGTATGTTAGATTCTGTATGCCTGGAATGTGCCTCCCTAATAAATTCACTTGATTTCTCTCTCTTACTTCCCTCCAATATTGATTCATATGCAACCTCTCTAAATTTCACCCCATCTATCAGTATTTCTTATCCTCATTTCCCAGTTTACTTTTGTGCTTAGCATTTATCACTATCTAAAATACTACATAATATACTTGTTTAAACCTTTCTTATTGTCTCTCTCTGCCACTGAAACGTGAGCTCTATGAAAGCAGGGTTTATCTTTTTTTCCCTACTGTAACCTCTCTTCATAGATGAGTACCTGCAACATAGTCAACACTCCAAAAATATGATTTAAATATATAAATGAACATGGTGGTATGAGATGTTAATAAATAATTCATTCCATTAGTACTTTTTGAGTACCAACTAAGTGTCAGGAACTGTATTAGGTACATAAGACATATTGGGAAACCCAAAAAGATAAAGTTCCTGGCCTTATGTAGCTTAGTGAACAATTAAACAAAAGCACACTTTTGATGTTTATATATACTGTGAAGAAACTTAAGTCAGGAGAAAGGGATAAAAATTATGGGAAGATAGGCACTAGTGACAAAGAAAGAAAATTCATGGAAGACCTCCTTGAGGAGATGACATTTAATGTGATGGTGGTGGTGAAGATGGGAATGATGATGATGACAATGATGAAGAAGACAGTATTAACAGAGGTGGCCAAAGTTTAAGCAGAAAATACAGCTTTGCAAAATTCTCATTGCATAATGCTAATTCTCCAGAATAAGTTGTCTCTTGTATTTAATTTGTTAAATTTTGTAAAATTGTGAGAATAGCATCATTAGTACTCCTAGCTCTGTTACATTCTTTTCTTTCCCAGATTGCTTTTATCTTAAATATATATATATATATATAATCAGTTATACTTTCTAGGATGGATCACAATGTATTTTAAATAAGACCACAGCAATCACTACTTCTCTTTGAAAAGAGGTTTTAATAATTCTCAAGGGAAGTAAACAATAAATTCTCATTTTAATGAGGACTTTGACCTAAAGCAAGTTGGGCATGTCTAATCTCTTTTCAGCAGTCAAACTTTCTAGCAGGAGACCAGCCAACATGTTCCACAAAATGATTTTCCTTGACATCAACATTATTATTTCTTCATTTGGGTAACCAGGACTCTTCCCACTTCCCTTACCTACACCCCACCTAATAAAAGTTTTTGTAGTGATAGCCCTTTCCAGTATAACCCTGACACTTTCAGATATAGAGCAAAGTCTATATTTGAAGTAATCAATCAGTGGTCCTCTTACTTGCTCTAAGAATAACATACCGTCCAGTTCCATTATAAATATAATGTTACCCACCAAAATATAAAATCATTTCAAACCTATTTTATTTTTCCTAAATCCTTCTTACATCCAATAATTCTAATCATCTTTCTTCTCTTTATTTATACCCAAAATAGAGCTAGTGATAAGGATTTTTCTAACTAGTAATTCCATTTATAAGATTCAAAAATGCATGTTCATTTTTTTTTAATTGATTTCTTCCTAAAGGTAAGCTAACTGTTTATGAATCTGTATCAATTTTTTTAGAATTAAACTTGCGGTAGTATCCTTATAGATCATAAAAAGTACACACAGATCACTAATTTGAATTTACTTTGTGAGGCCGTGTGCTAGGTACTGAGTGTCACATAAAAGGCATTCATTTTCAGTTGCTTCTGTATATCTAGGTATCTGAAGGTGACAAGCAGATGGTCAAAAATAAACAAAAAAGATAGGCCACAGGTGGCATGAAATTATTTCAATGACTTTATCTCAGAATCTGTGATTCTGACAAATGTTGCATACCTCATACAAAAGAATGGTATGAAATGGAGTAGTGTTCCTCTTAAATGTAAACTATAAAATATGTCCCAATGTACTACCATTTGTTTGTAATAAGTATTACATGATAATATCTTGAAATATTAGGCTTTGTTCTTTTTTTTCACACTTCTTTATAAGATACCTCTTCCATTGACTGAGTCAGCCAATTGTCTGGAAAAGATGTATATAATTGTTACAGTAGACTGAAAAAGAGTTAATGTTTATTTTTAAACATAAATCTTATATTAAATCAGTGATCTTCTATGTTGATAAGTCAAAAAATCCTAAAAATCTGTATTTACACATACAATTTGTCTATCTGGTAGCCATTGCCTAAATGGAAAACAAACAAACGAAACAACAACCAAAAGCACAACTGAACTAGTGGTGGGACTTGTTAAGAAATGACCTTAATTCAGTATAATTTGTTTAAAAAGATATTGCTTCTTTACAAATAGGCTTCTTCATCCCTTTGGAAATAAGTTATCACAAGGTTTTGCTCATATGCATGCTTTTCATTTCTCTGTAAAAAGCCTTCTAGAAAGAAGCAGAATCCTGAACATGTGTGAAGGATTGGGAGGTGGGGGCAGTGAGGGGAGAAATTGGTGTTGAGGGGTTGGGGGTTGATAGGTCAAAAATGACCCTTCTTGACCAGAATGTTCAGGTCCTGAGTAATTAGGGGATACATTACCACCTCCACCTTTCTGACCATATGCTACTCAGTTCCCGTGGTATTTACTCTCCTTTATCCCTGGCTAATTTCACATACTCACTAATGGAGAATGGCTACCATCAAGGTTTCTAGTTTCTGACTGCACTAGCACTACACTTCCACAAGGCCATGGTACAGCTCTCTGTGTCATTTTCCTTTTTGAAGAAACAATGGCTTCTATACTTTTATATCAACCCATTCTTTCTTTAAGAAGGCAAGGATACCTTGAAAATATGATTACCAACTTCCAAAGTTCTTGATGAGCCTATTCCCAAAAAAGTCACCTGCATCCAGAGAAAGCCATGGTTAATCAGATTAACCTTTACTTTAATCCTGTCCTTGGGCATTGTTCTGTGGAACTTGGAGCAAATCATTTAATCATTTTGTCCTCAGTTTAATAATATTGACTTCTCTTACAGGGCAGTCCTGCAGATTAAGTAATGACTAATCAAAAATGCTTTGGAGCTATCAAGATAAATGTAAAGGTTAAAGAAGAATGACCATTCCAGACCAGAGAGGGATGTGCAGGTCTTGATTAATTTGCAGCACTATCTAGGCAGGTACCTGTCTCAAAGGATTCTTCTCGCAGGAAGCAGACTGCTCATTAATTTTGTAGCAACAGAGTCACCTTGGCAGGTAGGATTGATATATCTTTATATATCTTTTGCTGATAACCACATTTCGGTTGTATTAGTGATAGTTGCAGGATTAAACAGTATTTCTACTTCTACACTTTGCATGTTCACATTTTTTTCTTTCTGCAAGCATTTCTGAGAGGAAGAGGTGCTAGAATTTATCATGGTCCTAAGCTGTAACATATTACAATTCCTAAAGTCATACACAGACTTTGTGTTTAAAGTAACAGAGATACCTCCTGTATTTGAAGTCTGGATATTATATAATCTGGGAGAGTAGAATAGGTCATTATAATTCATTTCACATTCTATTCCCCATGGTTTAAAACTGTTTACCTTCAAGAGTACACAAATTGGGCTGTCAAGATCCTGCCCAGATAGTGGAAGATACAGGTTATATTCTTTTGTTATTTCATTTTACAAGCTGCTTGTTAACTGCTGCTTCATTCTGTGCCCCAGTTGAACACCGTTGCTTTATTGTGTTAACACCCTGAGGTTAATTTTTGTTTGCTAACTTATTTTACTTGCTCGTGTATACAGTTGTATTATCATTGGATATCTCTTTCAAGGACCTGGGACCAGGACAATAAGGAGAAAATGGTATGTCTAGCTGGCATTCCATCCTCCACATCGTCAGAGGAGAGATGGCTATAATGTTTATTCACTGGAGTAATGCTGAGCCTGGCTCCCAATGAAATGAATTTGGGTTATCTAGATACCTGGTCGCTCCTTTTACTGAGCTTCCATTGTCTACCATATCAGGTTAAAGGCAGTCTCTAGATTCCATGCCTTGTTCTGGCTTGTCCCTTACAGACTGTAGCATGTTAAATCTTAGAGGAGACAAGTGGTTTGGTCTCCTTTCCCCTTCATGTAGGAGACCACAAGTGCAGTCTCCTGATAGGAACCAGAACCTCTCCAGAAGCACTGTGCTGGAGGTGGCAGACTGACATGTCTGCATTCCTTGGAGCCACCTCTCATCATCTCCGACCACAAAACTGAGAAGGGCCTTCCTGGCAGATTCTGTTCTGCCATGCAGCTCCATGAGAACATGCCCCCTTCCTTTTTAATACCTTCTCCAATAACTTTATTAACGGAGAATGTGAGTCATGTTTCAAGTCTCGAATCTGTCTGAGGTTATTGGAAATAGTCCCTGAAGTCAATCATTTAAATTGAGCATGGTTACCACTTTGTCTCTAGTAACACCCATCCATACTGCCTATTGCAACATTTGGCTATTAACCCACAGGTGGAATTTCCTTCTCCTTTCTTTAAATGTGTGGTCAAGTAGTTTAAAATGAGAGATTCAACTACTACCAAACATTCACTAGATTGATTCTCAAAATTCAGTGCACTTGAGAATTTCTGGGTGTGCTCCTTCAAAATGCAGAGTTCTTGACCCTACTGGGGAAATACTGATTACAGGTGAATCTTACTCAGGTCTTACAATGGGGTATCCTGTCTGGAAGATGACTGCCATCATTTCCCTCCCTCCTTGAATGGGTATGCCATTTCCCCAATCAAGAGGTGGAACCTGTTCTTCCACCCTTTTGAATCAGTGCAGGTCTGTGATTGCTTTGACCAGTAGAATACAACAGAAGTTACATTATTGACATTTTGGGCCCAGCCTTGAAGAGCTGTGTCAGCTTCTGCTTGGTTTTCTTGGAATTCTCACTATGGGAGAAGTCAGGTACCATGTAAGAAGTCCAACTACCCTAAGACCACCATGCTGCCAAGTAGACAGAGCTAGTCACCATGGAGAGGCTGGATGGGGAGAGATGCCCATCCAGCCTCCAGCTGTTTCAGTCAATACAGCCCAGGTGTCAGATATGAGAATGAAGAAGCCTTTGAATAACTCCAGGCCCAGCTACCATCTGGCTGCAACTGTGAGGCAGACCACCAATGAGAACCACCCAGCTGATAGGAAGTAATAACACATCTGACTGGTGGTAGTTCTGAGGCTAGACACAGCATCACTTGAGGGATATGGTACTCCTTCTTAGTCTTAGTGAAGATGCTCTCTGGATTAATCATAGTATAGCAGTATACTTTGAGATGAAAATGAGACCCCCTTCAAATTAATAACATTCCAGGATAAGGTACTGCAATATAACCCAGATAGAGGCCTCCCCACCCCTCAAGAGTCAGATGTCAAGCTTTTAGGATCAGATGCCTTCATCAGTACAAACAAACAAAAGCCCAAACATTCACAATGCTTACTTAATAATTCATTTATAAATTACATAAATATATATACACAAATTATAACTATTCAAATATATAATATTACAATAAATGGAAATTAAAACAGCTTTCTTTTCATCCCCTGGGTAATCAACTTGCACATACCTCTTGAGGCTACTGTTCTAGTGTATTTAGGGGGCAGAGGGCTTGTCCCATGTCCAATGCTCAGTCTGTTTGGACTGCAGGCCCATACTGCCCTCAAATCCACCCTGACTTTTGTGTGCTTCATTAGATTTCCCCATTAAAAGGAACAAATAACCTTTCTAAAATGGAAAATATCAAGGATATGAACGATAAAGAGAAAAATAGCATAATGAACTCCCATTTATTCATCACCTAGCTTAAACAACTATTAAAGAATGGCCAGACTTGTTTCATTCATATTCCTTTTACCATCCTTCTCTTCTCAGTATATTATTTTGAACTAAATCATATAATTTCATTCACAATATTTTATTGTATATATCTCCGAGAAAAAGACTTTTTAAAAATCTAACCACAATGCCACTATCAAATCTCCCAAAATTAACAGCAATTTCATAATGTCATAAAATATGCAATCAATGTTTATATGCCCCCAATTGTCTCCTGTATTTTTAAAATCTGTCTGTTCAAATCAGGATGCAAATAATTTCCATGCATTTTAATTGGTTGATAAACCTCCCAAATATATTTTTAGTCCATAGCCCCCTTATTTTTTTTCTTACACATTATTTATTCAATAAACTGGCTTTTTTGTCCCTTAGAGATTTCCATTGCCTGGATGTTGCCGATTGCCTCCCTGTGGTATTTTTGGTCCACTCTATCATCTGGAAATTGGTAATTAGATCTATAAGCTTGATCAGATTCAGATTAAAATGTTTTGCCTCAATTTCATTCCCCCAAATCCAGCTCAAGTGTAGCAGATTTCACTGATGGTCAATGCATTTGTTATTTTCTGCTGCATACAAAATTACCACAAACTTAGTGGCTTGAAAAACACACTTATTTATTATCTCACAGTTTCTGTGGGTCTGCAGTCCAGGCACAACTTAGCAGAGTCTTCTGCTATGGTCTCACAGGACTGCAATCCAGGTGTCAGCCTGGGCTGCCATCTCATCTGAGGCTCAAGAGGGGAAGAATCAGTTTCCAAGCTTATTCAGGTTGTTGACAGAATTCAGTTGCTTGCAGTTGTAGGACCAAGGACTTCAATTTTCTGCTGCTTGTTGGCCAGAGGTTGCCCTCAGCTCCTAGAGGCTGCCTGTGGTTCTTTTCCACATTGGCAGCCCACAACATGGCAGCTTGCTTCTTCAAAGCCAGAAAGGAGAGAGAGAGACTCCAGCAAGATGGGGCAAGATGGGCACTACAATCTTAGGTTCGTAATTACGTACGTGTAACAGATACATCCTGTCGTATTTGTTGTATTCTATTACTTAGAAGTATCCCAGGTCATGTTTACACTGAAGGGGAAAGGAATATCTATAGGCATATCTAACATCAGGAAGCAGGGGTCATGATGGTGCACTCTAGAGTTTCTCCACCACAGCTGGGGAATATTGGAATACGATACAACACAGCATAACATGGCAGATGACCCTTGGTTTAATACATATTTGATATCCCTTTGCTTTGGTCACTCCTCCCATTAGGAACTTTTTACTGGCCACCTCTCCTACTTTGCTCTCACTTGTCCCATTACTACTAGGCTTTGTTCCTTCCAGTGAGTTTCATCTCCCCTTCCTAGATTGTCCCTAAAAGTTTGATTTTCTTATGCAATGAATTTCATTTTTTCTGCCCCAATATTTCATTTTCCTGGCCAGTCTATAAGACCTATTTAAAATTTTTCATCTTTTTAAATAAACTTTATTTCTAGAGCAGTTTTAGGTATACAGAAAAGTTGCATAGAATGTAAAAGAGTTCCCATATATCCCTCCCCACACACATAGTAGCTCCTATTATTAACATATTGCAGTGTGGTACATTTGTTATAATTGTTGAACCAATATTGATACATTATTAGTAACTAAAGCCCATAGTTTACAGTAAGGATTGATCCTTGTGTATATAGTTCTATGGATTTTGGCAAATGTATGTTGTGTATCCATAATTACAGTACCATATAGACCAGTTTCATTGCCCTAAAAATGTCCTGTGCTCCACCTATTCATTCCTGTCCCCCCAACCTACCCTTCAACATGTGGCAACCACTGATCTTTGAATTACCTTTATAGTTTTG
The DNA here is from genome assembly GCA_026826555.1 of Tolypeutes matacus. NCBI lineage: Eukaryota > Metazoa > Chordata > Mammalia > Cingulata > Chlamyphoridae > Tolypeutes > Tolypeutes matacus. The sequence continues at coordinate 20,748,197 of JAKSZT010054487.1, forward strand.
CCTTATCCACAATGTCATATAGTATGTTCCCCTTTCAAACTGGCATCTTTCACTTAGAAATATATATTGAAGTTTCCTCCATGTTTATCCATAGCTTGACAGCTCATTTCTTTTTATCACAGAATAATATTCCATTGTATGGATGTGCCATAGTTTATCCATTCGCCTATGGAAGGGCATCTTGGTTGCTTCAAAGTTTTGCAATTATGAATAAAGTTGCTATAAACATCCATGTACAGTTTTTTTGTGTGGACATGAGTTTTCAACACCTTTGGGTAAATACCTAGGAGTGCAATTGCTAGATCATATGGTAAGCTTATGTTTTACCTTGCAAGAAACTACCAAACTGTATTCCAAAGTGGCTATACCATTGTGCAGTTCCACAAGCAATGAATGAGAGTTCTTGTTGCTCCACACCCTTGCCAGTATTTGGTGTTGCCAGTATCCTGGGTTTTATCCAATCTAATAGGAGGGTAGTGGTAACTCATTCTTATTTTAATTTGCAATTCCCTAATTATATATGACATTGAGCATCTTTTCATGTGCTTATTTGCCACGTGTAGGTCTGCTTTGATGAAGTGTCCTCTTTTTTTCTTTGAATACAAGTCATTTATAAGATATGTGTTTTGCAAATATTTTCTTTGAGTCTATGTCTTGTCTTATTCTCTTAATAGTGCCCTTTGCAGAGCAAAAATTCTTTATTTTAATGAACTGCAACTTCCAAATTTTTTGTTTCATGGATTGCACTTTTGGGATTGTATCTAAGAAGTCATTGCCAAACCTAAAGTCACCTAGATTTTCTCTATGTTCTAGAAGTTTTATAATTCTATGTTTTACACTTAGCTCTAAGATCCATTTTCACTTAATTTCTTTGTGAAAAGTATAAGGTCCTTGTCAAACATTAATTTTTTCTTGTGGATATCCAGCTCTTCCAGCACCATTTGTTGAAAAGAATATCAATTCTCCGTTGAAATGCCGTTGCTTCTTTGTCAAAGATTAAGTGAGTATATTTGTGTGTGAGTATTTCTGGGCTCTCTATTCTGCTTCATTGATCTATTTGCTTTTTTGCCAGTTCCACATTGTCTTGAGCACTGTAGATTTATAATAATTCTTGAAGTTGGATGATGTCAATCCTCTGACTTTGTTCTAATTTAGTATTGTGTTGAATATTCTGGGTCTTTTGCCTTCCCATATAAACTTTAGAATTAATTTGTTGATATCCACAAAATAAGCTGCTGGAATTGCACTGAATATACATGTATCAATTTGGCAAGAATTGGCATCTTGGTAACATTGAGTCTTCCTATTCAGGAACATGAAATTTCTCTCCTTTCATTTAGAACTTCTTTGACTTATTTCATCAGTTTTATAATTTTCTTCATATAGAACTTACATAGATTTTGTTCAATCTATACCTGTGTTTCTCTCTCTTTTTTGGTACTAATATAAATGGTGTTGTTTTTTTATTTCTAATTCCAGTTGTTCATTGCTGGTATATAGGAATGCAATTGACTTTTGTATATTAACCTTGTATCCTGCAACCTTGTTATAATAGTTTATTAGTTTCAGGAAGTTTTTTGTTGGTCCTTTGGGATTTTCTACATTGACAATTATATATCATCTGTGAACAAAGACAGTTTTATTTTTACCTCCTCAATCTATATACCTTTTTAAAAACTTTTCTTGTCTTATTGTGTTAGTTAGGACTTCCAGTATAATGTTGAAAATGAATGGTGAGAGTGGACATCCTTGTCTTGTTCCTGATCTTAAAATGAAAGCATCTAGTTTCTCACCATTAAGTATGGTGCTGGCAGTAGATTTTTTTTGTATATGTTCTTTAATAAGTTGAAGAACTTCCCCTCTATTCTTCTCTTGCTGAGAGGTTTTTTTTTTTTTTTTAATCATGAATGAGTGTTTTCTGCAACATATTGTAGAAACTTGGTATCATTTCTTCTTTAAATGTTTGATGAATTTCCCAGTGAAACCATCTGGGCCAAAACTTTCTGTTTTGGAAGGTTATTAATTCTTGTTTAAATTTTATAAATAGATATAAGGCCATTTAAAAATAATTAATGGCTTATCGAGATGTTTGCTAAAAAATTCTACATTTTCCAATTTTCACACCATAGTCTGTTTACCACAGAATCCTGCACATTTAAATATGATTTTGAAAGGTGTAAAATTAAGGAATGAAGGAATGCCATGTCATGGACAGTTAACTGTTATACAAGATCCTGTTCATGCTTGTTGAAGATGGGAACTACACATTTTTCCATCTCCTGCTTAAAGTTTCTAATGAGTCCAAAATGTCCTTCCAGCCTGAGTTCCCTTATATATAAGTGACTAATAGACTCATTAAACAAAAGGTACTTTGTTGGTAATAACTATTGACTTCTAAAGACATCAGTCTTTTCATCCAGTTGATCTCAGCAAACAGGTGCCCCACAGAATAAGATGAAGGAATAAGAAAATCCTGGCTAATGGCAAATTAACATTGATAGATATAAATTCTGGCTCATAGAGGAGAAAATTAAGTTCTTCTCTAAGAGGTACTTCCAATGCAGTAGTTCTCAAACTTTAGTGGGCATCAGAATCACCTGGAAGGCTTGTTAAACTGCAGATAATGGGGTACCACCCCCATTTTCTTATTAAATTCTTGTTACCCAAGAATTTACATTCCTAAAAAGTTGCCATGTGATGCTGATACTCCTGATTTGGGGAACACACTTTGAGAAACACTGCTTCAATACTTTGCCCCAAATACCTTTAACTCAGCAAAATGATATAAGATAAATTGCAGAAATATTCTTGCAAATTCTGAAGGCCATGAAGCTTGAGAAATGGCTAAAGTTAAAACTAAGTAGATTATCAAAGTTGAGGTCATCACAGACTCAGTATTAGTGCAATTGAGTTTTACCATGTCATCCTGATTTTCCAGAGAGAGCTTATGACTGTCTTTGAAAAGGATCTGAACACATGAGTTGAGGTATGAGTGGATTAAAGTTCACTGATTCAATTTAGCACTGCTAGAAAAATTGTGTATAATACTTCTCCATTATATATACATGTATCAATTTGGCAAGCAACAAATTAATCAGAAGGAATCACTAAGATGTCTTTTGGAACTTTTATATATGTTTCACAACTCAGATTCCTCCATTTTTTTCCATTTAATTCCTTATTCCTGAAGTTTGCAGAAAATAATTTGTAATCACCTTCTTACATACTAGGAAGGAGGCATTTTGTTTAATTTTTATTGTTTTTGTTTGCTTTTTTTATAAATAAATATACTGTTTAGGTAGTCATAACACAATAATTAGAAACTAAATTGCTGATTCCTTGAAAATAAATAAGTACCATATAGAAAAATACATAATCAACTTCAAAATTAATTTCCATATTAATTATATCTCAAAATAATTAATTTTACTGGAATCTTGCACTTCTGTATTTTTTTTTTCCCCAGAAATCACACTTGCCTCATAAGGCATTCTGTTTGGAGACAGGCAAATACCTTTGGTTTTCCCAAATGCCAAAGATGAAAACAAAAATAAAACAAAATCAAAATGTGTCATAGCAACATCACTTTAGATGTAATACAAGAAATAAAAAGTATTTTATTAATTGAATTATCCAGTGCATTTTCCCCAGTGTTTCTAGTTGTTACTTAGTCCATACACAATGTGAATATGCAGCCTCAATGAGTCTTGTGTAATTGGGAACAGAGGAGTGGATAAGAAAGGAGGGCACAGATTTACCTTGATGCGTATTTTAAGTCTAAGCACCTCAGATATCCTTAGATGCTGTGATTATCTTCGTTGGAGGAGTGCTCGTGGGTGAGGCTGAGAAAGTTATCTGGGAACATTTGGCCTTAACTCCTTTCTCTGCCGATCATTGCTGTTAACTGATCTATCTTCCAAAGGTAGGTACATGTTTTGTTTGGTTTTGTTTTTCCTCTCCCTGTACACTTCATTTTCTTATCTGATAGCTTGAATCATTTAAACTGCCATTTCTCTTACCTACAAAAACAACAATTTCATACAGCACAACTTTGTAATTTATCAGGAACAGTGTTACATAAGTATTATATATATTTCTAAACTCTTTTCATTTCTTTGGCTTTCAATAATTGCAGGGGAGGCCTTTGTCAATTTAGTTAGAAATTCTAAAATAAATTTACTAGTGTTTTTAATATACAGGTAACTTATCTGGACACATTTAGAATGGTGTGGGGAACAGGTTACTCAAGTTCTTTTCCTTCCTCAATTATACAATATTACTTAAATTATTTATGGAATAAACAATCAATATAAGAAATTATAAAATTGATGTGGAGCCAGTGGCCACTGGACACTCTGGGGGCAGGGAGAGAGAAAAGCAGTTGTAATACAGGGGCTTTTTCAGGACTTGGGGATTGTCCTGAGTGACATTGCAACGACAGATATAGGCCATTTTATACCATCATATAACATGCAGAACTGTGTGGGAGAGAGTGTGGTCTACAATGTGAACTATGGTCCATGCTTAGTGGCAAAGCCCCAGGATGTGTTTATTAACTGCAATTAATGTGCCACACTAATGAAGGATGTTTATGTGGGAGGTTGTGGGAGGTGTGGGAGGTGGGGCATATGAGAATCCCTATTTTTTTGTGTAACATTTATGTAATCCAAGTATCTTTAAAATAAATTTAAAAAAAAATTTTTTTTAAACCCAATCAATTGCAGAAGGAACTTGAAACATAAACATCACATCTTGAAGGAAAACAGAAATCCTAAAAAATGTTCATATTGTGCCTTAGAATAATCTTCAAAAATATAGATCAGATGCAATTTTGATATTTGGGTTCAGTCGAAGTGCAAGAAAAAGCTAAGCAGTAAACTTGGGAGAAAGAAGGCATATTCATTCATTCATTCATTCAACCATTCATCCATTCATCCGGGTAACCTTTGTTGACTGCCTACCTTCTACTAGGTACCATTCTATGCACTGGGTTTCTACTCATGCAAAAGAGAAAGAAGTTCCCTGCTCTTTCTGAATTCATGTTCTAGTCTAAGCCTATTGTCAATAGGGAGAGGGGAGATGATCCTTTATAAATGCCTGAATAAGGATCTATTGTCTGTGTATCTGTAATTTGCTCTGGTTTATCTTATATACCTGATTTTAATAAGAAAAATAGTTATAAGAAGGATCTTGAACTTGATAATGCTACCCTTTTATACAATCTGGAGTCTATAATTTGATGAGCATCAAACTGATTTTGACACCAAACATTCCTAATATTATATGTTGTTATTTGCAATGTGACCCTACATGTGGTATATCCTGTCTTACACATATTCAAAGAACCATCTCTTCTGGTTAAAAGGAAATTGATTCTCAATCAGAAATGATTTTGTTCATTCCCTACCCCCAGGGACACTTGGCAACATATTTGGATGTCACTACTGGCATCTGGTGGGTGGAGTCCAGGGATGCTGCTAAACCTCCTACAGTGCACAGGTCAGCCACCAGCACCCCCCACAAAGAATTCTCTGACTCAAATGGTCAGTAGTGCAGAGGTTGAGAAACTCTGCTTTCACTAATATAAAAGATTATTCTCTTTACACCTTATTTTTTCCCTCTAACTCACTTTCACAAGTGTAACTCCATTGTTTTATCCAACTATTCATTTATTTACATTCCTCCAAATACCATTGTTGAGCACAAGCCCATAGACAATGTGGCTCAATCAGTAGGGCGCCCGTTTACCATATGGGAGGCCCCAGGTTCGGTTCCCGGGGCCTCCTGGTGAAGGCAAGCCCGCCCGCACGGCGTGGTTAGCTGACCCAGCGAGCACAAGCAGCAAGGGGGGATAAATGAATAAATAAATAAAATCTTAAAAAAAAAAAAATAATAAGTGCAGCATTATTTGGCTTTCTGAAAAGGAAGCATGACCAATTTACAACCATCCTTGGGTGACAACACCAGGACATCTTTTATGCATTCTGCTCAACATTCTACTTCTTTTTACCTCGAGTATGATGCCATTTTTGCAGGGTAAAAGTCTTTGGAAGAGAAAAATGCAGCTCTATTGTTCAAATTGCATCAAAGGCAGAACTATGTGGGGGTGAGAAGGACAAGAAAATACGACCCTTTGTAATCATAATGTGGAGGGAAATGTTTGGCTTGATAACAGGTTACAAAATAGATTTCTTAATCTAAAAAGATAAAATCTTCTTAAAAGGGGCAAGCTGATATCTCAGATAATGAACAAATAAGGCAATATTTATTCACACTGTATACCCTGGGATAGATATAACAATTAACCCTTTCCTGTCTGCAAATTAGTCACATTTGCACTTTGACAATCCACGTATCTTCCTTCTTTGCACTGTGCCAATGAGTCAAATCGGGAAAAGACAACATCAGAATTGTCTGCTGCATCCCTTCCTGAACAAATATAGATGTTCTTTGACTGCATTTGACTGACAAAAGAGAGATGAGAAAAGAAAAGAAAAAAAAAAAAACAACAACAAAAAACTAAACATAAACAGTAAAAGTTACCATGTTTTTCCATCACCAATCACCACTCCACACATACCACACATACACAGACAGGTACATATAATCTGAATTATCCAGAAACATCCTTGTAATGAAGAGGTACCCTGCCTGTTTTTTTTTTTTTTTTCTTCCTTTCTTTAAAGAGCTGATTTAGTGGTTCACAATAGAGCAGTGTGCTATTTGCTCTTATCCTCAATTTTCCTGATGATTCACCTAGAATGTGGCTATCTATTGAGAAACAGCTAAAATTAACAGAACAATTTAGAAAACCCACTGAGCTAAAGTTGCATGGTGCAGACTAAAAGAAGGGAGGAAGATGGGTGACTCAGGGGATTCTTAATGGAATTTTTAACCTTTCGTTTCTGTGCTCCCTCAATTTATGGATGAGGCAGTGTTCTTTTGGATCCCCAAAGTGCTTTTTTGGACAACTCGTTACTTCAAATTGGGGAAAGCAGATAGCAGGTGTGGTGTTTCAGGAGGAGTTCGGGACTAGAAGCCAAATTTCCAGCTTTGAGTTTCTGGTATTTAGAAACCTGGTGTCTAGGGAGAACCCTAAGTGATTCAGAAGCTGGGGCAGCATTGGCTACCACTCTGCCCACCCTGGGAGGACCATGCAGCACTGGGCAAGCTCCTGACCTAATTCAGCCCCAGAGATCTGAAGGAGATTCTGAGAATTCACTGGTCCACGATGACATAGGAGCATACCAAAAAAAACCCCACACACACAAAAAACATTTTCCCCACCATTTCCCCAAGTCCCAGGGAAAAGTGGATAGTGCACAGGCAGCCAGTGGAAGATGTTCTTTCCAATGCAATTCTGTTAATATTGAGGCAATTTCTCACTTTAGTTCATGACTTGAATGTCAGGTGGGCCCTGCAGTCCAAATAAGACTAAGAAGGAGCTTTCTGGGGTCTACAGCCAATACCTGGGGCCTTCATTAGACAGCAGAGCCAGCAGTCTCAGACAAGCCAGACACAGAGTAGCAGAGAGCAAAAACAAATTGCATTAGGCTGTTGTCATATGTGAGTGTAACAGCCTTCTGAGGGCTGTGGCCACTGACTTCCTCTTTTGGTGAACTCTAACCTGGAACCATGCAGGGAAGAAAATTCTAGGAAATGTAGCTCAAGCTTAAGCATCCAACACAAAAAATGACAGTCAAGTACAATAAAGACTAAAAAGTAATCATGGGATTTAGCAATGGTAACCATGATAAGAGCAATTAATTTGCATAAGTGGAGCAATAGTGTAAGTGGAATAAGTTACTAGAGATCAAGAGGAAAAGAAAAGCATTTTGAGAACTTTTGCTGCAAAGAGATGTGGTAGTAGCTGGGTGATAAGTGGGCAAAGGGAAAATGTTTTAAGTCTGAGGAAAAGCAACAAACAAAGATCCAGGAGAAAATGAATATTTACTGTCCAAAGTAAGGGGAGAATTAATTGCTGGAACAATGTGGGGGTAGAAAAGAGATCGAATATAGTGCACTGGAGGGACTTGGCTTTGGAAAGAAGTATGGAATCCCTACTCACTACCTTCACTGCTTCCAGCCTGGTCCAGGCCATCATCATCTCCTGCCTGGACGATTGCAATAGCTCCTAACTAATCTCGCTTCTGCTCTTGATCCACCTGTAAACTGTTCTCAACCCAGCACTCAGAGTGAACCATTTAAACCATACGTCAGGTCAGTTCACCCTGTAAAACGATACCATTTCAGTCAGAGTAAAGTCAAAGTCCTTACAAGGGCATGCAAGGACCTACCAGGTGATCTCGTTCTCTATGATATATATGATCTTTCCTACCACTTTCTCCTTCCCTCCCTCTTCTCTATTTCTCTTGACTTTTTTTTCTGGAACATCCAGGAACCCTCCTGCCAGAAGGACTTTGTTCTTCCTAGGGCACTCAGGCACCAGAAATCCCCTAATTCAACTTCCTCACAGTCTTAAGATTTTGTTCCTATCTCACCTTCTCAAGGAGACCTGCCCTAACTACTTTTTTTTTTCATCTTTTTTTAAAAATAAATTCACTTTTTTAAAAAGTTATTATTTTTATTCCCCCTCCCTCCCCCCACCCCGGTGGACCTCTTGTCTGTCTGCTCATCTTCTTTAGGAGGCATCGGGAACTGAACCTGGGACCTCCCATGTGGGAGATGAATGCCCAACTGCTTGAGCCACATCTGCCTCCACTTATTTAATATTGTAACCTAGCCCCACCCTCTTATTCCCCTTACTGTTCTATACTTTTCCTTTCCCCCCACAATATTTACTATCTTCTAAAGAAATGAAATCATCTACTTTCTTATGTTGATAGTTCCATGCCCTTCTTCATTTAGAATGTGTGATCCATGAGAGTTGGATTCATCGTGTGCTTCAAGCTCCTTAGAACAATGCCTGGCACACAGGAGGCAGTTAAAAGATATTCCCTGGAAGAATTTATATATTTAGCTATCAGAAAAATCCTAGTAAGCTCTCCAAAGATTTATGAATGAGAAATCAGAGGCTACTTCTTTATCCTATGTAAATATATTACTCTCTGTAAATCTCATCCAAGGTATGTCAGCTAAGCTGCAACAGATTTATTTTAAAACTAAAGGAAGTGCATGATATTTTTATCCAACTCTTCTGCATTCAATGCAAGGCATACTCATCGAATAAATATTTACAATAACCTTCATATAGGATTAGCACGTACCAATTTAAATTTTCATTCAGTTAAGTCTCCCCAACAACATTATGAGATAGATGCTTTTGCTCTCATTTAATTGTAGAAGCAATAAAACAAGATTTAAATGGCTTTAAAGGTGAAGCCAAGTCTCAGAAATATACTTTCTTTACATTCCATGAAGATGCATCTTAGTTATATTGCATGGAGAAATAGCACATATAGTACCCAATATGATAATTAAACATGGAAGGAATTTTAAAATTTCATATCTGCAGCAAGGGAACTTTTATATTCCCAAATTTTTAGTTAAAATTTGGTAATTTGGGAATATTTTGAAATTAAAATATTCCCAAATTACAAACACATTCCTATGTATACAAACATTTGTATATTAATCTATGAATTACCTGCTCTGTGCCAGGCACCATGCTAAGTGCTATGCAAATATCTCATTTTAATCACTCCAAACACTATAATCCAGGTAACCCATTTTATAGATATGAAAACTGAAGCACAAAGAGGTTAAATTGTCCCCGGTTAATAGCAGAATGAGCCACAATGTGAACCTGGGAAATCTAACTGCACAGTCAATGCTAACCATTACCACACATTTTCCTTCATAAATTAATGCCTGTTTTAGTTTCCTAGGCTGTTGAAGGAAATACCATGAAATCGGTGGGCTTAAACATTGGGAATTGATTAGCTTACAATTTTGAGGCTAAAAGAAAGTCCAAATCAAGGTATCATCGAGGTGATGCTTTCTCCCCAAAGTCTGTGGCATTTTGGGCTGGCTGCTGGTTTTCCTTGGCTCCTCTGTCAAATGGCAAGGTACATGGCAGTGTTTCTTGGTTTCTCTCTTCTCTTCCAGGTCCTGTCCTTGTCCAGCCTATTGCTTGCTGTGGCATGCTCTGTCTCTCTGAATTTCATTTTCTTTTAAAGAGCTCCAGTAATAGGATTAAGAAACATCCTGATTGAGGTGGATCATACCTTAACTGAAGTAACCTTATCAAAGGTCCTGTTTCCAATGGGTTCATACCCACAGGAATAGATTAAATTTAAGAACATATTTTTTAGGGATAGATACAGCTTCAAACCACATGATGACAATAGGTTTGAAATAGTAATTGGATAATATTTGGGGGTGAATAAATGGCTTTGGAACTACTTTGCATCATCTCTGAAAGGATGCTTGTTTATAAAAATGCCTTTGACTGGCTTTTGCTGTGAGTCTGGTAGCTGACCTGGTTTGCTGTCTTCTGTGGGGCTAACATAAAGTTCTCTTGCACAAAAGGTTAGTGGCTGCACTCTGACAAAGCTCCTCTTCTCATTTAGAGCCTCATAACTGATATAAGGTGCTCAGTCTTCAAATAAGATCCATGTGTCTCCCCACACTGATTTTTGTCAACCCAATTCTTTGTGCCTGAGCCCAGTATAGCAACATCATATGCTAAAAGATAGGTGTTTTCATAGCAACCTTCCTATTTTAAAATGTAGCTAAAATTCCTTCATTGGGTAAGACTTATTCTGGTCTTTGTCAGCCTTACACTTACCGCATTTTAATCTGAGCAGTTTGGAATGGAAGGATGTGAAGCGTGACCATGCTAAAATTTCATGAATCACTAATCTAGAATAGTGAATCCTTTCCAGAAAGTTTTCAATTGACTTTGCCCAGATCCATCAGAGGAATCACAATCTATGGCAGCAATATCCTTATGAAATGTATTCTTGAATTATAAGACTTGAAGTTGAAATGGCTCTTTGATCCACAGGATGCAGAATGAATATTGTGGCAGCAGGCATCAAAACAACATGCATCTCTTTGTATATCTCCATCAGAGCTATTGGGTGACCAGGTGCATTGTCGATGAGTAGTAATATTTAGAAAGGAATCTTTTTTTCCTGAGCAGTAGGTTATCAACAGCAAGCTTAAAATAATCAGTAAACCATGTTGTAAAAAGATGTGCTGTCATCCAGGCTTTGTTGTTCCATTTACATAGCCCAGAAAATATAGATTTTACATAATTCTTAAGGGCCCAAGAATTTTTGGAATGGTAAATGAGCACTGGCTTCAACTTAGTCACCAGCTGCATTATCCCCAAACAAGAGAGTCAGCCTGTCATTTGAAGTTTTGAAGCCAGGCATTGACTTCTCTCAAGATATGAAAGTCCAAGATGGCATCTTCTTCCAGGATAAGGCTGTTTTGTCTAGATGGAAAATCTGATGTTTAGTGTAGCCACCTTCATCAATTATCTTAGCTACATCTTCCAGATAACTTGCTTCTCCATCAGCATGTGCTGCTTCACCTTGCACTTTTATATTATGGATGTGGTTTCTTTCCTTTTACCTCATGAGCTATTCTCTGCTAACTTCAAACTTTTCTTCTGCAGCTTCCTGACCTCTCTACTTGAAGAGAGTTAGGGCCTTGCTCTGGATTAGGCTTTGGCTTATGGGAATGTTGTAGCTGGTTTGATCTTCTATCTAGACCACTAAAACTTTCTCCACATCAGCAATAAGGCTGTTTTGCTTTCTTATCATTCATGTGTGCACTGGAGTAGCACTTTTTATAATTTTATTTCAACTTCAAAAATTAGAATAACAGACTAAAGGTAGCTTAACAAATTATAGAAGCATTACTTTAAAAATCCTGCCCACATGATTTATCTTATTTAAAGTGGAGTAGCAAGAACTTTTCCCTTGCATTCACAACTTGGCTAACTGTTTGGCACAAGAGACCTAGCTTTCAGCCTATCTCAGATCTTGACAAACCTTGCTCAGTAAGTTTAATCATTTCTAACTTTTGATTTAAAGTGAGGGACTATGTAACACTTCCTTTCACTTGAACACTTAGAGGCTGTGTAGGGTTATTAGTTGGCCTAATTTCAAAATTGTTGTGTCTCAAGGAATAAGGAGGCCTAGGAGAAGGAAAGATATTGGGGAATGGCTGGTTGGCGGAACAGTCAGAACGCACACAATATTTATCGATTAAGTTCACCATCTTTTATGGGTGTGGTTCGGGTTGCCTCAAAACAATTATAATAGTAACATCAAAGATCACAGATCACCATAATATTACAATGAAAAAGTCTGAAATATTGCAAGACATAGATACATGAAGGATGCACATGCTAACTGGATGGAACCCTGCATAGATTTATTTGGGGGATTTTCTTAATCTACCCCAATGGTCTTTAGATTTGTATCGTCAGACATTTCTTTGCATAATTAAATAAAGAAACTTGACATTTCCAAAGCCTGTTGGAGGAGAGGAGGTGAGAGATCAATGAAAAAGGAGAGTGGAGAGGGGCAAACCAGGCTTGTGATAGATAGAGCGTTGTAGAAAGGGACAGCCAGTTTCAACTTTTGAGACTATATCCCATATAAATCTTCATTCAATAAATGTGTCTTTAGCAAAAAAAAAAAAAAAAAAAAAAAGAAAGGGACAGCCAGGAGAAATGAATGGTGGTAAAGTATTTTAAAGAATAAGGGTGCTATTAACATCCAATTTGACGTTTTTAGCCATGCCGTGGCTGTGGTGTAACTGCCTCAGATAGCTACAAACCTTTAAAGGAAAAAAACAAAACAAAACTTTGCTGCATAAAGTAACCTTGTATTTGAGGTTGTTTAGGCAAAGGTAAAAGAATCTGTAGGTCACATTAAGTTCAGCTTGGGACTGAGGAGAATGGAGACACAGGTGAGGCTGAGGCTGAGACCTCAATGGAAAAAGAAAATTAAAGATGTGATAGGACAAAGATGATTCCCTGAGAATCCTGGCAGCTGGGCATGTGTAGCTCTGTGAGTGTGGGCATATATGTGCGTGGTAGAAGGTAGAAGGTAGAGGATGTTGGGTTTCATACCATAGGTGGAATGGAGCTTGAAACAGTTTAATTGACAATTGAAAAGTAAAGTTCCCCAATAATTCTAAAGGATTTGGAGATAAAAAGGTGAATAACATCTGGATTATACAATGAATATGTTTCACATAAAATGGTGGTACTGTCTATAAACCACAATTGTGGTTTATAGAAATATATATTACATATATATAATTAAGAAATATATATTGCTCTATGTTTGTTTTATAGGTTGATTTGCTCAGATGGTTTGAGTCTCTACTACTGAAGAAAAATTCATGAGTTTACATCTCCCTCCAGGTATTACTCTTTCTGTAGAGGAAATTCTGTTGAAGTCCAGGCCACCCCAATGTGGTTGACATAGGGCAATGCAGTCTTACAACTCGTCCAGATCCTTGCAAATATTGCTCTTTCACCTTGAACTATCTGCCTGCCTCTTCAGTCCAGACAATGCTGTCACTTAGCTTGCAACTCGGCTGTTACCCCCCATAAATTATTTTCTTCTCCTTGCTCAGGAAAGCACATCACTCCCTCATTCTCTGTCCTATCCCATTTTACTCTACATGGACTTCTTCAATCATAATTCATGGATCCCAGTAGAGAAAGTCCACTACAGAGAATGAATAGTGCTGAGGGATAGCCCTCAAGGACTTTTAAGAAGAAAGGTAATTTTAACAGTTAATTAACATTATTGTACATCAGTCTCCCTCTACTATTGTGAGCAAGTTAACTGATGTGGCCCTATTGTCTTAGTTTGCCAGGGCTGCTATAACAGATACTGGTTAGCTTAAATAATGGGAATTGATTGGCTCACAGATTTGGAGGCTAGAAATCTAATATCAAGATATTGGCCAGGCTTGCTTGCTCTTGGAGTCTGTAGCATTCCAGCAATCCTCTGTCACATGGCAATCTCTCTTTCTCCTTGTGTTTGCTCCTCTAGTTTCTGATGACTTCCGGTTTTTACTTCCATGTCCAATTTCCTTTGCTCTTAAGGGCTTCAGCTGTATTGTATTAGACCACCTTAACTAATAATAACATCTTCAAAGATCCTATTTACAAATGGGCTCACACTCACCAGAACACAGATTAATACTTGAGCACATCTTTTGTGGCGTACATGATTTACTCCCTAATACCCATCTACTAATCTTGTCCTTGAACCCCCAGATTCTTCCAAAACAGATACTTAACAAATGTTTCTTTCATGAATAAACTAATACATTAATGGTGGATGGATGGATGGTAGGATGAAAGGACAGATAAATTTCTTTCCCCTTGACAACTGCACTATTACCCCAGATGATGCAAGGGTTTGTTGTTGCTATGTTATTTTTTTTTTTTTTTTTTTTTTTTTAGGGAAAGTTATAGGTTCACAGGAAAATCATGCATAAAATACAGACTTCCCATTAACTCCTATTATTAAAATCTTGCATTAGTGTGTTACATGTCCTAAAATTCATGGACAAAAAAATTGTATGAGGGTACTAGTGACTATAGTCCATCGTTTACAATAGGGTTCACTTTGTTGTAAAATCTTGTGCTTGTTTTGTTTAATTTTTATTCTAGCAACATTTATACAATCTAAAATTTCCCCTTATATTATGAATTTTCATTCATATATATATGTCAGTGCTGTTAATTATGCTTACCATGTTGTGCTGCCATTACCACCATCTATTACCACAACTTTACAATTAGAAACTATGAACAATTTAAGTATTAACTCCTCATTCTAAGCCCCTACCCTGGCCCCTGGTAAACTATATGCTAGATTCTTTGTCTATGAGTTTCTAATTCTAATTATTTCATATGACGGAGATCATAAAATAGTTGACCTTGTGTCTGGCTTATTTCATTTAACAAGATATTTCAAGATTCATCTATGTTGTTGCATGTATCATAACTTCATTCCTTTTTATGGTTGCATAATATTCCACTGTATGTATATACTACACATTTTGTTTATCCACTCATCAGTTGCTGGAAATGTGGGCTGCTTCCATCTTTCAGCAATTGTGAATAATGATGCCATGAACATCAGTGTGAAAGTATCTGTTCAAGTTCCTGCTTTCAATTCTTTTGGGGTATATAGCTAGAAGTGGAATTGCTGGGTCATATGGTAATTCTATAGTTAACTTTCTGAAGAATTGCCAAAGAGTCATGTACATTATCTGCACTATTTTACATGCCAACCAGCAATGAATGAGTGTTACTATTTCTCTACATCCTCTCCAACATTTGTAATTTTCTAACTATGGAATAGTAGCTATTTTAGTGAGTGTGAAATGGTATCTCATTGTTTTTTGGTTTTTTTTTTAAATAAAGATTATTTATGTATGTATGTATGTATGTATGTATGTATGTATTTCTCTCCCCCGCCCCCATTGTTTTTGCATTCACTGTATGCTCTCTGTGTTCATTCGCTGTGTGTTCTTCTGTGTCTGCTTGTCTTCTCTTTAGGCAGCACCAGGAACTGATCCTGGAACCCTCTGGAGTGGGAGAGAGGCACTCAATCTCTTGAGCCACCTCAACTCCCTGGTCTGCTGCATCTCTAATTGTTTCTCCTCTGTGTCTCTTTTTGCTGCATCATGTTGCTGCACCAGCTTTCCACACGGCTGGCTATGCAGGCCAGCGCTCCTGCACGGGTTAGCACTCCTGTGCGGGCCAGCACTCCGCGTGGACCAGCTCTCTGTCTGGGTCAGCTTGCCATGTGGGCCAGCTTGCCTTCACCAGGAGGCCCTGGGAATCAAACCCTACCTCCTATATGGTAGAGGGGAGCCCAATTGCTTGAGCCACATCTGCTTCCCTCATTGTGGTTTTGATTTGTGTTTCCCTAATAGCTAATGATGTTGAGTATCTTTTCATGTGCTCTTTGGCCATTTGTATATCTTCTTTGGAGAAATGCCTATTCATGTCTTCTGCACATTTTTATCAGATACATGGTTTGCAAATATTTTCTCCCACTGAGTAGGTTGTGTTTTTATTTTCATGATAAAATCCTTTGTGCAAAAGTTTTAAA
This sequence comes from Tolypeutes matacus, assembly GCA_026826555.1. Lineage (NCBI taxonomy): Eukaryota > Metazoa > Chordata > Mammalia > Cingulata > Chlamyphoridae > Tolypeutes > Tolypeutes matacus. Next base: position 20,764,267 of record JAKSZT010054487.1, read on the forward strand.
TTTTGTTGAGATCCCATTTATCTATTTTTCGTTGATGTTGCTTGTGCTTTGGCTGTAAAGTCTAAGAAACTATTGCCTAACACAAGGTCCTATAAATGCTTCCTTAGGCTTTCTTCTGGGAGTTTGATAGTTCTGTCTCTTATATTTAGGTCTTTGATCCATTTTGAGTTACATACAATGTACATGGTGTGAGATAGGGATCCCCCTTCATTCTTTCGCATGTAGATATCCAGTTCTTCAACAGCATTTGTTGAGGAGACTATTCTTTTCAAATTCAGTGGACTTGGCACCCAAGTCAAAAATCAATTGGCCATAGATGTGAGGATCTATTTCTGAACTCTGAATTTAATTCTATTGGTCTTTATATCTATGCTTGTGCCAGTACAATGCTGTTTTTTGACCAATGTAGCTTTGTAATAAGTTTTAAAGTCAGGAATTGTGAATCCTCCAACTTCATTCTTCTTTATCAAGATGGTTTTGGCTATTCAGGGCCAGTCACCCTTACAAATAGATTTGATGATTGGCCTTTCCATTTCTGTAAAGAAGGCTGTTAGAATTTTAATTTGGATTGTGTTGAATCTGTAAATCATCTTAGGTAGAAATGACTTGTTGAAAATATTTAGTCTTCCAAGCTGTATGCATGGAATGTCCTTCCATTAATTTAGATGCACTTTGATTTCTTTAAGGGAAGGATTTATAAATTTCTGGGTGTAAGTGCTTTATATTCTTGGTGAAATTTATTCTGAGATATTTGACTCTTTTAGTTGTTATTATAAATGGAATTTTTTTCTTGATTTCCTCCTCAGATTGTTCATGAATAGTGAATAGAAACACTACTGATTTTTTCATATTGATCTTGTACCCTGCTACTTTGCTGATTTTATTTATTAGCTATAGTAGCTTTGTTGTAGATTTTGGGGGGACTTTCTCTATACAAGATCACGTTATCTACACATAGGGAAAGTTTTACGTCTTTCTTTCCAATCTGTATGCCTTTTACTTCTTTTTCTAGCCTAATTTTTCTGGCTAGAACTTCCAGTGCAATGTTGAAGAACAATGGTGACAGTGTTTTGTTGTCTTGTTCCAAATCTTAAGGGAAATCTTTCAGTCTTTCAACATTAAGTATTATGTTAGCAGTGGATTTTTCATATATGCCCTTCATCATGTTGAGGAACTTTCCTTCTAGTCCTAGTTTTCTAAGTGTTTTTTATTAAAAAAGGATGCCGGGTTATGTCAAATGTCTTTTCTATATCAATTGAGACAATCAAGTGTCTTCTGTCCCTTTGTTCTGTTAATGTGGTATATTACATCAACTGATTTTTTAAAAAAATGTTGACCCACCTTTGCATACTTGGAGTAAATTCTACTTGATTGTGGTATACAATTCTTTTAATGCATTGCTGGATTCGATTTGCTAGTATTTCTTGAGGATTTTTGCATCTATATTCACAAAAGATACTGGTCTGTAATTTTCTTTTCTTGTGGTATCTTTATCTGACTTTGGTATTAAGGCGATGTTGACCTCATAGAATATATTAGGTAGTTTTTCCTTTTCTTCAAGTTTTTGGAAGAGTTTCAGCAGGATTGTTAATTCTTTTTTGTAATGTTTGGTACAATTCCCCCATGAAGTCATCTGGTCTTGGGCTTTTATTTGTTGGGAGGTTTTTGATTAATGCTTCAATATTTTTCTTGTAATTATTTTGTTGAGATCTTCTGTATCTCCTTTAGTCTCTGAAGTTGTGGGTGTGTGTGTCTAGAAATTTGTCTATTTCATCTAGGTTGTCTAATTTGTTAGCATACAGTTCTTCATAGTACCCTTTTATGATCCTTTTTATTTCTGTGGGGTCAGTAGTATTGCCTCCCCTCGCATTTCTGATTTTATTTGCATACCCTCTATTTTCTTCATTGTCTTGTTAAAGTTTTGTTAATTTTATTGATCTTTTCAAAGAACCAGCTTTTGTTTTTGTTAATGCTTTCTATTGTTTTCCTATTCTCTATTTCATTTATTTCACCTTTAATCTTTGTTATTTCTTTCCTTCTGCTTGTTTTGGGTTTAGTTTGTTGTTTCTTTTTCTAGTTCCTCCATGTGTACAATTAATTTTTTTATTTTAGCTTTCTCCTTTTTTAATTGAAGCTTTTAGGGATATAAGTTTCCATATGAGCAATGTCTTCACTGTGTTCCATAAGATTTGATATGATGTGTTCTCATTTTCATTTGTCTCAAGATATTTACTGATGTCCCTTGTGACTTCTTTGCTATATTGATTTTTTGACAGTGTGTTACTTAACTTCCATATATATTTGTGGATTTTCCAGTTCTCTGCCTGTTATTGATTTCCAGGTTTATTCTATTGTAGTCAGATAATATGGTATAATTTCAATCATTTTAAATTTACTGAAACCTGTTTTGTGACCCAACATGTGGTCTACCCTGGATAATGATCCATGTCCACTTGAGTAGAATGTGTATTCTCCTACTTGGGGGTACAATGTTCTGTATATGTTTGTTAGGCCTAGTTCATTTATCATATTATTCAAGTTCTCTGTTTCCTTATTGAGTTTGTCTAGATTTTCTATCTACTAATGAAAATGGTATTTTGAAGTCTCCAACTATTATTGTAGAGGTGTCTATTTCTCCCTTCAGTTTTGCCAGTGTTTGCCTCATGTATTTTGGAGCTTTGGGTAGGTGCATAAATATTTATCATTGCTATTTCTTCTTGGTGGATAGGCTTTTATTAATATATAGTATCCTTCTTTTACTATTTTAAGAGGTTTTGACTTAAAGACTATTTTGTCTGATACTTGTATAGCTACCCCAGCTCTCTTTTGGTTACAATTTGCATGGATTATCTTTTTCCATTCTTTTACTTTCAACCTATTTGTGTCCTTGGGTCTAAGATGAGTATCTTGTAAAGAACATATGGTTGGATCATGCTTTTTTAAAAATCCTTTCTGCCAATCTGTGGCTTTTGACTGGGCAGTTTAATCTATTAATTATCCCATGTTATCACTGTAAAGGCAGTACTTACTTCAGCCATTTTGTCATTTGGTTTTTCTATGTCTTACATAGTTTTTTTCTCTCTTTTCCTTCATTGCAGCCTCCTTTTCCGTATAGTTGATCTTTTGTGATATATCTGATTGATCCCTTTCTCATTTCCATTTCTGTATTTTTAAAAAGTATTTTTTTGTGGCTAACTTTGGGTTCGTATTACACAACCTAAGTCTATAATCTGCAAATTTGAAAAGAGATAGCAATTTAACTTGAATAGTATATATGTTCTCTGTTACCATATCCCTCCATTTCCACTCTTTATGTTGTTTTTGTCCCATATTACCTCTTTATATTTTGTGTGCCCATTGAAAAAAAATGACTATTTCTTATTCAATTGTATTCTAACTCCTATAGGAATTATAGGAATTAAAGCTATATATTGAGGATACAGTTCTACTGGGTATTGTATTTACCGAGTTAGCTACCTTTACTGAAGATCTTCACTTCTTCACACTGTTCCAAGCTACTTGCTCCTGTCTTTTCCTTTCAACCTGAAGGTCTCCCTTTAGTAATTCTTGTAGGACAGGTCTTTTGGCAATGAAGTCTCTCAGTTTCTGTTTATCTGTGACTATTCTCAACTCTTCCTCATTTTGGAAGGACAGTTTTGCTGGATAAAGAATTTTTGATGGGCAGTTTTTCTCTTTCAGTATCTTAAATACATCATACCACTGCCTTCTCACCTCCATGGTTTCTGATGAGAAATCAGCACTTAGGTCTATTGAGAATCCCTTGTACGTGATGAATTGCTTCTCTCTTGTTTTTAGAATTCTCTTTATCTTTGGCATCTGATGTTCTGATTAGTATGTGTCTCAGAGTAGGTCTATTAGGGTTCATTCTGTTTGGAGTATGTTGCGCTTCTTGGACATGTATGTTTATGCCTTTAAAAAGAATTGGGAAATTTTCAGCCATTATTCCCAAAAATATTGTTTCTAAACCTTTTCCCTTCTCTTCTCATTCTGGTACACCCATGATGCTTCTGTTTGTATGCTTTATGCTGTCACTCAAGTCCCTGAGATACTGCTCATTTTTTTTCAAGTCTTTTCTCTATCTGGTCTTCAGACTGATTTTGATGGTCCTGTCTTCTAGTTCAGTGTTTTTCTTCTGCCTATTCAGATCTGCTGTTTTATGCCTCTAGCGCATTTTAATCCTCATAATTGTGCTTTTTATCCCCACAAATTCTATTATCTTTCTTTTTGAAGTTTCTGATGTTTCTGTCCACGCGTTGTCTTAATATCCCTTCAGTGCTATATCCATATTTAGTTAATTTCTATCCATATTTTCTTCATCTCCTTGAATTTAGATTTGTTTGAACTTCTTTGATTAATTGTTCCAAAGTCTGTGTATCCTCTGAAGTTTTATTTTGTTCCCTTGACTGAGCCATATCTTATTCTTAGTATGGCTTGTAATTTTTTGCTGATTTCTGGTCATCTGATTATTTTGATGGGCTAACTCTGAAGGTCAGTTGCTCTCTCATGCCTAGGGTTTCATTGTAGATTGGCTATATATTAAAGCTCTTCTTCAACACTTGGTCCATTTTATACCGAACCTTTAGAGTAGCCCATGTTTAATGTTCAGATTTTCTCAAGTCTTCTGCACCTGTTTCTAGCTCTGCATGTGTGGCCCAACTTTTAAGATTACCTTTTAAATGCAATTCTTTCATCTCCAGGAGGAAGCTTCCTTTCCTATAATCCTTCTCCAGGAATCCTGATTTGTTTGTTTTTGTGAAGAAATTTTCTCCCCACCACCTATGATTTAACAGGGCCCCTTTCCTTACACTTTTCACTTCTGGTACCTGTCCTGCCGTACAGTTCAGTTTTCCCCTTTATGCCCCATGAAGCTTTTCTGCCTCTGGTAACTTCTCCATTAGGGTATCTTAACCCAGAGAACCAGATTAGGTCAGTGTTCAAAAATATTTTTTTGTTTAGGTGCTCCAGCAATCAGAGACTGTGCTGGGTGTGTGCACCCCTTGCCAGCAATTGTGTCACTTCCTGGGGGCTCTTTTTTATGCACACACTCACCAGCTGCTTCTGTTCCCCCCTTAGTCTCTGTGCCTGGATATGTATGCGGGTCTAACTTACTGCTCTTAGTGGCTCTGTGGACTGCATCCATGGCAGGCAGGACCTGGGCCATCTTGCCACTGTTGTCTCTAAAGCTGCATTGGACTGAGTTAGGGGGAAGGGGCCAGACTGATAGGTCCAGGTTGCAGATCTCCTACTTTTTTTGTTTTTGTTTTTGTTTTTTCTTTATCTTTGATTAAGCATTTGTGGAGTCCTTTACCAGGCTCTATCATCCTCCAGAGTTCCAAACAAGTGGGATTTGTTCTTTTATTAATTGTTTCTGAGGAGAGATTTTTCCAGGGAATGTCTTACGTCACTATTTTTCTGTAAACTGAGAGAAACCTGAAAAGGTGCTGCATATGACAAACTTTGTCCACAATCATAAAATACATCCCCTATTAACATCTCCTAGTTGGTCATAAAAGAGATTAAAAAAGAGTCTGGATATATTAGTGACAATCTATCACAACAAATAATAAAACAATCAAAACTATCATCACTTTTTGGTAGAAAGTCAGCAACTCTGTTTAGGCTACAGATATGTCAGATTCACCCTTTTTCTATATATCTGTAATTCAGAACTAGATCTTGGGGCAGGACTTGCTCTATAATTTGTGGGGTACAGTGAAAATGTGGAGACCTGTGTTAAAAATTAAGAATTTCAAGGGAGTGATAGCAGAGCTTTAAAGGAATTGTAGTTTGTGACAGTACACATACTGCACATACATGAAACCAGCCCTATCACATTATTCCTTTTTCTGTGATCTTTAGATAAAATACTTTTTTTTTTTTTTTGAAGTATATATGATTGGCTGTCAGGTTGTCTTCCACTGGAAGCTACAAAATGTCAAGGATTATATTCCATAGATATATTAAACGTTGTGGTTGTTAAACATATTGTCCATCTCTCCCAGCACTGTTTGTGCATCCTAGTCCATCATGATTATTTACATAGAGTCCTTGTTTGGCATGTAATGAACTCCTGGCAAATGTTTCTGGATAAATTTTAACAGTAAAAAATATCTATTTTCTTTCATAAAAGTTTCACCGAAATCCCTGATTGGTAGCAAACAGAAGGAGGTAGTGAGGTAAGAGAAATTTACCATACTGTTTTAGTTTGCCTAGGCTGCTGAAAGCAGACACCATGAAATGGGTTAGATTAACAATGGGAATTTATTAGTTCACAGTTCTGAGGCTGAGAAAAATGTCCAAATCAAAAACAGCTGCCAGCGATCCTAGACTCCTCTGTCACATGACAAGGCACATGGTGGCATCTGCTGCTGGGTTTCCTTGCTTTCAGCCTTTTGCTACCATGGCTTTCTCTGTTTGTCTGAATTTTTATTCTCTTATAAAGGACTCCAGTAAGAGGATTAAGCCCCACTCTGGGCCCACCTTAACTGAGATAACCTAATCAAATGGTCCTACTTAGAATAGGTTTACACCTATAGGAATGGATTGGCTTTAAGAACATGACTTTCTGGGGTACATGTAGTTGTAAATCACCACACATATGTTGTGTGCTTATGTATATATAGCTTTTGTATATTGTGGTAGTGTTTGAAGGATATGTATTTTTTAAAGATTTTATTTATTTCTCCCCCTGCCTCATTGTTTGCACTCTGTGTCTGTTCATTGCATGTTCTCTGTGTCTGCTTGTCTTCTTTTTTTAGGAGGCACCAGGAACCAAACCCAGGACCTCCCATGTGGGAGAGAGGCACACAATTGCTTGAGCCACCTCCACTCCCTGCTTGTTGTGTCTCTCACTGTGTTTCCTCATTGCATCAGCTAGCTGTCTTGCTCGTTTTCTTTAGGAAGCACTGAATGCCAAACCTGGGACCTCTCATGTGATAGGTGGGTACCTAACTGCTTGAGTCACATCCACTTCCCTGGAGCATATGTTTTAAATTCTTTCCTCAATTAAGTCCAAGGTTAAATACTGTATTTCATAATAAATTCCATGCTGCTAAATATATCTTAATCCCACCTTTCAAGGCACATCCAAGAGCAATAGAAAATGACATTTTCTATCTACTGAAGGATCCTTTTCAAGTCACTGTGTTCACTATAGCTCCTACACTCTGGCCCCACTCAGAAAACTGATTTCTCTACTTCCTCCATAGTGGCCAGTAAATGGTGGTCACAGAATTTTTATATGACATTTGGGAACCACATTCTGTTTTTGATAGCACTTTATCAATTCAATTTGTCTACCACGTGTGTCTTAATCTGATTATAGTCTGAGTTCTGTCAAATTGCTCTGAAAAAGTAGCTTTATTTTTGTAGCATTTCTAAAGGATTGGAAACTTGCCTTAAACTGCTGCATTAATTCAGTGATTACAATACATGACACCTATCAACTCATTTTCCTCAATGCCTATAATACATCAGGCAGTACACATCAGATGCTTGTGCTTACAGTATCTGGAAGCCAGAATTATTTTTGGATAAAGTACAATGATATTATAAATGACTAGAAAGTATTCAAATATGTCCTTAAGAAACTCAAAGAAAAAGTGTTTCTCTAAATAAATCCAATTCCATATATTAAGGTTATTGGAAATCTAGAAAATAAATAATGTTGCTAACTGAAAACTCTCTTCTTTGAATGTTTCTGGGGGGATCTGAGGTCTAAGATTTTTTCCCTTTTTGGTTCTGGGAAAATATGCTGTAACATATTCCTGTGGACTCTGGGCTCAAATCATTCTCTAACATTTACATTTCTCCTTTCAGCTGATTAGCAGGTGAAGCTGATATAAAACCCTTGAATAAATATCTTACTTAAGTGGGGTTGATTTACTGGGGCTTAGTAAAATTAGGTCTTCTAAGGGCTCTCACAGCAAAATTTCCCCCAGAAGCATCATCATTGAGGTTAATTATACCTCTTCACCCTGGAATCTATAACACATAAGAATTTTGGTTTAATTTCATTTAAATGCTACCTGTTTCTTTATAAGCTAGTTGGAATAAGCCAACACATAGCAAGACATAATAAATAACTATAGAATATATCCATTTTTCTTTCCTATTGGGTTTCTAAAGGTCAATGCCATGTAGCAAGTGGTACACCCCAGGGCTCAGTTTCCAAAGATGCAAGCTGGGAAACATTAAATAAAGGGTAGGGTGACTAAATTATCTCCTGGAGGAATAGCAGTGTTTCTTCTACAAGGGAAAAGCATTAATCCCACTTCTTAGGGGGTAAGCATTGGGCAGAAAATAAATGTGTGATCAACGATAACTATCAGAAGATTTGGACTTTATTAATGTCTTTGAGTAATAGCTACTTACAAGCTGAGCCCCATTAAAATATGCTGTATATACAGAAAACTGACTTAGAGATAGAAAGAAGGTGTAAAAGATAAATGCTAGACTCAGATTTAATAACTGAATGGGATTATGTGGTAATACCTCTAAATTCATATGTAGGTCAGTTAGGAAGTTTTGGCTCCAAATGAAAGGCTGCCCGATCCAAACTGGTAAAATACAATGGAAGTTAGTGGCTTTACTTAACTGGAGGTCCAAAGGTAGGTTGGGGTTGGGGAGTGATTAAATAAGCAACTTTAACTCTAGAGGTCTGCAGTTCTTACCTTTGTTCTCCTCTAGGTGTCAGAGTCACCAGAGGCCTGGGAAGAAGATAGCAGTAGTGCTCTGGGTCTCATATCTACTCATGACAAGTTCCCCAGGAAGGGAGAGGTGGTTGCTTCTTGAAGTCTGCCTGGAAAGGTAGGAAAAAAACATTCCTTTTCTTTTATCTCATTGGCCCACTCATGGACCCGTCACTGCAAAAAAGAGATGGAATTGCCACCCTTTAAACCAATGGGGCCCATCTCTAGATCTGGGGCTTGGTTAGCGTGAAGACCCAACAGACCTGCATGAGGAGGGCTAGAAGGAGTGGGCAATGGGTAAGTAAACAATAGAAGTCAGCAGAGCTGGTAACCCCAAGCTCTTCCTGACAATACCATGGGATAAATTACAAAGCCCTCTGCGTAAATAGAGAAGTGACAGAAATTTTCCATTATACAGATATTATATCTTGAAAAAAATAACCAAAATTTTCATTTTGGAGCCCTGCTCTGGTTAACATTCCCCATGGACAGTCCATGATGTGGAGCTATATTCCCAAGTAACCGGCCTTTCTCAGTAGGTTCTATTAGCTAGCTGACTGTCTATAAACACACACATACTTTTTCTTCTCTTACCTCTGTGCCTAAATCAGATTAACTGCCCATATACCTACATTCCCTTGAAGTCCCCTTCTTTCCTTCCATTCTCAATCTCTGACCCTTATCACATGCCTGTTGAGTTACAGCTATTCTATCCCTGTTCCTTTTCTGCTGCAGTGGGAAGGGAAGGCTATGGGGGGGGTTGGAACGAGGTAGAAATTTGGCTTCTCTTTCTCCCTCTGCTACTAGACATCATAAAAATAAATGAGAGAGAAGTAAGCTAAAACCCCAACCCAACCCAATTGAGGCTGACAAGTCCAGAGTAGTCTGCAATATGGCCTAGTGGTTGAAAGCATGGATTCTGGAGGCAAATAGATCAGGTTTGAGCTCCAGCTCCAGAATTTACTAGTTTTGTGCTCTTGAAAAAGTTCTTTAAAGGACTCAGAACCCATATCCTCATTTGTAAAATGGGAATAAGAACAGTACATATTACTCCCAGAATTTTGAGGCTTATTACAAATCTTTTTACCATTTAGTCTTAGGAAGCACCATGTTCTATTTCCTTCCTTTGTTTGAGGAAACTCCCTTTTCTCCCCCTCTGCTGCTATGAATAGTAAGAAAGTTGCATTGTGCACATGCCCAATTTCTGTATGTCCCCCCTAGCACTAGCTGCCCATTGCCCAAAAGATGCTACTTCTATGCCTGTTGCAGCTTGAGTTTTCCCTCTGCTTTCTCTGGGTCTATCTACACCTGTGCACCCAAGGTCAATCCCAGTTGGCGTCTGTGGGATGTGGACCTAAGATGGTGAGTAATGAAATAAAAGAGTGGGGGGGAGGGGAGGGTTTTCACTCCTGTAAAGGAAACATAACCTTTCCTATTAGTGAAAAGCCCAGAAACTTCCACTTTAAGATTGTTCACTTTCCATGTGGAAAGGAGTAGCTGGATCATATGTTCGCATCTGGGCACATGTTGTGGCATTCCAATGGACATGATTATTATATTCCATGCCTTCCTCTATAGCTTTCTGTGGAGTGCACAGAGTTTGGGGGCCATCTAATATCCAGCACCCTATTTCTGATACCAGGGAATTTCTAGGCTTTATGTAGTCTGAAATTTAAACAAGGTAAGTTTCCTTTAAGAAAATGAATGTAGATTATGAATACAAAAATCATCAGATTAAGAAAAAGAAACACAACATATTTTCTTTAATGAACTGCCTGACACTCCTAGAATACTTTCTTTCCTACATTTTTGGCTGCATACTCTGTGATGATTCCTTCATATATGATTCCCATTGAAATAGAAAGATAATTCAATCTTTCCTCTAGGATGGCAGCTCAATTATTGATACTTTATGAAATATTCTTTCAGCATCACAACTCATCATAAAGTCATGTGAATTGTTAAGATTGTTATCAAATATGGGAAAATCACTTTCAATTGTAAGAATTTTCTTCACTCATATAAGATTCTTGTTTCATACATTTCAAACCCGATTCTCCCTTGCTACTCATATGCTTCCAGGCTAATGCCATAGCACACATTCATGTTTTCTGTCTATACCTATGGGCCTCCAACTTCTTGGCAAGACATTGGCTAAATTAGCATAGTGATAGAAATATTTCAGGAAGCCATTCTTATCCCAGACTAACTAGCAATACTGTAACTATACATGGAAATGACTGTGAAGCACAAAAATAAATCTTATTATACCCAAACTAAAAGAATCCCCAACTCAACTGCCCCTTGGCTGAATCCCCAAAATACCTGCAGCCACTGGACAAAAAGGAAGTGTGATAGAAGGAAAGAACAAATGGAAAGAGAGAATAACCATACATGATTGCAGTTAAAATTTCTTACTTTTGCAAATTTTATGAAACATGTAATTATATAACTACCTTGGTAGGACCCCACCCAGAGCCTTGGAAGGGGATCAAGCAAGTGACTGTCCTGAAGATTAAGCTTTATTAACTTTCATTCAGTAAAACCTTTCTTTCCAACACTCTTTCAGTAACTGCTCCTCTGATCTGGTAACAGCTCTTGATTTTGTTTGAGCAACCACCTCTCTCTCATTCTTAGTTCTTTCGCTCCTGTAGAGCTGAATCTGCCTCTAGGACTGGCATGTGACATCGACCTGGCTACCAGAGCCTCCAATTTCCCAGTCCACAGTGATTCGATAAAGAATGATCATGTGGCCCCATTGAACTCAATGAAGCACCATGAGGTTTTGCTGAGTCTTCCTTCTGAACTTAAACAATAGAAAGGATCTAAGTTCTAAGCCACCTCTTGAGCATAAGGAGAAGCCTATTGTGAGAATGGGGGTAATATGGAAGAGAATAGAATCAGGACACAAAAATAGAGAAAGTAATTTCTGATGTCACCATTTGAGTCCCTTCATCAAACATTGCCTGAAGCTGACAAAAACTATGTCTATTATACTTGAGTTAAATAAAAAATTCCTTTTTACTTAAGACAATTGGACTGGAATTTTACATTTTCAACTACAAAGGTCCTCAATTATACCTTCTCTACTTTCTACTTTAAAAACTACTGTCTCCCATGTAGTACCAAAATTATTAACCCCTCACGTCAAGCTTCAGTTCAGGGAGAATTCACCATCTCTAGTTCCCTAAATGCAACAAGAATAAACTTATTTTCCAAAAGCACTTTGCTAAGGAAGTATAACTATCTTAACAAATTTATAGGATTTTCACCAGGTACTTAATCTCATGGAATATTACTAAATGGTATATTCCCATTTTCTAGAAATATTTGAGATATCTAAAACAAGTGGTAAAACACTCTTTTCTCATAGTTATATTAATAATTTTATTTTATACAAAGTATTAAGAAGTAAATCAAATTTTAAGTGTATCATAAATGAAACAATTCTTGGGACCTTGCCGCAAGGGCTAATTTTTATTAACACTAACCTAATACTGAAAGACAGTTAAGTTTATTTAGTTTGTGGTTATATTCACAAAAGGTCCTTTTAAAAAATCAAATAGCTCTGAATTGTGGGAAGGTGGCAGAGTAAGAAGATCCAGGAATTAGTATCTCCACCAGAACTACTATTAAACAGGCAGGAACTGTCTGAATTGACTACTTCCAACCTCTAGAGTCCAGGATAACACTATATTTCATCCAGCAAAGAGCAGGAGGAAGAGGCTGGTAAATTGTAGTAAAGACCAGTGAATTGCTCTATAAGAGGGTTACCCTCACCCATACCCCAATGTCACAGCAGAGAGCATAAAGGTACAGGCAGAGCTTGTTGATGCCAGAGAAGGACATAAAAACAATCTAGAGGGGAAAGATATGGTTCCTGGAAAGTAGAGGGGACATTCAAACCCCTGTGAACAGGGGTCACTAGCTAGAACAAGACCAGGGCCCTCAGCAGGGAGGACCTTGAATATCACATTCACCTTGGGCTGACATTCCTGATGGGAAATCTGAACTCTAAACGAGATCGCCAGCCAATGCAAAGCTAATTTGCAAAGATGATGAACAGTGTTTTTTGCTTAGGTTTTCTTGGTTTCATTAACTCCTGACACTCAAGAAAATAGCTGTTCTATTACTAGCTGGTTACAAACTCAAGAAACAAAACAAGCATCTCAGGGAATAAATCCCAGAGTTAACATTTTATAATATTTAAGTGTACAGTGTGCAAAATATTACAAGACAAAGAAACAGAAACAGGAAACGATGGTCCATCCAATAGAGGAGGGAAAAATCCAGAAAACATCATTGAAGAAGACCAGACTGTGGACACACTAGACAAAGACTTGAAAAATGATCTTTAGTATAGTCAAGGAGATGAAGGAAACAGAGAAAGGAAAAAAGCATATCAGGAACACAATCAATATACTCAAGGATATGATGGAAATTAGAGTGAAATAACTAAATAATATCAAGAAAATAATGAATGAACTATATGGGAATCTCAATAAAGAGGTAGAAATTTTTAAAAGAAACTGAACAGAACTATTGGGGTTGAACACCACAATAATGAAATGAAAAATTCCCAGAAGGATTTCAATAGCAGATTGGAGCCAGCAAAAGAAAACAGTGGCACTCATAAAAATTAAAAGCTGTTGTGCCTCGAAGGACTTTATTATGAATGTAAAATGACAACCTACATACTGAGAGAAAATATTTGGAAACCACATATGTAATAAAGGTTGAATATCCAGAATATAAAAAGACACCCTTCAACTTAACAACAAAAAGGCAAACAACCTAATTTTAAAAATGGGCAGAAGACTTGAATAGCTATCTCTTGAAAGAAGATATACAAAAGGCCAGAAAGCACATGAAAAGATGCTCAAAATCATTAGCCATTAGAAAAATGTAAATCAAAGCCACAAAGAGATACTATTTCACACACGGTCTAATGGCTGCTATTTAAAAAATAGAAAATCACAAGTGTTGGAGAAGATGCAGAGAAATCAGAACACTCATTCTTTGATGATGGCAATGTAAAATGGTGCAGACAACATGGAAGAACATTTGGCAGTTCATCAGAAAGTAGAGAATTACAATATGACCTAGCAATTCCACTACCAGGTATATACCCAAAATAATTAAAAGCAGGGACTTGAGCAGATATTTGCACACTGATGTTGACAGTGACATTATTTACAATTGTCAAAAGATGGAAGCAACATAAAGTCCATCAACCAATGAAGGGATAATGATATATATACATACAATGGAATATTTTTCAGCCATAAAAATTGAATATAGTTCAGATACATGTTACAACATGGATCAACCTTGAAGACATCATGTTGAGTGAAGTATGCCAGACACAAAAGGACAAATATTGTATAATCTCACTAATTTGAAAGTATTAGAGTAAGTAAAGTCAGAGTCAGAATCAAGAATATAGGTTGCCAGAGGAAGGAGGGGGCGGGGATAGGGAATGGGAAATTAAAGTTTAAAATGTACAGCGTTCCTATTTGGAATGATGGAAATGTTTTGGTAATGGATGTTGGTAACAGTAGCACAAAATTGTGAGTGTAATTAACAGCAATCAAACATATAGCTGAATGTGGTTAAAACGGGAAATGTTAGGCTGTATATATAGTAACAGAATTAAAAAGAAAAATCTATGGAACCACACTACCCAAAAAGCAAACTGTAAGTCAACCACAGAATAGAGTTAATAGTACAATTATAAAAATGTGCTTTTCTCAATTGTAACAACTATTCTACACCAATGCAATGCTTTAATAATAGGGTGGTACATGGGAATTCTATATTTTATGCATGATTGTTCTGTAAAACCATAACTTTTCTAATAAAGGAAGGGAAAAAAAGAATTATTGAACTCAAACACAAGACAGTAGAAATGAGTCAGGCTGAAAAGCAGAAAGGAAAAAGAACTCTAAAAAAGTAAAAACTGCAAAACTCCTCTGGTATACCATCAATATACACATTATGGGAGTCCCAGCAGGAGAGTGAAAAAGGGGCAGAAGGATATTCAAAGAAACAATGACAGAAAACTTTGCAAACATAGCAGAAGGCATGAATATGGATGTCCAAAAAGCCCAGAGAACACCAAACAGGATAAACTTGAAGAGAAATACTCCCTGTTACCCACTGATCAAACTGTGAAATGCAAAGCACAAGGAGAGAGTTCTGAACACTACAAGAGAAATATCAATTCATCATGTACAAGGCAGTAACAACTAGATTAAATACCAAATTCTTGTCAGAAACCATGGAGGCAAGAAGGCAATGTGTTTAAATATTTTAAGCACTGAAAGAAAACAATTGCTAATCAAGAAATTTATATCCAGCAAGACTTTTTTAAAAATAAGGAGAGATTAAGACATTCTCAGATAAACAAAACGTGAGGGAGTTCATAATCCCTAGAACTATCCTACAAGCAATGCTAAAGGGAGCTCTTTAGACTAAATAGAAAGGGTATTAGACAGTGATTCAAAGCTGCATAAAGAAATAAAGTTGCCTGGTAAAGATAACAATATGGATAATTATAAATGCCAATATTATTGCACTATAAAAGTTTTGGTATGTAATTCCACTTCTTAATTCATACAAGTGCTAAAATACAAATGCACAAAAAGTTATAAAAATCTGTGGTAATACTGAAGTCACATTGTTATCAAAGCATATATGAATGTTATATATTTAGGATATGCAAAATTAATTCCATGGTAACCACAAGGAAAATATATTAAAAATATATCCAGAAAGAAATGGGAAGGGACTCAATATGGCACAATACAAAAATCAAATAAATACAAAATAGGCATTAATAGAAGAATTGAGGGGAAAAGTTTAAGACTTACAATGACTAAATAGCAACATGGCAGAAGAAAGTCTGCATTATCAGTAGTGAGTTTAAATGTAAATAGATTGAACTCACCAGTCAAAAGGCAGAGATTGGCAGATTTTGAAATAAAGTTGTTAAAAAAAAATAGAATGGATAAAAAAAACATGACCCAACTATATGCTGTTGTAAGAGATTCAACTTAATTTCAAAAACATAAGTAATTTAAACTAAAAGGATGGTAAAATGTACCATATAAATAGTAACTAAAAGAAAGCTGAGGTAGCTATATAAAATATCAGATAATATAGACTTTAAGTAAAAAAACTGTTAAAAAAGATAAAGACGGCCATTAAATACTGATAAAGTGTCAATTCAACAGGAAGACAAAGCAAATATAAATATATATGCACCTAACATCAGATCCCCAAAATATATGAGGCAAATACTGAGAGCTCTGAAAGAATAAATAGATGGTTCTACATTAATAGTAGGAGAATTTAATACACCACTTTCAATAATGTATAGATCATTTAGACAGAAGATCAATTAGGAAATAGAAGGCTTGAACAATACTCTAAACCAACTGGACCTAACAGTTTATACTTCACCCAACAGCAAGAGAATGCATATTCTTCTTGATTGCATAAGGATCGTTCTCTAGGATATACCATATCTTAGGTCATAAAACAAGCCTCAATAAAGTAAAAAATATTCAAACCATATAACAATGCATCTTCTCTGACCACAAGGGAATGAAGATAGAAATCAATAATGGGGGGGGGGTGAATGGAAAATTTAAGAATATGTGGAAATTAAACAACATACTTTTAAACAACCAATGGGTTAAAGAGGAAATCAGAAGCAAAATTAATAAATATCTTGAGGCAAATGAAAATGAAAATACAACATACCAAAAATAGAGTGCAGAGAAGGCAGTGCTGAGAGGGAAATTTATAGCTCAAAATGCTTACATTAAAAAAGAAGAACGTCTTCAAATCAGTTTCCTCAAAACTGAAGAAAAAGAAAAGCAAACTAACCCCAAAGCAAGCAGAAGGAAGGAAATAACAAACCTAAGAGTGGAGATAAATGAAATAGAGAATAAAAAAACAATAGAGAGGGAAACAGATGTGACTCAAGTGATTGGGCTCTTGTCTACCATATGGGAGGCCCTGGGTTCGATTCCCAGAGCCTCCTAGTGAAGGCAAGCTGGCCCACACCAGAGTGCTGACAGCCTGTACCACAGAGAACTGATGCAGCAAGATGACACAACAAAGGGAGACACAGAGGAGAGACAGCGAGAGATGCAGCAGACCAGGGAGATGAGGTGGCTCAAGCAACTGAGTGCCTCTCTCCCACACCGGAGGTCACGGGATCCGTTCCCAGTGCCTCCTAAAAGAGAAAATCAGGAAGAAAAGACAAGCAGACACGGAAAGAACACACAGCGAATGGACACAGAGATCAGACAATGAGTGCAAACTACAACAAGGGTGGTGGGGAGAACACAAACACACATACACAAAAACAATAGAGAGAATCAACAAAACTGAAAAATAGTTTCTTGAAAAGATCAACAAAATTGAAACACCTTTAGCTGGACTGATGAAGAAAAAAAAAGAGAGGGGCACAAATAACTAAAATTGGAAAGGAAATGGAGGGCATTACTATCAACTCCATTGAAATAAAAAGGACTCTAAGAGGATAGTGTGAACAACTGCATGCCAATAAATTGGAAAACCTAGGTGAAATGGGAAAATTCCTAGAAACACACTAACAACCTATACCGACTCTAGAAGAAATATATATCAACACAATTATAAGTAAAATATTGAATCAGTAATCAAAAACCTCTCAATAAAGAAAATTCCAGGACCTGTGGACTTCACAGGGGAATTGTACTAAACATTCCAAGAATTATCACCAATCCTGCTCAAACTCTTCCAAAAATTTGAAGAAGAAGCACTCCCTAATTCATTCTCTGAGGCTGACATCACTCTCATACCAAATCCAGATAAAGTTGCCACAAGAAAAGAAACATACAGACCAATATCCCTTGTGAATCAAGATGCAAAAATCCTCAACAAAACACTAGCAAACAAAATCTAATGTGACATTTGAAAAATTATGCTACTGATCAAGTGGGATTTATCTCATGTATGCAAGTGGTGTTGAACATAAGAAAATCAATTAATAGCCCACATTAACAGACTGACAGGAAAAATGCACATGATAATTTCAATTTATGTAGAAAAGATACATGACAAAATCCAGCACAACTTCTTGATAAAAACATTCAGAAAATTAGGAATAAAAAGAAACTTCCTCAACATGATAAACAGAATCTATGAAAAAATGCACAGCTAACATCATACTTAATGGTGAAAGACTGAAAGCTTTCGCTCTAATATCAGGAACAATATGAGGACACCCACTCACACCACATTCAATGCTGTACTGGAATTTCTAGCCAGATCAATTAGGCAAGAAAAGGAAATAAAAGGTATCCAAATTGGAAAAGAAGTAGTAAAACTTTCCCTATTTGTAAATAACATGATCTTATACACAGAAATTTCTGAAAAATCCACAGCAAAGCCACTAGAGCTAATAAGCAAAGTGGCAGGGCAAAAATCAGTAGTGTTTCTATACACTAGTGAGGTGGTTTGAAGCTGTATGTACCCCAGAAAAACATGTTCTTAAATCTAATTCATTCCTGTGGGTGAAATCCATTCTAAGACCTTTTGATGAGGTTACTTAAGTTAAGGTGTGTCCCTTCTCAATCAGGATGGTTCTAAATCCTATTACTGGAGTCCTTTGTAAGAAAATGAAATTCAGACACATAGAGAGAAAAAAAGTCAATGGAAGCAAGTAGCTGAAAGGGAACCCAGAAGAGAAGGAAGAGACCTAGAGTCACTGCCATGTACTTTGCCATGTGGCCGAAGGGCCAAGGATTACTGGCAGCCAGTGTTTTGGAAGAGAGCATTGCCTTGATGATGCCTTGATTTGGACAATTTCCCAGTCTCAAAACAATAAGCTAATAAATTCCCATTGTTTAAGCCAACCCATTGCACAGTATTTGCTGGAGCAGCCCAAGAAACTAAAATAACTAGTAATGAACAATTGGAAAAAGAAAAGAAAAAAATTCTGTTTATAATACCAACTAAAATAATCGAATTTCTAGAATAAATATATCCAAGGATGTACAGGACTTGTAGTCAGAAAACTACAAAACATTTCTGAAAGGAATCAAAGAAGACCTAAATAAATAGAAGGATATTCCGTGTTTATGGACTGGAAGATTTAATATTGTTAAGATGTCAATATTATCCAAACAAATTTATAGATTCAATGCAATCCCAATAAAAATCCAACAACATTCTTTGCAGAAATAGAAAAGACAATCATCAAATTTACATGCAAGAGTTAGGGGCTTCCAATAGTCAAAGCTATCTTGAAAACAAAGAATGAAGTTGGAAGACTAACACTTCCCAATCGTATAGCTTACTACAAAGCCACAGTAATCAAAACAGCATGGTACTAGCATAAAGACAGAAATATAGACCAATGGAATTGAATTGAGACCTCAGAAATTAGCCCTTACATTTAAGGCCAATTGATTTTTGACAATGGGGCAAAGACCATTTAATTGGGAAAGAATTGTCTCTTCACCAAGTGGCTCTGGGAAAACTGTATCTCCATTTGTATACCTTACACAAAAATCAACTCAAAATGGACCAAAGGCCTAAATATGAGAGCCAGGACTATCAAACTCCTAGAAGAAAATGTAGGGAAGCATCTTCAGGATCTTGTGTTAGGCAATGATTTCTTAGATTTTACAGCCAAAGCACAAGCAACAAAAGAAAGAAAAAAAAAAAAAAGAGGGCCTCATCAAAATTAAAAACTATTGTGCAAAGGACTTTATCATGAAAGTAAAAGGACAACCTACACAATAGGAGAAAATATTTGAATACCACATATCCAATTAGAGTTTAATATCTAATATATATAAAGGAATCCTTCAACTCATCAACAGAAAAAACAATCCAATTAAAAATGGGCAAAAAATTTGAATTGATTTTCTCTATAGACAATATATAAATGGCCAAAATCATATGAAAAGATGTTCAACATAATTAGCTATTAGGGAAATGCAAATAAAACCACAATGAAATACCTACCATTTCACACCCACTAGAACAGCTACTATTAAAAAAAAAAAAAAAAAAACTCAGAAAATTAGAACTATTGGAGAAGATGTGGAGAAATAGGAACACTCATTTCATTGCTGATTGGAATGAAAATGGCACAGACTTTGTAGAAGATGGTTTGGTGGTTACTTAGAAAGTTAAGTATAGAATTACTATATTACCCAGAAATCCCACTACTAGGTATATACCCAAAAGAATTGAAAGCAGGGACTCAAACAGATATTTGCACACTGATGTTCATAGCAGCATTATTCACAATTGCAAAATGACAGAAGTAACCCAAGTGTCCACCAACTAAAGAGTAAATACAATGTGGTAAATAAGTAAAACAATGGAGTATTATTCAGCCATAAAAAGTAAAGGTACTGATGCATGCAACAAAATGGATGAATCTTGAAGACATCATGATGAATGAAATAACCAGACACAAAAGGGCAAATATTGTATGATATTACTGTTATGAAATAATTAGAAGAAGCAGAATCTAGAATTCTGATGGATTGGGAGTAGGGAATAGGGAGTTAATGCTTAAAACATACAAAGTTTCTATTTGGGGTGATGGCAAAGTTTTGGTAATGGATGGTGGTGATGGTAGCAGAACACGTGAATGTAATTAAAAAGACTGAATTATATATTTTAAGGTGGTTAGAGGGGGAAATGTTAGGTTGTATATATGTTACTTGAATAAAAATTTCTTACAGAAACCCATGGAAATTTAAAATACAAACAGTGAACCTTGGATTAAACCATGGACTATAGTCAATAATACAAATATAAAATTGTGCTTTCATCAATTGTAACAAATGTACCATACCAATGCAAGGAGTTAACAATAGGGTGGTATATGGGACCCTGTAATTTTATGCATGATTTTTCTGTAAACCCACAACTTCTCTAATAAAAACAAAATCTACCAGCTCCTTCAAACCCCAAAAAAGCAAGTGTGCAGAATGCATGAGGCTGGTGATCTCAGTCAGCACAATTTCCCTCATCACATGTGGAACCTGAGCAGGTCTGATATGGGATTCTGGCCTCAGAGCCTCCCTGTGGCTGCAGAATCCTCCTAGACCATCATGTTCATGAACTTGTCAGAGGCCTGGGAGTCACTGGAATGCTGCTCTGGCTTTTCTTTAACCTACAGTCCTGTGTCCACAAAACCTTACCAAATGTGAAGAAGAACTGGAGGAACACAACCCATTTCATCCTCTTTTTACTCTTTTATGTTGCTCCTCTCATCTCGGCCCCAACAGACCCCTCCAATACAAGGGACTCACTTTTTGGATCCATTGGTTCCTCTCTTAACCCCTAATCCCCTTCTGAAATTTCTTCTATTTCACCCTTTACCATAGTCTTGATACAGTAACACTTGGGGCATCTAGGCTCCCGCTAACCAGTCATGCTTTTGAGGCAGGTACAATGGCATAAAAGGGCAGTTTGGAGTCAGTTGAGACTAAGGAGAGGAAAATAGAGTACACAGCACAGAAAACAATATATCTCATAGAGCCTAGATTTCTAGCGCTACCACAGCTAGCTAACTACTCAAACAGGCAGACCAAATCTCCTTCCATGCTCTGTCTTATAAGTCAGCTGTAGCCTAACCTTAGGTCTAGGACAGACTCATCAGGGGCCCTTTCTGGGATACTATTTTCTTGTTCTTGGTTTACCATTTTTTCCTGTCCAGGAACCCAGAACCAATCTCCTTAGCATGTGATCATCAGCTTATAGACCTTCTCATCCCACTGCCCATTCATGATGCCCACACTTGGTTCCAGCCTCTAACTATGACTTCCACATCCCAGCTGACTGATAACGGGAGTGACCTTATCTTTGTTGAAATTCCATCTCTCTCATTCTTAGGTCTTAACACAGTAACAATAAGCACATAAGAATACCACAGGAACCCTGATATAGCCATTCACACTCACCAACATCCCCCTCCCTTTCCCTTCTCATCACTGTCATTCTCCCAGATTCTTCTACTAGACAACTACCTCAACCCAATCCTTTTCTATCCTCTCTCTAATATCCCCAGGCTGTCCGTTCACCAAGAGTCTCCATTGTAAATACTTCAATCAAAAGCTTTTGCCTCAGTTATTTGGGTAACCAGCACTTCCACCTATGGTTGAAATAGTCCATAAAACTTAGAGTGAAGGGAACGTTTCCCCCTTCAGTTTCTTGTTTTGATAAGCAACAAAATCATAAGCAGTGTGATGAACAGTGCAATAGCTGTCCACTGTACCTGAACTCTGTGAGTTATAGAGAGAACTCTGCCTGGAAGCAAGCTGTGTGACAATGGGAAATAAAATATCTAGGCTGTAGTATGTGGCTTGTGGAAGAGCAGAGTAGGAGACCAGAATGGACAGGGAAACCCAACTTACGGCAGAATGCCCTCTTGCCTTGCTCCTTGTTCCCACACCTAGAGGACTGGATGCTGATCCCATCCACCCCTGTCCACTAAGATATGCACAGATGCCAGATTCTACCTTGTAGAAGTCCTTACCTCCGGCTGACGGCACTTCTCCAATGGCCCAGAGCTGAAGGAATCCACACTGTGGACATATCACCTCCTGGGAAGCCAAGCACAAATAAAAAGTTTTTACACTGACCTAGAAATCGTGTATTGCTGTGTATAATATATAGATTCTTTGGGAAATATTAGTTATATGTTCCATGCCAATGATTTTGAAGAAAACTTTATGGATGCAAACTGTTATTAAATTTAGAGCAGTATGTTGAAATCTGGCTTCCAACTCTGATTATTTTTCTCAAATTCTTTTGCTTTATTTTAAAGTTGAAATGTACATGCTCTTCTACCCTTAATGCACATACAGTTCTGCTTAGGAAATTTGGTTCCCACTAACTAATGAAAGAGGAGGATCTTCCTCCACCATAACCAGAAATCCCTTTTGATCCTTACCAGACATTTCTGAGAGCAATGATGGGCTACATCCAAAGTCAAGTTGCCTTTCTCTCATTGCCAAAGAGCACAGGAAAATACTATCAACTATCATACTACAAAGCTGTTTTAAAGATAAATTTCATTTCCCACTGAAGGAAATGGTGTTATATTTGAGAATATTTGAATAGCATATTTCATAGTGAACTCTTTCTATTCTAAAAGAAAAAAAAAACAGGCTTTTCTTTAAAAATAAATATTTCCTTCTCTTATAATACACTGTGTTGTTTTTATATTATGAAAGTAACATTGCTCACTTTAGAAAATTGTAAAGATGCAGGAAAGTATAGTGAAAAAAATTAAAATTACATGTAATTCCTTGCCACCATTAACGTGATATACCTCTTGCTACTGTTTTCTATGCATATTTGTTTATCACAGATTTCTATAGGTTGCATGACAGAAACCCATTTAATCTGGTTTAAACAAAATTTGGAATTAATGTAAAGTATTCTATGGAAGCCAAGGGCAGCTGGACCTTTCATGGAACTAGCACTGGAAATTGGGGAGCAAACAGGAACTTAGGGAGCACAGGTTATGTCCTTCTCTCTTTTCATCATCTGGTTTTCCTGTTTGGGTATGCAGATAGTTAAACATGACCACCCCATGGGTCCCAACTCTACACCGCCTTTTTCTTTTAAGTACAACCCTGGTTCCTGGGGGATTTTATCTGTTTTGCCAAGCTTGTGATAGAAGTCCACCCTTGGTGCGATCACCTGTGGTGAGGGAGCAGACACATTCGTGGCTGCTGAGTGGCCAGCTGTTAGTGTGGGTTGTGGGCCATTACTCAGAGAAAGAGAATCGTCCTCTGGACAGAGGCCCTCAGAGTTTATAACCAGGGGAGCGGATATAGCTCAAGTGATTGAGCACCTGCTTCCCACGTATGAGGTCCCAAGTTCAATCCCCAGTACCTCATAAAAACAAAAAATCCAGCTCTCATTGGGGGAGCAGTTGTAGCTCAGTGGTTGAGAACCTGCTTCCCATGTACCGGATCCTGGGTTCATTCCCCCGTACCTCCTAAAAAAAGTTATAACCACTACTTCTATTATTACTACTACAGAGACAAGCACACCTACAAAAACATATTACTGCTACTGGAGATCATTATGAATATGAAGTTATAAAATCTGCCATTTTAAAAAAATTTCCAAGCATTCTAAGATAAGCATCTCTTCTATATGATTATAATCACTTCCAAAACACCACTTCTAAGAGCTGTATGATATCCGTTCTAATGGATATAACATATTTTAGTCGTCCAACAATTGAAGAGTGGATGTTTAGATCCTTCTCCACGTCTTGTTATCATAAATAATGCTCGAATAGACAGACATCTTAGTCAATTTCCCCTTCATATTGGAATGCTCCTAAAGAATGGGGTCTTAATAGTGGAAAGACTGAGGATGCAAAACTTACTAAAACTCTTGATTCACACTGCCAAGTTGTTTTCCAGAAAGATTGTACTAATTTATATTTTATACAGAAATGTCTAAGAGTTCCCATTTTGTGGAGTGTCTATTAGGTAAAAGGGTATCTAATTATCCAGAGATATTCTCTTTGATGAACTATGCTACTATGTCAAGACAATTTTATAGAGGCTATAGAATTTATCCTGACAATTTTTTAAAAAGTAGAAATCCAGATATTACCTGCTCCCTATATCCTGCCTAACAGGGAATATATATTCTAGCCTCCCTCCCTACATCCTGCCTAGCTGTTAGGGACTGTGTATTCTGAAAAGCCAGGGCACACTGGCCACTGCAGGATGATGTCTTTCCAGTGTTAGCACAGGGTAGAGGTGAAGAGAAGGCGCTTCTGTTTTGACACGTGTTTCTCGGGAGCAATGATGAGCATCAGGTCCTTAGTGAATGCCAGGTCAGACTGAAAGTCATCACAAATTGGCCACCAATCAGGAGAAAGTCCTTCTGCAAGCCAAAAAGGAGGACAATCCAAGGGGGTAGAGGGAGGCTGGAGGCAGAGTCTCAAGCTCAAATTCCTGCAAGGGCCAGGCAGTTAAAGGAAAGGAGTGGAGCAGGTTGGAGTGTGGGCAGAGGCAGACTGGAAGGCTCATGCCCTATATAAAGCCTCCTCTTTCAGCTTCATTGGAAATAGCTTGGAGCTCTAGGATTCAAACTCTTTTTAAAGAAGCCAGAAATGTAGATTTTTATAAATGACTTCCACATTTTATAGTTTTAATTCTTTAAAAACTGTGTGTTGGGAAAACATGCCTATGGTCTAGATATGGCCACAAGCCTGTGACCTCTGACCTACAGCAGCATGGAAGCTGAAGTGTAGTTACCTGCTGTGGTCTTTTATGTGGTTTTCATGACCACAGATCATCGTCTTGCTGGAAACACTTAAAGTTTCATGGAGAAGGGAGAGGGACAAGCCAGACCAATGTGAAGCTGGTTGGAAGTTCCAAATGGGGAGTGTTATTGTCTGTAGGTATCAAGACACTAGAAAGAGCAAGCATATGAATGGAGAACGTCCATTTTAAAACAGAGAAGGTAACTTTACCTAGATCAAGTCTACATCTTAGAAATGCTGAGTATTGCCACAGTCCTGTGCAGATTCTATCCTCTATAGATGAATGAGCATCTGAAATAATGTGTTCAGGCAATTGATTTCACTGCCTAGCACCAGCAAAGCTGGAATCTGTGACTGTTTTGTAATATATCACTTCAGCATGTAGAAGAGTGCCAGATAAGACATCAATTGGTGATGTTCATGTCTAAATATAGAACCAAGCCTAGTTAGTGTTGCCCTTCAGATTCTATTTCCTCTTTTCTTTGCTATCAGCCAAGTGCCTGGGATCATCATAAATATGATTAAAAAACAAAAGCCTGTGTCTAAGAAGGAAAGCTGACTTTCTGTTGGAACAGACTGGGGTGGAAATTGGTGAATGTGGCTGTTTTGACTGGCTTGCTTGTTGAGGCAAGCATTAGCCACCCCATCTTTCTTCATCTCAGCCAAGCCATGGCCTTACACAAGAAGCCTTTAGATTCCCAACAACATTGGGAGGCCAGTGTTCTGCCTAACATGGGGGAGAAGTTAAGGAAACTTGGGTAGAATATTTTGTCTTTTAATTAATGAAACTGAAGATTTAATCATTTTCTCAAAGTGAGAAAGAAGGGATAAGGCTAGGACTCTTTTCATTTCCAGGAAGTCAGACAAAAGACCACATAGTCTACAATAGCTTTGGACCAGCTTTAACTATCTACCCTGAAAGAGTTCCATAAAATAGCACATATATAGAGGCTTCTGGGGTGTAAAAATTACTCTGCTCACTTGTGATTGTTTAGTTTCTTATTCGGTTTGATGTCTGTTTCTTCCTTAGCCTGTGAACACTTGTAATGCCTGCACCCAGCATCCATACTAGGTGCTAAATATGTACTGACCATATTAAATAAATTTTACTGGACAGTCTGACACTTCTCTGGTAATGGAAATCCAAAGTCCCCACAATCACCTGCCATTCAGGGCAGAGTTTCCACACCATGAAGCTCACAGCTTCTAAGCTCACCCAGCCCACATTCTGCCAGCTATTCCCTGGTCACCATATGCTATTCTGAATTGGACCTGGGCTCTCCCAGACACCTGGAGACTTGCCTGGATGGTGTTTATCTTGGTGTCTAAGTGTTCCATTTTCTCAGCAGTGCCAAAAACTCAGATTTCAATTCCCTGGATCAGGGTCCTTTCTTTTAAAACATTCAACGGCTTGCCTGTAGGCACAGATAGGGATTTTATAGAGGCTTCTCAAAAGGCAATGCTTTTGGGAAGCGGCTGTGGCTCAATCAGTAGGGCTCCCGTTTACCATATGGGAGGCCCCAGGTTCGGTTCCCGGGGCCTCCTGCTGAAGGCAAGCCCGCTCGCATGGCGTGGTTAGCTGACCCAGCGAGCACAAGCAGCAAGGGGGGGATAAATGAATAAATAAATAAAATCTTTAAAAAAAAAAAAAAAAAAAGGCAATGCTTTCCTTCTTCCAGAGCCCATTAACTGACCCACTGCCCCTTGCAGTTTCTGGAGCAGTTGGTTGCTTCCAGACCTTCCTATCTTCCCTCTCTGGGTGACGTCATCCTGGAAGGGTGGAGGTCGCCATGACTCTAAGAGGGGCTGCTCCTGGGGGCAGTGTTTAATCTTCAACAGCTGGTTATCGCATATGAAAGTCCAGCCACAATACCATGTGACATTTGACCATGACACTCACAATTCAAATTAGAGTGGACTTGGATTACGTAATTCTGAGCTAAATATTTCCTTCAGACATGAATCTGGCTCTCCTGACTCATTGAGATCAGGGCCTTTTCTAAGAGTTGTTTTTCTACCTGGAATGATTGATTTGTGCTGCTCTATCAGTTCCTTTTGTGCTTAACAGGAGAAATTAGCCAGACCAGGGGCTTGGGTCAGGAATATAGTCTGCCATTATCAAAATGAATAAAGACACATCAACCCTTGGCAATTTAACCCTTAATCATATAAGAAATTTTAAGAATTTATGTGGTTTAAGATATAAAAACACAGTGATAGTTTAATTTTGTTCATTATAGGACAATTCTGTTCAGAATCCCATAACAAGAGAGTCTATAAGTTCTAAAAGAAAAACAAAATCCATCAACCTTTAAAGAAATAATCAGTTTACAATCTCATCTCACTTCCCACAGCAGAATAAATTCTAAATAAATTGAAGAGTTAACCATAACATTAAAATTATAGATTTAAAAGAAATGAATATGAATCTAGGATAATAGAAGAAGAGAAATGTCTTAAGTGAAAAAGCAATAGGAGAAATTGTAAAGAAAAGATTGAATATTTACATAAAATTTTAAACACTGCTGTGCAAAAAACATAATTGAAATTAAAAATCAAACAACACACAGGAGAAAACTATTATACCAGAAAGGGATATATATGAGTTAACATACTTTCATGAGAAAAGCAATAAAACAAGAACACCTAATAGGTAAGTGGGAAAAGGAAAATAACACTCTCAATGACAAGAGAAAATACAAATATATAGAAAAATGTCCCACCTTGTATTAATCAAAGAAATGAAAAAAAATTAAAAAACTTCTACCCTCTTAACTCCTTTCATTATTTACTTATTCAATCAGTGATTCACACAACAAGACTTTGTTAGACAGGCACTGACAAGATGATGAGGATCTAGTGATTAGGCCCCCAGAGTCCCAACCCTCAGTGAGGCTTCAGTCCCGTGAAGGGAAAAAGCCTCAAGCAGCGAAAAGAGGCACAAAAAATAAAAATAAAGGAAGTGGTTAAATATACCTGGGTCAGGAAATAATTTCAGAACTACTTCACATCATTAAAAATATGACTGCTGGTAAGTATTTGGTACAAACAAGCCTTTTTATATGCTGCAAATAGTAGTATAAGTTATTACCACGCTTTTGGAAAGCAATTTTAAGAACTCTTTCTACATACTCTGACCCAGTTATTATTCTTCTGGGCATCTAGTCAAATGAAATGGGTTTATGTCCAGAAAAAAAATTTATAGACAAAGATTTTCAAAACACCATTAGTGATCATTGTAAGAGCAAAAGAGTGGGAGAAATATAAATGGCCAAAGTATGGACAAATTATAGTTCCTTTATTTAATGAGACATTATATGACCATTAAAGATAGATTTCAGAAAAGCATGATAAAGGGCAAAATTTGAAATCTGAAATTGTATCTATACTAAAAACTATGTAGTAAATTAGCCACAGCTAGACATACACTTGAATGGAAATTGCATAAGTGGTGTTTGGATAGACAATTGTGATAATGGTGTTATTCTTAATTTAATTACTTCATAACTGTGAAAGGATTATGATCCCTATCCCATTGCTTCTGAGTTTAGCCACGTGATGTGGTTTGACCAATGGAATATGACTAGACGTGGCATGCACTCTATCCCAGGAGAAGTCTTAAATATAGTTGCATATTTGAATTCAGCCTCATGCACTTCTGCCCTCTGCCACAAGAATGGCACGTCCAGACAGGCTGCTCCTTCAGCCTGACTCTCAGAATGAGAAGACACAGGTCAACCAGAGGCCCTCCTATAACATGATGAGGGAAATTAATGTTATTAAAAGTCTCTAGGTTTTGGAATTATTTGTGGTTTTGGTATAAACTGACTAATACAGAATCTTTGGTATTTTATTTGTTAGAACACAGTATTTTCAGAAAATTTCATAAGCTTTTGATGATTTTCAAATGATAGTTTCAAATATAAACAATTACTTTTGCCTCAAAACTGAGAACAGCCCTGGAGGAAAATGAAATAAGTTATTTTCAAACAAGATGGAGGATGACTATGGGAAATTATCATGACATATCCCGAGGACTTAAAATTTCTTCTTAAAAAAAAAAATAACTTTTTTTTTTTCATTCTTAAACCTAGTTTACTTTTGTTATTGAAAATGGTGGGAAAAACCATTTGGGACTGAGAATTGGAAACTAATGAAGATCCAGGTCCAGAAACAATTTACATCTCTCTAAAGTGCATTTTTCTTCTTACTACCTCATTCTTTCCAATTAATATTCTCCTCATTACCTTGAAATAATAGGACTCAGCTCTGCCACTATTATGTTAGCGAAGAGTGCACTGGCTTTGTCTGTTGGCAGGAGTGAGTGACAAGAAAGAACCCCTCATATTTAAAGTACAGAACCAGCACATAATAAATAGCAAACAATACTCAAAATGCTCTTTGGATACAGAATATTTTCTTGCCCCGGAAGTGAGAATAAGAACCTGTCTATAAACTCACTACTGCCAATAACATATATAAAATAATGTATAGGACATTTTATCTGAGGGAGAAAAAAAATAAAGAGTTGGACAACCTGATAGTCATAATTTAGCACTGAACCTGGGAAGACAATGAAAGGTGAACCTTTGGCAAGCATAAACAAGAATACTACAATTATCGTAATTTGATGGTAATGAAAACTGGAATGTATGCATTTACTTAAAGTGTGATTTAGTCTTATGCATTCTACTAGGTAAAAAGATATAGTAGTGAATTAAATGAACCGGCGTCTGCCTTTCCACACCTTTCAGAGAATGAAGTTCCCCTGCCTTCATCTAACATATAGCCCAGGGAAAAAGAAGTTCAATTAGTTAGAAAAACTGGTTGCTATGGGAGGACACACGAGGAGCAAATTAGCTAGGAGGGAGTCAGGGAAGGCTTTTCAGAGGATGCAAGGACTAAGCTGATTTTCAAAGGATCAATCCAGTTACCCAGGACAATAAGGGTATGAGAATCTATGGTGGAGAATGTTCCAGGACCAGTGAATGGCATGTTCAAAGGTGAAATAGGACATGGTACATTATAGGAAATTAAATAGGTTCAGTGTAAATGAAGAAGTTCAAGAGAAGGGGCTGGAGTGGTGGGCAGGGACCGGATCACACAGGAATTTATGAGTCATGTGAAGGAGCTGGGGCTTTATCTTAACAACAGTGGGACTTCTGGATAACCAAGATCGGGGCATAAGACATTCAAGGTCCCGTTGCCCCATAGAATCTTTGAACAACTAGCAAAATTAGTCAGAGCCATCTTCCTCAAAACTCTGGAAAACAGTTAAGGGTGTCATTAACTGGGCAAGTACCAAACCAAGAAAATGCAACTTTAAAAACACTGTAGAAGTGGCTCATGAAACCCTTGCTGATCCCTCCCCAACTCTTCCTCTGTGAGGTGTGATGCCAGCCTACAATCTAATTGTGGATCCAAGGCTTTATTTCACAGGGAGCAGAGTAGCCCCTATGCACAAAGGAGATGACTGTATGTCAGTGCCAATCTTGGGCAGAAGCCTGGGGAACTGAACCAGGACACTACTCTCTGGCTTGCCCTCCCAGGACTTGTCCTGCAGGTAGAAGCAGCTTGCTGACAGCTAAAGCAGTTTAAGAAACAATTAAATCAAAGGGCACCCTGGAGGGGAGGAATCTGTTTCATAGGGAGTAGAGGGGACATTTGAATATCTGTTAATGGGGAAATCCTAAGGCTAGCAGTACAAGCCCAGGACAGGATGCAGGCCTAGAAAAGACTGAGAGGACCTCTCAATCCTTCATATAGGGCTGATCTTCTTGATAGGAGGGCTAACATTTGAAGAAAAGCACTAACAAGCACACGATTTTCAAAGACAGTAAAAGTTGTTTATAATGGGTTTGATTTTGTAGGTCCTGGAACTCAAGGAAATCCCTGTCATGTCACAAGCTGGATGTCAACTTAAGGAACAGAGAACTCAGGGACTAAAGTTAGTGCTTTAAATATTAAAATGTACAGTATGTAACAAAATACTACAAGCCAGACAAACAGGAAATGATGACCCATCAAAAGGAACAAGATAAAATTCTGGAAACCAACAACAAAGGCCAGACTTTTTACATGGCAGACAAATACTAAAAAAATGACCCTCAATATGGTCAAACAGATAAAGAAAAACATGAAAAAGAACTAAAGGACATCAGTAAAACAATAAATGAACAAAAGAGAATCTCAATAAAGAGAAATTTTTTAAAGTAACCAAAAAATACTGGAATTGAAGACCACAATAAATGAAATTGAAAATTCTTAGAGGGTTTCAACAGATTAGAGCTTTCAATCAGTAAAATTGAAAAAACAATTGAAATTATTCAGGTTGAGGAGCACAAAATAAAAAAGAATGGGAAAAAAAAGTAAACAGAGCTTAAGAGACCTATAGGTCACCAACAAGCATACCATATACCCATTATGGGAGTCCCAGAAGAAAAAAGAGGGAAAGGGGCAGAAGGAATATTGAAAGAAATAATGGCAGAAAACTTATCAAATTTAACAAAAGACATGAATATACACATTCAAGAATCTCAAGGAATCTCAAACAGGATAAACTTGAAGGGAACCACACTCAGACATATAGCAGTCAAACTACTTAGCAAGGACAGATTTCTGAAAACTACAAGAGAAAAGCAATGTGTTATGTATAAGGCAGCCCTAATAAGATTAAATGTTGATTTCTCATTTAAAAAAAAAAAATCAGTGGAGGCAAGAAGGCAGTGGGAAGAAATATTTAAAGTACTGAAAGAAAATAATTGCCAACCAAGAATTTTATATTCAGTACGATGTCTTTCAAAATTGAGGGGGAGGTTAAAACAGTCTCAGATAAATAAAAGCTGAGGTTCATTGTCACTAGACCTTCCCTGCAAGCATGCTAAAAGGAGGTGTTTAGACTGAAAGGAAAGGGCAGTGGATTGAAGCAGCATAAAGAAATAAAGACTACCAGCAAAGGTAAAAATACGGGTAATTACAAATGGCAATACTATTGTATTGTATTATATTTTTTGGTACGTAACTCCACTTTATACTTCTTACAATTTCTAAAATGCATAAAAAAGAATAACAAATCAAAAGTTTTGGATGCACAATGTATAAAGACACAACAAGTATAACAAAAAGGTGTGGGGACAGAAGGACACAGAAACTATGTATATGCTATTGAAGATAGATTGGTATCAAATTAAGTATAATTGCTACATATTTAAGATGTTAAATTTAAACCCTATTGTAACAATAAAGAAAATATCTGAAAATATATATATACAGAAAGAAATAAGAAGGGCCTCTCAAGATAGTACACTAGAAAAAGTCAAATAATTAAGAGAGTAGAAATTAATGGAAGAACTGAGGAACATAAAAAGTATGACCAACTAACAAAATGGCAGAAGAAAGTCCTATATTATCAGTAGATACTTTAAATATAAATGGATTAAACTCTCCAGCCAAAAGTCAGAGATTGGTAAAAGGGATGAAAAAAACATGATACAACTATTTGCTGTTTACAAGAGGCTCATCTTAGATTCAAAGACATAACTATGTTAAAAGTGAAAAGATAGAAAACAATATTCCATGCAAATAATAACCAAAAAAGAGCTGGAGTGGCTATACTAATATCAGATTAAAAGGGCTTTGAGTCAAAACTGTTACAAGGGGAAAATAAAACTATTGTAGTAGTTTGGTATTATTTATAAATTCCAAAAATTGATACTGGATTATGTTTGTAAATTGGCCTGTTTGCACATTAGATTGTATTAGATTCAGAGATTTCACTTTAACTTGATTAAATAATGACTGAGGCTTTGATAGGGCCATGTCTATAGGACGTTGAGCCCCTTGGTGGGTGGGGACTCACAGAGAAAGCTACACAGCAGAGCAGAGGAGTTAGTTGGAGTTTTGATGTTGAGGTTTTGAGCTGGAGCCCAGGAAGTAAGCACACAGAGGAGTAGAGCAGCTGAGCTCAGAGAGAACCAAGCACAGGGAAGAGAGGAACCCAGGAAGCCTGAACCCCTGGCAGACATCAGCAGCCATCTTGCTCTAACATGTGGCAACAGACTTTGTTGAGGGAAGTAACTTATGCTTTATGGCCTGGTAACTGTAAGCTTCCACACCAAATAAATACCCTTTATAAAAGCCAACAGATTTCTGGTATTTTGCCTCAGCAGCACCCCATGGCTGACTAATATAGAATTTGGATCCAGGAGTGGGGTAGTGCTTTTGCAATTACCAAAATGCTAGAATGGTTTTATAAATGGGTAAGGGGTATTTTTTGGAGGAATTGTGACACGCTTGGTAGAAAAGACCTACAATGCTTAGAAGAGACTGTTGATAGTAATATGGACTCTAAAGAGACTTTTTATGAGGCCTTAGAAGTAAATTATGAAACTATTACTGGAAACTGGAGGAAAGGTGATCCGTGTCTTAAAGTTGCGGAGAACTTAACAAGATTAACTCCTAGTGTTTTATGGAAGGCAGAATTTGAAAATGGCAAGCCTGAGCATTTAGCTGAAGAACTTTCCAAAGTAAACTCAGAGAATGCAGCTTGGCTTCTCCTTACAAGTTGCAGCAAAATGCTAGGCAAAAGAGATAAGCTGAGAACTGAACCGTTGGGCACAAGGAAAACAGAAACTGATTCCGGAACTACCAAGACTCTGGAAATCAAGCTCCCAGAGGATAGTGCCCCATTTAAGGACTTAAATAAACTTGGAACTTGTAAATCAGGATTGAAGATGCAGTTATCTAGGAAAGACTTTTGGAAAGTCTTACTGTCTGATGGCTTGGACTCCTGCCTCTTGCATGCTAAACCAACAAGATTTTTGAGAGAGCTGTATGAACAAAACCACTGTCAGCTTGGACAAAAAAGGACATCGATGCCAGAGATGGAAGGGGAAACAGTTTTAAGAAGAAAACCATGGAAGCTGAGAGCTGGAATTAAGATATCGCCTTGGGCCAAGAGAGAAACCCCACCCCATGTGTACAGAGAGGGTGCGTTTGCCCTGGCAGTTGAAGAGGGTGGATGGATGTTCCCGTCAGATGTTCAGGTGGATTTTTGCCACCCCAGGGTACAGAGAGGGTGGAGCACATTCCTCAAGGATTAGGGCAGTTAAGGTCACCACCCCAAAAGTCTGAGTGGGGTGCGCCTGTCCCCCATGGATTAGGGAAGGCCATATCATCAACTCATTGCTCTGACAGGTTTGAGCCTATATGCCAAGTTAGGGAGGATATTGTCTTCACTTCACTGTACTAGGGGGGTTAAGACTCTAACCCAAAGATTGGGTAAAGTGTGACAATCACACCAATGCTCTTGGAGGATGAGGTCTGGAGATTGGTCACCACCCAGATGCTTGATGAGGGTGGAACCAAGAAAATGGCCATTGGGTAAGCCTGTGGAAAGGGTGGGTCCCCATTCGGCCCCAGGGAGAAGAAAACATCATCTTAAGAATGACTCTCAGATTTTTATATGTAATGAAGTATGCCCTGCAGGTTTATGGAACTGCTCTGGGCCCATGACTCATGTTTCCCTCCCAATTTCTCCTTATTGTAATGGAATGTTTATACTTTGTCTGTCCATTTGTGTACTGGAAGCAGATTGTTTTGTAAGTTTCAGAGGTCTACAGCCAAACGGGACTTTGCCCCAAGACAAACTATTTCTTTAAACTGATTGTGATATGATTCTGTATATAGCATTGTTACTGAAATAAGGTTTTTTGAATATTGTAATGTCTTTTTGGAATTCAGAGGGTGGAGTGTAGTAGTTTGGTGTTATTTATGAATTCTAAAAATAGATATTGGATTGTGTTTGTAAACTGGCCTGTTTGCACATTAGATTGTATTGGATTCAGAGGTTTCACTTTTACTTGATTAAATAATGATTAAGGGGGAGCAGATGTGGCTCAAGCAATTGGGCTCCCATCTACCATATGGGAGGTCCCAGGTTCAATTTCCAGGGCTTCCTGGTAAAGGCAAAAGCGGGCCTGCATGGAGAGCTGGCAGCCCATGCAGAGAGCTGATGCAACAAGATGATGCAACCAAAAAGAAACACAGAGGAAAAAGACAATGAGAGACACAACAAACCAGGGAGCTGAGTGGCTCAAGCAATTGAGTGCCTCTCTCCCACGTCAGAAGGTACTGGGATCGGTTCTCAGTGCCTCCTAAAGAAAAGATGAGAAGAGAAGACAAGCAGACACAGAAGAACGTGCAATGAATGGACACAGAGGACAGAGAGCGAGCACAAGTGGCAAGGGAGGGGGAAATAAATAGAATAAAAATAAATCTTTAGAAACAAAAACAAAATAACGATTAAGGCTTTGATTGGGCCAAGTCAGTAGGACGTTGAGTCCCCGTCCCCTTGGTGGTGGGGAATCACAGAGAAATCTACACAGCAGAGCAGAGGAGTTAGTTGGAGTTTTGATGTTGGAGTTTTGAGCTGGAGCCCAGGAAGTGAGCACACAGAGGAGCAGAGCAGCTGAACTCAGAGAGAATCGAGCCCCAGGAAGAGAGAAACACAGAAAGCCTGAACTCTTGGCAGATGTCAGCAGCCACCTTGCTCCAACATGTGGCAACAGACTTTGGTGAGGGAATTTACTTATGCTTTATGGCCTGGTAACTGTAAGCTTCTACCCCAAATAAATACTCTTTATAAATCCAACAGATTTCTGCTATTTTGCATCAACACCCCTTTGGCTGACTAATACAACTATGTATTGATAAAAGGGTCAATTCAACAAGAAGACATAATTATAAATATTTATGCAGCTAACAGCAGCAAATATGAAGCAAACATTGACAAATTTGAAGGAAGAAAAATATGGTTTCACATTAATAGTAGGAGACTTGAACACACCACTTTTAATAATGGATAGAATATCTAGACAGAAGAGCAACAAGGGAAAGAAAAATTTGAATGATACTATAAAACAACTCAAAGTAATACATACACACACATATATACACACACATATGTATATGTGTGTGTGTGTATAACACTTTACCTAGCAGCAGCAGAATACACATTATTCTCTACTGCACATGGGACATGGGTTACCCTGCAGGATAGAACATATGTTAAATCACAAAGCAAGTCTTAATAAATTTTTTAAAATATTGATAACATACAGTGTATTTTCTCTGAACTCAATGGAATGAAGCTAAAATCAATAACAGAAGGAGAACTGGAAAATTCACAAAAATGTGGAAATTAAACAACACACTTGTAAATAACCAATGGGTCAAAGAAGATATCACAAAGGAAATCAGAAAATATTTTGAGGTGGATGAAAACAAAAACACAACACACCAAAACTTATGGGTGCAGCATAGGCAGTGCTGAGTGGGAAAGTTCTAAATGCCTACATTTAAAATGAAAGTTCTCAAATCAGAGCCCTAACCTCACAGCTGGAGGAACCAGAAAAAGAAGAGTAAACTAAAGCCAAAGTGAGCAGAAGAAAAGAAATAAAGATCAGAGCAGAAATATTTTTTAAAAATAGAGAATAAAAAATAATAAAGAGAATCAATGAAAACCAAAAGTTAGTTCTTTGCAAACATCAATACATTTGACAAACTATTTATAAGTACACTGACATATAAAATAAGAGAGAAGATACAAATAACTAAAATCAGAAATGAAAGAAGGGAGATTAAATCCAACCCCACAGAATTGAAAAGATTATAAGAGGATAATATTAAATTCTGTACACTAAATTACATAGCCTAGATGAAATGGACTTATTCCCAGAAACACAGAAACAACCTTCACTGACTCAAGAAAACCTCAATGGATCAATAACAAGTAAAAAGATGAAATTGTTAATCAAAAATCTCCCAACAAATAAAAACTCAGGACCAGATTGCTTCACTGGTGAATTTTACCAAATATACCAAGATTAATTAACACAATCCTTCATGAACTTTTCCACAAACAATTGGACTGGAGGGAACACTTCTCAACTCAGTGTATGAGGCAAACATCACTCTAATAACAAAATCAGATAAAGCTACCACAAGAAATGAAAATTACAGACTACTATCCATTATAATATTGATGCAAAAATCCCCAAGAAAACACTACCAAAAGGAACCCAACATTACATTAAAAGAATTATACACCACAATCAAATGGGATTTATCCCAAGTATGCAAGGGTGGTTCCACATAAGAAAATCAATTAATGTATAGCACCACATTACCAGAACGAAGGAAAAAATCCCACATGATCATCTCAATTGATGCAGAAAATGTATTTTAAAATATTAAGCACTCTTTCTTGATTAAAAACACTTAGAAAACTAGGAATGGAAAGAAACTTCCTCAACATGATACAGGGCATATACGAAGAACCCCACTGCTAACATCATACTCAATGGTGAAAGATTGAAAGCTTTCTCTCTAAGATCAGGAGTAAGACAAGGATGGCACTGCCACCACTGTTATTGAACGTCAACCTGGCAGTTCTAGCCAGAGCACTTAGGCATAAAATGAAATAAAAGTCATCAAAATTGGAAAAGAAGAAGTAAAACTTTCCCTCTTTACAGATTTACAGATGTCATGATCAGATAGACAGACAGACAGACAGACAGATAGATAGATAGATAATCCTGAAAAATCCACAATAAAGCTACTAGAGCTAATAAACGAATTCACCAAAGTGGTGGCATACAAGATCAACAGACAAAAATCATTATGTATCTATAATCTAGTAATGAACTATCTGTTTTAGATTGCCAAAGGGCTGCTGATAAAAAAGTACCAGAAATGTGTTGGCTTCTATAAATGAGATGCTCTCCCTCCTCTGTATCCACAAAAGGAGAGAAAGAACAACTGTGCTGTTGTCAGACTCTTTCATAGACTGATGTGATAAGGTGCAGGAGACCCTTCACCAGAATATTTATCTTTCCTTTCCTGTGTAATATGGAGACTTGTGTGCCTGTTAGGATTGTTACCAACTTGGCCTGGTCTCTCTCAATATAACACTGGTCTTGGAAGTATAATTTGGAAATTGTTGCTTTCTTCTATGAAAATAATCTTCAAAAATAATCAATAACTGGTTGTCTTACTTGACAATTTGATGCCCTGGTAATATTGTAATAATATCTGCAATCCTAGTAGTATAAATGGTTGTAAGCTTGAATGAATGATGGAAAAATAAAAGCCCATATCTCTTAAAAAAAAAAAAAAAAAAAAAAAAAAAAACATACTTGATTGCTGACCATGATCTGAACTTTCAGCCAATCTTTTTGCTGGTGGAGGATCTTGCTTCAATGTTGATGGCTGCTGACTGATCAGAGTGATGGTTGCTAAAGATTGGGGTGGCTGTGGCAATTTCTTAAAATAAAACAACAATGAGATTTGCCAAATGGATTGACTCTTCCTTTCACAAAAGATTTGTAGCATGTAATGCTGTTTGATAGCATTTTACCCATAATAGATCTTCTTTTAAATTTGGAGTCAATCCTCTTAAACCCTGCTGCTGCTTTATCAAATAAGTTTATGTAATCTTCTAAATCATTCATTGTCATTTCAATAATGCTCAGAGTATCTTCATCAAGAGTAGATTCCATCTCAAGAAACGACGTTCTTTCCTGATCCAAAAGAAGCAACTCATCATCCATTCGAGTTTTATCATGAGATTGCAGCAACTCAGTCATATATTCAGGCTCCATTTCTCATCCTAGTTCTTTTGCTATTTCCACTATATATGCAATTACTTCCTCCACTGAAGTCCTAAACCTCTCAAAGTCACCCTTGAGGGTGGCAATCAACTTCCAAACTCCTGTTAATGTTCATATTTTGGCCTGCTCTCATGAATCACAAATGTTCTTAATGGCATCTAGAATGGTGAATCCTTTGCAGACTGTTTTCAATTGACTTTGTCCAGATCCATCAGAACAGTCACTATTTATGGTCGCTATAGCCTGATGAAATGTATTCCTTAAATAATAAAATTTTAAAGTCAGAATGGATGTTGTGTCAGCAGGCATGAAAACAAT
The DNA here is from genome assembly GCA_026826555.1 of Tolypeutes matacus. Lineage (NCBI taxonomy): Eukaryota > Metazoa > Chordata > Mammalia > Cingulata > Chlamyphoridae > Tolypeutes > Tolypeutes matacus. Next base: position 20,803,287 of record JAKSZT010054487.1, read on the forward strand.
ATTCCTCTCATTGCACGTCTCCATCAAAGCTCTTGGGTAATGAGATGTATTGTCAATGAGCATTAATATTTTGAAAGGAATCTTTTTTTTCTGAGCAGCAGGTCTCAACAGTGTGCTTAAAATAATAATTAAACCATATTGTAAAAAGATGTGTTGTCATCCAGGCTTTGTTGTTCCATTTATAGAGCACAGGCAGAGTAAACTGAACATAATTCTTAAGGGCCCTAGGGATTTTTAAATGATAAATGAGTATTGGCTTAAAACTTAAAGTTACCAGCTATATTAGCCCCTAACAAGAGAATCAACCTGTCCTTTGAAGCTTTGAAAGCAGATATTGACTTCTCTGTAGCTAGGAAAGTCCTAGCTTCTTCCAATAGAAAGCTGTTTCATTTACCTTGAAAACGTTCAGTGTAGCCACCTTCATCAATTATCTTAGCTAGATCTTCCGATCTTCTGAGCTAATTTTTTATTTTTAAAGAAGCTTTAGATTACATAAACGTTATATCCAAAATATAGGGGATTCCCATATATCCCACCCCCTCCCCCTCCCACATTTTCCCCCATTAACAACGTCTTTCATTATTATGGTACATTTGTTACAACTAATGAACATATATTGAAGCACTGCTACTAACCATGGACTATAGTTTACATTATAGTTTATACTTTGTACTGCACAATTTTATAGGCTTGACAAAATGTATAATGACCTGTTATGGAGAGGGCTTCTTTCCTTAAACCTCATGAACCAACTTCTACTAGCTTCAAACTTTTCTTCTGCAGCTTCCTTTCCTCTCTCCTCAAAGAAAGTTGGGGCCTTGTTCTGGATTAGGCTTAGGCTTAAGGGAATGTTGTGGCTGGTCTAGTTTTCTATTCAGACCACTAAAACTGCCTTCATATTAGCAATAAGGCTGTTTCACTTATTCACTTGTTCACTGGAGTAGCACTTTTCATTTCCTTCAAGAACCTTTCTTTGCATTCACAACTTGGCCAACTGTTTGGTACAAGAGGCCTAGTTTTTGGCCTACTCCAGTTTTTTTACATTCCCTCCTCTCCGAGCTTAATCATTTCTAGTTTTTTAATTTTGAGTGAGAGATATGCAACTCTTCCTTTGAACTGATCACCTAGAGGCCAATGTAAGGTTATTAATTGGCCTAATTTATGCTATGTTGTGTCTTATGAAATAGGGAGGCCTGAAGAGGGGGGAGTTGGGGAATGGCTGGTTGGTGGAACACTCAGAACTCACACAACATTTATTGATTTAGTTTGCTGTCTTATATGGATGTGGTTCACGGCACCCTAAAAATTACAATAGTAAAATCAAAGATCACTGATTACAGATTACACACTATATATAATAATGAAAAAATTTGAAATATTGTGAGAATTACCAAAATGTGACACAGAGACATAAAGTAAGTATATACTGTTAGAAAAAATGATGCAGACAGACTCGCTCAACATGGGGTTGCATAAACCTTTAATTTGTAAAAAAAACACAATATCTATGAAGCACAATAAATCAAGGTATGCCTGTAATACATTATATTTCTATTTACACATTTAAGTCCCTTGGATGCTTATTTAATATATTTAAATTGTGTTTCCTAAGTCAGGTAAAGACTAACAATATGTAGCTCTGAGAGACCAAGGGACCAGGCCTTATGTGGTAAGTCAGGCCATCTGTGAATCCTCCAGGTAGTGACCCTACCACCCACACTTATGCTACTTTCACCAGTCTCATTGAGGCTTTGATTCACTTATTAATACTAGATCCATGTAGTTCAGAGAGCAAAAGTAGCACTAACAGATAAAGTAGATCAATGTAAGGACAATTTTAACAGAGTAGGCCAACGATGAATTGGAGTTCCCCCAAATCTTTGAATAACTGTGAAGACAGTTCAGCACAGGCAAAGTCAACCAGGGCCAATGTATAGAGCAGTGATAAGGAAGGCTAAGACAAGGAGCATAAGCTGTCTCAAAACAAAAGAGAAATTATACCCAAAAGCCTCAATGGGAACAACTTCTTCCTAAGTTAAATTTTCCATGGCTCTGTGAATTTAACCTTCATTTGATTTTGCAAATAGCAATGCCATTTGGGCTATTCATAAGAAATTGTTTGATATTTGCTTTCAATGGTATGCTGTTACATATATTTCAGAATCAGGATTGGCCTTGTGGTTCATAATATAACTGTCTAATTAGTAACTGCACTATACTCTCCATGTATCACGAATATTCCTTTCAAACTATTGTCATAGTTTTTCATTATATAGTTGTAAAGTGACTTACATGATATCCATTTCTTCCACCAGGCCATTCTTCTCACCATCATATTCTCAGTGTCTAGTACCTCGTAAATAATATTTGTTGGTTAGCTAGTTGGGTGATTGATTGCACAGAATTGAATGTTTGATTACAGAACTATGAAAGTTTTTGTTTTTACAATATCCCATATTTCTGCAGATAAGGATTTCTAGGTTGTCTAGATGATCCTGATGGATTTTATCCTCTTTCCTTGCAACTAGACATACACTGTGAGTAAAAACTAAAGCTCAGAACAGCTTCCTTCAGATCACACCATAATGGTTAAAAGCATCAACTCTAGAGCTGGACTAGTTCCACCACTTGCTAAATTTGTGACCTTGGTCAGGTTATCTAACCTGTATCCCAGGCTTACCATTTGTAATCTTGGGGTAATAAAAGTGCAGACCTTATAGGTTTGTTTTGGGATTTAAAGTCCTTAGGATGGTGTCTTGCACATAGTAACTGCTATGTAAATGTTAGCTATTACTTTTACATAACTGAAAATAATCTAGGCTTCCTAATTCTTAGGATTCTAAATCCTACCTTCTATTCATCAACACATTTCTGGGCATTCTTTGTGCTAGGTATGATTCTAAGCCCCAAGGAAACAAAAACACTTTAGATATAGTCCTTGCTTTTGAAAAGCTTCCAGTCCAGGGAGAACAAACAAGCATGAGTGCAAGTATTACAGTGATATTATGATAAGTGAGGCTGCTCGTTTAAAAATCCAAGTGCTATGCAAATATTCTTGGTGACCTGATTTTGTGATAATCAGGGTAGACTAAACATTTGCTATATTAGAAACCATGCATGTGTTCCCAGGCCTAGTTTTTCTCCCTAGGTCTGGTTTTTAGAATGCTGGTGATAAATTAAGCCTGATTTATTATATGACCATCCTGTATGGGAAAAGACTGTGATTTTGGATATCTTTGGTCAATCTTAAGAGATATAGCAGGGGGACAGATGTGGCTCGGGTGGTTAGGCATCCGTCTCCCATGTGGAGGGACCTGGGTTCAATCCCCAGGACCTCCCAGTAAAAATTAAAAAAATATAGAAGTTGCGTGGGCAACCTGGCCCCGTGCACGGGTGCGCTGCCAGCCCCCATGAGCGGGTGAGCTGCCAGGCTCCGTGAGCCATGCAGCAAGATGATGACATAACAGGAGAGTGATACAAGGGAGAGCCAAGACGAGACATGCCGAAAAACCAGGAACTAAGGTGGCACATGCAGTAGAACACCTCTCTCCCACATCAGAGATTCCGAGGATCGAATCCCAGGGGACAGGAGGAGAAGGATGAGAAGAGAGGACAGGAAATGGACACAGAGAGTTGCCCAGTGAGTGGACACAGAAACAGCAAAAACGGGGGAGGGGGTAAAATGGATAAAAGTAAGTAAGTGAATAAATAAATCCTTAAAAAATGTATAGGGGAGGAAGATATGGATTATAGTTAGTAGTAATACTTTGATGATGCTCTTTCATGATTTGTTAACAAATGTTTCACAACAATGCAGGATGTTTGTGGGGGTGTGATGTGTGGGAGCCCTGTATGATGTTATGCATGTTTGTTTTGTAAGTTCACGATGTTTACTGAACTCTTATAGTTTATGTATGTTCATGTATGAATGATATACTTCAATAAATTTTTTAAAAATCCAACTGCTCCTGGAATATAGAGGGCAAAATAGCTAACTCTGCCTGAGGCAAGGTGAGCGGCACCTAGTAGAAAAGATGACATCTCATTTGGGCTTTGAAGGAAGATGGATTGGATAGGTGTGGCAGATCCACATTACAAAAACCCCTTTTCTTTGATAACAGGACTTTACTTTTTCAAGAACCTCAAAGAGATCCCCTGATCTTATGGTAAGATTCCATGGGATGTACAAGGATTGATTTAATCTGGTCCTAGCATTCTGTCTTTGTCTATCAATTTGTCCAAGGGTGGGCATGTAAGGTTGAATTATATCTAATTCAACCTCCTGGGAAAGACGGTCCCTCCTGAACAAGCAGACAAAGCCTTACAAGGAGTAGGCTGTAGTTTGCTTTTCTCTTCCTCCTCCTCCTTGCCTGGTATATAGATGTGATACCTGGAGGGAGCTGCAGCAGGGGTGAAAGCCTGAAGGAAGATAGTTAACAAGCATCAGAGCACAAAGCATGAAGGTAAAAAGAGTCCCTGTCCCTTACACTTTTGTGGAGTTGCTGAGACAGCTCTGAACTCCCTAACTTCAGTCTTGTTAAGAAATTTACACCCTGGTTTGTTTAAGCCACTCTGGACTGGTTTTCTGTTACTTATACCTGAAAGCATTCCTAACTAACACAAAGAGACAAAAGCAGGGATGTATTTTGAGCAGAGCAAAGTCTGTGCAAAGGGTCTATTTTATCTAAACATAGGTCGGAAGCTACTCTTTGTGCTATTGTTGTCTCAACTTTCACGTCTACCTACGTTTAAAACCCCAAAATACATTTTCACTATTTGGCTTTAGATACTCAACTTTTCAAGACTGAAATTAATAAAAAGTATATTTTGTATTTGCCTTCATTTTTGCCATTTATGTCACTTTTCATTTTCAGGTATGTGTAGAACTAAAATTTCCATCTACTATCATACACCTATCTGAAAAACTTAATTTAATGTTTCCTGTGGCATGTGTCCACTAACAGTGTATTCTCTCAGCTTTTGTTTATTGGAAAAAGGATTTTGCCTTCCCTTTTAAACAAAGATGTCCGTGGGTATAAAATTCTGGCTTCTATAGCTTATGGTGGTAATTCTGCTTTAATTCTTACCTTTAATCCTCTCTATATATGTTTCTCTTTTACCTCTGTCTTCAAGATTTTTCTTTTTATTTGTGGTTTTTAGCAGACTGACTCTGAAATATCTAAGGATGTGTGTTTGAGTGAGAGAGAGAGTGAATATATGTGTGTGTGTGTGTGTGTATGTGAGAAACCCCCTTCTCTTGTGTGTGAGCTGGAACTAATAACTTGCTTCTAAGGAAAGGAATATGGCAAAAGTGGTGGGATATCACTTTGGCAATTAGACTATAAAAGACTGTGACTCTGCCTTGCATATAGTTTCTCTCTGACTCCGACGAACTGAGGGTGGCTTCTGTAGAACAGCTAGCAAGGATCTGGAGCCCTCAGTCCCTCAGCCTATATGGAACTGAATTCCGCTACAAACCATGTGTGTGAGCTTGAAAGAGGACCCTTCCCCAGCCAAGCCTTGACATGAGTGAGGCTTAGGCTGATACCTTGATTGCAGCTTGTGAGAGACTCTGAATCAGAGGACTCAGCTAAGCCAAGCCTGGTTCAGATGCCTGACTCAGAAACTGTGTGTGATAATAAATGTTTGCCATTTTAGGTACTAAGTTTTAGAGTTTTCTAGGCTGTAACAGTTATCTAAAACAGCCACAGAGGGGTCTGCTCCAATCTCTTGCCATGCCCCCAATCTTGTGAAAATCTAGCAAGGGCCCATGGGAAAACCTTGTGTTGTGGCTTCCAGGGATTCTCAACTGTCCTGCTAGCCCACATCTGCCTTTAAACATTTATTAAAATTGTAGCTGCTTTCTTCTTACCCGCTTTTATGGCAGCTTCCTGTTCCTCCCATGCTCTGGCAGAGGTGCCCCATTGCTCCTTGGAAGAGTTGCCATTCCTTTGGATTCACTTCACCTGGTTGCCTTGAGAGCCCAGCTCTGATGGGCTCAAGAAAAGTTATGATTTTGCACAGCTTCCAGCCTTTTCCCATTGTTAGAAGGCAGTGACATTCTCCTACAGCTTTCTACATCCTCCTTGAAAGCTTAACCCATTGCATTTCTTTCTTAAAATTTAAACTCTTCTGATGCCCTCTGTATACCTTCCCTTATTACCTAGGGCTGGATGGAAATTTATTCAAAATCATTTGGGAGGCTCTTTTCCCTTCTTCAATGAGATCATAGAAGAACCTCAGGCTTTCAGAAACCGAGGGGCAGGACCCCTTTAGTACTGCTCCACTGGCCACAAGCTGCTGTGGTTGTTCTATGGTCCCCACCATCCACTTGGGTCCTCTATTGCTCTAGCAGCCTCAGAGGTTCCCTCAGGTCTCTCCTCCCTTCGGACCACAGGGTCAGCATCCCCACTTAGAGGGCTAAGTGCCAGAGGAACACATCTCTACTACTTCACCTTTCTTTGTCTCCCCAGTTAGGGGGAAGTTCAGACTTCTTTCCAGTCCAATTCAATCCTTTATCCCTCTCTCTTCTCTAACCCCTTCCCCCCAAAAAGGGAAAAATCTTTCATAAGTTTCTAGTTTCCAATTTCATGAATTCTGTTATTAGATGATTTAAATAAAGCATTCCGGTCTTCTGGGAGGTACATTTTCCCATTCTCAACCCTCCCCCACCTCTTTTTTTCTCCCACTAATCTCGAACTCTGTATAAAGTTGCACTCTACAGAAAAGACAGGCAATAATTTTACAAAATAAATGTCATTGTCATTTCAAACCTGGCTATGATTTAATTCGGAGATCCTTGTTTATCAAGGTTCTTGCCATTTTCAAGGAGCACTAATGTAAATTCAAATGAGCTTTAAAAAATGTTTTACAAGAGTCCATTAAAATACAACATGCCTTTTTTCCCCTGTATTTTGTTTACTATGACTGGTGATCACCAACAGAGAGTTTTTCTGTAAATCTAATCTTTCTCTTTTTTAGTCAGACCACTTTTCGAGGCTTCCATGCACAAGGTCATCACAGAAAGTGTTTACAACATAACAGTACTTCACCATGAAAGTGCTTAGGACTTGACATGAACAACATCTAGAATATCCGACCCTTCAATAAGCTGTAACACAACCAAATGATGGGATTTTTTTCTTTTGGTCTTTATCAAAGCCTTGATATTGAAAATATCCTTAGAAGTGGGGGTTTGTATTCAAAATCATGTGATGTTAAACAGAAGCATTTCAAAAGGACTACTACAAAAAAACTAAAAACCACCCAATGTTTCCACTGCTAGAACTATCAGGAAAGCAGGAATTCTTCCCAAACTTTCCATCAATTACCCTTTAGAATTCAAACTGCAGCAGAAACCACAAAGTAAGCTTATCAGTAAGGCACAGGGAATACTCCTCTGAAAACATTCACACCATCTCATAAAACTTCAACCATTCTCAGTTTCATTTTCTAGAAATGAAGTCATTTTAACAGCTTTGCAGATAGAGACAAAATCATCAATTTGGAGAGGAAATTGAGTCAAAAACATCTCATGATTTTATATTTCAGTTCTTTTACTTGAACTCCTCTCCCATCCCAAAGGACTGTCAGTAAATTATTAATTTTTTTTAGTGACACTATGTTTGAACACTAATAAACATATCAAGTGAACTTGGGTGTTGGGGATTGAATCATGCTCCGACAAAAAACATGTTCATGTCCCAACACCTGGCCCTGTGGGTGTGAACCCATTTGAAAATAGGACCTTTGAATGTGTTAAGTAAGGTGTGCCCACACTGAATGCAGGTGGTCCTCAATCTAAAAAGCTGAAGTCCTTATAAGCAAAGGAAATCGTGCATAGAAAGAGAAGCCCTGGAGAGAAGCAAGAGGCTGGAAGACAATGGAACCCTGAAGAGAAAGGAGATGATGCTACCATATACAATACTATGTGATGGAAAAGCCAAAGAATCACAAACACTTCTGGCCAGCCAGAAGATACCACCCCTGGAGGAAGTAAGTCTTCTACCACCTCTGAAACTGTTCCTGTTGTCAAGCCAACCTGTTGTTTGAAATTTGTTTAGCAGCTGGGCAACTATGCTACTGCTTTGATTAGGAGTTTCCAAGAAACTGAAGTTACAAAAGAGGCAACAGTGCTCATTATTTTACAAGGAGGAAAAGGTACTTTTGTTCCAATTTATTATGTATTTTAACTGGGCTTAGTTTTATCATAATTCACTCCAATTAACTTTGCTTTTAAGGACTATTTTGAATTTCATAATAACATATCACAAATGTTTAAAATACAACAATTTATATCAAAAGGATGTTTTTCTTTTTTCCTCTCCTCCAAAAGACCTTAGACAAATCTGAGAAGTACCTTTAATTATGAGAGAATCCTATATAGAAGAAATTCCTATTTTTAAAAGTGTTGATTTTCATAAAGAGAAATTTTTTTCCATTACAGAAATCTTAAGCATTCCAGTCTAATGTGGCTTTTTTTTCCCTAGAGTCCATTAATATGCACGATATGCATGTGACAAATTATTGGTTTGACCACCCATTGAACTGGCCATTTTTAAACTCCTGAGATCTCTCACTACAATGCCCCCATGTTAGCACTGTGAAAATGGCCACCAGAGGCTTTAATATCAAGGTAATCTTTCTATGATGATTGCCATTGTCCAACTGAATAAGAATTGGCAACTTCAAAAATAAGTTTTACACTGTAATTTACTTTATGACTATTATTTCAGCATTACTATTTAAATCCCTGATGTAGAATTAAGATAATTTTGTGTTTATGTTTAAAGCACTAAATATATATATGCAGTCTTCAAATGTAATTAAATTTCTGCTGCTTTATTTTAAGTGCACCCTCTACTAGTATTGGGTTACCTGCTCTGGAGTCCTTGAAGCACCATGATCTTTAAATACTCATCCCTTGTGTCCATTTGTAAATTCAGGCATCGTCATCGCAACAGGATATGTAGGTCTGTTGTGACAAGACATATTAATACCATTTCTTCCATTAGTTATTCTGTGGTGATTTCCATTTTTAAGCTGAATGAAGGCTAACATTTCAGTCCACTAGTTTCAATGGTCATTCCAGAGTCCTAATGGCTCAAGTACTGGCCGTTATTCTTTGTTGAAATAATATCAGATTTGATGAGTAACTATTATGTTAAAGCCTACATTCTAGATGGTACTGCATGTATTATAGACACTGAGCCTCAAAACAACAGTGTGACTTTAATTGCAGTATAACAGATATAAAGCACTTGAGACATTTTTAACTCACCCATCTTTTCCCCTATCAGCTCATGCTATTATTGGTTAAATTTCAAGGTCTGCTCCTGTTTAAGGATAATTGTCAATATCATACACATTGTAAAAGAGATCTTTAATTTCAAATATCTTTGCTTTACTTAATAAACAGAAAAACTATTACGAGTATAAAAAGATATTTTAAAAGTCCAGTGCTGTTTCCTAACTTCTTTCCCACCATTTGAAAATATGGGGGGGGGGATCATATTTTTTTATGATTATGGCATGGTAATTTTAAAAACGTTCACAAATTCTTTGCTATTCCTTCCTTTGAAAGGTGATCCCTTTCCCTTTGAGTGTAAGCTGGACATAATGACTTGCTTCTAATGGGGCTTACTTCAGAAGTGACCATGTGTGACTTACAAGACAAGGTCATAAAACATACTGTGACATCCTCCTTGCTCTCATTCTTGGATTACTTTCTCTGTTGGGAATACAGCTGCCATATTGTGAGTATACTCAAGCAGCCCTGTGGAAAGCTCCATATGGTAAGGAACTGAGGCCTCCTGCCAACAACCATGTGAAGGAGCCATTGTGAAAGCAAATCCTCCAGGTCTAATAAAATCTCCAGGCCAGAAGTCAGCAAACTGTGCATGGGCCAAATCCCTTCCAGGGCCTGATTTTACATGGCCCTCAAGCCTAGAATGGTTTTTACATTTTTTAAAGGGAGACTTTTTAAAAAGTGGGTATGGCGGGGAGAGAAGAATATAAGACAGAGACCTATGTGGTCCACAAAGCCTAAAATATTTACTATCTGGCCTTTTACAGAAAAGAGATGTTGATACCTGCTTCAGATGACTACAGTGCTGCATAACATCTTGACTGGAACCTCATCAGAGAGTGTGAGTCAGAACCATCCATCTAATCTGCTCCTGAATTCCTGACCCTCATAACTGGGAGAGATAATAAATATTTGTTATTGTTTTGAACTCTTACATTGTGTAGCAATTAGTTACACAGCAAATTGTGTAACACATGTGGTCATAATATGAACTCCAATTCACCTTAGCCATCCATTGCCCAAATTTTCACCACTAATTTTTTATATTGAAAAATTTCAAACCTGCATAATACCTGAAAGAGTAATATCGTCAATAACCTTCACTTAGATTCACCAATTGTTTACATTTTGCCATATTGCTTTAGTCAACTAGCTATGACACTTTACCTCTAAATACTTTAGCATACAGCCCCTAAGAAATAAGATATTTTTCCCACATAGTGACAATACCAATGGCACACCCAAGAAATTTAATCTTGACAGAATAGTGTTATCTAAAATAAAGTTCATATTCAAATGCCACAATTTTCTCGATATGTTCTTTATAGCTATGCTGTTTTACGTTTTTGGCCTTATGTGTGTGTGTGTGTGTAGGGCAGGGAGAGGGATCCAGAATTCAACCAAGGTTTGTGCATTGCATTTAGTTGTCTTTTCTCTGTAGTTTCTTTTAATCTAGAGAGACAGTCCTCATATTTTCTTTTATGAAAATGAGATTTTTGAAGAATCTAGACTAGTAGCCTTATAGATGTCCCACAATCTGGATTTAATTGATTGCTTCCACATGATTAGATTCAGGTTTGACATTTTTGTCAAAGACTGTATATTTAATATGTACTTCCTGTTACATTATACATATCATGAGGTACATAAGCTCAGTCTGTCCCATTTTTTGTGATATTTATTTTGCGCACTTGGTCAAGGATGTCTGAAAGATTTCTCCACAATAAAAGAAATATTCTCCTTTGTAGTTACATGTAATCTGTGACCATGTAAATATCTTGATCTCCAAGAACTTTTCACCCAGTTGTTTTAAATTCCATTGACGGCCCTTACTCAAGGCAGGTATCACATTGATGGTTGACAAATGGTGATGTGTAAAAGAATTCTATCATTTCTTATATATATTAAGTAATGCTATATAGAGAACATTTCCCTAAAGGCAAATGACACTGAGCATTTTTCATGTGCTTTCTGGCCATTTTAATATCTTCTTTGAAGAGAGGTCTGTTCAAGCCTTTTGCCCATTTTTTAATTAAGTTGTTTTACTTTTTGTTGTAAGTTGAGAGATTTCTATCTACATATGGGATATTAATCCTTTATCAGATATGTGGTTTCAAAATATTTTCTCTCATTCTGTAAATTGTCTTTTTACTTTCATGATAAAGCCATTTGAGGGACAAAGGGTTTTAATTTTGATGAGGTCCCATTTATCTATTTTTGGTTTTGTTGCTTGTGCTTTGGGTGTAAAGTTTAAGAAACCATTGCCTAATATAACATCCTGAAGATGCTTCCTTATATTTTCTTTTAAGAGTTCAATAATTTTAGCTCTTATATTTAGGTCTTTGACCAATTTTCAGTGATGAGGTAGGGGATCTACCTTTTGCATATGGATATCCAGTTTTACCAGCTCCATTTTTTGGAAGTCATTCTTTCTCAATTGTGTGGGCTTGGTATCCTTTTCAATAATCAATTGGACTTAAATGTGAGAGCTTATTTCTGAATTCTCAATTTGATTCAATTGATCAATATGCCTGTCCTTGTGCCAGTGACATGTTGTTTTGAATACCATAGCTTTGTAATAAGTTTTGAAATTGGAAAATATGAGTCCTTCAACTTCATTCTTCTTTTCCAAGTTGGTTTTGTCTACTCAGGGCCTTTTACTCTGCCATATAAATTTGATTAACTTTTCCATTTCTGCAAAGAAGGCAGTTGGAATTTTGAATGGGATTGCATTGAATCTGTAAATTGCTTTGAGTAGAATTGGTATCTTGATAATAATTTAGTCTTCCAATCCATGAACATGGGATGTCCTTTAATTTATTTAGGTCCTATTTAATTTCTTTTAGCAATGTTTTGTAGTTTTCCATGTACAAGTACTTTACATCTTTGATTAAATTTATTCCTTGATATTTCTATCTTTTTGTTTCTTCTTGGATTTGTATATTCATGTTCTTCATTAATTTTGGGAAATTTGCTGCCATTATTTATTTGAATATTATGCCCCTTTCTCTCTTTATTTTCCTTCTAGGACTCCCATAAAGCATATATTGCTATACTTGATGGTGTTGTACAGTTCTCCTCTTAGGCTCTGTTCAAATTTTTTCATTATTTTTCTTTATCTTTTTCAATCTGACTCATTACAATTGTCTTGTCTTCGAGTTCACTGATTCTTTCTCCTGCCAGCTACAATCAGCTGTTGAAATACTTTAGAGAATTTTTCACTTCAGTTATTGTAGTCTTAAAGTACAGTATTTTTGTTTGGTTCCTTTGTAAAATTTCCATCTCTTTAGAAAGTTTCTCATATTGCTCATGCATCTTTTTTCTTGATATCCTTTAGTTCTTTCTCTGGGTTTTCTTTTATATCTAAGTATATTGAAGTTTTTTTTTTTTATATCTTTGCTCAGTGTTTTAGTTTGCCAAAAGCTGCAGAAAACAATATGCTGGAAAGGGGTTGGCTTTTACATTAACTTATATGCTTGCAATTCTGACACTGTTAAACTGTCCAAATCAAGGCACCATCAAGGTGATGCCTTTCTCCCTGAAGACCAGCTGTTGGTGATTCTGGACTCCTTTCTCACATGGCAAGGCACATGGTGGCATCTTCTGGGACTCTCCTTCCCTCTCCAGGATTCCTTGCCTTCAGCTTCATGCTTCATGGCTTTCTCTCTGCTTTGTGTTCCGTTGATTTCCGCTTCTGGCTTCCAGGGCTTTCCCTCTCAGCTTCTGTGGCTTTCTCCCTGTATTCACCCCATTTATAAAGGACTCCAATAAAAGGATTAAGATCTGCCCTGGGTCATGCCTTACAGAGGTAATTTAATCAGAAGAAGGTCCCACCTGTAATAAGTTTACACCCACAGGAATGGATTAGCCCTATTTCAAATGGAGTAGAGGGAACATGCATTTGAACTCTTGTAAATTGTTAATGGGAAAATCCCTAAAGGCACTAGCAAGAACAGGCTCAGGAAAAGAAGCAGGCTCCATGGATCCACCCAGGCTCAGATAAAACAGAAAACCCTGCACTTCACATTTGCCTTGGAGTGATTTTCTTGATTGGAAGACTAATCTCTGAGGAGACCACCAGCTAAAGCAGAGTCAATTCACAAAGACAGTGAGTGCTTTTTGCTCTGGTTTGTTTGTTTTGATTAGCTCCTGGACATTCAAGAAAAACTCTGTTATATACAAACTTAAGGAACAGATAGCTCAGGGACTAAATCCCAAAGTAAACACTTAAAAAAAGTAAAATGTATAATGTGCAAAAGATTATAAGACAGAGAAAAAGGGAAATGATGGCTCATCCAAAGAAGCAAGATAAAAATCCAGAAATCACCAATGAAGAGGACCAAACTTTGGACTTACCAGATGAAGAATTTTTTAAAAATTACCTTCAATATGTTAAAAGATATAAGGGAAAACACAAAAGAACTAAAGGAGTGCTCCCTCTAATCCCTATGAAAGAGACTGCTCCCCCTCCCCCAGGATGCTCTATTGTATGTCTTAAATTAGATAATCCTTTGCCCCAGGCCACTTCAATTTTGTTGTGTCTTAAACTGCTTTAGCTCTCCTCAAGGTACTTTTGCCTGTAGTGCAAGTTGTGGGAGGATGAGCCAGGCATGAGCTACCTGGTTGAATCTTCCATGCTGCCACCTGAAAGATGAGCAGGAACATACAAGTACCCTATTATTTGCCTTGGGGTTACTCTGTTCTTTCCACAATACCACAGAATACCACAATGGGAGTGCAGGTTGGCTCCACACGTTACCATGGAGAGGGTGGAGGAAGGGCCAGCAAGGTCACCACAAGCTTCTCCTACTGTTTTCAAAGCTATGTTTTCTTGATTCAACATCTTACACTTATTACAACCCTTTAACTATTTTCCAGAGTTTTGAGGAAGATGGCTCTGCCAGTTTTTGCAGGCTGTTCAAAGATTCTGTGGAAGGACAAAACCCTGGATGTCTTATGCTGCCATCTTGGTTGACTGCTCAGTGATGGCTTTTGGTGAGAAAACATTTTGAATGTTGATGAACTGGAGGTTGGGGAATTTAATCACCTGACATAATACAATATTCAGGTGCAAAGCTATCTACAGACTGTTGTTTCCTTTAACATAAAGCTCAAAATTGACCCCAGTAAGTTCTTCCTTTCCCAGCTCTCCTCTCTTTTCTTTCCTTTATTCCTCTCAACACAGTTTTTACTATGTTATCTGATATCTTCAAAACTGCCTTTTCTTGCTCTATGTATGCTATTTTTGATATTTTGGTTCCTGGTTAGCAATGGTACACTGAACTCCATATGCTACAGTTGGGGGAAAATACTTTTGTTGCAGGGGAAGTGGGGAGTTGTGAAGGTAAGGGACAAAATGGAAGAAGAGGAACTTAAAGCAATCTTAAACTTTTGAGTAAGAAAGATCTAAGTTCAAATTCCCCCATTTGCTAATTACTAACCTTACCCATTGAAGATCTGGATGATAATAACCTACTATTGAAGTCATTAAAAT
>JAKSZT010054487.1:20818097-20885878 GCA_026826555.1 Tolypeutes matacus
AGCACCTAGCACACTTCTGGCACATAGTAGGGACTCTGAACTAGGGTGAATTACTATTATTGCTGATGTTATTAAGTTAATAAATCACAGAAAATGCATGGGTAGTTGGAACTGATACCTTAAGGATGAAAGGGCTGGGTCACTCACTAAGCAAATCAAATCACCCTACCACCCCATCACTCCTACCCTCCATCCAATTAGTCTTCCTCCTCTCCAACCAGTGATGTGCTGGTAAATGTTTAACAGCCAGCTCTCCAGGGGAGAAAAGCCCTGATTTGCATCATTTGCCAGTTTCTGTGGTGCCAATATTCCCACCATTACCAATCACATGCTACCATTGTGCTGTCACTGTATGCATACCTGGGAAGAGGTGTGCACAATCTGTTCTTCCAAGCCCGTATTAGTGGGTTCCAGCATACCACTGTATTCAATCCACGCTAGCGAGTTTATTGTTCATTTTCATAAAGACCCTCTCAATCACTAGAACTCTCAATTCTGTAATCAGATTAACAATCAATAAAAAACTTAATCATATTGTCTTTACATCCACCACCATCCTATCCCACTTCTACCATTATCACTTGCAATCATAAGTAGCTTCTTTTCATGACCCTACATGATTTTGTCCATCCCATACTCATTAGAATCATCTTGTATATACTTTTTCTTCACCAAATCTCCAACATTTTACCCAACTATTTTTCCTGCTTATCTTTTAGGTCTCAATTGAAATATCAGTTCCTTCAGGATAGTCTCCTCTGAGACTTTGTCCAACACTAATATACTCAACTTTTCTTTGTTATATTCTCTCAGGCAACCAGGTTTCTTTAGCAGGGTACTTTCCCTTTCACACAATCCTAAGTGTCATTAATGAATTAAATCTACTGCCCGTGAAACATATAAAGTATCCAAGTTTAGGGACTGCATCTCTACTCTCCCTAGAACCAGCACTCTGCTTTGGAAGGGATAAGTCTCAATAGACAGCTGCTGAATCAATGCATTTATTAATAAAGTTATTGAATTGCATCTATTGCATCCCATTGTTTCAAATATGCATGTTAACTGCTTTTCATTGCCAGCCTACTATCTGCCAGGCCCATGTTAGGCATTTTATTCAATATATAATTTTATTCTTAAAAAAGCTTTAGATTACATAAGTGTTACATAAAAAATATAGGGGAGTCTCATATACCCTGCCCCCTCCTCCTCCCTCTCCCACACTTTCCCCCATTAACAACATCTTTCATTAGTGTGGTACATTTGTTACAAATGATGAACCCATAATGAAGCATTGTTACTAACCATGGTCCATAGTTTATAGTCTACACTTTGCACTGCACAATTTTATAGATTTTACAAAATGTATAATGGCCTGTATCTGTCATTACAATGTCATGCAGAACAATTCCAACGTCCAAAAATGCCCCATGTTACACCTATTCTTCCCTCTCCCTCCTCTCAGAAGCTCTGATGCCCACTGCCTTTATATCAATGATATAAGTTCTTCCATTGCTAGAATAATAAATCTATTTTAGTCCATAGTTGCATTCCCCCCTTATGTTTGTTCATTCCACAATCTTGAGGATTGTGGGATAGTGATGCCCACTCGGCTTCTGTTTGACAGGGGGCTGAGAGCCCATGGAGCAGATGGATGGGACTGTCTTGTTGTAGATACTCTGTTTTGTTTTGTTTTGTTTTTTGGGGGGATGGGAGTTGTCCATCATCATCCTTTTGTTAGTTGTCCTGGGCAAGTCCAGTGAACTGGAGAGTAGGTGATGCAACTCTGCTGAGATTCAGGGCTCAACTGGCATATGAACAGACTGAAGATTTAAGTCTCTGGGACATATATTTAACAAGTATAGTGCTAATTATAGGTTCAAATAAAAGGGGCAGAAGAGTCATGTGTAGGGAAATTATAAATGAGTCTAACTTTGTTACATTGGGGAGGATATATTCTAAAGTAAGGCCAACTGACAGTGTGCCAAATTCCTGAGATTTTCTGCCCTGCCTGTCTAGATGTCTCTAGAGCCCTTGGGAGCCCTTCTGTTTGATGCACCGTTTACTGCAGCAGTCAGTGAGAGCCTCCTAAGACATGAACAAGCATAAACTTTGGAATGGCCTCCCAACTTACTTTGAAATCTCTTAGCCATAAAAATTCATTTAGATTTAATATTTCCCCCTTTTGACCAAGGTCTTTTTCCAAATGCATCACTAGTTGGTGCTTGGTAATAATCCCTCAGTGCCAGGGAGGATCGTCCCTGGGAGTCATGTCCCATGCTGGGGGGAAAGATAGTGCATTTATATGCCAAGTTTGGCTTAGAGAGAGGCCAAAGGAGGCTTTCAGGAGGTAATTCTTAGGCAATGTATAATACTAGGCTAAGTTTCAATTTCACAAAAAAAGGTTCCTAAGTACAACCATCAATACAAAGGGCCTGGCATAATGGTCTGTCCTCTGCTAGGCACTGTCCACATATGCAGGGCATTCTTGCTGTTCTATTAGAGAATGTAGCAGGACTCCCCAGTAGAGGAATTCAATATTCTTTCAGTTTTTGCGTGGGTCTCCACCCACTGAGACAATACCCCATGACCACTGGAACAAATTCATATGCCATAGAGGCATGCCCCAGGTGCACCCCTCCCCACACATCCCATTACTGACACCCCACACCAGTGATCCTCCCAGGCCACATTTGTGACCCTTCTGCAATGCAAAACCTCCCCAAAAACAATTTTTAAAAAATAAGAAATTAAAGTAATAATAATAAATAAAATTGAAAAATAAAACCAAAAATAAGAGTAAAATTTTTTTAATTAAAAAAGAAAATAAAGTATAATTAAAAAAAAAAATTTCAATGTGTCTTTCATCACCATAAGATCTGTTATCGTCTATGTATTCTATATACAGTGACAATTTCTTCTGTATGTTCCCCCAGTCTTTTTTTTTTTTTTTTTTGCTTTATCGTCAAAGAAGCTTTAGGTTACAGAAAAGTCACATAGAAAATAGACGATTCCCATATACCCAACCCTCCCCCACTCTCCCCTATTAATATCATTTTTTTTTCATTTGAACTTTTTATTCATATAACTTTAATTATTATAAAATTAGAAAATTATTTTAATTATACAACAGATTTAAATACAATATTCAACTGATATCACATGAACTTAACTATTTTTAGTACTTTACTTGTTTTTTAGCTGTCACAAATAACTTGGCCTTATTAATATCATTTTACATGTGTATGGTACATTAGTTATAATTGATGTACAAATACTGACACATTGCTACTAACCATGGTCAATGGTTTACATTGTGGTATACATTTTGCACTGTACACTTTTATAGGTTTTGACAAAATTTAAAACGGCCTGTATCCATCATTGCAAGATCATTCACAGCAATTCCAATCCCCTAAAAATGTCCTATGTTCCATCTATTCTATTCTTCCCTCCCCCTCCCCTTGGAACCTATGGTAACCCCTAAGTTTCAATTTTGGAAGAATAAGGTTCACAGTTACATGCAATAATACCGAGGGCTTGACATGGACTGTTTTCTGTTATTAGGTACTGCCTATGTTCTCAAAAGATTCTTACCCTCCTAATTGAGAACACAGCAGGACTCCCCAGGATGGGAGTTTAATATTTTCTTGTTTATTGTGTGGATCTCGACCAAATGAGATAACACTATGACAAGATGAACACTTTCATATTCCATAGACGCATGCCCCAGGTACACTCTATCCCACATATCCCCCCCAACATCATGCACCAGTAACTCTCCCCTGCCATATGTGCCAGAAAATATTCCCACCATTGTAGTTTTAACCACAGACCTACACATGCCCAGAGTTCAACTGCTCCTTCCTTCGGCCCTCCCCCCAGTTCCATGGACAGTCCAACCCAACCCACTTCCCCTCATAATCCCGTAACATCAAACACAATCATATCACTGCACCACTATCACCCCATCCACTGTCTAACCACTCCCTTCTATTGTATCATAGATTTTGCCCATATGGGCATCGGCTCACTACCCTCTACTCCCTTTCTGTCTCCTGATAACCTGTCTTCCAGACTCTGGCTCTGTGAGTCTGCTCAATTTGCTTAAGTTATATCAATGAGGTCATGTAATATTTGTCCTTCAGTGATTGGCTTACTTCACACAACATAAGGTCTTCAAGTTTTATCCATTTTATGCCATGTGTTAACATTGCATTCCATCTTACAGGTGAGTAATATTCCATTATAAGTATATACCACAATTTGCTTATCCATTCATCTGTTGGCGGACATGTGGGTTGGTTCCAACTTTTGGCAAAAGTGAATAATGCTGCTATGAACATGGATGTGCATATATCTGTTCGTGTCCCTGCATGTTAGGAATTTTTTAGAAATAGGTGCCATTCAAAAAAATATGCAATGTTCTTTATTCATTCATTCAACAAATTGTTTTTGAGTGTCTGCAATGTGTAAAATTTTTTATTAGGAATTTAGGCTATGGGCTACCTGGTACAATTAAAAGAAAGCATCAAATCCTTTGAGCAATAGGGTGAGCCACAGTTTTTAAAATATTGTATAAAGAACTCTAGAAGGAACTTTGGTACTATAACATTGGTGAGGAATAGTGATGTGCTACAAAGAGGTGGCCTCAATTCACCTGCCAGTATAGGACCAAAGAGTGGCAGAAGCAGTCTAAAATTTCTACTCTTGATCTGCAGGATTTTGAGGATTGGAAAGGGTCTCTTTCTTTGATTTATGGAAAAACTGATTTGTTCAACTTAGCAAAACTATTTATGAATTTTAAGGTAGGAGAGTCTGAGCACAGATGGTCAGAAAAACAAAAGAGATGAACATGGAGAGTTTAATGGAAGGAATTGAAATTGCTAAGTTGGAAAAGGTTTCTATTTGGTGCCAAAGGTATCACAGAAGCAAACGCATCAGTGCAGGGCCACGTTTACCAACTAAATGCATGCCTGTTGTGTGGCTGCATCCCACTTGACTATACAGAGCATAAACACTTGGTGGAATTGGCTGGAGCCCCTTTATTTGTTTATTTTTGGATGTGAAAATCTGTGCCCAGTGCTCAAAAGCTCCTCTGGCTAAACCAGCCACAGCAGTTACCAACCAAATTCAAAGGGCAAGGGAAACAAGGCAGCAAATAACAAAAGACCCAGATTCTCTTCTTCTATAGGGGTACTTGCAATCAATGTGGAAGAAATAAGAAAAGGCATCAAAGTCAGCCATCTGGCCAAGACTCTACCCTCTAGGACATTTTCCAGTTTTCATTTTTTCCTTGGGTTCATACAAGCAGGATGAGGGGGAGCTGATACAGCAAATCACGCTTGATACTTGCTTTTTGGTTTTGTTTTTAAACAGATGAACTCAGATAAACAGAAGCATTCAGTTAGGGAAAAGATGGTTCAAATAAAATAAATATCACATTTCTAACATGCTGGGTACACTTTTAGAATGCATATAAATTTGTATATATATACACACAAACATATGCATAGATACATATTTCTTCTTTATAATATATATATTTCTGATTATTTCAAATCATTTAATCCTCACAACAATCTTATAAGATAAGATAAGGCTACAAATATTATCTCCCCAGTTTTACAGATTAAGAAACTGGGAAAAGAAAAGTTACTTGTCCAAGGCGGTCACCAGATAGTAAGTTACAGAATGGGCTTTGAACACAAGCAGAGTAGCATCAATGTCCACTCTCTTACCCACTGTATCATAAAATATGAAGGCAGAAGTATGCTAAGGGAGAAGAGCTGTCCTACTTGCTTTGGAGATTTGCAGGAAGAAGGGGGAAGAGGGATGCATGATGTGGTCTAAATTCATTCACTGCGTATGTATTTATTGAATCTCTGCCATATACCAGGAATTGTGGCAGCTGCTCTAGATACAATGATGAACCATCTGTGGACCCTGCCCTTGAGCAGCTCAGGGTCGGATAAGGGGTCAGACAAGTCAGCACTCACTCCGTGGCAATGCAGGAAACACGGCTGAGGACACAGGGCTGCCTGCGCAGTGTGGTAAGGGAAGTCTTCCTAAGAAGGCGACATCTGAGCTACCTATTGAAAGATGATCACAGGTCCCATAAGGCACAGGGCATTTCTGGGGAAACAGCTGTGGAAAAAGAGTCTCTTAGCGGAGCCTGGTTTTAGTGGAGTGGGGGTTTCCTGAATTGTGGGGTCTGGCGCTACGTAACTGCAGCCACATGACAGTGGAGCTCAGAAGTTATGAGCATCCACTGAATGCCTGTCCTCTGGCTAATGTGGCCAAAGTGTTACATACTCCCATTTAACACCATTCCTGTTATCTATATGCACAGGTACCATGCCAGGCTCTCAGAAAACAGATGAACAAGAGACAGCATTAGCCCTCGAGGGCCTTGTCTACTAAGAGAGAGAGGACAGAAATGAAGAAAAAGTTGATAAATGGTAGAGAAGCTGTGTAGCTTATTGGAACCCATCTTATTTTGGAATATTTAAGAAAGATCTATGATAGAATCCCAGCTTCATCAATTACTAGATGCGTGACTTTGAGAGAGTTACCCTCTGAGCCTCAATTTCTTCTTGTGAGTATGAAAATGAGATAATTTTATAAATTGCCTAGAGCCACACCTAGTTCACTTTAAACAATGATCACTATCCCTGCTGAGCAATGGCTGGACAACTTGGAGAAAGGTCATGTAACATCGCAATTTCTCATTTTTCAGACAACAAAAATGTCTGTCATTCAACAAACAACTCCTTTTTGAGAGGAACTATACTAGACCCAAACACACACACACACTCACACACACACACATAATTATATACCATAACCAAGTTAGTGGGGTGACACACGAAGTAAAAATGGAAAGAAATCTAATTGATTTCTAATTTAAAATTTGAAACCTAATGTTAAGTCTCTTATGTCCTAAATCCTTTTCAGTATAACAAAAATAATAAACTCATTTCAGTGGACCTGAGTTTGACTACTGAACACAGTAAAAAAAATGTAGATCTCTAACATGTAAATTTAGTGAGTGGAGGTCAGAAGGAAGCTTAGATTATTCTTGGTTGTCATCTTGGAAATCTATTTACACAACTCTATTAACCAGACTCAAGAGCCCCAAACTTTATAGAATTCCTTACTGGATCTGGGTAATGCTCATGCATATGTCAGAGTGGATTAAAAGCTTAAGCTAAATAAAGTGCCTGGGAAAGATGCTCTCATCTTTGGAACTTTATAGGAGCTGCTAAGAAAAGTGGGTGCTGGGAGTTTTCACTCTTTTCAACCCTAAGGTTGGAACTCAAAGTACAATCTATCTCTCTTTTTTTAAAAAGGAAATGTTTGGTGCTGTCAAGATTAGATCCATTAACGCATTCCTGCTAAAATGTGTTTCCCCTTTTAATTAACTTCAGTCCTGGATTCCTCAGGCCAAAATTCTAGCCAAGGAGCTCACAGGTCTAATGAAAGTTTTTTCCATTATGACAAGTAGCATGTGAATTATCATCTTTTAGTGAAATCTGTTGAGAATATTATAAGGTTATTTGCAGCTTACTTTTTTAAAAAATTGCCCTTAGCTTTTGACTCTGAGGTAATTGGTTAATTATAGGCTATACTAGATGAATTTAGTATAAGTTCCCATTTGATTTCCTACAGAATCCATAGCGTAACGCTATTTCAAGAGTTTGAGAGGAATGACAGATAAAACAATCATTTCCAGTTGTTATTAAGAAATGATGCATTCTGTCTATTACTCACTACCAAACCCTTTCTTTAATCAACCCATTCCCCATGACTCCACTAGATTATTATTATTGTTAGAGTACATTTTGTTTCATTCTTTTTAACTTATAGGCATAGCCAGATGCATGCCTTTTACAAATAGGAAAGTAAGCATTCTTATACATACAGAAGACAGCTTTTTCATGATCTGGCTTTAAGCAACAACTAACTCATCTGACAATGCAATTCCTGCCAAAGAGAACCATAGATAACAACTCTAAAAAAAAAAATCATTAAGTCATTGACTAGGTTCTACCTGGTCTAGTATTCCTCCCCACTTATAGTAACACAACCAAATTTTCTTTAGTAGAGCCTGTTTCTGGGGCCTAACGGGGGCAACTCTGCCCCACCCACAAGTGGACACATGGTCCAGGTTGTCCAATCAGAGAAATTCATCCCTATGGTAATTAGAAACCATTTTAGAAATCATGTGTATAAGACGTGGACTGGGGTAGAAGCTCTTATTCTTGCTGTGGTCTTGTAAATTATGAGGACTTTGTGAACCTGAAGTTAACAGTCATCTTTCCCATCGGGTGGAGAGAACCTGAGTGAGAATGAAAATGAAGCAATATAGAAGAAAACAAATGAGGCGGGAGAGAAGAACAAGACCATTTGAACACCTGAATATCCAGTTGTGACTGGAGCACGTTTAAACTTTTCAGGTACATGAGCCAAAGAAATCCATTTGTTGATCGAGTTTAAATTGGATTTTTGCCACTTATATGAGAAAGAATCCTGACAGGGTGTCTCCCAACAGTTTATTGGCCACCAGCCAAAAACTACCACAAATGCATTCAGCTGCCTGGCAACATATTTTCCAATGGTCTAACAAGGGTATAATCCCTATGTAGGGTCACCAGTCTAAGGAGAGGAGATGACCTTGCATCAGAGGTGGGAAAATAGCATGACCAAAAATGACATTTTCCTTTTTCACTCCTTCTCTCAAGTGTACAGTGGGGTTTTCCAGAGTCTACAAAATACGAGAGAGCAACAGATTAAATGTAGAATATATATGAGGATCTAGCTCTTTTCTATTTAGCCACAAATTAAAGAGAATTACAAAAATGTACAGCAATGCCACTCTTCTCACTATTTTGTTTTGTTTACGAAACTATAATTCTTTTTCAATACAATACTTTGTTTCCATTAACATTAATGGTCTTGATTTAAATAAACAAATATTTTAAGCATTGTTTGCTTTTAAATTTTAATATGTAAATATCATTAAATTTAATCCATATAGATCAAGGCTCTTTGGCATCTTCCAATACCTTTTTAAGGGAGTAGAGGAGTCCTGAGACCAAGAAGCATGAGAACTGCTGAGGTAGGTAAATTATTCTCATTTTACAGGTGAGAAAATAGGATCAGAGCATTTAAGTAAACTGACCAAGTTTGCACATTACATGGTGAAGCAGAAATTTAAACCTGGGTCTTTCACCCAGAAGACTGTGCCCTTAACTACTCCATCAGACTCAATGGCTTTACTGTGTGGCATTGAAGAAACCTTTAAAAGTTGTCAGTGACCTTGTTGGTTTCATGTAGTTATACTTAACAGGGTGACTTTAAAAAGCAAAGAATTTGTTAGATTGAGAGAAACCGAGAGAAAACCATTGCTCTCCTCAGGTCTGTGACTTTGAGGTAAAAAATTTGATTTTCACTTTCCTAGATTGGGCGAAAATGTTATGGTCTTTTCAAGCAAGATAAGAGCTCCTTGGCTTTCCCACAAGGCTCTACCCTATCTTACTTCCTAGCCTGCCTATCAATCCGACCTCATCCTGTGAGTCTGAGGTTTCATATCAGAGCTACTTTTGGGATTAAAGGCTCTGGTACTTCTCAATGTGGCTCTGCAAGCAGGACACTTGGGACTCCTTGGCCTTGGGGCATTAAATACCAGGAGGCACCTGCCCTCAGTGGAACAGCCCAAAATGCTGCCACACATTTTTATATTTTCTGAGGTGTAATTCCCATATGAGAACCAAAAGAGGGGTTATTATCTCTAGAAGGCCTCATCTACTAAGCTATCACTAACCTGGGAGGAGGAAATTGAAGTATTATCATAGAGGCTGCATGTTTATAATCTACAATGCAAGTGTTTATTATTAGCAGCAATAATAATGATGATTTAATTGACCAGAATAGCTAGGTACCATCTTGGACAGCAAAAGAGAAATTAATGACATGATCCTATACATAGAAAGCCCTAAGAAATCTACAACAAGGCTTCTAGAACTTATAAAGGAGTTCAGTAATGTTGCAGGCTATAAGATCAATGCTCAAAAATCATTTCTGTACACCAATAATGAGCAAACTGAGGAGGAAATCAGGAAAAAAAATACTATTTACAATAGTAACTAAAAGAATCAAATACCTAGGAATAAATTTAACTGAAGATGTAAAGGACTTATATACAGAAAACTACACAACACTGTTAAAGGAAATCAAAGAAGAATTAAATAAATGGAAAAATATTCCCTGTTCATGGATAGGAAGACTAAACATCATCAAGATGTCTATCCTACCCAAACTAATCTACAGATTTAATGCAATCCCAATAAAAGTCAACACTGTATTTTTTAAGGAACTGGAAAAACTAACCACAAAATATATTTGGAGAGGCAAGAGTCCCCGAATTGCCAAAGACATATTGAAAAAGAAAAATGAAGTTGGAGGTATCACACTACCTGACTTTAAAACATACTACAAAAAAGCTACAGTGATCAAAACTGCATGGTATTGGCACAAGGACAGACCTACTGACCAATGGAACCGAATTGAGAGTTCTGATATAGATCCTCGCATATACAGTTATCTGATATTTGACAAGGCCATGAAGCCCACTCAGTTGGGAGAGAATGGCCTCTTTAACAAGTAGTGCTTAGAGAACTGGATATCCATATCCAAAAGAATGAGAGAAGAATACCATCTCACACCTTATACAAAAATCAACTCAAGATGGATAAAATCTAAATATAAGAGCCAAAACCATAAAGACCTCGGAAGATAATGTAGGGAAGCATCTACAGGACATTGTAATAGGAAATGGTTTCATGAACTTCACAGCCAAAGCACGAGCAGCAAGAGAAAAAATAGATAAATGGGATCTCATCAAAATTAAAAACTTCTGCACCTCAAAGGATGTTATTAAGGAAATAAAAAGGCAGCCTACCCGATGGGAGAAAATATTTGGCAACCATATATCTGATAGGAGCCTAATATCCTGCATATATAAAGAAATCCTACACCTTGAATATAAAAAGACAAACAACCCATTTAAAAAATGGGCAAATGACCTGAAAAGACACTGCTCCAAGGAAGAAATACAAATGGCTAAAAAGCACATGAAAAAATGCTCAACATCGCTTGCTATCAGGGAAATGAAAATCAAAACTACAATGAGATACCATCTTACACCCATCAGAATGGCAGCTATTAAAAAAACTGGAGACACTAAATGTTGGAGAGGATGTGAGGAATAGGAACCCTCATCCACTGCTGGTGGGACTGTGGTATGGTCCAGCCACTGTGGAGGACAGTTTGGCGGTTCCTCAGAAAACTAACAATAGATCTTCCGTATGATCCAGCGATTCCACTGCTGGGTATATACCCAGAAGAACTGAAAGCAAAGACACAACAGACACAACAGATATATGCACACCAATGTTCATAGCTGCATTGTTCACCATTGCCAAAAGTTGGAATCAGCCCCGGTGCCCATCAACAGATGAATGGATAAGCAAAATGTGGTACATACATACAATGGAATATTACTTAACTGTAAGAAGGAATAAAGTGCTAACACACGGAATGACATGGATGAACCTTGAAGACCTTATGTTGAGTGAAGCAAGCCAAGCATTGAAGGATGAACAGTATATGACCTCACTGATTTGAACTGAGGAAAGTGAGCAGTCTCTGAGAACCATTGTCTGAAAGATAGGTTAACAAGGGAGAGAAGGAGAAGAGCAGGCTTTGAGCCATCACCCATATGGACATAATCCATGGTAAAGGGATAGAGTACAGTTGCATATTGAAGGATAGGACAGATGGGTAGTGATATTACTGGGTTTGGTGGTGCAGCATTGACAGGTGGGTAGATTAGGAAGGGCAGGTTCAAATACCCAGGGCATGCAACTATGAATCTTGACATTCCATGAGTCAAGACAGGGGAGTGTCATATGCCCCAGGGGGGTGGGGAGGAAGGAACAGTTAAGATTTAATGGGGTATTTAGTGGTCATAGGAAAGGTTTTTCATTACCTTACAGTAATGGACACAGGACATGGTAAATATCATCAAAACTTATTAAACTGTATCGTCTAAATTGTAAACTATACTGTAAACCATTGACAATGTTTAGTTACTATATTTTGCTATCTGTATAACAGTTATAACAATGCTAACATTAAAAAAAAAAAAAAAGAGTTTTAATATGGGTTGGGGAAGGGGTGTCTGGGAGTCTCTGGTATTCCGTGTGTGACTTTGCTGTGACCTAAAACTTCTTTGAGAATTAAATGAAAATTTGGGACACACTGGAGATTAAGAGGGGGAAGGTGTCACGGCACACCGGACATCCAATAACACAGTGATAAAAGGAAAAAAAGAATATATATATATATATATATATATTTTTTTTTTTTTTAAAGGCATTTCTTTTGTGTGTTTTTTTTCCATTTTTTTGAATGTCCCAATCTGCTAATTATATTTTGTTTTGTTTTGTTTTTTGTTTGTTTGTTTTTCCTGAGTTTCCATATGTTTGTCTCTTGCATGTAAGCTTTTCATTGTTGTTTCTTTTTCCTATTAAATGTATTTAATTATTATATGGGCTACATGTTCATGGAAGATTTAGATCACAAAAGGGTTACAGTGGGTGCTGCAGGGGATTATTGGTGGGGGGTGTCTGGGAGGGGGGATTCATGGGAGTAAATTCATCTGAATATACATGAAAGATATACAAAATTGTTCAAATGATCAAAGGATGGGGCATGGTCATGGTGGGTGGACAATCATTCAATAAATGAGGGAATCTGAATTCCTAGCCTGGAGAGCTCTGCCACATTCTCCAAGGGAGCAGCAACAGTCTCCTGAGTGCAGGGACAGTGATGAGTTCTTGTTATTGATTACTACCCTTATGAGTCTTTGCTCTTATAACTGAAACTTAGCTTACTGTTATGGGGTGCCTAAGGGTTGCCACCTGAGAGCCTCCTTGTTGCTCAAATGAAGCCTCTCTCTAAGCCAAACTCAGCATATGAATGCATTACCTTCCCCCAAACGTGGGACATGACTCACGGGGATGAGCCTTCCTGGCAACGAGGGATTAATACCAAGTGCCAAATGGCAACACGACTGGAAAAAGACCTTGAATAAAAGGGGGGAAAGGTAAAGACAAATGAGTTCAAGTGGCAAAGAGACTTCAGAGAGAGTCAGGAGGTCATCCCAGAGGTAACGCTTATGCACACCTCAGTAGGATCTCATAGACATCAAAGTGCATATCACCCCACACAAAGGGGCTCCTGAGGGCTCTGGAGACACCCAGGTCCTTTATAAGGGGGTGGGGCTATCCCCAGTGGGCTCTATTTTGGAATCTGTGCTCCTGAGAGTGACAGAATTGGACTCAAATAAGTCCTCCCTGCACATGGTTCACCAGTCCCTTCTATTCAAACCTATATGTGATGCTGAAGTTTTTAGGTATACTTCCAGAGACTGGAGCCTCTGGCCTACCTATGTGCCAGGTGTGCGTGGAATCTTGGTGGAGCTGCAACTCCTACCCTACAGCTCAATGGACTCATCCAAGTCACCTGGCGAGGAGACAACGATGGGCAACGGCTATCCCAGGGAATGGAGAGGGCCAGCATCTGCAGGCAGGATAATCCCACCCACCATATCCATGGAATATAAGCCCTCTCTCACTTGGAGGTGGAGTGGACATCACCATCCCAGTCCCCTCAGGATTGGGGGAAGAATTATGGACTAGAGTGGACTTAATGGTATTCTGTTGTACACATATGGTGATTCTAGCAATGGAAGAAATTATAACAGTGAGGTGGAGCCGGTTGCTTCTGGACACTTTCAGGGCAGGGAGGGGATGTGCAGTTGAAATACAGGGGCTTTTTCAGGACTTGGGGGTTGTCCTGAGTGCCGTTGTGGCGACGGATGTAGGCCATTTTAAATCAGCACACACCATTCAGAACTGTGTGGGAGAAAGTGTGGTCTACGATGTGAACTGTGGTCTATGGTTGATGGCAAGGCCCCAGGATGTGTAGGTCCATTGAAGGTGATGTGCCACACTTGTGGGAGATGTTTGTGTGGGATGTTGTGGGAGGTGTGGGAGGTGGGGAACATGGGAATCTCTGTAGTTTCCACGTAAACTAAGAACCTTTTAAAAAAAAAACATATATATTTATAACATTTTTGTAAGCAAAAAAAAAATGGTAGGAGAAGCTCCTGGGACCCTTGCTGGGCCTGCCCCTGCACCATCCATTGCATTGGAAACAGCTGTGTCTCCTATTGTGGATCTCTGGCACTATTCTGGAAGGAGTAGAGTAACCCCTATGACCATAATGGGGTGGATATGTATTAGTGCCAGTCTATCAGGTGGCATACTGAAAGGCTGAGCTAGGAAACTCTTCTTAGGGTCATCTTCACAGAACTCGCCCTACAAGTAGAAGCAGTTTTCAGACTGCAAAGAAGTATAAGAAACAATTAAGTCAAGTGCCCTTGGGGAAAAGGATTACCTGCTTTAAGGTATATAATAGAGCATCCTGGAGGGGGAGAAAGTCAGTTTCATAGGGAGTAGAGGTGGCATTTGAATTCCTGTAAATGGAGAGATGCCAAGGGTAAGCACAAGACCAGGACAAGATGTAGGGATAGAAAAGAATGAGACAGAGAGGACTTCAGTTTAAATTATCCTCAGTCTGATTGTCTTGATAGGAAGACTAAACACTAAAACGGAGTACCATCAAACACAGAAACAGTTTGCAAAGCCTGGGAAATGTGTTTTGTTGTTTATTTGTTTGTTTTATGTTGGTTTGGTTTGTTAATTCCAGGCTCTGAATAGAATGTCTGTCATGTCACTGGATGAAGACAATCTTAAGGAAGAGACAGTTCAGGGACTATCCCAGAGTTAACCAGTGAGGCAAGTAAACATGAGCTCTTCCTGAGGCCAGATCAGCCTATCAGCAAAGAAACAAGGGTTCAGACAATCCATGTCCCACATTTCTTTTTTCTCATTTCTCTCAAGATACTGCAGAGGTGTTAGCTCAGGAAGAACTTCCAGGGTTCTTGACTACAGAGGAGGCTCTGACACCCTGAGGCATCTGCCACCAGGGAAAAATGGGTGGTTTTTCCAAGTCCATCAGGTAGCTGACCTCTTGGGGTCAGCCTGCTGTGGAATTGGATCCTGTACAGCCTTAAAAATCCTTGTCCACGATGGAGAAAACAAGATGATGCACCTGGACAATGCACCTAAGGCCATGCCAGCCTGTCTCATCTTTCTGCTCCTTTTCCCTGAGGTCATGGGGCTCTACATGGGGGTCATGGTGGGGAGCTATGCTGGGGAATCAATAATATTGAATAGCCTGGGAGAGGAAGGATATATATGCTCACACTCTGGGAAAGGAAAGTTGGACTTTAATTTTCAATTCAGATAAAATAATTCTACCATTAAATAATCTGTCCCAATGTTTACTAAACAATCATGCAAATTCAATACTATTATTATTATATTATTATTATTATTTGCCTAGTTACAGCCAGGACAGAGAATTAAATCCTAAGAATTAAAAGCACAATGTCAGAGTGTTAGTTGAATGAAATTTTGTTCATATTCCTGTTTACCCAGAAGAACAAAACGAAGAAAACTACTTTATATGTCTGAATAAAATATCATATAATAAAAAAAAAAGAGAGAGACAGAAATTAAAATTAGAAAGGTAAAATAGGAAAAATTTGACAAGAAAACCAGGTATATGGTTACTCAGCCATTGCCCACAGAAGGCAGTTGAGCCCTATATAAGAAAGCCCAGGACAACCAAAGGCATCCCAAAGACCCTAGACCCCAGAGGATGGGACTGGGAACAGGGAGTGAGTGCTGGAGAAAGCCTAAAGATGACCTGTACCTCCTCATCCTTCTTGCCAAGATTTCTCTTGCTCAGCACATAAGTCAGAAATCCCAGTCCAGGATCTTAGAACCAAGCAAACAGTGGAATAATTCAAATAGGAAAAGTAAAATCGCCTCTTTCCCTAGGGGAAAAGCCAAAGTTATTTTAGTAACCTAATATAAACTCCACAGAAGAAATCTCAGAATTCTAAGGATTCTAATGATGAAGAAGGAAAAGGATAATGCCAGACTGGAAGCTACTTGCAGGGAGGTCATCGAAAATGGATTAAAATGTACATTGGCAGGGACTGGCAGGGACTTGGCAGGGACTTCTGGGGAAAATGGCAGAGTAGGACTCAGTCCTTCCACAAAAACAACTATTACACAGGCAGGAACTGTCTGAAACAGGAATTTTGAAGCTATAGGATAGTCCAGAAGAATACCATACAGCATCCAGGGAAGAGCAGGAGGAAGAGGCTGATAAATTACAGTAAAGAACTGTAAATTGCTCCCTCTTTGTGATGGCTACCAGTGCCCACTCCCCACTCCTGCAGCAGGCCACTGCAGGGTCCAGTCTCTGGCCAGCTGCAGAAAGGGACTGAAGAGTCCTCTTCCCCAAGAACAGGGTGGGCATGGCTCATCACTGATCACAACTTTTGATAAACAAATTCAGATCTCTGAGTCCTGGCTCTGAGGGCAGTCATTGTTTCAACCCTCCCCAGACAGGGGTTAAGCAGTGGAGATTTAAAGACATAGCACTTCCTCAGGGCTGTGGGGGTACAGTTGGCTGAAGGGCTGCATTTGCTGGGCCGGGCAGAAAAACTCAGCTTTGGGGAGCCATTGGAGAAGCTTTTGGTGCCCTTTTTGATGCCCTCCCTAGGGCACATTTGAGCTGATCTGCACCCCATTCATGGGTTCTGGCCCTGTTTTAGATAGGAAAAAAATGACTTTAAAAGTCCTCCCCAGGGAACAGATCCCTCCACCGCACCCCACCCCCAAACTACTCCCCCAATCCAGAATTTACCTTCCAGGCAAAAGCAGCCTGAGAAAATGAAAGGAGTCTAGAAGCTATAGAGGTAGAACAAACTGGGGTAAAGACCTGCTGGATTCAAATCTAGGAGAGGGAAGTTTGTCCCCTGGGAAAAAGAGGGGACAACGAAACTCCTATAAACAGGAGAACTCCAAAACAACTAACAAGCAAAATCCAAGGACAAGACAGAGACCTACAAAGACAGGGAAAACCCTGCACACTGCCTTTGCCTTGGGCAGACTTTCAAGATAGGAGGGCTGAAGTTCAAGAACTTTGAAACTCCAAGGCCAGAAGAACACTCTGCATCATCTAGGGAAGAGTGGGAGGAATAGGCTGATAAATTACAGTGAAGAACTATAACAGCAGAGCCCCAAAATATATGAAGCAAATACTGACAGATATGTAGGGACAAACTGGCGGTTCTACATTAATAATAGGAGACTTTAACAAACCACTCCCAATAACGGATAGAACATCTAGTCAGAAGATCAATAAAGACGTATAGCAGTTGAATGATACACTAAACCAACTAGACCTAACAGACATATATATAGAATACTCCCTCCAATGGAAACAGAATACACATTCTTCTTACATGGATCATTCTCCAGGATAGATCATATGCTGGGTCACAAAACAAACCTCAATAAATTTTAAAAAATTGAAATCATAGAACACATATTCTCTGACTGCAACAGATTGAAGCTAGAAATCAATAACAGAGGGAGAAGTGAAAATTCAAAAATATGTGGAAATTAAACAACATACTCTTAAACAACCAAGAATTAAAGAAGAAATCTCTTGAGGTAAGTGAAAATGAAAATACAACATACCAAAAATTGTGGGATGAAGTGAAGGCAATGCTGAGAAGGAAATTTATAACTAACTGCTTACATCAGAAAAGAAGAAAGACTTCAAATCAGAAACCTAACCACAAAACTGAAGAACTGGGAAAAACAAAAGCAAACTAAACTCAAACTGACCATAAGGAAGGAAATAAAGATTAGAGCAAAGATAAATAAAATAGAAAACAAAAAAGTGCAATAGAGATAACCAACAAAATCAAAATATGGTTCTTTGAAAAGATCAATAAAATCAACAAACCTCTGATAAAGAAAAAAGGATACAAATAATGAAAAACAGAAATGAAAAGGGGGACATTGCTATAAACCCCAATGAAGTAAAAAGTACTATAAGTGGATACTATGAACAAATGTATATTAATAAATTAGATAACCTAGATGAAATGAACAAATTCTTAGAAACATGCAAACTACCTACATGAACTCAAAAAGAAATAGAAGTTCTCAACAAATCAATTACTAGTTAAGGAGATTGAATCAGTAATTTAAAAAACCCTCAACAAAGAAAAGCCTAGGAACAGCTGGCTTCACAGGGGAATTCTACCAAATATTCCAAGACTTAACTACAATTCTGCTCAAACTCTTCCAAAAAAAACTGAAGAGGAGTAAGCACTCCCTAGCTCATTCTATGAGACCAGAGTCACCCTCCTATCAAAGCCAGATCGAGATACACAAGAAAAGAAACCCACAGACTAATATCACTTATGAATATAGATGCAAAAATCCTCAAGAAAGTACTGGCAAACCGAACCCAACAGCATATTAAAAAAAAATTATATACCATGAACAAGTGGGATTTATCCCTGGTATGCAAGATTGGTTTCACAAAAGAAAACCAATGAATGTAATACACCACATTACCAGAATGAGGGAAAAAATACACAATCATCTCAATTGAAGCAGAAATGACATTTAACAAAATCCAGCACATATTCTTGATAAAATACACTTAGAACATGAGGAATAGAAGGAAACTTCTTTAACATGAAAAGGGGCATATATGAAAAGCCTGCATTAACATCATTAGTGGTGAAAGACTGAAATCTTCCCCACTAAAATCAGGAACAAGAAAGGATGCCAGTGTCACCACTCTTATTCAACACTGTACAGGAAGTTCTTGACAGAGCAGGTAGGTAAGAAAAAGAAATAAAAGGCATCCAAATAACAAAGGAAGAAGTAAAACTATTCCAATTTGTAGATGATTTGATCCTATTTACAGCAAATTCTGAAAAATCCACAACAAAGCTCCTAGAGCTAATAAACAAATTGCCCAAAGTGGCAAGATACAAGATAAACACCCAAACATCAGTAGTGTTTCTATTCCCAAACAATGAATAATCAAAAAAAAAAAAAAAAAAATCCATTCACAGGAGCAACTAAAAGAATCAAATATCTAGAAATAAATTTAACCAAGTATGTAAAGGTTGTACACAGAAAACTACAAAAACTTGCTAAAAGAAACCAAAGACGACCTAATTAAATGGAAAGACAGTCCATGTTCATGGATTAGAAGACTAAATATCATCAAGATGTCAATACTACACAAAGCAATTTATAGATTCAACGCAATCCCAATGAAAATTCCAACAACCTTCTTTGCAAAAATGAAAAAGCCATTCAACACATTTATAAGAAAGAGTAAGGGGCCTGAAATAGCTAAAGGCATCTTGAATAGAAGAATGAATTTGAAGGAATCACCTGTCCTGACCTTAAAGTTTGTTACAAGATCACAGTAATCAAAACAGCATGGTACTGGGAAGCGGCTGTGGCTCAATCAGTAGGGCTCCCGTTTACCATATGGGAGGCCCCGGGTTCGGTTCCCGGGGCCTCCTGGTGAAGGCAAGCCTGCCCGCACGGCGTGGTTAGCTGACCCAGCGAGCATAAGCAGCAAGGAGGGGGTGGTAAATGAATGAATAAATAAAATCTTTAAAAAGAAAAAAAAAACAAAAAACAGCATGGTACTGGCATAAGGATAGACATAATGGAATCGAACTGAGAGCTCAGAAATCAACCCTCGCATTTATGGCCAACTAATTTTTGACAAAAGTGGTAAATACCACTCAACTGGGAAATAATAGTCACTTGAACAAATAGTGCTGGGAAAATTGGATCTCCATATGCAAAAAAAGAAGCGGTACCCCATCTCACAAAATATGCAAAAGTCTACTCAAATGCATCGAAGACCTAAATATAAGATCTAAAACTATGATACTCCTAGAAGAAACCATAGGGAAGCTCTTCAGGACCTTGTGTTAGGCAATGGATTCTTAGAATTTACAACCAAAGCACAAGGAACAAAAGAAAAAATATTGATAAATGGGACCTCAGCAAAATTAGAAACTTTTGTTCCTCAAAGGACTTTATCATGAAAGTAAAAAGACTACCTACACAAATGGAGAAAATATTGAGGGCCACATATCTGATAAAGGATTAATATCCAGTATATATAAAGAAATCCTTCAACTTAACAACAAAAAGTCAAACAAACCAATTTAAAAATAGGCAAAGGACTTGGACAGATATATCTCCAAAGAAGTTATACAAATGGCCAGAAAGTACATAAAACGATGCAAAACATCATTTGCCATTAGGGAAATGCAAATCAAAACCACAATAAGGGAGAGCGGATGTGGCTCAAACGGTTGAGCTCCCACCTCCCACATGGGAGGTACCGGATTCAGTTCCCAATGCCTTCTGAAAAAACAAAAACAATCAAGCAAAAACAAACGAAAAAACCAACTCAGGGAAGCCAATGTGGCTCTGTAGTTGAGCACTGGCTTCCCACATACAAGGTCCCGAGTTCAATCCCTGGCCCCTGGTACATTTAAAAAGAAAAAAAAACAAAACAAAAAAACAGTGAGATAGCATTTTACACCCACTAGAATGGCTGCTATTAAAAACTGGAAAATAACAAGTGTTGGAGAGGATGCAGAGAATTATTAGAAACACTCATTAATTGCTGGTGGCAATGTAAAATGGTGCAGCTGCTATGGAAGACAGTTTTGCAGTTCTTCAGAATGCTAACTACCATACGACCTGGCAATCCCACTATTAGGTATATACCTAAAAGAATTGAAAGCAGGTACTGGAACAGATATTTACACACCAATGTTCATAGTGACATTATACACAATTGCCAAAAGATGGAAACAACCCCAAATGTCCATCAACCAATGAATGGTTAAATAAAATGTGGTATATACAAACAATGGGATATTATTCAGCCAAAAAAAGAATAAAGTCCTGATACGTGCAACAACATGGATGAAACTTGAAGACATCATATTGAGTGAAATAAGCCAAACACAAAAGAACAAATACTGCATGATCTTATTGATTTGAAACAAATATAATAAGCAAACTCAGAGTCAAAATCTATAATCTAGGTCACCAGGGAACAAGGTGGGGATAGCTGACGGGAAGTGAAGGCCTAAAATGTACAGGGTTCCTATTTGGAATGATGGAAATGTTTTGGTAATGGATGGTGGTGGTGGTGGCACAACATTGGGAGTGCAATTAACAGCACTAAAATATACACCTGAATATGATTAAAAGGGGAAATATTATATTGTATATATGGAAACAGAATTTTTTTTTTTAATCCATGGAACTACACTAAGCAAACAGTGAACCCTAAGTTAAACCATGGAGTTAAATTAATTGTATAATTATTAAAATATGGTACCATCAATAGTAACAAATGTTCCATTCTAATGCAAGGTGGTGGTGGTGGGTGATATATGGAAATCCTGTATTTTATGCATGATTGTTCATCCACAACTTCTATAATAAAGAAAAAAATTCTAAAAAAATATAGGCATTCAAAAAGTGTACACTGGCCATTGCTGGAAACTATAGGAATCTATTTGCCCCATCCCTCCAATTCCCAACCTCTGACCCCCATACCTACACTAAGTCACAGAGCTCAAAGTTCATAGCCAAAACCCAAACCCCTTATTTGAATCTCAATTCAGTGTCCTTTTCATCAAATCAGCCAAAGACATTGTTTACCCTAAAATGAATTATTTACTCACTCTGAAATTCCTACCATTAGAGTCACTAGAGATTCAGCACCAAAAGCAAAATAAAAACAAGTCAAAAAGCCATTGCAAAAAATATACCAAAT
This sequence comes from Tolypeutes matacus, assembly GCA_026826555.1. Lineage (NCBI taxonomy): Eukaryota > Metazoa > Chordata > Mammalia > Cingulata > Chlamyphoridae > Tolypeutes > Tolypeutes matacus. The sequence goes on from JAKSZT010054487.1 coordinate 20,840,004, forward strand.
GTAAGACATGGGCTATAGTTAGTAGTAATATTTTGGTGATGCTCTTTCATGATTTGTAACAAATGTTTCACAACAATGCAAGGTGTTAGTTGTGGGTGATGTATGGGAGCCTTGTATGATGATATGCAAGTTTGTTTTGTAAATTCACAACTTTTACTATACACTTATTGTTTATGTTCACGTATGATTTATATACTTCAATAAAATTTTATTTTAAAAAGCTATTGGATATATGTGTTGTCCCAGGGAATGAGGGCCCAATCTCAATCCAGTAAAATATGGCTAAGTATTTTGAATCAGACTCTCTTATTTGCTCTTTGATCCCTCTTCTCCCTTCCCCCAGCGCATTAAAGGCTATCTCAATCATTTTGACAATCAGTCAACTATTAAAAAATGGGAAATGAGTTCCAGGTTTGGCCTCAAAGAAAAGAGTACAGTATATCCAAACTTGTCTCTCATAGAATATGGTTTCATATTAGTAATTAAGAAACTACAAGAATTCTCTCATATTATCCTTTTTATAGTTGTTAATACCAGTTGATAACTAATAACAGCTAATACTAATTGAGCATATTCTATCTACATACCTGAGGCAACACAGTATACTTTACATATGGGGTGAAAATGAATCTCATTCCACAAATTCAAGGATGCAAGACATATTCCATATCTTTATTTTAAAATTTTATTTATATCCCCCCCGCCCCCACCCCACTGTTTTGCACTGTTTGCTCTCTGTTCATCTTCTTTTTAGGAGGCACTGGGAACCAAACTCGGGACCTCCCATGTGGGAGGGAGGCACCCAATCACGTGAGCCACCTCTGCTCCCTGCTTGTTGTGTCTCTCATTGCTTTTCCTCATTTCCCTTCCTTACGTCATCTCGCTGCATCATCTCGATGTGTCAGCTCACTGCGTCAGCTTGTCACGCCAGCCCATCGCATCAGCTCACCATCTTGTTTGCCTTTCTTAGGAGGCACCAGGAACCGAACCCAGGACCTCCCATGTGGTAGGTGGAAGCCCAACTACTTGAGCCACATCCGCTTCCCCCATTCATTTATTTTAAATAAAACAATCTAAATTCTATTTTCATGCCCCATACTTCTGGCTGGCAGGAAATGTAACCTCAGTCATTCTTGAGCTTTATCCCCAGCAATCCTCAGAGTTGTCCTGCTGTTCTGGAATTATGCAAAGAACGAAAGGAACAGAGTGTGGAGGGTCCTTTGCTCATTGATATATTCTCACAGCTTCCCACTGAAATGTTCATCAGCCGTCTTCTTGAGACTGTTACTTTCTGAGGTTTTGCTGTCAGAATACCACCTGCTGGGGGACGGATGTGGCTCAAGTGGTTGGGCGTCCGTCTCCCATATGGAGGGACCCGGGTTCGATTCCTGGGACTGCCCAATAAAAAAAAAGAATACCACCTGCTTTCAGACTACACAGACCCCTCTCTGCTACTCTTGCAGCCAGAGGGAAATTTTAGACTGAAGAAAATCCTTCTCCCTTCAAGTTTTTCCAGACTCTTTCCTTTTCCAGCCCCCCCCTTTTTGATTTATACTCCCTTTGTACAAAACCTTTAAGGTCTCCTAAAAGCTTATGATCTCAAAAAAAAATAAACCAAGATAGAGTCACAGTCTGCTTCTCCTTCATACTGGCCCCTCACCTTCCTCGAGGTGATCAAGGGAGCCAACCCTTTGTGGGAAGGGCAGAAGGAAAAAGGGAAAAAATGGAGAAGAAAAACACAAGGTTTAAAATTTAATATTTCAAAATTTCCAGCTGAACACCAAATTGTCACAATAATCCAAAGAGGCATGGGTTATCATGTCAATTTTACTGAGAGGAAAACAAATTCAAAGAGGTAGACAAGCAAATGAAAACCTGTACCAGGTCACACAGTGATATTAACAGATTGGGCACGTAACTGCCCACAAAATGCACAAGGAAACTTGTGACATTCTTTGTAAATTGGCAAAGAAAAGGTAGAATATATTTCTAAGTATCTAATTTATTTGGATTCCTCTAAGTATCAATTAGATTGGAATCTGAAATACAGATATATAGGTTAAGTGTTTTTGCTTTTAAAAAGAAAATTCCTCATACATTTGCCTAAGATTGTATCAATTCCAACAATAGCAAATATCATCAAGATATCAAGAAAAAGTACTTTCAAGGCAGCTGGACAAGTTTTCATACCATAGAGAACTTGCACCAGAACAATTGCTCAGTGGGGCATTGCTTGTTACAACTCTCCCGCCTGCTGGGTTTCTGGCTTTTAGGCATTTTGACAATAAAGTAGTCTTTAATTGGCCTCTTTTCAAATGCCCATTCCTCATTGCTGGCATTAACTGCTAATTAATAAAAGCATGAAAATATCAGTATGTCAGCTTATGCGTCAATATTTGATGTTGATGAAGCACATAGTGCCAACATCATTTTTCCAAACTTGCTCTGAAGTGCTTGAGAGTCAAGTTTCATGGAACCCTCTACATCTTTACTTCCCGAAGACAGATAAGAAGGTTCTGCATTAGCAAGATGCTGCGTAACTCCTGCTACCTGGTGTACAGCACCCATCCACTATTGAAGCGAGAGAAAAATTGCTACTCTTTAAGCATGGGATGCTTAAGTGTAAATATAAATACACAAATATCACCCAGTTTCTGGTACCAGTGGTAAGATTTGGGTTTGGCCTTAGGAAAGGGAAGATGCTTCCCCTTGGGCCAGTGAGTCTAAGCCACCTAATCCAGCTCAGTTATCAGAGAGCTGCAGCCACGAGCAGGAGCCCATCTGATTAAAGGAAAGGATACTCCAAATTTCCACTTGTTATCACACCTTGTGTAAATATAGCTTGAGAACCTCATGAGGAGATGTATGTTTGCAAATATTTCTCCTAATTGATACCCACTAAATACCAGAATGAACCATTATTTAGAGCTCAGAATGTTAAAAAAATAGGAAGCTTTCTTTTTCCCATGACTCCTCCCCCTACTCAAAAGATCTTATTACAGAAAAATAGTTATGAATTATATGGAAGCAAAGGGTCTTGTATTTTCAAATATAATAGATATTCTAAAAATATTTTATTTCAAATGAGCTAGCTGTTATCATCCTACTTGAAGCAACATCCCATCACCAGGTATCATGGCAAATGGAAGACCTTATCTCTATTACTGAAGGAAAAGGGATAGTCAACAAGGACTATTGTCTCAATTCTCCACTTTGCTCTTTTTTTAAATAAACTTCATTTGGTAATATTTTTTTAAAAGTTGCAAAGATAATAGAGATGGTTTCTTTTCTCCCCTCACTCAGTTTCCCCTCTTGCATTACCATGGAACTTTTGCAAAATTAAAAAGCCAACAGTGGTAGATTATTACTAACTAAACACCAAACTTAATTCAGATTTCACTGGTTTTTCCATTAATGTCCTTTTTCTGTCCAGGATCCAGTCCAGGGTACCACATTTTAGTTCTCATATCTCCTTGGTCTCCTCCGGTTGGTGACAGTCTCTTAGTCTCCTTGTTTTTCATGACCTTGAGAGTTTTGAGGAATATTTTGTAGAATGTCTTTCAATCAGGGTTTTCTCATGATTAGACTGGGGTTATGGGTTTTTTGAAAGAATATCAGAGGTGAAGTGACTTTTTCATCCAATCATATCAGAAGAGATTTGAAATCAACATGATTTATCAATGATGATGTTAAACTCAATCACCTGGTGAAGATACTGTTTTCAGGTTTCTCCAATGTGGAGTTACTGTTATTCCCTTTCATACTCTACTCTTTGGAAGAAAGTCACAGATTCCAGCACACACTCAAGTGGAGGAGAGAGGGAAGACATTAACTTCTACCTCCTGGAGGAGGGCGTATGTACCTATAGTATTTGAAATTCTTCTGTAAGGAAGATTTGTCCATTCTTACCCATTTATTTATTCAATCATTTGTTTAAGTCATTATGGACCCCTATATTCATGCTATACTTTGGATTATACAGTATTTACTTTTAGTTCAGCTTTAAATTCATTAAGTCAGAAAACTGAACTGGCTCATAGTCCGAAACAGGCGTAAATGAGGGCCCCATTTGGGCGACAGGGCAGGGTGGGGGCGGGAAGACGCTGGTGAGCAGGGCTGTGATGCGAGGCTGGATTCGCATCCCCAGTTGGGAGCGGTGGGGTGTAGTTGTTTCTCTAACATGCCGCCTGCCCTCAAGCGGCTCTGGCCATGAGGGGAGCAAATAAGCAACGTGGAAGATGTCAGAAATGCTTAGAATTTGGATTTGAACTTATGAATGCACAGAAAAAAGAGAATACCTACACAGGACTTCAAGAATAGCAGAACTAAAGAAAGCTTTAAAAGGGAAAGAAAATAGATTATTATTACAACAAAGCAACGGAGAAACTAATGTAGAAAAAAAGACCAAGAAAAAATGGCCTAAGAGGGTAACCAGTTCCGGCAGCAATAGCAGTGACAGTTCTGCCAGTCGTTCTTCATCAGAAAGTGAAGAAACAACTACATCCTCCTCCTCAGAGAATAGGGACACTGAGGAAAGCTCTTCTAGGTTCATCATCTTCAGCTTCCTCCACAAGCTCTTCCTCCCCTCCGACTCAGACTCAAATTCCAGCAGCTCCTTGTAGCAGTAGCACCAGCACAGAGAGCATCTCTGAGGATGAACCACCGAAGAAATAAAAATAGAACTGCTCTACCATATTAAACTGATGGACAGAAAACATAAAGTGATTCTCAAAAGGGAATTTAAAACATGTTAAGGCCCAAAAGGTTAACTGCTCAAACTTTCTAGAGTTCAAAAGTTTCTAAACGTTTTTACACTGTATGAGCATAGAGTATTAATAATGGATTATGTATATAAAGACTTAAGGGAAATTTTGTTTTGCTTTTTTATCTTTAAAATATATTTCTAAGTTTTATCAAAGCTGAAATTCAATAAACCTGTTTTTGTGATGAAACGTATCTTGTTTTCCCTGTGAAATAAATGCCATATTTTGTTATATGCTAATGGTATGTATCTATCTATCAGACATGTTTTCAGAATAACGCATCAGATGATCAGACAATGACTTTCTAATGTTTTGGGCTACGTATTATTCTGTTAGATTTAATATACTGTTACCGTAAGGTTATGAGTTTTCCTACTGTTAATAAATGTGCTCTATTTTTACATTTACATTCAGAATGTTTTTCTGTCTTCTTGTCCTAAATGAAAATGGAAACTCTGATCTCTTATTACACACCTTCCCATTTTTTGTAGTTTGACTCACACATTTCATCTTTATTTATTGTGCCCAATGCAAAGTTTTATGATTATATTTATCCATTTGTATTTTGCAGCTCATGAAAATAAAAAGTAGAGTTATGATGCAAAACAATTATAGTATTGATATTTATTAATATTGTTAGTTATATGAGAGATCATTATTCATAGTTGTGAGTTATTGTCTAATGTACTTCTTTTCCAAATGAAAGGTTCATGTCTTTATTTATTTTAGGGAATCTAGTAGTAATAAACTACTTCAATTTTGTTCATTTGAGAATGTCTTAAATTTTCCCCTCATTTATGAAAATCATTTTTGCAAAATACAGAATTCTTGCTTGATATTTTGTTTTTTTCTTTCCTCACTTTAAATATGTGACCCATTTCCTTTTGCCTTCTATTAAGTCTAACGACAAATCTGTGCTTAATCCTAGCAAAGAGTCCTTGTACATGATAAGATACTTCTTACACTGCTTTGAAGATTCTATTTGTATTTTCTTTTGATATTTTCAATGTAATGTATATTTTGAATTTGTTCTATTAGGAGTTTGTTCAGGTTCTTAGAGTGATTATATGTATCTTTCTTAGAATTTAGGAAGTTTTTAGTCATTATTCCATCAAATATACTTTCCACCCTATTTTCTCTCCTCTACTGAATTAAGTCTTTGTTTAATGACTATTCCACACTAATTTTGGAAAACTGTATTTATTCCTTGTAGTATATGATTGTTGATGTCTCTGTTCTATTAGCTTGTATTCAACTAATGTTTTTGCAGAAAAAAAAATTTACACACCTCTAGGAAGCAAAACATACATAAACAAAATAGCAATGCAATACAAAACAAAATAAAAATACAACACTTCTCTAAAAAAAAAAAAAGTTCAAGGAACTTAGTAGTATATTTACACCTCTACATCTTTTGAATTGTACAAGTTTAACATTTCTTGTTGTATCAAGCATTTTCTTCTGGTTTCTTATGTTCTTAAGAGTTACACTTGCCCGAGGAAAATCATTCTAGAAGAAGCTAAAAAGGAGCAAAAAAATCAGAAACTACTTAGGAGTCTAATCTTGGTGTCTTTTGATAAATTCAGTCTATCAGAAAACAAAACAGCCATGTAAAAACTATCTTCAGTGAAAGTGATATAAATATCTTTGTGCAATGACATGCCATAAGAGGTACCATTAAAAGGAGAAAAGAAGGTAGGAGGAAGAGGTAATTTTTGCAGAAAATTAGGGCAAAGCCATTTGCCTTTTAATTTTTTTTGTCTTTCATAAAGATTGCCTTTTGCCCTTTCTGTAATTACTGTATGACAGTGTGTAAAGTAATTGGTCATATATGACAGTCTCCTGTATCAATATGAATGAATTGGATTAAATCAGGTGTGTTTACACAGAGTATACTCAGGTTTAAAATGAAATACTGCAGAATATTAAAAGTAAAATACTCTGTGATGATAAAACTATTTGGTTTAACATCATATTATTCTGTTATATCTTTTAAACTTTTTGGAAAGTGGTATCATTTGTAGAAAAATCTTGATTTGGGTTCAATATTGTAAAACCTATGAATGCTGTCTTTTTTATATTTTTATGAGAAAGTAGTAGAAAATTACTTTTTTTTTTTTTTTTTTTTACCGGGAGTTCCCAGGGATCGAACCCAGGTCCCTCCATATGGCAGACAGACGCCCAACCATTTGAGCCACATCCACCCCCAGAAAATTACTTTTGAAGAAAATGGGCTTCTATTTAATCTTGAAATATAAGTGCTGTGAATTTAAGGAGCCTGTGATTACTTGTAAGGTTTACAGAAACATCTGCTTTCAATGATTGTAAATAAACCCTGAAAATACCATTTCAAAGTCTCCAAACAGAATGTATCATTTGACAGGTAAGTTTAAGAAATTGATAATTAAACATACATACACAAAAAGACAGAAAATTGACTAGAAGTTACAGGGGCAGGGGTAGGGGGTAGAGATGTACAGTTACTATTTAATGAGCAGAGAGTTTCCATTTGGAGTGATGAAAAGTTTTGGTAATGGATGGTGATAATGGTAGCATGACACTGTAAATGTGATTAATGCACTCTATGGTTAATATGGCAACATTTATGTTATATGTGTTAACCCAATAACATTTTAAAACAGTTTATCAGCTTTGATCATTGGGGGCGCTTTGTGTTGACATGCCCCATCCCTTTCATCCCTGTGTGTGTGTGTGTTTAGCATTCCCATATTTTCCTGCAATACAAGGTGCCCCAGGTTCATCTTGTATTTTCTCTGCCCCTGTCCTAGAATCAGTCATTTCTTCTAGAATCCCCAGTTGGTTTCTTAGAGAATGGTATTAGAAACTGGGGCTCACTGTTTCTAGGCCCTCTCAGTGGACAGGGATAGGAAATATATGTGTATGCCCTAACCCCTGTACACCCACATATTTATAATTATTGAATATATCTATTCATCTATGTAAATATGAAGATAAATACAAATTTATACTCATGTATCTGATTCTAACTGAGTTCACAAGGTTCATCCTATCCTTCCACCCTTGATTTTCTGAAACTTCCATCTTCAATAATAGGAAACTTGGCTCCTACCCTCTACCATCCATTTACTTATTTGTTCAGCCCCAGTACCTTTTGCTTTTTAAAGTGGATATTTTAGCTCAGCATGTCAAAATATATAAGAAAAGAATTGAGATTGCAGTCTGTGTGATTCATGGGAAATGGAATTTTTAACTCCTTCCATCCATATAGTAGTGTAGATAAATCCAACTTAAGTACTGTTAAAAAGTAAACTCTATATTTGTCAAATGTGGAAAATGATTTATACCTCATGACATTACTTGTGAGAAGTAAATGGGATGTCATTTAAAGCTTTTAGTAAATAGTAAGGGTGAAAAAATACTAGCTACTATTACTATTAATAATAACCAAAATGTTTAAAATTGAATTCTTTATAAATTTATATTTTAAAAATATATTTACTGCTAAATAAAATTTAGCAGATAAGGCAGAAGGCCTTTCACATCATTCTCTCATCTGTGAGTGAGGCTGCAGACCCCCAGGGCCAGTCGAGTCTAGAGATGTTACAATGTCTGAAGGTCAATAATTCTGAAAGTATGGGCAGTGGTCCATTGCTGTGAGCCTCTGCATAACAGACTGAGAATTGATGCAAAATACAAATCCTTTCTTAAGTTTTCTTGAGTAGGTGATGTGTATTTCCATGGATGTTCATTTTTACATACAATTAAGTCACTCACAGAGCCCACTGAGTTATTAAAGATTATATAAACTAAGAGTAGCACATTTTTAAGTTTAGTCTGGCTGCCCTATAAAGCTTAGCAATGTTGAACAGCTCTTACTGGGTATATGCACTCTCATAAAATTGGATTTCCCATCCTTTTCGGGAAGGACCCTTTACTCCAAGTGTATAATTGGTGTTGTCTGAAACTGGCTATGCCATTCTTGCCTGTTAATTACAAAACACTCAGCGTTTAGTTTCTTCACTAGAAGTTCAGTTTGTCCTTTGGTTAGTCCTGCAAATGGAGTGCTTGCATGCTCATATAAACACTATTTGAGGCCTAGAGTTTACCATGTTTGCATTGTTATTTAACCATAAATCATTCATATCTATATTTCTAAACTAGAAATACCCAATAGTCCTCAATATCCACTCTCTACCAAAACCGATGTGTCTCGACAATGATACTAAATTGTTACCACTTAGCCTTTTTGTTGTTGTTTCTAAATGAAAAGCGGTAACTGATAAAGTGAAGAGTTCTTTACACTAAATTGGTTTGACTAAAGATAAAATAAGTGAGATGAGATTGATGAGTAGCACTTCTGGTGTGTAAATTGTAATTAATTACTGGCATAAATGTAATAAATCTGCCTATAGGTGACCAGGCAGTGTTTTGATTCTTCCCAACTGTTTATTTACTGAACTTCAAGTTAAAGAACTTCATTTAAGTAATTTAAAAATAGGAAAACTCTTAAGTGGTCCCAGTGAACTTCTTAGTGATAATCCTAGTAACCAAGCGTTGAGCTCTTTGAATCTGTCAAGCTAACTTCCGAAGACGATTCTTGTCAGGTATGTTTTACAGAAGCAATAAAGTTTTTGCTAATCTTTAGTATTCTGATGTTGAACAGTTTTAAGCCTCATGATCACTCCAGTAATTTTTTGTTTCTTTTAGAGGCAAAACTGAAAAAGCAAATATTATATTTTCCTGGCTTCTATCTGTTTGGGGAAGTGTGTATCTTTTCCCCTTCTTGATTTGATCACTTAAAGAAAAATGTGAATTGCCTTCATATTCACCTCAATCTCTAATTCAGATTTTTCAAAAAATAGTGCCTCTGAGCAAGTTCTTGTCTGATAATAACCTCTGAATTCCTCCACTGAAATATTTCAGTTGTGACTGAGAAGAACTATATTGAGATGATGTCTTAGTTTGGGTTCTCCCAAGAAAACATGCTTGTGACCATAACTCAGGTGTGGGCAGCTTGGGAAGCGATCCCAGGAAGCAGGAATGCGAGAGGAGAGAGTAAAATGGGGAAGGAGGACCAGCCAAGGAAAGGAAAGAGATAACATTACTATCCCTGCAGAGGCCAGATTCCTCTGGGACTTCTGAGAAATGTACCAGAACCTCCCAAAATTGTCAGCCCAAAGGACAGAAAGTGGGTCTCCATCCACAGCCTCTGGTCCCCCATTGGTTGAGGGTTGTTGCAGAGGCATTAATCCTACCTACTTCCCCACCTGACTTCCCCTTCCTACTTCAAGTAGAAACTGGGAGAAACTGAGGTCTGGGCTGGCGGTGGGAGCAGACCCTGTGAGTCTGTGCTCCCACTGACTGCCCCCACCTGTAGCTGACATCACAGGTAGGCTGAGGGTGAGCCTTGGGGCACCAAGAGCATCTACTACAGACACCCAAAAACTGCTCTCTACCATCTTCTCCAGTCAGAATTACTCTACTGTAGCTGTGACTCTCTTACCCCTTTTAAGATAGTTTATTTGTTTCAAGTAAATTTCATAAATTCCATCTCAGTAGAAAAATACCTAGAGATACAGATTTTTTTTTAGGGCTTATAATTTTAAAAGTGTGAAGACACAATGTCACATGATGCAATTCTAATCTTGCAAATAATTCAGGGTCTGTGCATTGCTGATATTTTATCTTCTGATAACAAATTTTCCATTCTCATAACAAAGAAGCTAAAATACTCTAATGTGTAGAAGATCAGGAGAGTATCGTTTATAAATTATATACCCTAAAATTTTTGAAAATTTAGTCCAAACATATGTATATTTGATTATTTAGAAACTATATACACACCTTGTCATACTAGTAAATTATATAAATAGTGTAATATACATAGAATAATCATAATAAATTTAAAGCAATATAATTACAAATTCTACTTCTTTTTTCCCAAAACCTCAATACTCCATTTGATATATTCCTATTTTGGAGACTAGGGATTTTGATATTTATATACACATCTTTTGTTTTTTAATAATTCAAGTCTGAAATATGAAAATTGAGGTTGTACTGTTTAACTCCTGTTTAAAATTTGGTTGCTAAAGGCCAGTAATGAATTTCAATTTATATGAAGCTCATTAACATTATAAACTCTATGAATATATTCTAATTCCTTTATTCCTTGGTAATTAGAAGCTGGTGAAAGGAAGTATACTCATATTTGTTAGATTTACTGCCTAGCCTGAAGCCCAGGCCATAATGCACTAATGAAATTTGGAGAGGCATACTCCTCTCAATTTATGAATGAAATGAAAATATACTAATTACATTATTGCAATACTGCCAACGTATGTAAATAGTTAAATGCTTGCCTCAAATGAAAGTTGAGGCCTCAGAAGGAAGTTTTAACAATTTTAGACAGATACTAGAAATATTCAATAATATTCAAGCTTACAAGAGGTGAATTCCCATGTTTTTATGAAGAAAAATCATGTGAGCAATGAAAATGCATTATTCTCCATATCTAAACATATCTTGTTTTATCTAGCAATGCAAATTGCTGATGGAGATTTTTTATAGAGTTTGACTGAAAAACAAATTTATACAATGGGGAGCTGATGGAAAGTGCAGTCTGGTCTTGGTTAATCATTTTATGACCATCTCTTTTGAGACCTTTTCCTTACCTTGTCTCTTCTCTCAAGATTGGTACATTCTTTTTTTCATTGTTCATATTAGTTTTTCTGACTGCTTTGTCCTAGTCTGTTGTTGCCTTTTTTTCCCCATCTGCTGGTATTTAGCACTGGTATCACTATTATTTTTTCCAAAGCATCTCATTTTTTAAAAGTATTAGGAAATTAACTGTGTATATTTATCTCTTGATATCTTTGGTACTTTGTGGATATGAAAGGTATTTAATTAATATTTACTCTATTATGGGATTTGACCTAAACATATCCACACTGCTTACTCCGCTCTGTTTGCAAAACAGTGGTCTATATTAGCAGATGGCAGGATTTTACAATATTTAGATCCTGTTGTATTAAAAATTCACAACAGCATGAACTTAAATCATGAAATTTTACTTAAGGCAATGATAATAAAATATATTTTGATGTAAAGCAAGTGTTCCATATTATCAGGCTCTGAACTTAGTCTGACTTTATGAAATAAGGAAAAGAAGATATTGGGGAGCCAGTAGGGGCCAGAGCTTTGACATTGTTATTAAAGTAACCTTTCTTGGGAGGCGGCTGTGGCTCAATCGGTGGGGCTCCCGTTTACCATGTGGGAGGCCCCGGGTTCGGTTCCTGGGGCCTCCTGGTGAAGGCAAGCCCGCCCCCACGGCGTGGTTGGCTGACCCAGCGAGCACAGGCAGCAAGGGGGGGATAAATGAATAAATAAATAAAATTTAAAAAAAAAATAAAGTAACCTTTCTTCTTTTTTAAAAATCAGTTTTCTATCCACTAGAAAGGCAAAGTTTATTGCCTTTAGTCACCATTCCTCTGGAGGCAGGCCCAGGTAGAGAGTGACAGGGCCACACAGCTACCTAGAGGAGAGAGAGAAGCTGCTCCTGGAAGTGAGAGAGACAATAACAGACAAACCTCATTGTTTTTTTACCTGAGGATTGTGTAAAATTCTGGAAATTATTTCAGTGGTGAACATTGCAGTGGCTAAAAAGCATGAAGTCTTTAGCAAGACTGCCTAGATTTGAATGCCAGCTTCATCACTAAATGCTCAATAACTTTGGGCAAGATACCAAACCTCCATATGCCTCAATTTCCTCCTCTGAAAAATGGGGATAATGGGACTACTTATTTTCTAAGGCTGGAAGGAAGATTACATTATTGTGTGTGTGTATATATATATGTGTATATATACATGTGTATATATACATGTATATATATATGCATATATATATATATGTGTGTGTGTGTGTATATATATATATATATATTTTACTGGGAGGTCCCACGGATCGAACCCAGGTCCCTCCATATGGCAGACAGATGCCCAACCATTTGAGCCACATCCACCCCCTTATTGTATATTTTTAAATGCTTGAAAGATTGCCTGGCCTTTAAAGAAATATGTGTTTTGTTAAGTAAAAAGTATAATAACTAAATTAATACTCCTCTTTAAAACCTTATAATTTCTTCTCATCTCAGTCAAAACCCATGTCGTTCCAATTGTCTGGCCCACATGATCTGTCCAGGTTGTCTGACTCCATTTCCTCCTTCTATCTATCCTAGCACACAGCCAGATCACCTTTACTAAGGCCCCGCAGAAAACCAGGACTGTCCCGGTTCTAACACAGCAAGTCCCTCATCCTGGGAAACCCCTGACTCCTGGGCAAACTGGCCCATAAAAACCTCTCAGAATTCTTCATACTCTCTTCCACACCTGCTGGATGTCAACCTCTAGTGTGACCTTGAAAGTTAGGTGTTGAAGATGGCAGAACTGCCATCAGCCTGGGATCTTGAATGACTGTGAAGCAGAGATGCTGCCTTGCACCTCACTGGACATCATGTAAATTTCTGCTATGATCAGACACAAAGATTTCATTGCATTAGCTTAACCAATAAACTAATTACAATAAACTAATGATCATTCTGGCCTCCTTCTCATTCCCTGAACAAATAAGCATGCACTGGCTGTTTGCCTTAGAATGCCCTTTTCCAGACACTTGCATGACTAACTTCTTCACCTCCTTCTATTCTTTGCTTAATTCTTCTTTTTTCTCTGGCACCTAATTGACTGGTATATTCAAAATATCAGCCCATTCCCTCCGCTCTACTCCTTTTTCCCCCATAGCATCGTCCCCTTCTAATTTTTACTGTATAATGTACTCTAATTTCTTATGTTTATTGTCTATTCTACCTATCCCAATAGAATATAAGTTCCACAAGGAGAGAGAACTTGGTTTTGATTACTGTGTATCTCAAGAGTCTAGAATTTTGCCTGAAGCATAGCAAGGACTGATAATAATTTGCTAAACGAATGAATTACTTCAGTTTATTTCATTTTCAGAGTTTACCAAGTTGACAAAAATAAAATGAAACCTTCAAATGATGCTTTCCCCCCACCAAAAGGGTAACATTTGATAGAGATTTAAAATGTTGATTCCTTCCAACCTTTTCCAGAGTGATGAGTTTAAAAGAGTTTTTTAAACGACAGACAGAATGGTCCTGCTATTTACTATTTCATAATAACCTTTGCTCCTAGTTTGCATCCAAATTTCTCCAAAAACAAAGAATTTAAGCTGAAAAAGCCTAAAGTCACACATTTAAATCTATCTGTGCCTTGGCATTTATAATCACCTTAATTACCGGTTAGACGCTGCTCTGCCTCATATAGTGTTCCCTCCCCTTTTAATTCTTTAGCGCTTACTGTTGACATGTCATCTGTTTCTGCCTCTCTGCACCCATATTAGTGTTTGTGTGCCTCAGTAATTCTGGGTGTTTCAAAGAGTGCTAGAGACTTATCCGATGTTCACCCTTATAAATTGCAAACCCTTATGCAAGTTAATTAGAAGCACAGAGGACAAAGGGACATTGGAGTTAATTGGCTCTACTATTGTTTGATTATCCAAAAAGAAACAATATATTTTTCATATTTGGATTCTTACTTAGAGGAGGTATTGTGTACCAGTCTTTCATGCCAATAATTATAATGCAGAAATCCACAGATCACAGTTCGTATCTTCTTTTCATCTCATCAATAAAAGGAATACATGGTATCATTTCTTCTACAAGCACTCTTTTCTGTCCAAGGTTTCTGCTAATCAGGATTTGGATTTGGCAGGGACTGCATCCCTGAGTGATTGCTTTCAGCGTGCATGGAGCTCTTGTATTCAAGGTATTGTTACCATGGAGAAAGTCCTCCATCCACTGTTAAGATCTGTATGATTCTGGAAAAGATTAAACAATCCACCATTGCGTAATCCCATTGTTTATTCATATGCCTCTGAGAAGTGCCTCCGACTGCTGATATCTCTGAAGGGGGCACATTCAGAGAAGCTGCCTAATTCGATATAAGTTTTGAATAACAAAGTTACATATGGTCTAATCCGAAAATTTTCAGAAAAAATGTTTTCTGATTCATAGGCAAATAAATTCAACCAACCAAAAAATTGACTATGTGTCAGGAACTAGGTAAGGGTTTAGGATGATATGGTGAACAAGATTCTTTCCATGACCTCAAGTTGCTTAGCAGGTGTGACAGTTTGAAATTATTTTATGAATCCCAAGAAAGAGAAAGATTATGTTTGTAAATTAGTCTATTCCTCTGGTGTGATAACCTTTGATTGCATCAAATTCAGCTGAGATATCTTGATTAGATTACCAGTTAAGAACAGGCTTTTAGATTTGACTATGGCAGAGGGCATAACTCAGGTTGAGTCCCCACCCCTTGCTAGGTGTGATATAAAATGGACATTCACTCAAGAAGACACACGGGAAGAGAGGGAGCTCTGTCATTTTTGCCCTGGGCCCCAGGAAGAAACGAGCAGTTCATCTGATAGCTTGCAGCTGACTTTGGGAAGAGAATAGAACAGCTGAGACTGATATAGAAGGCCCAGAAAGAAATGAGCCCTATGCCAGGAGAGAGGAGAAGCCCTGAGAGACAAGGCCTATACCAGCCTACAGCTGAGATCAGGAGGAAGAGGAAGCCCATAAGGGAAAGCTGAAATGCAGCAGAGACTGCCTGCCATCTTGCTTCAACACAGGGCAGCTGACTTTGGTGACAAAGTACCTCTTAAGTTACCTTGAGTTGGACATCCCATGGCCTTGGGACTGTAAGCTTTTATCCCAAATAAATACCTTTTATAAAAGCCAACAGAATTCTGGTACTTTGCATTGGCACCCCTTTGGCAGACAAATACAGCAGGCCAGTGGGGAAAAGAGATATGAGTAAATAGGAAAATGTAATTAGTGCCTTCACATGGTAGGGAAGGAGAACAGAGTATCCTAACCCACGTTTGGCCTGACAGAAGAGATTACCAGCGACAGTTGTCAGAGGTGATAGTGAATATGGTGAGTGAAACGAGTTGCAAGCAGTTCACTGTGATGGCTGTTCTTGGGGAAGAAGTGGAGGAAATGTGACTAAGGGATTCAGATAGGGCATGATAGGTTGGATTCATCTACTGCCAAAAGGAGTTTGGACTCTATCTTTAACATAGGGAAACCACCAAAGTTTTTAAGCAGGAGAGTAAAACTATCAAATTTGTGCTTTAGAGAGGCCACTATGTTTGCACAGAGGTGGAAGAATTTAAAGTGGTAAAAAACAAAACAAAACAAAGCATCAGGTTGGGAGACCACTGTGGCAGGTTTTCCTTGAAGAGGTTCAATGACAATGGTGTATGGAAGACATTAGATAGACTATGAGCCATATTTGTGGATCGGTGCTGCCATTCAACAAGCCAGGCAATGCTGGAAGATTAGGTGGTTCATGAAATCAGTTTGTGACATTTTAAATTGGAATTTTTGTTGGGAAACAGAATAGAAACGAGTCCTCTTTTGTGCAGGCATCACATTTTTAGTCTTGTTAAAGTTAAATTAAGAGTGGGAAATGATTTCTCCATTTCAGAGGTTTTCAAATTTTTTAACCACAACTCACAGTAAGAATTACAGTTTATATCCTTATACACATATACATGTGTATAAATGGAAATAAAAAAATGGAAATAAAAAAAATCCACAAAACAGCTATTACCCTCATTATTCATAATGCACTATCTGATATTTTCTATCCTGCTGTTATTTTTATTATCTCTTCTCAAGAAAGCACATTTCATTGTTGTGAATATAAAAGTTCACCTTAACTTTGTGCTCTGAGAACATTCTCTAAGAACTCAAAACTTTACATGGGAAAATATGCAGAAAAAGATCTGGGGTTTGTAATCACTCATTGGTTTGATCCTGGATTCACAATTTGCCAACTATGCTGCAATATACATACATACGTGTATTTATTTTATAATATTTAATATAATAAAAAACTCAAGTACCCAGCGGCCAGCTTAAGAAGTAAAATATTACCAAGATCTTTGAAGCTCCCTGGGTGTCCGTCCCTATCACATTTCCCTTCTTTCTCCCAGGAGTAATTACAATCATGAATTTTGTATTCAAAAGTGCTTTACAGTATTGTTTTGCCACATATATATGAATCTATAAAAACATACTGTTCACTTTTGCATCAGTTTGAACTTATATGTGTGGAATCACTCTGTATCTATTTCTTCTGTGACTTGCCTTTTTTCTTCTCAGTATTTGTGAAGTTCACCAAGATGATGTGTGTAACAAGAGTTTATCCACTTTTACTGGGTGAATACCCCACAATTTATGTATGCATTTTCCAACTGATAAATGCATGAGTTATTTCCAGTTTGTTTATTTTTGTGTTACAAATAATGCTGCTATGAGCAATCTCATAAATGTTTCCTGGGGCACATGTACATGAGCTTCTAGGGTTTCCAAATAAAATCCAGGATGCCCACTTAAATTTGAACTTTATAGAAATATGAAACATATTTTAAGAATGTTCCATGAAGTATTTGGGACATAAGTATACTAAAAAATTATTCATTGTTTCTCTGGAATTAAATTTAACTGGGCATTCTGTATTCTAAAACTGGCAACCATACAAATTTCTCACACTGTGAGTAGAATTGCTAGGCTACGGGGAATACACATCTTCAACCTTATGGGGTATTGTCAAAATGTTTTCTAAAATAGCTGAAACAATTTACCACACACTGCCACCACCATCACCAGTAGATTGAGTTCCCATTGCTTCATATCTTGCCAACATCTGGTTTAGCAAGCATATTAGTCAGCCAAAGGGGTGCTGATGCAAAATACCAGAAATCTGTTGGCTTTTTATAAAGGGTACTTATTTGCAGTAGAAGCTTACAGTTACCAGACCATAAAGCATGAGTTACTTCCCTCACCAAAGTCTGTTGCCACATATTGGAGCAAGATGACTGTCAACATCTGCAAGGGTTCAGGCTTCCTCTTCCGGCTCTGCTCCCAGCTTCTTCCAATATCAGCTGTAGGGTAGAATAAGTCTTGACTCTCTCCTGGGGCTCATTCATCTCTGGGCTCAGCTGCTCTGCTCTTTCCGCAAGGCCAGCTATAAACTCTCAGGCCAATGGCTTGTCTCTCTTCCCAGGGCCTCTGCCATGTCTAATGGAGCCTTCTCTCTCTCCTCACGTATCTGCTTCTCTGTGTATTTACTTCCTAGGACTCCAGTATCAAAACCCCAACTAACTCCTGTGCCTTGTAGTTTTCTCTTGGTGGGAGGGGACTCAACATCCTACTGACATGACCCAATCAAAGCCTTAATCATTATTTAATCAAGTAAAAGTGAAACCTCTTAAGATAATACAATCTAATACACCCAGAGGAACAGACCAGTTTAAAAACATAATCCAATATCTATTTTTGGAATTCATAAATACCACACATGTTTTCTGAGAAGTCCAATATAATTCTTAACTTTGTTCCTCTATAGATAAGGTGTTTTTATCTTTTGGCTTCTTTCAAGATTTTCTCCATGTCTTTGATTTTCTACAGTTTGAATATGATATGCCTAGGTATAGATTTTTTAGGTGTTTATCCAGCTTTGTGGTCTCTGAGCTTCCTGGATCTGTGGTTTGGTGTCTGACAATTGTGAAAATTTCTTCTCTTTTCTCTTGTTCCTCTCTTTTTTTTTATTCCCATTATATGTATGTAATAACTTTTGTAATTATCCCATAGTTTTTAGCTATTCTGTTCCATCTTTTTAGTATTTTTTCTCTCTTTGTATTTCAGTTTTGTCAGTTTCTATTGACACAAGCTCAATGATTCTTTCCTTGGCCATATCCAATCTACTGAGTGTCATTTCTATTACATTGTTTTTTCACTTTGAGCATTTCCTTTTGATTTTTAAAATATCCATCTCTCTGCTTGCTTTATCCATGTATTCTTGCATGTTGTCCATTGCCATGCATTGCTTTTCCATTAGAGGCCTTAGCATATTAACCATAGTTATTTCAAATTCCCAGTCTGATAATTTCAAAATTTCTGCTGTATTGGAGTCTGGTTCTGATGCTTGCCCTGTCTCTTTAGACTGTTTTCTGCCTTGTAATTTTTTGTTGAAAGCCAGACATGTTGTATAGGGTAAAAGGAATTGAAGTAAATAGTCCTTTAGTGTGAGGATTTGTTTATCTGTCTAGGAGTTAGGCTTAGTTAGTGCTTGCTGTAACTGTAGGTGTCAGGCTAAAATCTCCATGTTTTTATCTCCCCTGTTATCTAGGAATTTCCTTACAGACTCCCTCTTAAATAGGCCCTAAACCTTGCAGATCTTTTGAACTTTAATCTTCTATTATTATACAGGAGCCCTATTGATAGGGTGGTTAAAAAGGGGGGTGGGGGGGGGAAGGGAAGCATTCTATAATCCTATGATTAGGTATCAACCTTTTAGTGAGCTTGTGCTTCTGGGCTATGACCTTCACAAGTACTCTCAGCTTTATTTTTTTTTCACCCCTTATGTGAGATAGGAAGGCTGGAGGGAGGTAAATTGGGTATTCCCCTCCCCTTTACATCAAAGGCTGGAGGGGGCTGGAGTTGGATATTTCCCTTCCCCCATGTTGGTTAGGCTCTGGTCAATAGTTTAAAATAGAAGGCAGGCATTTGTTAAGGAGAACAGAATGCTCTGAGCATATTTCAAAATGGTTAATTTGCCCCTCCCTCTGGAGGAAGCATGAGAGGATTTTTCTCCTGTCTTCACAGTGGAAACCTGGTGAGGCATTATGAAGGTATGCCACATCCCCCTCCCCAAGACTGGACTTCTAGAAGTTTTCATCTCTTAAGCTATCTCACACTCAGGCTCCAGCAACTAGTACGAACAATGTAGCCCACACTCAGCCTCCAGCAATTAATCACCCTTTAAATATTCCTACCCAGTGCTGGGTCCAACAGCGATTTCTACTTCAGGTATGCTGTACTTTTCTGTATCTGTCAACATGTCCAGTTCAGAGCGGTAGTTTACACTGTGACCAATTCTCTGATGGATCTTCAAAAACTTGTTGGTTTTCAGTTTTGTTTAGCTTTTTCTTTTTTTTTTTTTCTTGTTGGGAGAACAGAAATGATGAAAGTTCCATAGGCCAACTGGACTCTCTTATCTCATAAATCAATTTTAAATATGAGCTTCAATCTGTTTCTAGGCTCTCTATTCTATTCAACTGGTCAAATAGCTATCATTACTATACCTTTATGTTAAATCTTGATTACTGGTAAAACAAGACTTTCCCACCTTACACTTCCTAAGGAGTCTTGGCTTTTGAGGGGTCTTTATTCTTCCATGTAAATTTTAGAGTCATTTTGAAAATTTCATGAAAGAACCTTGTTGGGATTTTCATTGCATGTGAATTGACTCTAGAGATGAGTTTGGGAGAACATTTACAATTTTGAATCTTCATATCCAAGAACACAGCCTAACACTATATTTATTAAGGTTCTTTAATAAATGGAGATTTAAAAGATTATATCATTTTTCTTACACTGGTCTTGAAAAACTTTTATGTTTATTCCTACATAGAGTCTGTTCTACTCTACCTCATATTTGTAAATGTAATGAACATTCATTCATAAGTGATGGTTAAAAGTTAGAATTTTGGGGAAGTCACATTATGTCATGGATTTTCCCAGCAGGTTTATGTTTATTGGTGTTATAAAGAAATACAATCAAGTTTTGTATATGCATCCACCTTCCCAGGATATCTTTTATTACTGTTAATTCTATCAATTTTTTTATGAAAGCAATCATCTGTGAATACGTACAGTTTAATTTCTCCTTTCACAATCTTTTATTTATTTTTCTTGTCTTACTGTGCTGGCTAAGATATTGAGCACACTGTTGGATAAGAATGGTGATGTACATTTGTCTTTTTAATGATTCTTAAAGAGAAGACTTCCAGTGCTTCACCATTAACAGTAATGTTTGTACTCCATTCTTATTTTACTAGGAGGTTGCTTTTCATATGAATAAATATTGCATTTCATTAAATGTTTGTAGATATCATAAAAATTCTCCTTTAATCTGTTAATATGATAAATGATATTTATAGATTTTCTGGTGTTAAGCCATCATTGAATTCCTGGGAAAAGCCCAACCTGATTATGCTGTATAATCTTTTTAACATCACTGGGTTTGCTATTATTTTGCTTAGGATTTTTGCATCTATATTCATGAATGAGATTTGATTATACTCTTCTTTGTTCCTACTATCCTTCCTAGTTTGAGGATCAAGGTAACACGATCTCATAATATGAATTTGCAAGTCAGTTTTTGCAGTGATAACAAATAACCCCCAAATATAAGTGGCTTAAACAAAAAAAATACTTTTTTCCCAAGGATTTGCATGTCAGCTGGAGGAAAGCTGGGCTAGGCTGTGCTCAATTGAGCTCCACATGTCTTCACACTCCAGGACCCAGGATGAGGGAGCAATCACTCCCTGTGACATGACATTCTCACAGTCCAGCGCAAAGTAAATAGGAAAGGTACATGAGGATGTATTAGCTTAATCTAAGGAGAGAGAAAAGTTAGGAATAACACTATAATCTACCATAGGGAATATTCCCATTTTTCTGTTTTTGGGAAAACATTGAAAACAATTAAGATAATCTGTTTCTTGAAAATATGGTGGTACTTATCCATAAAAGCATCTGGGCCCATTATTTTCTTTGTTAAAAGGATTTTTAAAAAAATATTTATTTACTTTTTATCCATTTTAACCCCCACTCCTCCCCCCTTTCTTTCTTTTTTTTTTTTTTTTTTGCTGTTTTTGTATCCATTCGTTGGGCAATTCTCTGTGTCTGTTTCCTGCCCTCTCCTCTCATCTTTCTCCTATCTTCACCAGGATTCGATCCTGGGAACCTCTGATGTGGGAGAAAGGCCTTCTGCCACCTGTGCCACCTCAGTTCCTGGTTTGTCGGTGTGTCTTGTCTTGGCTCTCCCCTGCATCTGCTCCTGTTATGTCATCATCTTGCTGCGTGGTTCGGCTGGGCCTGGGGGCTCACCCACTCATGGGACCAGACAGCTCACCCGTGCGCCTTCTATATTTTTCTTTATTTTACCGGGAGGTCCTGGGGATCGAGCCCAGGGCCTTCCATATTGGAAACGGATGCCCAGCCATTTGAGCCACGTCTGCCCCATAAGGATTTTAATAATTCAATGTCTTTAAAAGTCTCTTCAGATTTTTTATTTCTTCTTGAATCTCCTTAGGTAAGTTACATTTTTATAGAAATATACCCATTTCATTTAGGTTAGCTAAATCATTGAAATAAAAATTTTAAATGTTATTTTCTTTTTAATCTCTGCTGGATCCAAATCTTTGTATACTTTGTCAATTTTAGTTTAGTTGTGGGGTTTGTTTGTTTTTTTTTTTTTTTTGCTCAACTTCATCATAGGTTTTCTATTTTGCTAACTTTTTTTTAACTTTTAATTTGTTTTGATATTATCTTTCTTTTTTCACTACAGTGAATTTTTAACCTGATTTTCTTAAAACACTTGATATGTATACTATATATGATAACAATCACTTATTTTCTATTAACTCCAAAAAAATTGATGCCTGACTATATACTAGTATGCTTTTATAGGTATTTCAACAGTTGGGAAGTTGTTAGCAGACAATTTGCAAATGTTTAGTGAAAATTATTTATAGAATAATCATCTTCCCTGCAGTCTATAATAATCTTGAGAAATTTAGTATCTCAGATTAATTTAAAAATATCACATGGCCTTTTCTTAAATAGACATATATGTCACAAGGATTTTTCTATCTGTGACAGCAACTTAATAGGCATACATTTGTGAAACACACATAGAGGTATGCTTGTGTTATACTAAATGTCACTCCTCTATGCTATATCAATGCTATGCAGCATGACAAAGACATAAGTGGAGAATATTTATAGGAAGTAGGTGTTGGGTAATTATTTTGAGATTTCTTAAACACTTCATTGTTTCCATTATTAGTGGTTCTATCTGCATCTTAAAGAACATTACAAATCATACAGCCATGAATAAAGAGGGAAATTATTTTAAAGATCAATTATAATTGGTTCTGTTTATTATTTATATATTTAAATGCAAAAATTACTCTAAATCATGGCCCACTTGTTCATTTTCTTTTTGTTGCTATGTAGAACTTCCTCATGCCAAATGTTGTATTATATTCGTCATTATTCTTTTAGATCAAATATTTACATTGAAGGATTGCTTTCTTTTTAGTTCCCCAAATGGTATAGTACCTTCAATTAGTATTTGAGCTTTATAAAATTTAGAAAATACAGGAATACAAATAAACAGAATGAAATGAAGAGTCAAAACAGTTCATTTTCTTCCCTCTGTACAAAACAGCATGATTTTCTTTCTGTTTTGTCTGGCAAACAGAGCAGATACAGCATGTTATTGTGAGCTTTTCTATACTATTCCTAAGACATAAATATAAGTATATTACACATGAAAGTAGTCAGCTGATTTTATTACTGAAATCTGATTATAGTCACAAACTGATTCATTAAGGATTACCTAACATGTAAATGAGTAATGAGTGTTCTTTTGCTTTATTCTATGCAAGCAAAATATTTATCAAAACTACTGTCTAGTTCATTGGACTCGCTCAGGACAACTAACAAAAGGATGATGATGGACAATGCACATCCCAAAAAACACAGTATCTACAACTGTAAGCAAAATAGTTCCATCCATGTGCCCAACAGGATTGAAGCCGTATCTCAATCAGAAACAGAGTGGGCATCACCATCCCACAGTCCTCAAGATTGAGAAGTGAACAAACATAATGGGGGATTGCAACTATGGACTAAAGTAGACTTATTATTATTCTAGCAATGGGAGAAATTGTAACATTGATATAAAGGCAGGGGCCACCAAAGGATCTGAAAGGAGGGAGAGGGAAGAATAGGTGTACCATGGGGCATTTTTGGAACATTGGAATTGTCCTGCATGACTTTGCCATTATACATTTTGTCAAAACCTATAAAATTGTGTGGTACAAAGTGTAAACTATAATGTAAACTATACCCTGGTTAATAGCAATGCTTCGCTATGTGTTCATCAATTGTTAACAAGTGTGCCACACTAATGAAAGATGTTAATGGAGGCATATGGGAGAGGGAGGAGTAGAGTATATGGGAATCTCCTATTTTTTTTAAATAATATTTTTTATTTTTTAAAAGATACTTAGATTACATAAATGTTATACAAAAAATATAGGGATTCCTATATGCCTCACTCCCCACACCACCCCACAACCTCCCACATAAACAACATCCTTCATCAATGTGGCACACTCATCGCAATTGATAAACACATACTGGGGCATTGCCACTGAGCATGGACCACAGTTCACCCTGTAGTCCACACTCTCCCACACAGTTCTGCATGTTATGGGATGATATAAAATGGCCTATATCTGTTGCTGCAATGTCATTCAGGACAATTCTCAAGTCCCGAAAAAGTCCCCATATCAAAAGTGTTTTTCCCTCTCCCTGTCCCCAGAGCCTCCAGTGGCCACTGCCTCCACATTAATGTTGTAATTTCTTCCATTGCTAGAATCACAATATGTCCACAGTAGAATACCCCTAAGTCCACGCTAGGCCAGAGTTCATTCCCCAAACCTGAGGATTCTGGGATGGTGATGTCCACCTTACCTCTAACTGAAAGGGGCTTCGATTCCATATAGCCAATGGATAGGACCCTCTTGCTTGCAGTTGTAGGCCCTCTCATTTCCTTGGTAAGGTGGTTGTCAATCCTCACCTCCTTATTAGTTGTCCTGGGTGAGTCCAATGAACTGGAGAGTAGGTGTTGCAACTCCGCTGAGGCTCTGGTCCCAGCTGGCACATGGACAGCCCAAAGATTCCAGTCTCTTGGATATACACCTACAAACTCCAGCACCAAGTATAGTTTCAAATAGATGGGCCAGATGAGCCATGTGTAGGGAAGCCATAATTGAGTCCAACTCTGTCACTCTCAGGAGCACAAACTCTAAAGTAGGGCCCACTGGCAAGGCACCAGTTCCAGAGCTATCTGCCCTGACCATTGGACCTCAGTGTCTCTAGGGCCCTCAGGAGCCCCACTATTTGGGGTAGTATCCACTTTGGCAGTCTATGAGATTCTGCTGAGATGTGCATAAGCGTTACCTCTGGGATGACCTCCCGACTCATTTTGAAGTCTCTTAACCATATAAACTCATAAATCTTTAACTTTTCCCCCTTTTATTTGAGGTCTTCGAGTTGCATTGCTAGTTGGTGCTTGGTATTAATCCCTCGGTGCCAGGGAGGCTCATCCCCAGGAGTCATGTCCCATGTTGGGGGGAAGGTAATGCATTTATATGTTGAGTTTGGCTTAGAAAGAGGTCATATTTGAGCAACAAGGAGGCTCTCAGTAGGCAACTCTTAGGCACCCCACAACACTAGGCTAAGTTTCACTTTCAAGAGAAAAGGCTCATAAGCATAGTCATCAATATCAACAGCCCATCAATGGATCATCCTCCTTTGCCAGTCATTGCCCTACACTTGGGGGACTGTTGCTGCTCCATTAGAGAATGTGGCAGGGCTCTCCAGGATGGGAATTCAATATTGTCTCAGTTATTGTGTGCATCTCCACCCACTGTGACAATGGCCCATGAACATTTGAACATATTTATATACCTCCTATGTATGCCCAGTTGAAATTCCTCTCATGTGTCCCCCATCACTTACAGCCCACAGCAATGATCTTCCCCTGCCTGAGTTGTAACCCTTCTGTGATCCAAACCTCTTCAAAAATGAAGTCAATAAAATAGCCAAATACAATTAATAGGAAAATGAAATAATAATGGTAGGTTTAAATATAAGAAATAAAACACAAAAATTTTAAAGAAACTAAAAATAAAATTAAAAGATAGAGATATTAAAAAATAATGAAAAATATTTTTAAAATTTTTTGACATTTTGCCTTTCATCACTGTAATATCTGGTACCCTGTATGTACAGTGACATTTTCTTCCATTTATTCCCCCGTGTCTTACTTTTTTTCATTTTGTTTTCAAAGTTTTAGGTCAAAGTAAAGTCACATACAGAATACAGGGGACTCCCATATACCCAACATCCTCCCCCTTTTTCCCCTTCCTGTATTAACACCTTTTTATATGTGGATGGTATCTTTGTTACAACTAATATACAAATAGTGAAACATAGCTACTAACCATGGTCAATGGTTTACACTATGGTTTACATTTTAGACCGTATACTTTTATAAATTTTGATGATTTTTAAAATGGTCTGTGTCCATCATTGCAAGATCATGCAGAACACTTCCACTGCCCACTAAATATCCCCTGTTCCATCTTATCTATTCCTCCCTCCTCCTCCCCTCGGGGCCCATGGCAAACCCCCTTGGATGACAAGATTCATAGTTACATGCA
Organism: Tolypeutes matacus; assembly: GCA_026826555.1. Classification (NCBI taxonomy): domain Eukaryota; kingdom Metazoa; phylum Chordata; class Mammalia; order Cingulata; family Chlamyphoridae; genus Tolypeutes; species Tolypeutes matacus. The sequence goes on from JAKSZT010054487.1 coordinate 20,866,206, forward strand.
ACAACACCGAGGTCTTGACACACTGGTTTGTCCTGCTCTATTAGGAAGCACCCATGCTCTTGAGAGACTCCTGCCCCTCTGTTTGTGAACATATTGGTCCTCCCCTGGATGGGAGTCCAACTCCTTCCCGCTCATTATGTGGGTTTTCATTCACTGATACAACACATTATGACAAAATGATCACTCACATACTCCCTAGAAGCCTGCTTCAGGTGTGCCCTGTCCCAAACGCGCCCCCCCACCCGCATCCAACACCCCAAACCAGTAACCCTTCCTTGTCATATTGCCATGAGAGCGTTCCCAACTTTGTATTTTCAACCTCATACCCACAAATCCCCAGTGTTCACCTGGTCCCTCTCCCAACCCTCCCCCTAGTTCCCTGGACCTTCCAACCTATCCTCCCCAATCTACCCACCTGTCAAACCTACACCACTCAACCGAATAATATTACTACCTTCCTGTCATATCCCTTCAATGCACAACTACACACTTTCACCTTATCATAGATTATGTCCCTATGGGCATTGGCTCATAACCTTCTTCTCCCTTTCTATTTCTTGAAAACCCATCTTCCAGAAAATAGCTCTCTGAGTCTGCTCAATTCGCTTAATTCTTATCAGTGAGGTCATGTAATATTTGTCCTTCAAAACCTGGCTTGCTTCACTCAACTAAGGTCCTCAAGATTCATCCATGTTATCCCCTCTGTTATCACTGTATTCTTTCTTACAGCTAAGTAATATTCCATTGTATGTATGTACCACATTTTGTTTATCCATTCATCTGTTGATGGGCATTTGTGTTGATTTCAACTTTTGCCAATACTGAATAATGCCTTTATGAACATTGGTGTGCATATGTCTGTTCGTGTCTTTACTTTCAATTCTTCTGGGTATATACCCAGCAGTGGAATTGCTGGATCATATGGCAGTTCTATAATTAGTTTTTTGAGGAACTGCCAAACTGTCCTCCACAATGGCTGGACCATTCTACATTCCCACTAGCAGTAGATGAGGATTCCCATTCCTCCACATCCTCTCCAACACTTATAGTCCTCTAATTTTTCAATAGCTACCATTCTAATGGGTGTAAGATGCTATCTCATTGTAGTTTTGGTTTGCATTTCCCTAATAGCTAGTGATGTTGAGAATCTTTTCATGTGCTTTTTAGCCATTTGAATTTCTTCTTTGGAGAAGTGTCTTTTCAAGTCACTTGCCCATTTTTAAAATGGGTTCTCTTTTTATTTTCGAGGCATAGGATTTCTTTATATATGCTGGATATTAGGTTCCTATCAGATATATGTTTGCCAAATATTTTCTCCCATTGGGTAGGGTGCCTTTTTACTTTCTTGATAACCTCCTTTGAGGTGCAAAAGTTCATTTTGAGGAGATCCCATTTATCTATTTTTTCTTTTGCTGCTCATGCTTTGGGTGTGAAGTTCATGAAACCATTTCCTATTACAAGGTCCTGTAGATGCTTCCCTACATTATCTTCCGAGGTCTTTATGGTTTTGGCTCTTATATTTAGATCTTTGATCCATCTTGAGTTGATTTTTGTATAAGGTGTGAGATGGTGTTCCTCTCTCATTCTTTTGAATATGAATATCCAGTTCTCCAAGCACCATTTGTTGAAGAGGCCATTCTCTCCCAGTTGAGTGGGTTTGGTGGTCTTGTAGAATATCAGATAACTGTATATGCAAGGATCTATATCAGAACTCTCAATTCGGTTCCATTGGTTGGTATGTCTATCCTTGTGCCAATACCATGCAGTTTTGATCACTGTAGCTTTGTAGTATGTTTTAAAGTCAGGTAATGTGATTCCTCCAATTTCATTTTTATTTTTCAATATGTCTTTGGCTATTCAGGGCCTCTTACCCTTCCAAATAAATTTTGTAGTTTTTCCAATTCAGTAAAAAATGCTGTGTTGATTTTTATTGGGATTGCATTAAATCTGTAGATTAGTTTGGGTAGAATAGACATCTTAATGATGTTTAGTCTTCCTATCCATGAACAGGGAATATTCTTCCATTTATTTAAGTCTTCTTTGATTTCCTTTAACAGCATGGTGTAGTTTTCTGTGCATAAGTCATTTACATCTTTAGTTAAATTTATTCCTAGGTATTTGATTCTTTTAGTTACTATTGTAAATGGTATTTTTTTCTTGATTTCCTCTTCAGATTGCTCATTATTGGTGTATAGAAATGCTACTGATTTTTGAACATTGATCTTATAGCCTGCAACTTTACTGAACTCATTTATAAGTTCTAGAAGCTTTGTTGTAGATTTCTCAGGCTTTCTATGTATAGGATCATGTCATCTGCAAATAGTGAAATTTTTCCTTTTTCCTTTCCAATGTGGATGCCTTTTATAGCTTTTTCTTGCCTCTGTACTTGAGCAAGTACTTCTAAGACAATGTTAACTAAGAGCAGTGATAGTGGGCATCCGTGTGTTGTTCCTGATCTCAGAGGGAAAGTTTTTAGGATTTCACCATTGTATATGATGTTTGCTGTGGGTTTTTCATATATACCCTTTATCATGTTCAGAAATATTCCTTCTATTCCTATCTTCTGCAATGTTTTTATCAGGAAAGTGTGCTGTATTTTGTCAAATGCTTTTTCTGCGTCTATAGAGATGACCATGTGATTTTTTTTTCTTTTGATCTGTTTATGTGGTGTATTACATTGATTGGTTTTCTTATGGTGAACCATCCTTGCATACCCAGAATGAAACCCACTTGGTCATGGTGTGTAATTTGTTTGATGTGTTATTGAATATGATTAGCAAGTATTTTGTTGAGGATTTTAGCATCTAGGTTCATTAGAGAAATTGGTCTGTAGTTTTCCTTTCTTGTGGCATCTTTGTTTGGCTTTGGTATTAGAGTAATGCTGGCATCATAGAATGAGTTATGCAATGTTCCTTCTACTTCTATTTTTGGAAGAGTTAAGCAGGATTGGTGTTAGTTCTTTCTGGAATGTTTGGTAGAATTTACCTGTGAAGCTGTCTGGTCCTGGGCTCTTCTTAGTTGGGAGATTTTTGATGACTGATTCTATCTCTTTACTTGTGATTGGTCTGTTGAGTTCATCAATTTCTTCTTTCATCAATATAGGCTGCTTGTGAGTTTCTAGGAATTTGTCCATTTCCTCTAAATTACCCTTCTTGTTGGCATATAATTTTTCAAAGTATCCTCTTATGGTACTCTTTATTTCTGTGGGGTCAGTGGTGATATCCCCTTCCTCATTTTTATTTTGTGTATTTGCATCTTTTTTTTTTTTTTTTTGCTAGTCTAGCTAAGGCTTTGTCAATTTTATTGATCTTCTCGAAGAACCAGCATTTGGTTTTATTTTTTCTAGTGCTTTCTTATTTTCTATTTCATTTTGTTCTGTTCTAATCTTTGTATTTCCTCCTTTCTACTTCCTCTGGGGTTAGTTTATTGTTCTTTTTCTAATACCTCCAGGTGTGCAGTTAGGTCTTTGATTTTAGCTCTTTCTTTTTTGATATATGCATTTATGGCTGTGAATTTCCCTCTCAGTACAACTTTTGCTGCATATCATAGGTTTTGATATGTTGTGTTGTCATTTTCATTTGTTTCAAGGTAGTTACTGATTTCTTTTGAGATTTCCTCCTTGATCTACTGTTTGTCTAAGAGTGTGTTGTTTAACTTCCATATCTTTGTGCCTAATCTGGTTCTCTGGCCCTTACTGATTTCCAGCTTCATTTCATTGTGGTCAGAGAAATTACTTTGTATAATCTCAATCTTTCTGAATTCATTGAGAATTTTTCTGTGGCCTAGCATGTGGTCTATCTTGGAGTATGATCCATGTGCACTTGAAAAGAATGTATATCCTGCTTTATTTGAATGTAGTGTTCTGTATATGTCTATTAGATCCAGATCCTCTAATGTATTATTCTAAGTCTTTGTTTCTTTATTGATTCTCTGTTGAGATAGTCTGTCTAATTGTGATAATGGGGTATTAAAGTCCCCCACTATAATTGTAGAGGCCTCTATTGCTCCACTTAGTTTTCCCGTGTTTGCCTCATGTATTTTGAGGCACCCCAATTAGATGCATAAATGTTTTTGATTGTTCTTTCTTCTTAAAATATTACCACTTTTACTAATATATAGTGTGCATCTTTGTCTCTTACAATAGTTTTGCATTTAATGTCTATTTTGTGCAATATTAGTATAGCTACTCCCTCCCCCTTTCTTGGTTATTGTTTGCTTGTAAGATTGTTTCCAAGCCATTCACTTTCAGGCTCCTTGAATCCCTGGGTCTAAGGTAGGTTTCTTTTAGACAACATATAGATTGGTCATATTTCCTTATTCATTCTGCCAATCTGTGTCTCTTGACTGGTGAGTTTAATCCATTAACATTCAGTGTTATTACTCTCAAGGAATTACTTACATTAGCCATATTTTCTTTGGGTTTATGTATGTCATATGTTGTTTTTATTTCTCTTTTTGTGTTTTTAGTTGTTCTTACACTCTCCTCTAACTCTCTCTCTCCTGTTTTTTCTTTTTTTTTTTTTTTTTTTTTTTTACCGGGAGGTACCGGGGATCGAACCCCGGTCTTTCCATATGGTAGACGGACGCCGAACTTCTTGAGCCACATCCGTTTCCCTCCTGTTTTTTCTTTCAACCTGCAGAACTCCCTTCTTGAAGGGCAAGTTTCTTATTGGCATACTCTCTTAATTTCTGTATCTGTGAATATTTTGAGCTCTCCATTTTTGAATGCCAGCTTTGCTGGATTAAGAATTCTTGGCTGCAAGTTTATTTTGTTTAGTACCTTAACTATGTCATACCACTGTCTTCTTGCTTCCATGGTTTCAGATGAGAAATCAGCACTTAATCTTATTGAACTACCTTGTATATGATGGTTCTATTTTCTCTTGCTGCTTTCAGTATTTTCTCTTTGTCTTGAGCATTGGAGAGTTTGACAAGTATATGTCTTGGAGTAGGCCTGTTGGGATTTATACTGTTTGGGGTGTGCTGTGCTTCCTGGACATGTACATTCATCTCCCTCAATAGTGTTGGGAAGTTTTCAGCCATTATTTCCTCCAACACCCCTTCTGTCCCATTTCCCTTCTCTTCTCCCTCTGGTATGCCTATAATGCCTATATTTGTGCATTTTGTGTTGTCATGCAAATCCCTAAGTCCCTGATGGATTTTTTTCCATCTTTTTATCTATCTGTTCTACTGTTTGATTTCAGATGTACTGTCTTCCACATTGTTAATTCTTTCCTCTGCCTGTTCAAATCTGCTTTATGTGCTTCTAGTGTCTTTTTTTTTTAAACAATTTATTGAAGTATATCATTCATACATGAACATACACACATAACAAGAGCTCAGTAAACATTGTGAACTTACAAAACAAACATGCGCAATATCATACAGGGCTCCCACACATCACCCCACCACAAATACTTTGCATTGTTGTGAAACATTTGTTAACAAATTATGAAAGAGCATCGTAAAAGTATTACTACTAACTATAGTCTGTATCTTACTCCCCTATACTCTTTTGAAAGGATTTATTTATTTACTTTTATCCATTTTTACCACCCCTCCACCCTGTTTTTGCTATTTTTGTGTCCATTCGCTGGGCAACTCTCCATGTCCGCTTCCTGCACTCTCTTCTCATCCTTCTCCTCCTGTCTTCACTGTGACTTGATCTTCAGAACCTCTGATATGGGAGAGAGGCATCCCACACTGCCTGCGAAACCTTAGTTCCTGGTTTTTCAGCGTGTCTTGTCTTGGCTCTCCCTTGTTTTACTCTCCTGCCACATCATCATCTTGCTGCATGCTCATGGGGCCTGACAGTGCACCCACACACAGGGCCTGGGGGGCTGTGCACTTTCTATATTCTTTTTTTTTTTTTAATTTTTACCGGGAGGTCCCAGGGATTGAACCCAGGCCCCTCCATATGGGAGACAGATGCCCAACCATTTGAGCCACATCTGTTCCCCTGCTATATCTCTTAAGGTTGACCAAAGACACCTAGAGTTACATTCATTTCCCATGCAGGATGGTCATATAATAAATCAGGCTTAGTTTATCATCAGCATTCTAAAAACCAGACCTAGGAAGAAAAAACTAGGTGTGGGGACACATGCATGGTTTCTAATATAGTGAATGTTTAGACTACCCTTATTATCACAAAATCAGGACAGCAAGAATATTCGCATTCCAGTGTCTTTTTGATTTCTTGGATTGTGCCGTTAATCACCATCATATTCCTTTTTATATATGTTTACAATTTCTTCAGTATGTTCTCCTAGTGTCTTAATATCCTTAATCTCTTCCTTCCCTTCATTAAGTTGGTCCATGATATTTATTTGGACAGCTTTGATTAGTTGTTCAATGTTCTGCATCTCTTCCTGGTTTTTAGTTTGTTCATTGGACTGGACCATGTCTTCCTGTTTCTTAGTCTGGTTTGTAATTTTTTGTTGCTGTCTGGTCATCTTTTTATCTTGATGGGTTTATTCAGTTGATTAGCTTCTCTCTTTACTCTAGTGTTTTTTATTTAACTGTTCTTTGTGTGTGTGTGTTAAGTTTTCTCTTTGACACTTTGTTCTTCTTATTCTATTTCCTTGTGTTGTCTATGTTCCCTTGAAGGAAAAAATTAGGGCTAGAGAAAATGAAAGAAGTAAGAAAAGGAAAAGGGTAATAGTAATAATAATAATAACCATTAGAAGAAAAACCATATAATACCTTGGAAAATGAATATTTAACTCATGTAAGCAGTGTAGAGTAATAGAAATAAAGAGGTATAGTACCAACAATTAAATGAGAAACCGAATAGAGAAAAATATATAGAATGAATTAAAAGGCCAGAATGATGAGGAAAGAGGGAAAGAGAAAAAAGATGAAAAGAAAAAAGTTAATAAAAGAAAGAACACTGTTTAGAGGAGACAGAAATAAAAACCAGAAAAATTGAGGACTAAACAAAGAGAGGTGGAATGTAAGAAAAACAACAGAAGGCAGAAGATAGAAAGATGAAGAAAGGAAAAGAGGTAGCATTGGTAGACAAAACTGGTATACACAGAAAAGGGGAAATCAAGGAAGAGGAAATACAGCAACAAAGAATCAAACCAGCAGCACCTTGAGGAATTTACCTCTTTGTCCTCTTCCCTCCAGATTGATGCCCTGAATCCTCCTACTCTGTAGGTTCCCAAAACAGCTCACTCTGGCAGGATCTTGACCCCACTCAGCCGTTTTTGTGTGTGTGTGTAAGAGAGAGATCTATGTTCTTTTGAAAGAAAAGAAATTAGGACCAGAGAAAAGAAAGAGATAGGAAGACAAAAAGAATAATAGTAATAATAATATTAAAAGGTAGGAGAGCAAACATACTAGACCTAGGAAATTGAAACGTTAACACAAGTAAGATGCACAGAGGAATAAGATTAGGAAAGTGGAATAGAAACAGTGAAACAAGAAACAGAATAGAGAAAAAAGTATATAGAATGAATTAAAAGGCTGGAATGGTAGAGGAGGAGAAAAGAAAAGAGAAAAGAGAGAAAGAAAAAAGTAAAAAAGAGAAAGTAAACAGAAAAAAAGAGAGAGGGAGAAATACAAACAAGATAAATTGGAGGCCAAATAAAAGAGGTGGAATGAAAGAACAACAACAGAAAATACAAGATATAAAGATGAAGGAGTGAAAAGAAATAGCATTAGGTAGAATGGATCAGTAACCAAAAAAAAAAAAAAAAAAAAAAAAAAAAGAAACAAGCAGAGAAATAAAGGAAGGGGATACAAAATAAGCAAGAAACAAGACAGCAGCAACTCTTATTTTTAAAAAAGGAGACAGAAGAAAAAAAAACTAAACACAGAAAATTGCCTTCTCTCTTAGACCCCTAAGGATCTTCTCAGGCTGCTGGTGTTCCTCAATCACTCACCCTGCAGCCTGCCCTTTGCAGATTTTAAACTGGGTTTTAGTGAGTAAAATAAGAGACATAAAAGAAAAGGAACCTTTTAAAATAAATAAATAAATAAATAAATAAATAAATAAATAAATAAATAAATAAATAAATAAATAAATAAGAGATCAAAGAAAAGCTAATACAAAGAAAATGTCTATATGTTCCCTGTCATAAAGTTTCAGCTGGATGCCTGATAACCTAGTGAATCACTTCTCACAGAAGAGCCAGAAATTGAACCAGGGACTTCATATATGCTAGGCAGAAATTCTTCCATGGAGCTATTCTGCCTCCGTGGGTTAATTAGCCTTTCAGCAGGCTATCTTTTCCTCGGGCAAGTTAGATCCCCTGCAGTCAGCTGGAGTGGTTCTGATGACCACCTGTTTCTACCTCCTCACTGATGTAATTCCTCTCTTTATCTAGGTGGCTGGGTATGACCGCCTGACTGAGGTGATCCCCCTCCCCTCTCCCTGTCAAGTCAGGGTCCCTTCCAATATTCACGGGGGGGCCCAGCTGGCTAAACTCGCCACAAAGAAATCACTCTCTATCCTCCCAGACCCTTCTTCCTCACAGAGAATCTGCTGTCACATTCCCATTTGGAGCAGGAGCAAGGGTCTCCACCTAGTCTGTCCACCCTGAGGGCCAGGTATGTGTGCCCCTTCCAGCCAGCGAGGTAAGCAACCCACGATTATTCCTGGCTTCCCTATCTGTCCACCACCCGCCTAGATGACTCAGAGCACCTTCCCTTGGAGGTAGATGTCTGCTCTACTCTCAGTTAGGTACAACTCCCCAGGAGATTTATCCTCGTTTAGTATCTTCGGGGCGGGGGAGGGGAGCCCTTCCCAGCAGCGGATAGGTTTAATAACTCACGATTACTTATTTTGGCTTCTTTGTCTCTCCGACCCTCACTCTTCTGGGAGTTGGTAAGCAGTGTCCTGGTTTGCTGTGCCCCAAAGCAGGTCCCCATGGAAGCCTCTGGATTTTTCTTTGTTGTTTTAGTGAGAGCTAAGCCTTATCTGCCTAACCCATCAGCCATGTTCCCACAATCCTTTGATGTAACATGTGATCTAAAGCTTCTTTCAAAATTAAATAAAACTTAAAGAAAAAAAACTCATAGGTCATTTTTCCTTTTCTGAAACACACTGAAAATTACAAAATTTAGATACACGAAGTTGTTATAGAAGAAATTCAGAGAAAAATATTTTTCCCTATGGAATTAGCACTTTAATCAGAAAGAAAAAAATATTAATAAGGTAAATGTGGACATAGGACTATAAGGTTTCTGGAGATTTTTTTTTTCCTTTACTCAAGTTGACCCTTCTTTTCCCAATTAAAAAAAAGGAAATTCAATCCTACCTAAAAATACATTGTCACAGTAATATGCATTCAAAGACTTTAGGAACAGATTTTCACGTCTCACCAAGATAGATTAACAGGAAACAGACTTACCTTCCCACCAGAAACAACTAAAAAACTGGGCAAAACATAAGGCATAATGGTCAGGAGGCAGGACAGTACAGTGATCCCTGACAATGGATGAACAAAAGGAGTGAGATCTATGATTGCCCCAGCTTATTGACTGGAGACAGTTTGCTGGTTGCAGTTCAGGGGAACCTAGGTGAATCTTGGAGATGACATGAGATGAGGGCATGGCTTTGAGCATCTAGAGAGGTCAAAGCAGTAGAGTTCACAGGGCAAAGTACCAGAGGTGAGAGAGATTTACAGAGAGAGAGCGCCACTGAACTTCAGAGGATCTCCACATACAGCTTAGTACTAATCAGCACATCTATGTGGGGGAATTACCTGAGGCTAGGGAAAGAACTATCTGAAAACAACAGAGGGAACAATATCCAGAGTTCAAAGAGGGCTGGGAATAGTTTTTGTTCCCACCAGCTAGTCTGGAAAATCCTCATAACTCAGGAAACACTGGTTTAGTGACTTAGAATGGTTTTTTCTTGTAATGGAGAAAAATTTGTCTGAGACTAAAGGCTACTCTGCTCCTACCTAGCAGGACTTAGAAACAAGCTTTGAAAAGATCAAAGTGTTTCCAAGTAACTTAATGCATCCTAGGAGAAAATTCATAACATTTATAGGAATACTCAAATATTAAGCATCAGACAAGGTAAAATTCACAAGGCTCAGCATGAAATAAAAAATTACCAGACATGCAAAGAAGCCTTGAAAAAACCCATAATGGGAAGAAAAAAAAAATCTATTTAAACAGGCACAGAAATTATACAGTTGATATAATTAGGGGACAAGGGCATTAAAACAGTTATAACTATGTTCATATTTTAGATAGTAGATGAAAGCTTGAGCAGATTAATTAGAGATATATATAAACTATACAAGTTAAACTTCTAGAAATTAAACAACACAATTTTGGAGATGAAAAGTACATTGGATGAGAAAAAAGCTTCAGAAGGAAGGATTGGTGAATTTGAAAACAGAAAGTATCCAAATTTTGAAAAATACTGAAAAAAGAAGAACAGATCATTTCTGAGCTGCGGGACAGTTAAAGTGACCTAATATCATGTAATTGGAGTGCCAGCTGGAAAGGAGAGAAAGTGTGGGACAGAAAAAAGTATTTGAAACAATAATAATCAGAATTTTTCTGATGCAAAGAAATAGGAACAATTGTACATTGTCAGTGGAAGTGTAAAAATGGAGCACTGTGGAAAGCAGGTTTTCAGTTCCTCAGAAAATTAAGCATAGAATTACCACATGCTCCAGCAATAAATTTATAATGTAAAATTTATATTTAAAATTTAATCAAATATAATTTGATTATATTCAAATTATAATTCCTAGATATATACTCAAAAGAATTGAAAGCAGGGACTCAGACCAATGTTCATAGCTGCACTAGTCTAACCACAACTGCCGAAAGATGAAAGCAACCCAAGTGCTTCATCAACAGAAGAATGAATAAGCAAACTCTAATATATTCATCAATGGAATATTATTCAGCCACAAAAAGGAATGAAGTTCTGATCAATGTGACAACATGGGTGAACCTTGAAAACAACCTGTTGAATGAAATAAGCCAGATACGAAAGGAAAGATATTGTGTGATTTATTTTATATGAACTAGATAGAATAAGCAAATTCATAAAGACAGAAAATAGTACCATAGTACCAGGAGCTGGCAGTGAGGGAGGAAGGAATGGGGAATTATTACTTAATAGGTACAGAGTTTCTGTTTGGGGTGATGAAAAAGTTTTGGTAATGGATGATAGTAATGATAGCACAACATTGTGAATGTAATTAATACCAATGAATTGTATATTTGAATGTGATTAAAATGGGATTTTGAGTTATAAAAAAAGAAAAATTACATGACCCCAGTTAGTTTGATTGCATAAAAAAAGGTTTAAACACTAAAAAGAAATTATAAGTTGGATGGAAACTATAAACCCATGGATTAAATAAACTCAATGAGCCCCAAACACAAGAAGCATAAATAAAACCGCACCATTGGGTAAATGCAAATCAAAATCACGAGACATCATTTCACACCTATTAGACCGGCTGCTATTAAAAAGTTTGGAAAACTGCAAATGTTGGGGAGGATGTGGAGAGATAGGAACGCTTATTCACTGTTGGTGGGAATGTAGAATGGTACAGCCACTGTGGAGGACTGTTTGGCAGCTCTTATGGAAGTTAATATAGACTTGCCATGGGACCCAGCAATACCATTGCTAGGTATATACCCAGAAGTACTGAGAGTAGTGACATGAATAGACATCTGCACATTGATGTTCATAGCAGTATTATTCACAATTGTCAAAAGTTGGAAACAACCTGGGTGTCCATCAATGGATGAATGCATAAACTGTGGGTATTCATATGATGGAATATGCAGCTGTAAGAAGAAATGAAGTCATGAAACATATGACAACATGGATGAACCTGGAGGACATTATGTTTTTGTTTTTTTTTTTTTTTCCTCTCTCTCTCAAAGGGAAAAGGAAAGAATTTATTACTAGGGAGTTGACATTACATTTATATATATATATATATATATATATGTAATGTTTATTGAATGTTTCCCAACTTCAGATACTGGGATATTTATAGTCTCTCATTTGACTTTTATTTATTTATTTTTTAATTTAATTTTTTTATTGTGGGTAAAAATCAAATTTTTCACAATACATACCAATATTTGTGAAATGATATATAAATATATATGCATATATGTGCATTTGCTTACAAAAATGTTATATATATATATATATATTTTTTTTTTTAAGGTGCTTAGATTACCTGGATATTACACAGAAATTACAGGGATTCCCATGTTCCCCACCTCCCACACCTCCCACAACATCCCACACATACATCCTTCATCAATGTGGCACATCACCCATAATGGATATACACATCCTGGGGCCTTGCCACCAAGCATAGACCACAGTTCACATCGTAGACCACACTCTCTCCCACACAGTTCTGCATGGTGAATGCTGATGTAAAATGGTCTACATCTGTCTCCACAACGCCACTCAGGACAACCCCCAAGCCCCGAAAAAGCCCCTGTTTTTCAACTGCCCTTCCCCTCCCTGCCCCGAAAGCGTCCAGTGGCCACCGGCTCCACCTCACTGTTATAATTTCTTCCATTGCTTGAATCATAATATGTCTACAACAGAATACCATTAAGTCCACTCTAGTCCATAGCTCTTCCCCCAATCCTGAGGGGACTGGGATGGTGACGTGGAGGACATTATGTTGCGTGAAGGAAGTCAGAAACAAAAGGACAAATAATGTATGACTGCACTATTATGAACTAAATATAGTTTGTAAAACATAAATATATTATATGAAATATGAGTATAGGTAAAATGCATATATAAGACCGTTTTTCTTTGAAGCTGAACATATGTAGGTTAATACTACAAAATGTTAATATCAGACCAAAAAAACACATTATATTAAGTGAAGGAGACCAGTAAAAGAGTACCACATATTGTACGATTCCATTTATGTAAAACATAAATATAAATCAATTTATAAAGATGAAATTAGATTAGTGGTTATGTAGGGCTGGGGAAGGAATGCTAAGGGATGTGGGGTCTTTTTGGGAATAATGAAACTGTTCTAAAATTTTTGAGATGATGAATGTGAACATTGTGATTATATTAAAAGCCACTGATTATATACTTTGGATAGATCATATGGTACATGAATATATCACAATAAAACTGCTTAATTAACAAGTAAATAATTGTGCAGGAATAGCCAGAAATAGCAGCTATATACAGCAGGGGTAACAGAGAGATTGAGAGGGGAGGAATTTTCATCTTTGTTTGTCTGTTTATTATTATTGAAATAATGAAAATGCTCTAATAATGATTGAAGTGATGAATACACAACTATGTGATTATACCAAATACCACTGATTGTGGTTGGCTGAATTGTATGCTTTATTAATATGTATCAATAAAATTGATTTGTTGAAAAAAACGCACCCAGGCCCATCATGATCAAATTGCTTAAAACCAGTGACAAAGAGAAAAATATTAAAATCTGTAAGAAAGAGTAAAAACACATTAGATATGAAGGAAGAAATAAATGGGAATAAACAGCAGATTTCTTGTTGGAAATAATGCAAGCCAGAAGACAGAGGGGACATCTTAAAATACTGAAAGAAAAATATTGTCAACCTAGAATTCCATACCCTGAGAAAATATCGTTCAAAAACAAAGGTGAAATAGAGACATTTTTTGACATAAAAAAGCTGAAAAAAATTCATTGTCAGGAGAACTAGACTATAGAAAATGTTAAATGAATATCCGCAGGCAGAAGCAAAATGATAAGAAAAGAGAAAAGGAAATGATAAATACCACTTTTTTTTCCCTTAATTTTAAGACTTTTTTTCCCCCAAGATAATTACTTTTTGAAACCAAAAATAATGACAATGTATTGTTACATTTATAACAAATGTAGAAACAAAATAAATGACAATAATAGCACAAAAACTGAGAAGGGAATCAGAAAAAATAGTGTTAAAAAGTTTAATGCCATATGTGAAGTTGTATTTTACTTGACTATAGACTGTGATATATTTAGGGGCTATATGACAAACCCTAAATCAAATATTATAAAAATAAAACAAAGAGATATAACAAGCCAAAAATTAGATAAAATGGAATTGTAAAAAATCCTGAATTAATCAAAAAATCACAAAAATGAGGAAAAGGGAAACAAGGAACGGATGATATAAATGGAAAACAAACACAAGATGGTTTACTTATACCCAATCATATCAATAATCACATTGAGTACAAATGGCCTAAACACCAGAATGGATAAAACAGCAAGACCCAACTATCTACTGTTCATAAGAAACCCACATTCAAAATAAAGATACCAAAAAATAAAACAAAAGAAAAAGATATACTATGTTAATTCTAAAAAGTAAGCAGGGTTGGCTACATTATTATTAAACAAAGCACATTTTGAGCAAATAATATTCCCAGGAATAAACAGAGGTATCTCATAAAGCTAAAAAGATCAATTCAACAATAGGACATCCAAATGTCCTAAACATCTACACGCTTAAAAACAGAGCTGCAAAATACTTTGAAAATAGAACTGAAACAAGAAATAAACAAATTCACAAGTGTGTTTGAAGATTTTCATCATCCCTCTCTCAGTAACGGATAGAAGACATTGACAGAAAATCAGTAAGGATAGCAAAGATTTGAACAAGGGAAGGCAATACAAAGAAATAGATCATATGGGTAGTCCCCAGACAGAAAGGGCCTAGTTTAGTTAGCACAGGAAGCCAGAAGCCTATAGAGAAAGGAGGAGGAATCAGCAGAGAAAAAGCAATATGTAAGCATGGATAGGTGAAGACTCCTGAGAATGCTGGAGGAACCAATGCCAAGAGGAATGAGACAGTCTAGGCAAGAAGAGAGGCATAGATAAAAAGGCAAGTAAAGATGGAAGAGCCTTAGAGCTGGGGAAGTGAAATTAAGGTAGCCTACATATCCTTCTTTCTTCCTATATTTGGGTTACTAGGTGCCAATGCAAATGCCACGTGGTTCTGCAGATGGATACCAGTACATATCCATCTGTATTTATGATATTCAATCTGTTCACCTTTAGACTCTAGACCATGTCCTTAACGAACTATCAGCTCCTTCTCTTTTTTCCTCACTCTTCTCCTCCCTTCCTAACTCTGTATATTTTCCCTGGATAATATTATGCCTGTTCATGGCTTTAGTTATAATCTGGCTGTTGATAACTTCCAAAGTTATAGCTAGCTCAGACTTCTTGCCTTTTCCAAATCCATATGTCCAACACCAACACCTTGTAGTCAGCACCACCCAGGAGAGTCTCAAACTCAACCTGTCCAATGAAGGACTCATCTTCCCCTCAAACATATTCATGATCACCATCACCGACTTATTGAAGCCAGAAACTTGAGAGTTACCCTAAAAGTGTCCTTTCCCTTCACTTTCTCCATTGAATCAATCATCATGTTCTACTGGTTCTTCCTCTTATATCAACACTACCCCTCTACATTTTCCTACAACTACCTAGGATGAGCCCTTGCCAGTTTTCTCTTATACAAGAACAAAATTTCCCAGTGGTCTCTCTGCCTCAAATTTCACCCACTCCTAGTCATTCCTCCAGTGTTCACTACCCTCCGCTGAGATTATTTTTTATGTAAAATATATTATTTACTGTGCCTTGACCTCTCTTTCTGATATTTACTTCATGTTCTAGTAAACCACTTTGATGCATAATGGCTGACAAAAGGCAAAAGAGCAAAGGAGAAGGGTCATGCTGGTTTTGAAAGGGCAAGTTTTAGGTTTCTTGAGCACCCTCAAGAAAATTGTGTAAATAGGGTTCCTTTGGCTTCAAATAACAGAAAACCAAACCCTGACTCAAAGTGGCTTAAACAATAAAGAAAAAAGTATATCACCTTACCTAAGAGTAGGGTAAGTTTCAGAGCTGGTAACAGTATAATCATCATCATGAAGGACTCTGGTTTCTTCCATCTTATTTAATATGTGTATATTAGATATTCACATCTATGTACATCTATCCATATCCACATCTCCCGACTGTGTCCTGAAGGCTATAGTGTACCCTCAGACGACGAAAACTAGCATTGTACACACTGAATTCTACACTCCTGGCCAATGGGTCTCAGTTCCCCACCCTACAAAATTGCTCAGCCAATGTGTGCTGTGCAGACAGCCTCTAGAAGCTAGAAAAAGCAAGGAAACATATTCTCTGTTAGAGCATTCAGAAAGGAACAAGACCATGCTGACACCTTGATTTTAGCCCAGTGAGAACGGTATCTGACTGATAACCTACAGAACTGTAAGATATTAAATTTGTTTTATGTTTTAAGCTGCTATATTAGTGGTAATTTGTTATAGCATAAATAGGAAACTAATACTCCTGTCTCACTTCTATTCTCTAATTTTCCTAGGATAATCCCTGAAATAAACTTCCTGAAGCCATTTCTCAGGATCTGTTTTCAGGATGTATCAGAACTGACCCTAAAAAGACGACCCTCAATATGGGAGTCTGGAATAGGCTTATTCACAAAGCAGATAACACCACCTTTGCTAGAAGAATGTGGGATGGTGATAACCCCTGGCATTCTATAACATCACTATTATTAAAATGATAGAAGATAGATTTGAGATACAGGTAGAAGAGGAGGCATTGACTTATGCATAAGCCCTAATATGTGAAATATATTGGATATTGGCAATTATAAAGATTTTGAAGTTGGATGCTGTCTTAGTTTCCTAGGGTTGCCATACAAAGTACCACAAACTAGGTGGCTTAAGGCAACAGAAATTTATTGTCTTGCTGTTCTGAAAGTTAGGAGCCTGAAATCAAAATGTCAGCAGAGTGATACTTCCTCTTAAATTTTTAGGGGAGAATCCATTCCATGCCTCTCTCCTGGCTTGCTGGCAATCCATCATGTTCTCTGCTTTAGTTATCACATGGCATCCTTCCTCTGTCTCTCTAAGTCCAATTTCTTCTTCTTTTTAGGGCACCAATCATATTGAATAAGGGCCCATATTAATAACATCTACAAGGATCCTATTTCCAAATATGACTACATTAACAGTATTGGGGGTTAGCAATTGAAATATTTGGGAGGGAGAAAACACAAATTAATCCATAACAGATGGCTTGAAGCACTGAAGGAAAAGAATGACAGGATCGAGTTCACCAACTATCAATTTAGGGCACTCCATGGCAGCACACTCCTCTCCTGCAACTGGAAAACAAACTGTGATGTAAATCAGACTCCAGATTTAATCATAAAGGTGGCAGAACTGCAAAGGAGACTGATAATTCAGCCTCAACAGATATCCTATGCTAATATCAGGGAAGGATGAGATAATGAGACCTGGGTTCAGGGGTGTTTTAGTTTGATAAAGGGGTGCTGATACAAGGTACCAGAAATCTGTTGGCTTTTATAATGAGGATATATTTGGGAGTAAAAGCTTACAGCTCCAAGGCCATGAAATATCCAAATTGAGGTATCAGCAGAGATACTTTCTCACCAAGTCAGCTACTATTGATCCTGGTGTGTTGCCACATGGTAAAACAAGATGGCCACCGATCCCTGCAAGATTTCAGCCTTCCCCTCTGGGCTCACTGTCTCCTCTTTAGTTGTTCCGTGGGCCCAGCCTCTTGGAGCATCGTGCTCAAGTGACCCTCTAGTCCCCTCTCTCCTGGCATAGGGCTTCTGCCCTTGCAGCTCTGGTGTGGGCAAAACTAGTCTTTTCTCTCACATGGCAGTTCCCTTTTTCCCCCTCTTTCTGTCCATCGGTGTAAGTCCATTTATATCAGACCCAGCAAAGGGATGGGGACTCAACCTGAGTCACACCTCATTGATGTAATCCAATAAAAAGCCCTACAGCAATCTTAACAGATAATCTAATCAAAGGGCCCTCAGCGGAATTTAATGCAACAGGTATCATACCCAGAGGAATAGATTAGTTTACAAACATAATTCATTTTATGAATCTCTTTTGGGGATTCATAAAATAATCTCAAACTGCCACAGGGAACATTTGGGTAGATGTGCTGATAATCTTGAATCTTCAGATTTTTCTGAACACTCTGAACTGGAAGAAGTGGCCACTTTTTGCCTGGAGACTATCAAAGAGATCACCTGAGATGGATGTGTCCAAGATGATTCTTGTTTTCCTCAAGATCCCCTCTTTTACCATCCATTATCTCCACACCAATAAGTAGAAAGAGAGGAAATATAATCCCTCAGATATAATGAGTTTCACTGTAAGAGTTTAAGAACCTGGATTATATGTGGTTGTGATCTTGACAGAATTAGTCTAAGAGAATGGGTTTATTATGTGGGTCAAAAGAATATACTATGTGACTACTTCTTCCAAGAGATTTCCAAGGATAGTCTCTTTACTAAGGCAATAAAAAACTATTTCATCGGGGGACACTGGCAAATTTAAGTAGTTTCAACTGATGGCTGTCCTTGGTGGGCCAATGTTGACAGTAAGAAATGCTGCCATGGGACTGGACTACAGAGCTTCAATGGAGATGACAGGATTCCAGAATAGCAGAATTGAGAAGACAATTAAAAGGTGGACACTCTGGATCAACCATATTGGTCCAGAGTGGCAAACAGTGTGTCCTGACCCATGTTGATATATCATGATAAGTGATAGATCATGATATTCTTAGTGTGAGGTAGGTATGAAACTGATTAGGGAATTTCTTGACTTGTATAACAAGAAAAAAAAAGTTTGTAAGAAAAAGGCTAATGTCTGCTGCTACAATTGAAAATTGCAATTTCTTACTCAGCTTCCATATCTGAGTCAAATCTCAGATGTAGAGCCATTGATTAAAGCAGAGACTGGGTCACCCTGAGGAAGGACCCTGAACATCACTGCAAGTATACCCAACAAATATTCCTCCCATTCTTCCCCAAAGAGACCAGCTGTTATACGGAGTTAACTTTACACTTAATAAATGAAAGACTTTTAAGGGCTGTTTGGTAAAGAGTTTGAGGTGGCAATGATGCCAGGGACCCAAAATTCCATCATAATGGTTAGAAAGGAGGCTTACAAGAGGGGGGTATCACGGGCCCTGGGGGGCTAGGGGGAAGGGAACAGTCAAGATCTAATGGGTTGTTTGGTGTTCATGGGGAAGGTTTTTCATTACCTTACAGTAATGGACACAGGACATGGTAAATATCATCAAAATTATTAAACTGTATCATCTAAATTGTAAACTATACTGTATATCACTGACAATGTTTAGTTGCTATATTTTGCTATCTGTATAACAGTTATAACAATGCTAACAACCAAAAAAAAAAAGGGGGGGTGGTTAATATGGGGTGGGGAAGGGGGTTGGTTTGGTATCTGGGAGTCTCCAGCACTCCGTGTGTGATTTTGCTGTGACCTAAAACTTCTTTGAAAATTAAATGAAAAATTGGGAGACAATGGGGATTGAGAGGAGGAAGGTGTCATGGCACACCAGACATCCCATAACACAGTGATAAAAGGCAGAAAAAAAAAGAAAGGAGAAAGGGGAAAAAAAATGAATATATATATATATATATATTTTAAAAGGCATTTCCTTTGCTTTTTTGCCCATTTTTTGAATGCCCCAATCCACTAATTATATTTTATTTTGTTTTGTTCTTTGTTTGATTATTTGTTTTTTTTTTTTCCTTCTCTTTTTTTTCCCCGAGTTTCCTTATGTTTGTCTCTTGCATGTAAGCTTATCACACTTGTT
>JAKSZT010054487.1:20886278-20912156 GCA_026826555.1 Tolypeutes matacus
TCCAACACTTGTAGTTCTCTGTCTTTTTAATAGTGGCCATTCTGATAGGTGTGAAATGATATCTCATTGTAGTTTTGATTTGCATTTCTCTAATCTTGAGTGATGTTGAGCATTTCTTCATGTGTTTTTTTTTTGCCATTTGTATTTATTCTTCAGAGAAATGTCTATTCAAGTCTTTGGCCCATTTTTTGATTGGGTCATTTGTCTTTTTATTATTGAGTTGTAACATCTCTTTATATATCCTGGATATTAAACCCTTATCAGATATGTGATTTCCAAATATTTTTTCCCATTGAGTTGGCTGCCTTTTCACCCTTCTGACAAAGTCCTGTGAGGTGCAAAAGTGTTTAACTTTGAGGAGGTCCCATTTATCTAATTTTTCTTTTGTTGCAAATCCTTTGGGTGTGAGGTCCAAGAAACCACCACCTACTACAAGGTCTTGAAGATGTTTCCCTACATTTTCTACCAGTAGTTTTATGGTCCTGGCTTTTATATTTAGATCTTTGATCCATTTTGAGTTGATTATTGTATAGGGGGTGAGATAGGGGTCCTCTTTCATTCTTTTGGGTATAGATATCCAGTTCTCCCAACACCATTTGTTGAAGAGACTGTTTTTTCCCATCAGCATGGGCTTGGTAGGTTTGTCAAAAACCAGTTGACTGTATAGGTGAGGGTTTATTTCTGGATTCTCAATTCTATTCCACTGATCGATATGTCTATCTTTATGCCAGTACCATGCTGTTTTGACCACTGTAGCTTTGTAATATGTTTCAAGGTCAGGCAGCGAAATTCCTCCCACATTGCTCTTCTTTTTTAGAATACTTTTGGCTATTCGGGTGCACTGACCCTTCCAGATGAATTTGGTAATTGCCTTCTCTAATTCTGTAAAGTAAGCTGTTGGGATTTTGATTGGTATTGCATTGAATCTATAAATCAGTTTGGGCAAGATTGACATCTTCACGACATTTATTCTTCCAATCCATGAACACGGAATGTCTTTCCATTTGTTTAGGTCTTTTTAAATTTCTTTTAGCATTGTTTTGTAGTTTTCTGCAGATAGGTCCTGTACTTCCTTGGTTAAATTAACTCCTAAATTGAGTCTTTTTGTTGCTATTGAAAATGGAATTTTCCTCCTGATTTCCTCCTCAGATTGTTCAGTACTAGCGTACAAAAACATTACTGATTTTTGCGTGTTGATCTTATATCCCACCACTTTGCTGAACTCATTTATTAGTTCAAGTAGCTTTGTTGCGGATACTTCAGGATTTTCTAAATACAGGATCATGTCATCCGCAAACAGTGAGAGTTTTACTTCCTCTTTTCCTATTTGGACGCCTTTAATTTTTTTGTCTTGTCTAATTGCCCTCGCTAGAACTTCTAGTACAATGTTGAATAACAACGGTGACAGTGGGCATCCTTATCTTGTTCCTGATCTTAGGGGGAAAGCTTTCAACTTTTCCCCATTGAGTATGATGTTGGCTGTGGGTTTTTCATATATGCCTTTTATCATATTGAGGAATTTTCCTTTTATTCCTATATTTTGAAGTATTTTTATCAAAAAAGGATGTTGGATTTTGTCGAATTCCTTTTCTGCATCTATTGAGATGATCATGTGGTTTTTTATCCTTCAGTTTGTTAATGTGGTGTATTACATTGATTTTCTTATGTTGAACCAGCCTTGCATGCCAGGAATAAATCCCACTTGGTCGTGATGTATAAGTCTTTTGATATGCTGTTGGATTCGATTTGCAAGTTATTTTGTTGAGAATTTTTGCATCTATGTTCATGAGAGAGAATGGTCTGTAATTTCCTTTTCTTGTGGAATCTTTATCTGGCTTTGGTATTAGGGTGATGTTGGCTTCATAAAATGTGTTGGGTAATTTTCCTTCCTCTTCAATTTTTTGGAAGAGTTTAAACAGGATTGGTGTTAATTCTTTTAGAAATGCCTGGTAGAATTCACCTGTGAAGCCATCTGGTCCTGGACTTTTCTTTGCTGGGAGATTTTTGATGATGGATTCAATCTCCTTAATTGTGATTGGTTTGTTAAGTTCTTGTATTTCTTGTTGTGTCAGTGTAGATTGGTTATGAGTTTCTAGAAATTTGTCCATTTCATCCAGGTTGTCTAGTTTGTTGGCATATAGTTTTTCTCATAATATCCTCTTATGATTCTTTTTATTTCTGTGAGGTCATTTGTAATTTCCCCTCTTTCATTTCTAATTGTATTTATTTGCATCTTCTCTCTTTTTTTCTTTGCTAGTCTAGCGAGGGGTTTGTCAATTTTATTGATCTTCTCAAAGAACTAGTTTTTGGTTTTGTTGATTTTCTCTATTGTTTTTTAATTCTCATTTTCATTTATTTCTGCTCTAATCTTTATAATTTCTTTCCTTCTTTTTGCTTTGGGATTGGTTTGCTGTTCTTTTTCTAGTTTCTCAAGTTGTTCAGTTAAATCTTTGAATTTAGCTCTTTCTTGTTTCTTAATATAGGCATTTAGGGCTATAAATTTCCCTCTCAAGACTGCCTTTGCTGTATCCCATAAGTTTTGATATGTTGTGTTCTCATTTTCATTTGTCTCAATATATTTACTGATTTCACTTGCAATTTCTTCTTTGACCCACTGAATATTTAGGAGTGTGTTGTTCAGTCTCTACACATTTGCAAATTTACTTTTTTCCTGTCTGTTATTGATTTCCAGTTTCATTCCATTATGATCTGAGAAGGTGCTTTGTATAATTTCAATCTTTTTATATTTATTGAGAGCTGTATTGTGACCTAAAATGTGGTCTATCCTGGAGAAAGATCCGTGGGCACTTGAGAAGAATGTATAACCTGCTGAGTTTGGATGCAGTGTTCTGTATATGTCTGTTAGGTCTAACTTGTTTATCATATTGTTCAAGTTCTCTGTTTCCTTTTTGATCTTCTGTCTAGTTGTTCTATCTAATGATGTGAGAGGGGTGTTGAAGTCTCTGACGATTATTGTAGAAATGTCTATTTCTTCCTTCAGTTTTGCCAGAGTTTGTCTCATATATTTTAGGGCACCCTGGTTAGGTGCGTAGATATTTATGACTCATATCTTCCTGGAGGATCATCCCTTTTATTAATATGTAATGGCCTTCCGCATCTCTTATCACTTTTTTGCATTTGAAGTCTGTTTTGTCTGATAGTATAGCTACCCCTGCTCTTTTCTGTTTACTATTTGCATGGAGTATCTTTTTCCAACCTTTTACTTTCAGCCAGCTTGTATCCTTGGGTCTGAGGTGAGTTTCTTGTAAGCAGCATATGGATGGCTCATGTTTTTTTTATCCATTCTGTCAGCCTGTATCTTTTGATTGGGGAATTTAATCCATTCACATTCAATGATATTACTGAAAACGCACTACTTATTTCCTCCATTTTATTCTTTGGTTTTCATATGTCATCTTATTTTTGTCTCTCTTTTTACTCTTTTGGTTATCCTTTCTGCTTTTCTTTCTTTTATACTCTCCTCCAAGCCTCTCTCTCCTGTCTTTTCTTTCAGGTTCTAAGGCTTCCTTTAATATTTCGTGCAAAGGTGGATTCTTTTTTGCAAACTCTCTTAGTTTCTGTTTGTTTGTGAGTACTTTATATTCACCTTCATATTTGAAGGACAGTTTTGCTGGATAAAGAATTCTCGGCTGGCAGTTTTTCTCTTTCAGTTTCCTAATTGTATCATACCACTGTCTTCTTGCCTCCATGGTTTCTGAAGAGAAATCTGCACTAAGTCTTACTGAACGTCCTTTGTGCATGATCGTTTGCTTCTCTCTTGCTGCTCTGAGAATTTTCTCTTTATCTTTTACATTTGACATTCTGAATAATATATGTCTTGGCGTAGGTCTATTTGGATTTATTCTTATTGGGGTACGGTGTGCTTCTTGTACATGTAAGTTCATTTCTTTCATGAGAGTTGGGAAATTTTCAGCTATTATTTCCTCAAATACTCTTTCTGCCCCTTTCCTTTCTCTTCTCCTTCTGGAACTCCCATGACACGTATGTTCTTGCGTTTTGTGTTGTCATTCAACTCTCTGAGCCCCTGCTCAATTTTTTCCATTCTTTTCTCCCTTCAATTTTTGCTGCTCTGTCTTCAGTATCACTTATTCTTTCTTCTATCATTTTGAGTCTGCTGTTGTATGCCCCAAATGTATTTTTGACTTCACCTATTGTGTCTTTCATTCCCATGAACTCCGTTACTTTTCTGTTCAGTGTTTCAAATTCTTCTTTGCGTTCGCTCAATGACTTCTTGATGTCATTTATCTCTTTAACTATATTCTCTTTCATCTCATTAATTTGATTTTGGAAATTTATGCTCATCTCACTGATTAGTTCTCTCAAATTCTGCATCTCTTCTGGGACTTTGCTGTATTCCTTTCTTGGGCCATGTCTTCTATTTTCTTAGTATGGCTCGTAATCTTTTGCTGGTGCTTAGGCATCTGGTTGGTTTGTATTTTACTTAGATGCTCTATCTCTTTCTCTTTTATGGGGTTTTAGTGGCAGGAGGCTGTGAGTTACCACAGCTCTGATTTTTGGCTCAGCCTTGATTGTTAGGATTGTTCTGCTGGTTGCTCAAAACTGGGCACTGGACCCAGTAATTGGTTGTAGAGTCATTTCCTAGGACCTTGGGCAGGGAGGCTATAGAGGCCAGGAAAAGCCTCTCTTACTTATTAATTTTCTTATGTGCACTTTCTTGGTCTGCCAGGAGATGGCGCTTGTTGGCAGCTCTCAATTCAATGCCTGGTCAGAGTGTATTTGATGTGACACAGGCCAGATCAGTGTGATAGAGCTCTCTGTCTGGGGGCTAAGAGCCCTGTGATTCAAACTTTGAGACAGTTCTCCAGACTTCTCTTGTAGCGCCCCCCTTTTCCCAGCTAGGAAATATTTCCACTCCCTTCTGAATCTTCAACAATCAGTCCCTGTTAGTAGAGGAGGAGATTGGGAGGTTTGTATATCTTCAGCCCCTTGCAGGCTCCAAGGCAAACAATGGTGCAGCCCCACCCAGCCTGGAAAGGCTCTCGGGACAGGGCAGACCAAACCTGGGAGTCCAAAGCAGGGTCAGCCCCAGGCTCTCTCTCCCTTCTCCCGTGGAGTCCTCAACGATTAGTCCAGGCTAGAAGAGAGGGAGTTTGGGGTCGGATTTCTCCAGTCCTTTCTAGGCTCCCAGGGCAAACCCCCGTGTGGAAGGGTCCATGGGGCTCCGCAGCCCAAATTTCAGGTCAGAACCTGAGTCAGCCTAAGACTGTGTCCTCTCTCTCCGCTTTCCGGGAGTGGCAGATCCCTGAAGCCCCCTTTGTCTGTGGTCGTAGGCCCAGAGGCCGGAGAATTCTGAAGAGTGTGGGGGAGGGTGCCAGCAGCAGCAGAAGCTGCTACTTGCAACTTACGGTTCTGTAGTCGCGATTTCCCTCTTCTGTCCCTCTCTCCTCTGGGTGGTATGTAGGCTTCACCTGCTGTCCTAAACCCTAGAAGATCTTTTTCAGGGCTGTTTCTGCTTGTCCTCTAGCTATTTTTCTCTGCTAGGACTTTTTATATTTTGAAGGCAGCATAAACCACACTAGAGAATATTGCCCTAATCTATTTATCAGGTAACTCAGAAAGCTGCCCGTTTTAGCTGGGGCCAAATGCAGCAAAGGGTTCTGTAGCAGGACCAAGCTGTGGTTCAAACATTCCTGCCACTTGGGCCATATAATCTTCTTCAGCAAAGAACCTCTTGTCACTTGAAAAACAGTTCCCAGGCTTGTCTGGAGGGCACTAATGAAATAAGTGAAACTGTAGTCCAAACCCTCATTCCGCCTGTACTATTGAAGTGATATTGTTCCCTTATATCCTACCTCTGGCCTCATGGGATTTCCTTATGCCTAACTGAGGAGGCAGGAAAATACTCAGGCCTGACAATCTATGGGTTGGCTCAATATGTTGGTACAAACCAAAAATAGACTGCATCTAATTTACATTCCCATTCAGAGTTGGCCCTGAAAGATAGTGTTGAGGGGAAATCCCCTCTGTGGGTAGACTTGTAAGCATTCCAGATCATCAAATTTGTATAAAGGAAGAAATGGCCTGGGATAAGAATATACAGAGTCCGATGGCTTAGTTGCTTGGTGAAGGGCTTGGAATATTAGAAGAATGGAGGCAAAGAGTTAGGGGGAAGAAGATGTGGATGGACCTATAAAAATGGGCACAATTTTTGTGTTCATGACATTGCCCCCAGACATTATCCTTCACAGAGCGTCTGCCCATAGATCCAATGGACTGGATGGACCTGACCAGTGATGTTAGCCAGCTCTGGTCCTTGACCACCTCGGGACACAAGAGGACCATAGACAGAGCAGCCATGTTATCAGGGTTGAAAAAAATTCATGGGCCAAAAACATGAACTCATTTTCATGAAGCTTAATCTGAATGCCAAACCTAGCAGCAGCAGTGACCAAACCTAAGACCTTAGAAAGGTACCATGCCTCCAGGAGACCAGACTTCCATTTGATGGTAAGTTTGCCACAGTCCCCTACCATCTTGGAGAGGTCAACAGTTGGTCCTGATTAGAACCAGTACCTAGACCAGAGTGGAGTTTCCATCCCCTGTTGTAGTACCTCTACATGCACCACAATGAGGGCTCAAGGTGTGTCTTGTTTACTGATGTGAGATCTCTCACAATACAGCCTCAGATCAACAAACCCATTTTATGCTCCAGGAGTTGTCCTATGTGGCATGTGATCTTGCAATCCAGTGCTTCTACCATATACCATATCACCCAGAAGCACGTGGCCTGATAGAACACAGGAATAACCTATGAAAGGCTCAGATAATGCACCAACTTGGGGATGACACCCTATAGGGCTAGAGTGCCATTTTCCAGGACACAGCATATGCACTGAACCAAGGATGAGATGTTGTATGGAAGTAGGATTGGCCTCTATCATAAAAATTAGATGTGCACTCCTTCCACCCCACATCCCCTCTCTCACACACACACATTCCATAGGAAGAATACACTTCTTTGCTCTTTTGAGGTTGGACTTGGCAATGTGATGTGCTTGGGCTTGTTGGAGGGTGTAGTATATTTCTTCACCCTTTGACTTTAGGCTCACACAAGTGACTTGCTTCAGCCAATGGTAGTGTCATAGAGATGACTTAAGCAAAGGCTTGATATGTGCTTGTGAAGTTGGTCTTTCCCTCCTGTATTTCTATTATCATGAGAAGAAAATGCCCAGATAGCCTGCTAGTTGAGAAGAATGAGAAACACATGGAGTAGAACCAACCCTGTCAATCAGCACACCCACAGCTTAAAGCAGAACTTTCCTGGTAGATCTGTGAGCATGGTAATAAATGTTTACTGTTGTATATTACTGAGTTTTGAAGCAGTATGTTATACAGCAATAGGTTACTGATCCAGAGGTCCTAGTTCCAAAGGAGGCAGGGAACTCCTCCAACAGGAGACACAGTAACAGTCCCATTGAACCTAAAGCTATTATTACTGCCATTCACTTTGGGAACTTCATGCTGGTAAGCCAGAAAGGAATTCTACTGGCAGAGCAATCAGCCCTGAAATCACAGACAGCTTTAAAGTGGGACCAGGGAAGAGTACACCTGAAACATTGCAGATTCACCAGAATATCTCCTGGTGCTTCCAAATCTATTATAACAGCAAGTGGGCAATTGTATAACCACCGCCTGATAAGTGCAAGATAAACGAAGGCTCAGCTTCCTCAGGTTCTGTGTCTTCCCAGCAGGCACGTGAACTTGACCAATTAAAATACTGGCCAGGGAGCAGATATGGCTCAAGCGGTTGAGTGCCCACTTCCCACGTGGGAGGTCCCAGGTTCAGTTCCCTGTGCCTCCTGAAAAGAAACAACAAAAACAACAACAACAAAAAAAAAACAAGCAAAACAAATGAAAAAACCAACTCAGGGAAGCCAATGTGGGCCAGTGGTTAAGCACCGGCTTCCCACGTATGAGGTCCCAGGTTGAATCCCTGGCCCCTGGTACCTCAAAAAAAAAAAAATATATTGGCCAAAGCTGAAGAAATTATAGAATGGGTAGTGGAAGTGGGAGAACATGGAATATCAATATGGCCTCTCCAGACCAATAGCATAAGTGGGGACTAGAGTTTTACTTTGCTAACCATTCTCTTCTAGAAGTTTTTTGTTTGCCTGGTTTTTTTGTTTTGTTTTGTTTTTAAAAGAGAGAGAGATTGTAACCAGACACCACCTTGTAGAGTCAGTGACATATTGGAAGGGGGAGAGAGAAGGAGGAAGGGGGAGAGAGAAGGAGGAAGGGAGGAGTTCCAGGAAGACAGCAGATTAGAAAGACACAGGCCTCAATCCTCTCACAGAAAATTAGCTAGAGAACAGGCAGAAATGGCCTGGGGAAAAAAAAGTTCTAGGGTGTAGGACACCATGGGAAGGCAGGACACTGCCCAGAAGACAGAGAGGCACAGAAAATAAACCTCAATGTTAAGACCTTGAATAGACTGCAGCTATAGCTGCTGGCACTCCTTCCCCACCCTATGAAGAAACAGCATTGAATTCTCCAGCCTATGGCCTGCAGTTACAGACAAAGGGGGTAGCTATAGATTAAGGGGGCCCAAGGATCCACATCTCCAGGAAACAGGAGAGAGAGGGACTCAGCTTTTGACCCATAAATTTGGTCTGCTGTGTCCCATGAGCCCTTACAGGCCAGGTGGGGCCACACCATTGTTTGCCTTCGGAGCCTTCATGGGACTAAAGAGATCTGGCCCTCTTAAACACCCAGCCTACTGACTAGTGCTGGTTGTTGAGGATGCAGAGGGGAGTGGAATTATTTCCTACATGGGAAAAGAGAGGGGGCTGCCAGCAAAGGTTGGAGAACTGCCTCTGTGAAAGTTTGATTTGCAAGTCTCTTAGCCTCCAGGCAGGATTCTGTCACATCAATCCAGTCCATGTGGCAGCATATACCCTATAACCAGGCTTTGAACATAGAGGCCTGCCAAATACCACCATCTTCTGGCCAACCAAGGAAATGCATGTGAGGGAATTAAAAGTCAGTAAGTGAGAAGTTTTTCCAGCCTTTCCAGCCTCCCTCCCCAAGGCCCTTGGAAGCAGGTCTGCAACCCATTACTGGGTCTAGGGCCCAGATTTGAGCAACTTACAGGGACAATCCTAAAGACTTAGAACAAGATGAACCAAGAATCAAAGAACAATAGTACAGTCTCCCACCAATAAATCCCTGCAAAAGAGAAAGAAATTGAGCAACAGAATAAACTCACAATCATAATCAGATGCCTAGACATCAGCAAAAAATTATAAGCCATACTAAGAAAATAAAAGAAATGGCTCAAGCAAAGGAATATATCAAAGACCCAGAAGAGGCACAGGATTTGAGACAACTAATCAATGAGATTCATTCAAATTTCCAAAATCAAATTAATGAGTTGAAAGACAATATGGCTAAAGAGATAAAGGACATCAAGAAGACACTGAGCAAGTACAAAGAAAAATTTGAAAACCTGAATAGAAAAGTAACAGAGCTCATGGGAATGAAAAACATGAAAAGTGAGATCAAAAACACATTAGAGACATACAATAGCAGACTCGAATGATGGCAGAAAGAATAAGTGATACAGAAGACAGAACAACTGAAATTGAAGAGAGAAAGGAATAGAGAGAGTGAAAAGAATAGAAAAAAACGAGCAGGGGCTCAGAGAGTTGAATGATAACATGAAACGCAACAGCATACATGTCTTGGGAGTTCCAGAGGGAGAAGGGAAAAGGGGCAGAAAGAGTATTTGAGGAAATAGTGGATGAAAATTTCCCAACATTCATGAAAGAAATGAACTTACATGTCCAAGTAGCGCAGTGTACCCCATTCAGAATAAATATGAATAGACCTATTCCAAGACATATATTACTCAGAATGCCAAATGTCAAAGAGAAAGAGAAAATTCTGAGAGCAGCAAGGCAGACGCAAACTATCACATACAAGGGATGCCCAGTAAGACTTAGTGAGGATTTCTCATCAGAAACCATGGAAGCAAGAAGATAATGGTATGACATAGTTAAAATACTGAAAGAGAAAAACTGCCAGCCAAGAATTTTTTATCCAGCAAAATTGTTCTTCAAATATGAAGGTGAGTTTAAAATATTCACAAATTAACAGAAACTAGGAGAGTTCTTAAAAAAGAATCTGCCTTTGCAGGAAATATTAAAGGGAGCCTTATAGCCCAAAAGAAAAAGAAAGGAGAAAGAAGCTTGGAGGGAAGTATAGAAGTCAAGAATAGCAAAAAAGATAACCAAAAGAATAAAAAGATGAAAATAAAATATGACATATGAAAACCAAAGAATGGTGGAAATAATTAATGGATTTACAATAATATTACTGAATATGAATGGATTAAATTCTCCCAATTAAAAGACATAGGTGGACAGAATGGATTAAAAAAAAAAATGAGCCATCCATACACTGCCTATAAGTAATCACCTTAGACCCAGGGATACAAACCAGATGAAAGTGAAAAGTTGGGGGAAAAATATACTCCACACAAATAGTAACCAAAAAAGAACAAGGGTACCTATACAATATCAGACAAAATAGGCTTTAAATGCAAAAAAAGTTATAAGAGATTCAGACAGCCATTATCTATTAATAAAAGGGACAAGCCACCAGGAAGAAATAAGTCACAAATATCTATGCCCCTTAACCAGAGTACCCCAAAATACATGAGGAAAACTCTGGCAAAACTGAAGGGAGAAATAGACACCTCAATAATAATAGTTGGAGACTTCAACACACCACTCGTATCATCAGATAGAACAACTAGACAAAAGATCAACAAGGAAACAGAGAAGTTGAACAATATGATAAATGAGTTAGACCTAACAGATATATACAGAATGTTGCACCCAAACTCAGCAGGTTATATATTTTTCTCAAGTGCTTATGGATCCTTCTCTAGGATAGACCACATTTTAGGTCACTAGGCAGGTCTCAATAAATATAGAGACTGAAATTATACAAAGCACCTTCTCAGATAATAATGGAAGGAACAAAACAAAACAAAAAACCACATGATCATCTCGATCAATGCAGAAAAGGCATTCAACAAAATTCAGCATGTTTTCTTGATAAAAACACTTCAAAAGATAAGAATAGAAGGAAAATTCCTCAATACGATAAAAAGCATATATGAAAAACCCACAGACATCATATTCAACGGGGAAAGGTTAAAGCTTTCCCTCTAAGATCGGGAACAAGACAAAGATGCCCGGTGTCACCACTGTTACTCAACACTGTGCTAGAAGCTCTAGCTAGACCAATTAGACAAGAAAAATAAATAAATAAAAGTCATCCAAATAG
The DNA here is from genome assembly GCA_026826555.1 of Tolypeutes matacus. NCBI lineage: Eukaryota > Metazoa > Chordata > Mammalia > Cingulata > Chlamyphoridae > Tolypeutes > Tolypeutes matacus. The sequence goes on from JAKSZT010054487.1 coordinate 20,897,613, forward strand.
GAAAAGAGGAAGTAAAACTCTCACTATTTGCAGATGACATGATTTTATGTTTAGAAAATTCTGAAATGTCTAAGACAAAGCTACTTGAACTAATAAATGAGTTCAACAAAGTGGCTGGACACAAAAATCAACATGCAAAAATCAATGTTTCTGTACCCTAGTACTGAATAATCTGAAGAGGGAATCAGGGAAAATTTCCATTTCCAAGAGCAACAAAAAGACTCAAATACCTAGGAATCAATTTAGCCAAGGAAGTACAGGACCTATATTCAGAAAACTACAAAGCAATGCTAAAAGAAGTCAGTGAAAACCTAAACAAATGGAAAGACATGCCATGTTTACGGATTGGAAGACTAAATATCATGAGGATATAAATCTTACCCAAACTGATTTATTGATTCAATGCAACACCAATCAAAATTCCAAATGTGGAGAAGCATGGGCAAAAATACTATTGGTGTGACCAATGGACTGTGGTTAATAGCAATACTGTAATGTTCTTGCATCAATGCCAAAGATAGACTGTGTTGATAATGGGGGGCAGAGTATTGAAAAAGTGTGCCAGATGCACGTTATTGACCATGGTTGGTGGTAATAGTCTGATATTATCTTATAATCTGTAACAAATGTTTCACCATGGTGTGGTGTGTTTGTGAAGGGGTGTTGTACGGGAATTCTACACATGTGCATGACTGTTTTGTAAGTTCACAACTTCTGTAATAAAAATATATTAAAAAATAACTGTAGGGTGGGTTGGGGGAAAAATACACCAAATGTAAGATATGGGCTATAGTTAGTAGTAATATTTTGATGATATCCTTTCATAATTTGTAGCAAATATATTGTAACAATGGAAGGTGTTGGCAGTGGGGTGATGTATAGGAGCCCTGTATGATGTTATGCATGCTTGTTTTGTAAATTCACAACTTTTACTATATACTTATTGTTTATGTGTGTTCATGTATGAATGATCTGCTTCAATAAATTTTTTTTAAAATTACCAACAGACTACTTTACAGAAATAGAAAAGGCAATTAAATTTATTTGGAAGGGAAAGTACACCTGAAAAATCAAAAAACATTCTAAAAAAGAAAAGCAATATGGCCACTGCCTGACCTTGAAATATATTACAAAGCTACAGTAGTCAAAACAGCATAATATTGGCATAAAGATACACATCAATCAGGGGAACAGAAATGAGAGTCCAGAAATAAACTCTCACCTCTATGGCCAACTAGTTTTCAACAAATCTACCAAATCCCTGTTAATGGGAAAAAACAGTCTCTTCAATAAATGATGCTGGGAGAACTGGATATCTATAACCAAAAGAATGAAAGAGGACCCTTATCTCACTCCCTATACAAGAATCAACTCAAATTGGATCAAAGACCTAAATATAAAAGCCAGGATCATAAAACTACTAGAAGAAAAGGTAGGGAAGCATCTTAAAGATCTTGTGGTAGATGGTGGTTTCTTGGACCTTACATCCAAAGCACAAGCAGTAAAAGAAAAAAATAGATAAATGGGACCTCCTCAAAATTCAACACTTTTGTACCTCAAAGGACTGTCAAAAGTGTGAAAAGGCAGCCAACTCAATGGGAGAAAATATTTGGAAATCACATATCTGATAAGCGTTTAATATCCAGAATATATAAAGAGATACTACAACTCAACAATGAAAAGACAAATGACCCAATTAAAAAATGGGCAAAAGACTGAATAGACATTTGTCCAAAGAAGAAATGCAAATGGCAAAAAGACACATGAAAAAATGTTCAGCATCATTAGTGATTAGGGAAATGCAAATCAAAGCTACAATGAGATATTGTTTCACACCTATTACAATGGCCACTATTAAAAAGACAGAACCACAAGTGTTGGAGAAGATGTGGAGAGACAGGAATACTTATTCACTTTTGGTGGGAATGTAGAATGGTACAGTCACTATGGAGGACTATTTGGCAGTCCCTGAAGAAGTTGAATATAGATTTGCCACATAACCCTGCAATACCACTCCTGGGTATATACCCAGCCGAAATGAGAGCAGTGACATGAACAGATATCTGCAAACTGATGTTCACAGTGGCATTATTCATGATTGCCAAAAGATGGAAACAACCCAGGTGTCCATCAATCAATGAATGGATAAACAAACTGTGGTATAAATACATAATGGAATATTATGCAGCTGTAAGAAGAAATGGAGTCGTAAAACATATGACAACATGGATGAACCTGGAGGACATTAAGATGAGTGTAGTAAGCCAGACACAAAAGAACAAATACTGTATGATTGCGCTATTATGAGCTAAATATATTGTGTAACCTAATGGAGTTAATAACTTGAATATGGGTCACCAAAAAATAAATGAGGTTAGTGAATGGAAAGCTGAAGTTTAACTAATGCAGAGTTAAAAAAGGATGTGCGTTAATTTTTGGAACTGAATAGAAAAGGTGAAAGTACATCATAGTGTGGGTAACTAGCAGTGCTATTACATGGGTATGACAGTGGTTGAAAGGGAAAGTCTAAGGTCATGTAAATTACTAAAACAAAAGCTAAAAATATGTAACATGGGACTGTATAACATAGGAAAACCTCATGTGAAATATGAATATGAGTAATATTGCATATATAAGACTGTTTTTCTTTGATACTGAACAAATGTATGTTAGTGTTACAAAAGATGTTGATAACAGACCAAAAAATGTATTATACTAAATCAAAGAAACCAGACACAAAGTAGTACGTATTGTATGGTCTCATTTATTTAATATATAAATATAAATCAATTTAAAAAAATGAAATTAGATTAGTGGTTATGTAAGGCTGTGGAAAGATAGAGGGATTGAGAGGTGATTGCTAAAGGGTGTGGAGTTTTTCTTTTTGGAGTAATGAAACTGTTCTAAAATTTTTTTGGTGATGAATGCACAACATTGTGACTATACTAAGAGCTATTGATTATACACTTTGGATAGATTGTATGGCATGTGAATATAGCAATAAAACTGCTTTAAAATAAATAAATAAATATGCAAGAAAAGCCAGAAATAGCAGCTATGAACAGCAGGGGAAGCATAGAGAGATTGAAAGGTGATGGTTTGTCTGTTTTTTGCTTTTTATTATTATTGAAATAATGAAAATGCTCTAATAATGATCAAAGTGATGAATGCACAACTATGTGATTATGCCAAATACCATTGATTGTACACTTTAGATGGATTGTACCCTTTACTAATAGGTATCAATAAAATTGATTTTTAAAAATCACAAAAAAAAGGAGGGAGGGAGGGAGGAAGACAAGCAGGCAAGAATTTCAAATACATGAATGTATCTTAATATTTTCTATAATTTATCAAATGATGAGTTGGTTAAGTGGCCACAATGATTCCTTCTACCCCAAAATATTCCTGAGTCTATAAAGGTTTTATACTGAATATTTAGCTAATGTATTTTGACGTAACTAAGAGAAGAAGAGGAAGATGGAATTCTGATGTGCTTCCCTTCTACCTCAAGGCTCTGGAGGCTGCCCTAGAGTCCAGGTTGAGTATACTTACTTGGTAAATCTTTCCCATTGATGGAAAAAAAAAATTGCTTTGAATTGTTCTGTGAAATTCTTGTGGGAGATTCCCCTGCTAAGAATTTCAGCAAAGACTATTTGATCCAAAATAGTAAATACAATTTTTAAATGTTTAGAATAAATAAACTTCACCTGCAGCAGAAATCAAAGCAAATGGGAAATACCAATGAGTGTAATTCAAGTGTAAATATCTATAGAGATATACTTAATAAGCCAGCCCTAACATTATGTTCTAGTTCTTCAGCAGAATTACGTTTTTAAAAAACCTCTTATAATCAGTATTACCTTTGGTTCTCAATTTTGGTAATCAAGAAGGAAAACTGGAGGTAAAAATTATTCTTTTGGCTCTTGGAGGTGTACAGTGAACAAGTTTAGAACTTCAGTCTCAGAAATTCAATATAGAGAATACTACACAGAAGTTCTAGTATTTTTTGAACATCAATATATAGATGAGGGGTATGAATTCACTTGCTTTTTAAAGACTTTATTAATGATATTTTTTTGTTGTCCACACTTACTCCCTGGTGATCTCATCCAGTGGCATGGCTTTACATACCATCTAATAGACATGAACTCCCAAATTTAAGTGTCCAGCTCAGATCTCTCCCTGGCACACCAGACTCATACATTCAATTGCTTCCTTGACATCGCCACGTACATGGTGAAGAAACATGTCAGTTAATGTGTCCAAATTAGAGCCCCTGATCTCCCAAACCTGCTGCAACTGCTCACTTCTCCATCTATCAACGTCCCACCCATCCTCTTCTCCCGGCTGCTGCATAGTGGGTGAGCCAGGCCCGAAGGCCGAACTTGCTGCCTATTTCTTCAGACTACTGGTGCGATCATTCTTGTTAGTCCAGGTCCTCCAAGAAGCAGATGCCAAGACAGGATTAAATGTGCTAGGGGTTTATCAGGGAAAATTTCTGTGATGCAGGTCTAACCTCAAGGGAAGAAGAGAAAGAAGGAAGAAAGGGAGGAAGGATCCTAGACTGCCATGCAGAAAGCCTTCAGGGAGTCCTCAAGCCCAAGCTGGGTATCAGAGGATGCCCATGTCTCCCAGGAGATTCTCCTTGGAGACTCTCCCCCAGAGTCTCCAGATAAGGGTCCAGGCCTGCTGTCATCTTGATTTCAGCTTTGTGAGATCCAGAGTAGAAGAACCAGCCTAGTCCACCCAACTTCTGAACTACAGAAACTGTGAGATAATAAATTTATGTTGTTTTTGGCTGTAAGGCTTAGGGTAACTTGTTACAGCAGCAATAGTAAATGATACACACTCCGTGTAGTTGGAGATCTGTGATATGCATCCTCCTGGCCTCCACACTACCATATTTAAAATGGCTGTCTCACCTTTTACTCCATATCCCTCATCCCTGCTTTATTATTCTCTATAGCACATACCACTTTCTAATATTCTACATAATTTACTTAGTTATTTTGTTTATTGCTTGTTTCCCTCCACAGGAGAACAAATTCTTATCCACTGAGTTCACTGCTGGACCTAAAATATGCTTTAGAACATTATAAGATGCTTTGAAAAGTTGAATGACTGAGTGACTATTAATTCTGCTGCATTTCAGTTTGATTTTGGATTATGGCAGTATGCAACTGAATGGAATGTGGATCAAGAATCCCAAGAATAGAAGACAAAGCTATTAAAAAAATGGGTATCAATGCCATTGATTTGCTGTCTTCCTAGAATTTATGTGGTCACTAACAATCTAAATGTCAGCATGCTCTATAGCAGGCTCACAGATAAATTAGGACTCAGAGGCTAAGGACACCCAGCTACAAATCTTTGGCTCATTGATTGTCAAGCATTTAGCCAGGCCCTTCCTCCCTTATCACTCAGATATCCTAAAGCCACCCACTTAGTGCAAGAAGGCTGATTTTGGCATTTTAGAATTTACAAATCATGTTGATACCTGTAATCTGGCTATTCTGATGAGGTTGTTAGAGGTCCAGAAGATATAATCTCCAGTTTAGAGATAAACTGAGTCTCATAAAGGTAGTCATTTGCTCAAAGCCCTACAACTAATAAGAAGTAGAACCTGCACTCACACCCACAGTTTCCAATCTCAAATCCCATGATCCATTATAACACATTGCTCCTGGCTTGAAAACAGGTTGCAGGAGAAAAGTTGCCAGTGGTTCAAGAAATCTAATTATGGGAAAGTGAGAAGATTTTGAGAAGGGGGGGTAGGGTGGTAAAATCAAGGCATAATAAACTTAGGAAGAATAACTTAAAAGCTTTTTTTGAACATGCCTAAAAATAGATGGCATGCTTTAAATACATATACAGTCTCTTGTGATTCACCCATATATTTCATTAACCTGGATGTGTCCTTGAGAAAACCATGATTTAGATGCTCTTTCCCCAATTCATTGAGTATAGAAGGAGAGAATCATAAGCCTTGCTGAAGTCAGAGCATCTTAAACTGTCATCTCTCCTCGAGCCCATTGAGGCTTTCACCAGAATAGAGAAGATCATCAGCCATAGGTGCTCTTTCTTCATATCCCATACTGACTGCTCTCCATTTTCTCTTCTAAAATGGAGGCAGCCATGATTGTTCCTGAAACTATAGACAGTTTTAAAGTTTTTATGGTTATAAAAGCTAATTTTTGATGATTTTAGAAAATTTTTAAAATAGAGAAAATATTGAGTTGTAAAAATATTACCCAAAATCTTATCCTCCAGAGGCACTGGTTAATAGTTTATCATGTCTCTTTTTAGTTTATTTTTTAAATTTTTAAATGAAATGAATATGTTTTCCTATTTTTTTTTGAAACAACTTTCATTCTTTAGGATTTGTTCATGCATATGGCATGAGGTAAGGAACAAATTTCATTTTTTTCTCATATGGAAAGTCAGTGCTCAGCACTATTCATTGAATAATAAATAAATATTATTTATTGAATAATACTTTCTCTGCACACTGATGCATAAGGCCACTTATATGCCAGGATAACACATATACTTGGAGAGTCTCTTTCTAAGGTATTTATTCACTTCCAGAGAGGCAAGACAGTTAACGTCTTTTATCAATAGTAATAGTATGTACTTCATATTGTTGTTGAGAGGATTGAGTTAATACTTGTCTATTACTTTGATCAGCACATACAGAAAGAGCTAAGAATGTCAGCTATATTGTTTTCATTATTATTTGTTGATCTTTGCACAAATCCTGTATTTTTAATGACTAGAGCTTCATAATTAATGTTGACATCTGCTAGGACAAGTCCCTGTTCCTACTCTTTCAAAAATAAAATTTCCTTGAATATTTAAAGCCTTTTTTATTTGAATATTACAACAAAAGCACTTTTCTAAAAATATATAATAGAATAAAAATTTTAAAAACAACCATGGAACTATACCCTAAGTTGATCTATGGACCATACTTAATAGTATAATCATAAAAATGTTTTGTCATCAAGCGTAACAAATATTCCACACCAGGGCAAGGTGTTAATAATAGGGTGGTATATGGGAATTCTGTATTTGATGCATGATTGTTCTGTAAATCCACAACTTCTCTAATTAAAAGAAAAACTGTCTGTAAACATAATGATTGCATAATATTCCATCATATGTATAGACCCTAATTTACCTATCCATTTTTGAACATTATACTGTTCCTGTTTTTGCCTATCAGTAATGTTTTGACAAATATTTGCATAAATCATTATCAATAAGTAAATATGTTTACTTTAGGATAGAGTTCCTACAGTATGATTGGTGAGTCAAAGTGCCTGGAACTCAGAGGACTAGGAGTGTTGAAGAACTGCTATACCTCCTTTGTTGTCACTGTTGGAGACACTGTTATGTGCAATAGTTCGTCAGTAAAGCAGATCCTCTATGAGCCCCAGGATGATGCAGGCTGAGGTATTGAGGACAGAAAGGCAAACCCATTCCTGGAATATGATTAAATTCCAATAAGGACAAACTGCTCTCCTTTTCAGAGTGGAATGTATCTGACATAATCAACTTGCCACCAAAAGGCTGTTTAGTTTCCTCAAAGATAGTACAGTCTTGGAGGCTTAAACTCAGTCTTTGTGATGGATGGGTTGGACCTTCAGCAGCAGTGGTAGTTACATTAGTGGTAGTTATATCAGTCTTGGTGAGTCTACGTTTTTAGGCTTATATACAGCCACCTTCTCTTGACCATAGCAAATCCAACCTTGAAGACTTTGCCTAAGTATTGGGGTAGCCAAAAACAGAGACTGACATTTACTAGACTAATTATTCTTGATACCTCTCCGGCAAAGGGTGCCCTCTGGTGGACATCAACATGTGATACAAAGATCCTTACACTTTGCACCCACTCCCATCGGTCTATCAAAATGCTTCTTCCCCAGACCTCTCTGTCCTCAATCTTTCTCTTTCTGGACCCCTGACCCACTAGCTAAGCCATTCTCTACCACCCATGAGTCTAAGTAAATCCTTACTTCAGGTCACTCTTCTTTTAACACGAAGTGTACAACCAGATGGTACACCTACCCATGAGGAAGATTTCTGCTCAACACTATCTTTCAGAGCCACCCCTAAGTGGACCCATGCCCACTTATACCAAGTCATCAAACTCAAATTTTTTTCTCCTCCATTGACATCATAGGCAATCCTCAGTGAGGTCACTGATGTGAGCTTAGGGAGAGGCATTGGTACAAAGTGATGGGATCCATGAGAGTCTATGAATGCCTTGTGCCTTAAACCATATATTTCACCTTTATAATACAACAGATTTCAAGTGAGCCCCTCCAGCCTTAAGTCTTTGTGGGTCTCCAGTACCCACTTTGATGGATAGCCTAGTCATTAAATTTGCATGATGTCCCATGGTCAAACACGTAGTCTCTACCAGGGTCTGGAATAATACTAGAAGCAGTTTATATACAGTTCTCTGATCCTGAAGGCATGACCTTGCTGCACAACTTAAGGGTCTGTGCTGTGATGCAACTATAGTGGCCTGCCAGAGACCCCATGTGGCATCTTTATCTTTCAACACAAAAGGCAAGCAAGGGTGTGATTTCAGGTGAATCCCCAGCCTCATCTGATTCTCTGGTATATCTACAGTGTAAATAACAACATAGAGTTTGTTCCATTTTTGAGAAATAAGCTGGTCTTCCCTATTTCTGTGTTAGTAATTGGGCTGCTCTGGGTGGAAAAGAGTAGATAAATTCCCAAGCACTTCCACCTCCCAGCTATCTAGGTAAAGCAGCTTAAGTAGCCTAAGGGCAGTTCCTGAAGAAAGCTGCAGGTACAATTCCAGTTCGTGAAGCATAGGGAAGTAGGAGTGTGGACAAGAGTATGTGAGGGGATATGGGCAGAGCACAGGCCATCCCAGCGGGTCCAAGCACGGCCTCTACAGAGGCATAAGTAGATGTTAGACCCAAAGCCCTGTTAAATGTCAATACTACAGCAAATCTTCCCACCAAAACCAACCCTTGATAGCAATAAAAAAAAATAAAATTAAACCCAAAAATAATATCCAACAAGTTCTATATATTTTTATAGTACATGTATGGATCCATAGAGTATTTGTCAATCCCTCAGCTCTTATACTTTTCCTTTTTTTGACTTCTAGATCATAAAAGGTATTCTCTAGGCTCTAAATTAATTCATATTATGCCTTGAGTTAGTTCTCTTTATTCTAATTCAACAAACGACCTTTTGGTACTGGTATTATTATTAAAAAGCCTTAGTTCCATGCTATTCCTTTTCTAAGCTTACACCCAGTATTTTGAAATGCAGTTAAAATTACTGAGGGCATTTTCACCAACAATAACTTCTGATTATGGTCTACGTTGTATTTAGTATATTGCTCTAGTTTTAAAATGCATATGGGTAATTGGGTGGCACAGTAGGAAAATTATTTTCAGGGATGATAACAACGAGGAAAAGAGGCATGTGGGTATAGTATCATTTTGGAGGAATGAAGGTTACTTTTTAAAAAATAGGGCAAAATTGTTAAGCATGATGGGGCAAAAAATTTAAAAATGAATTAAATGTCAGTGATAGCTATTTTAATTTTGAAACAATTCTCTATTTTCATAATTATACAGTGTTTTAGGTTCACATACTCAGAGAGAATGTGATATATATTATGATATTTTAAAAGTATGGTTAAGCCATTGGGCTAATCTCAAGTGAAAATGAAGTGACTGATTCCATTAGACCCAAGAGATCACAAAACCTAATTGTTCTGTTGCTTCCTCAGGCATAATCTCCATGTCTGTTGTTTTAAGATGCTAATTCTCTGAGGACACTATTAGTATCTCACTCTTGCACTGTTTGTACCCCACTGGAAATCGGACAGGTGTTAGAAATGTCACGGTGTTTCCCAAAGCACAAATCTCCATTAATCATTTGTATTTATGGTTTACCAAGAAATGATGTTGCTAAGTGTTAATGGGATGCTGAGGATTCTCTAAGATCCGTGTGCACTTTCATGCCTCCGCGACTTGGTGGGTGCGGTACCCGTAGCCGGGCTCCTCTTTACTTCTATCTGCTATTGAATTCTGCTTGTATACAAGGCCCAGATCATATATCAGTCTGTGAAGCCTTCCCTATTCTCCCCAGTAAAAAACACACACTCCCTCTCCTTTGCTTTAGCAAGTATTTTAATATTTGCGTTTGGCTGTATCTCTCTCTCTAGTTCTGTGCTTGCTTCTTGTCTGTCTACCATATTTCACTTTAAACTCTTAAAATGGATCCTTCTCATTTTCGTTTCTCTAGAACCCAGAACAATACTTGGCACACAGGAGGCCCTCAATGGATGTCTACACTATGGTGTTCATTCCACCAATGCCTTCATCAGTACCTATTACATAGATGCCTCTTTCAATTGTTTGTAGAATTGAATGTTTTTACATATGAGGCAAATATTTGAATATTAATTTTCTTAACACTATCCAAATGGCACTAATAATAGATCAATGTTTATTGTCATTTTTTGTTTGTTTGTTTTGTTTTTAATGCTTATTTTCATTGCAATCCATAATGGCATTTAAGAATGAATAATTGGCTTCAACTTTCTTCAATAAAAGCCTATAATCTGAAACCACTATACACATATCCTGGCATTGAACAATTAAGTAAATGGATGGGGGAAGGTGGGAGCCAGGCTTCTCACTTTGGAATGAGAGGTTACAGACAAGCACGGGGAGAATGCTAAAATTGATCTAATCTGTAATAGATTAGAGTCAGAGACATCAATATGAACTCATTAAGATTAATATAGAGATATATTTAGATAGATTTATGGATATGTATATATATACATGGGTTAGTATACACACATATTTCCTTACTCTGTCAGCTTAGTAAACTTAGAAGCAATGGGCTAGTGGATAACGAGCAATGAGCATGCCTAGAGGACATGCTCTTCTCCAATCAAAGGAAACAGTGTTCCTTAGAGAAATGGCTGATTCTAGGACTGGGGCAGGAAATAGACAAAATGAGCCTGGATTTTATTTTAGTGCCAGAAAATAAGAAAGTTGTGGTAGATTGAATTACATACCCCAACAAACACATGTCCTTAATCTTAATTCACACTCCTTTGGGTGTGATCCCATTTATAAATAGGACCTTTTGAAGATGTTAATTTTAGTTAAGGAGTGGTCAACTCAGTGGGGGTGAGTCTTAATTCATATTACTGGAGGTCTTATAGAGAGAAGAAACTGGAAGCCAGGGGTCAAAGAAAGCCACAGGGAGGAGCAAGAAGCCAGAAGTCAGTGAAAACTAGAAGAAGAGACACATGGGAAGGGAGATGGCCATGACACGGCAGGCAGAGATGCAAGCCAAGGGGCCCAAAGTTTGCAGTAAGCCGGTGCCAGAATGCTACAGACTATGCGGAGAAAGTAACCCTGCCAAATACCTTGATTTTGGACTTCTAGCCTTCCAAACCATGAGCCAGTAAATTCCTACTGTTTCAGCCAATGCATTGTGTGGTATTTGTAATAGCAGCCTGGCAAACTAATGCAGAAGTACTCAAAAAACAACAACAAAATCCACAATGCAATACTAGGAATGTCAAAGGGACACGGAAGCCAAATGAAAGAGTGCCCGATGACCAAAGCTGGAACAATTTGAGCAACAAAATAAACTAGTATTGGATTATAACCAACATATAAAATAAATTCTGTGAGTCCATACTTAAATAAATAATCGATGAACAAATAAAGGAGAAGAGAAAACTTCTCCTTGGATAGTTACTCCTCCCTCAGGGAATGGAGCATTAACTCCCCACTCCTTAAGTATGGGCTGGGTATAGTGAGTTGCTTCCAAACAGACAGTATGAAAAGGGGTGGAGGAGGGCAGGAAGAGTCACTTTACAATGGGAAAAAAACCTGACAGCCAGGTGATCCAGGTAGCCATCAACAGCGAGAAGTCACTCTGACAGCGTACACCCTGGACATGCTATGATAAGAATAATTTTGCTCTCTGGACTTCTTCCTAAAAACCCATAATGCTAGTCTAACCATGAGGGAAAGATCATACAAATCCCAATTAAAGGAATTTCTATAAAAGCCCTGACCAGTACTCCTCAAAACTGTAAAGGTCATCAAAAACAAGGCAAATCTGATAAACTGTCACTGTTTTGATCTGTGAATGACCCTTCTTTACATTTATACTCCTCACCCAAATGCACACAGGTAACATATTTATATACCTATATCCATCTAAATAGATATAGATCTAAATCCTACGAAGTAATAGTAAATGAGCAATCATGCATTTCTGGTCTATTAGTTTCACTTTATTTTCAGAACATCTGAGCCCTTTATTTTCATTCACCTTCTCTAGTTTCAGCAGAATGTAAGAATTTCTACAGGCAAAATGTATAACACACAATTGTAGGGCTATTGGTCAACCATATTTCTGAAAGATTCAGATCAAGATTCCAAAGAGATCAAGATTCCAAAGAAAACACAAAATCACTGTATTCAGAAAATGACCGCTATGCGGTTGCTGATTACGTCTCTTAACAGCTCTGTGATAACTGCACGCACGTTCATTCATGTATTTCACAAGGATACTGGACACATTGCTTTTCATAAGCCATAACCACATGCAACTCACTCCCAGTTTACTGAGACACACAGGCAGGTAAACAAGCAAGTCAATACTCTGTAACAAAACTGCAAGGGAGGTCAAGGAAGGCTTAGCCAAAGGGGTTTGGTTTCAGCTGGCCTTGAAGGATTTGTCTATATCCTGAAGGCTTTCTAGACCTTGAAACAAACAAACAAACAAACAAACAAACAAAAAAACAGAAAATGATTCATTCCATGTTATTATTAGTAAGCAGTCAGAAGGGGAAGCCTAGTAATAAAAATTTTCCTGCTAAGGGAAAACTGAGACAAGAAGGCATGGTTGGTGAACTTTATCCTTGAGACTTCTGCTCTTAGTTTAGTTGATGTGAGCTGAGGGTCTGGAGGAAGACAACCTGAGTTTTTATCACAGCTCTATGACTTAGGTGAGCTACTTAAATTGTCTAGAGGGACAGATGTGGCTCAAATGGTTGGGCGTCCATCTCCCATGTGGAGGCACCCGGGTTCGATCCCTGGGACCTCCCGGTAAAAAAATAAATAAATAAAAATAAATAAATAAATTGTCTATGCCTCCAATGCTTCACCTGAAAATGGGATAATAACGTCCCTACTTCACCTGGCAAGAGAGCCAAATGAGACAATACATGTCAGGCTCTTAGTGTAGCATCTGGCACATGAACATTCAATGCACATAATTGTTTGTATGAGTTTTGTTTTTATTGTAATGAGGCCAGTGCTACTGAGGTTGCTTAGTCTCAGACGTTATGCCTGCATTTTGGAACCTGCCACCAGAGAATTGGTGGGGCTTGCCTTTGGCTGCATACAGTCAACCTTTTAGGCTTTTCCCAAGCATTGTTAATGAATCATCCTGAATTTTTCATAAAAGTTCTTATTTTTAGTAAAATTATATCTTTTGAAATTGCCAATTTTAATTTTATTTAACTTTTCAAGTGAAAATATTCCCTAGAATACTGTTTAAAGAAATACAAACGTCTGTGTGCAAATTAAGTACTTTTTTAAAAGTTTTAAAATAATTCACCTATGCTTCAAAGGTGAGAGGGGCAAAGATGCCCGAAACGTCCACAACTCCCCACCACCACCACCACCACCCACCCATCTCTTCAGCTCAAAGGAGGTGGAGAAGTCCCTGCCCGTTTAGGGAATTCTGATGATCAGAGGATCCCCTGAGAGCCTCCCTCCCTAAAAGTTGTATTCTTTTCTCTCACATAAATCCCAGAGACTCCCATCAGTGTCACACTCTCCCCTTCTGTCTCTTAATGATATTCCAAACCCTACAACTACCTCACCAGCAAGACTCCCTCTTATTCTCTAAGTGCTCACTCCTTCCTTCATTCTGGAATTAACTGGCCAGCATCTTCTCCCTTGGGACTGGGTCTTTTCGCCTTCTGACAGCAACTAATCTGTCCTGGAGAAGGCCTCATGCCCAGCTTCATTCCAAACATACCATATAGCATTTTATCTAGAAATAAAGGCCCAACTTTGTGGGAGAACTAATTCATAGCAGGAGTTTCCAGGCAAGCAGGAAGGAAGGATAGCTTTTCAGACATCTGAAAGGAGAGGCAACTAATACTCTCAAATTGTTCATGTACAAAATAGCCATAGGTATTAATCCCTCGTTGCCAGGGAGGCTCATCCCCGGGAGTCATGTCCCACGTTGGGGGCAGTATCATAGCCAATGAGGTTTATCCGAGGCACGATTATTGCTAATTGAAAACTTTTCACAAGTGCCAACTGGCAACACAACTGGAAAAAGACCTTGAATAAAAGGGGGAAATGGTAAAGACAAATGAGTTCAAGTGGCTAAGAGACTTCAAAGAGAGTCGGGAGGTCATCCCAGAGGTAACTCTTATGCACACCTCAGTAGGAGCTCATAGAACATCTAAGTGCCTATCACCCCACTCAG
>JAKSZT010054487.1:20917156-21348682 GCA_026826555.1 Tolypeutes matacus
GAGAGGGAAGGGAAGGTAATGAGATAAAGAAAGGAAGACTTAAAGTAGACCAGTCATTAGAGGCATCTCCATCTTTCCATCCTATTATGACTCTCAGAGCATCATCTGCACCATATCACTTGATAATCTAAACTTTTAAAAAATGTAGTCATATGTTAAAATAGCCCCCAGAATTAATTTATTATGAAATCTGTTTTAGGATAAAATTTTCCCATATAAATAAAATACATGCCAAAAATATTTTTCAACTTTGTATTACAAGTGACTTCTCAGTAAATGCTGCCCTTAGACCCCAACTGACCCTTTATGAATATCTTAAACAAGTTTAATCTCTCTTCAACATGACAGGTCTTTAAATATTTAGAAACTTTTATGTCTGTAACATACTACTTAATTCACTCAGCAGCGACAGTGTGGAATTTGTTTATTAAAATAAAATGTAACTGAGATAATAGTGAGCAAATATTGAAAGGATGTGGTTTTTGTGCCTCTTCATATAAATCATTTTCTCTGGCAACTATTCTATCAGTATATAGCCTCAAGAACAGGGGCGCTGGGAGAGACAGAGTGCCATCTCAGAAGGAGGGCAGATGCAGCAAGAGGAAATTGGAAGGCCACATCTTCTTGTCCTTGTGAGTTATGAGAAGGAGAAGGGGATCTGGGGTAGAAGAAGCAGGTTTGTGAGACAAGAGACAAGGTTCATGGCTCAAAGCCCTACAGTGGCAGTTCAGATAGAGGAAAGTCAAGAGCTGAGGGAAGGAACCTCCTAATTTATTTGGCTGGCATTGTCAGCTGCAGTACAGTGTGGTCTTTTCTCAGAGAGGGAGTTTGGGGGGAATCTTCTCAGCCACGCTCAAATCCCATGTGGGAGGAAGTGACAGAGGCCTGCCTGCACACCTTCAATGCAGTACCTGGCTAATGGGGTCACAGCACTGGGGAAAGTGACTCCACAGGTCAGGCAACAGGACAGATTTCATAGTAAATTAATTCCGGGGCTATTTTAACATATTTCACTAAATATATATTTTTAAGTTTAGACTATTAAGTCATATGGTGGAGATGTTGCCCAAGCTGGGAACAAAGGGGAGGCACAGCAAAACCTCAGCGGTCTATAGCTGCAGAAGGCCAAGTTGGGGCCGAGTCATCAAGGAGAGGACCCCAGGTGCTGACTGAACCAGTGGAGCAGACCTTGAGCTCACCAGCTCAGACATCAGACCCAGATGACAGTGGAACAATCTGTGATACTGTCTCAGAAACAGAGGAGTTGGAGAAGAGTACACCTAAGGTTGCCATGTACTTCATTCTTACCATGTGCCTTGCTCGAAGTACTTCACGTATCACTGTGAGACGACTTCATGAGGTGATTGGTCATGTGATTACTCCTGGTTTCCAGATGAAGAAACTGAGACTCAGAAAAGTTAAATAAACAGAGCTGAGATGGAAACAACAGGCTTGTCTCAGAGCCTACAATCTAGAGTAAAATGCTGTATAAATTATGGCAGATTAGGTTATTATGATGGTTTGAAGCTGTATGGACGCCAGAAAAATATATTCTTATAAAGCCAATCCATTCCTGTGGGTATAAGCCTATTTATAAGTAGGATTTTTTGATGAGGTTACTTCAGTTAAGTCATGGCCCAGGTTGGGTCTTAATCCTCATACTGGAGTCCATTAGAAGAGATTAAAATTCAGACAGACAGAAAGAAAGCCATGGTAACAAGAAGCTGCAAGCAAGGAAACCTAGAAGAGAAGGGAGAGACCAGCAGATGCTGCCGTATGACAGAAGAGTCCAGAATTGCTGGCAGCTGCTCTTAAATTAGACATTTTTCTCAGCCTCAGAACTGTAAGCTTGTAAACTAATAAATTCCCACTGTTAAAAGCCAACCCATTTTATGGTACCTGCAGGAGCAACTTAAGCAAACCAGAACAGTTATTCTTAAGAAATATTCACTTCCTCCCCACTTCACTTCCGTAGGCAGAGTATAGTTCCCCTTCCTCTTAACTTTTGGTTTAGCAAAGTCTGTTATTTGGGACAATGAAAGGCTAGTGGACATGGCACAACCAAAATTTTTAAATTATTTGCATTCCTTGCCTTACTATTTTAAGCCTCTACCATTTTCATGAGAAGACTGTGCCCTAACTAGTCCACTGGTCCAAGGAGGATGACAGATGTGAGAATCAGTGCTGCCTGGTCAACACTCCCTGGGACCTGCAGTTTAAAGCAGAGAAGACCAGCCAAGCCCAACCTCAAACATCCAACCTCAGCCAACTTGCAGGCTTATAAGTGATTGAAGCTGAACTCTACAGAACTACCCCAAACTATAAAATAAGAATAAATTATTGTTGTTTTAAGCACTGTGTTTTGGGGATGTTTGTTATGCAGCACTATTGTGGCAAAAGCTAATCAATAAACTACTACCCCCAGTGCATGTACTTGAATATATGTATCAAAAACATGTAAGCCATGCCAAAACACCTACCTACATCCAATTCACCCAAATACCAACTTGGAAAGAAGAAGATTAAGGAAGATGGACTTACTGAAAGAGACCATTTAAATTCTTAAAAGATGGTGGGTGGGAGTCATGAAAAAGATTAGACCAGTTATTGATAAATAAAGAAGCCATACTTGTTTTCAAATCTGAGTACAGTGTGCTAAATTCATATCTATGTTATAAACTTAATCAAATTTTAAAACAAAATCAACAATAAATTCATAGCCAGGGGTAGAACCAGGTTTTATGATGCTTAAAGCTTATAGAATTGGGGGAAGGCTCTTTAAAAAAGAGAATACAAAATTAAAACTACAAATTTTTTTATAAAATGAATTTTTTAGAATTAGGAAAAAAAGACAAATTCCAAATTTTTAAAAGGTGACAAATACCAAAACCATTACAAAATCCAAAACAAATAGTATAAAATTGTTATTAATTGCTTTATCCACATCTATAATATTTTTCTACATTATTTGGCTATATGCTTGTTGATCATTTCTTCATATGAGATTTTTTAAATCGTCTTCTATAGAGGAAAGAGAAAGGTAATTATTTTCTATGAAAGTCTAATGGCAAATTATTTTTATTTTTAATAGCTGAGACACATAAAACCTGGGATTTCACATACAGACACCCTGGCTGTTTGTAGTACTATTTCAAGTTTGTCTTCTGCAAATAAAGAAATTCCCATGAAGTCTATTTTGCCAAATCTCCTAAAAATGTATGGTATGGTTATATTTGTAGATATAAATTGTATATTTATGAATGGTTATTTATAATTGTATAGCTTACAGAAGAAAACTTTGGTTTTTACTACTTGTCAATGAGAACCAAATCTTCCCCTTAAAATTTTACCTGTAGGAAGATTGGGTTTTCTGTGTGTGTGTGTATGTATGTGTGTGTATATGTGTGTGTGTGTTTAGGAGGTACCAGGGATTGAACCCAGGACCTCGTACCTCATACATGGGAAGCACGCACATAACCACTTAAGCTACATCTGCTCCCCAGGGATCATTTTTAATATGGTTATTACTCAGTAGGTTTTTCAGTTCTGTAAAGTGCCTATTCATATCCTTTGCCTATTGTTCTATTTGTTTTTTGTGTGTTTTCCTTATTGATTTGTAGGCATTCTATATATTTCTGATACTTCTTGCTTTGAAAAACCTCCCCTAGTCATAAAAACACATTGCTATATTCTTTAAGTTTTAGAGTTTTGTTTTTACACTTAGGCATTTAATACATCTGAAATTTATTTCCTCAAGGGTGTGAATTTACCTTTTTTTCTGAAAGAGGATAAAAAATTACTATCTTTTCTTCACTAAGTTAAGATGCTATCTCTACCAGAAAACAAGTTCCCATATATATTTGAATCTAGGCAACACCCACATTTTGTCATTAAGTGTTGTTGTACCTCAATTTCTGAAGTAGATGGTTGGTAAATGCTATGGGATCCACTACCCAAAGGAGTACATTATTATGAGTAACTGAATCTTCCAGAGTACTAAAAAAGCAACAATTTAAGATTTAAACTTTTTCAATTGTTTCTAATTTGAAGGGATATTTATTCTATATGATACAGCTCTATTTTATTAATCTTACTTTTTATTTATCCTTTGAAGTACAAATCTAATAACTGTTCCTTGTAACAATTCAAATTATAAGGGGATTCCTAATTTAACAGTATCACAGACAGAACTAATGCAGAAAACATCATTATAAATTCATAGAAATAAAGGATGGAATATAAAGAAGTTTTTAAAAAATATATGACTGAACTAGAAAGAAAGATACTAAAAACAAAAGAGGAAATTAATAGCAGAGCTGTGAGCTCACAGGCTGAAGTTGCAGTTTTCTAGGAGAGAGATGGAATCAGAGATAGGCCCTAGGAACTGGGGATATTATAACCATGCAGGACAGAAGATGTGGCTTTGGGCTCCATCTATTTGAGGTATGTAGCTGCAACTGAGATACTTAGATAAAACTGGGCTCTGGAAGGCTGCCTTCT
The DNA here is from genome assembly GCA_026826555.1 of Tolypeutes matacus. Lineage (NCBI taxonomy): Eukaryota > Metazoa > Chordata > Mammalia > Cingulata > Chlamyphoridae > Tolypeutes > Tolypeutes matacus. The sequence continues at coordinate 20,921,657 of JAKSZT010054487.1, forward strand.
CAAACAAAAGTAGAAGAGGGGCTAGAAAAGGTTACCTGCCAATACCTCTGTTCAGGGAAGTAATATGAAGCTGAGTGAGGAAGAAAAGGGGTAAATCAGGAACCAGTGAATCTTACCAAATGCATACTCATGGACTCACTACAACAGAAAATATCAAAACTAGGCCCTAAGCTGGGGAAATATCTGAGGGGTACCAAGCAGAAGCAAATGCATAACCATTCCACAGCAAACTTCAACCTAAAGCACACATGGTTCTCACCATGCTTCTTCCCCACTCTTTCTATTCTTTCCTTGATTATTTCCTCCTTGTCTCTTAGATAGTTCATATTTTATCTATTTTTCTCATTGTGTTGCTTTGCGGTAAACTTCCTTAGATTGATATTCTCATTCACTAATTCTCTTTTGTACTGTCTCATCTATACCCTAATTTGTTCACTTAATTCATAATACCAAAAAATAGGCAGGAAAAATGAAATAGTATAACCAGGAACATCTAAATCAATGAGAAAATTGTCTTAAAAAAATTACCCAGAGATGAATGATCGTTTACCAACAAAGGAACATTTAGACTGATAAAAGACTTCTCAATGACAGCTATAGAGACTGAAACAAGTTCATATATTCAAAAGACTGAGAGAAAATAACAGGCATCTTTGAGTTTTAAAAGGAGATAAACCATTATTTAAGAGTTAAAGAAAAATAAATACATTTTAGGTAAATAGTTTAAAAATATTAATGGATATACTTCAGAAAAAAGTAAACTGAACATTGAAGAGAGGGTTAGAATGTAAGAAGATGGGGTGAACAAAGGAACTAGTAAACACCTGGGTAAATCTATGTAACACTGATTGTTAAAAAAAAAAAAATACAAAGCCAAAACTAATTTGGGGTAAGAAAACTTAAAAGAAGGTGAAACTAAAATACTTGACAGCCACGATATGGAAGACAGGACAGGCAATAATTTGAGTTCAAGTGTTCTAAGCTTCTTCTATTGTTCTAGAAATACTGATTGTTATTAGCTCTTTAAAGTCAAACTTGCATGATAAAAATATAATTACAAAACAAATAGGAAAATAATCTATAATACTAAACCAGTGGAGGAGTAAAAAAAAAAAAAAAGCATGCTATAAAGAAATATTGATCAATCCTTTAGAAATGCTCTGTGATCCAGCAACATAACCTAGAGCAACTCTGGCGCATTCACACAAGAAGCCATAGACAGTGATGTTCATCACATCATTCATCTCCATCGGCAGCAGAATAAATCAATTGTAGTAAGGCCATGCAACAGACATTACAGACAATTAAAATGAATTACAACTACATCAAAATGGATGATTGTAGAAAAGAAATATTGAGTATAAAAATAAGTAGCAGATGTAGACATATTGTGATTCAAGCAATGGAAGAAATTATAACAGTGAGGTGGAGCCAGTGGCCACTGGACACTTTTGGGGCAGGGAGGGGAAGGGCAGTTGAAATACAGGGGCTTTTTCGACTTGGTGGCAAGGCACCAAGATGTGTATATCCATTGCGGGTGATGTGCCACACTGATGAAGGATGTTTGTGTGGGATGTTGTGGGAGGTGTGGGAGGTGGGGAACATGGGAATCCCTGTAATTTCTGTATAATATTTAGGTAATCTAAGCACCTTAAAAAAAAAAAAATATATATATATATATATAACATTTATGTAAGCAAATGCACATATATGCATATATATTTATATATCATTTCACAAATATTGGTATGTATTGTGAAAATTTTTATTTTTACCCACAATAAAAATAAATAAATTAATTAATTAAGAAAATGATTGAAGACATTGGAACCTGTACAATCAAATGTTTCTGGTCATCTTATTTTTAACCTTCTGTATATCACGTCCTCCTTTGTCCTCCAAATCATAAGAACCTTTTAAAAATACATTTCTCTAAGAACCTTGAATAAAAGAGAAATTTTTAAATAAAAAATAATAATAATAAGTAGGAAAACAATAGGTAAAAATGATACCATTTACATATACTTAAACACATAAAAAAGAAAAAGACAACTCTGTTCCTTATGAATGCATATATACATAGATAATTTAAAAATCATGAACAGCAAAGATTTATTCCAACATTAAGATAGTGGTTACTTCTGGGAAGAGCAGAAAGGAGGGTGGGAACAGGTCAGGTAAAAATAAAAATTTTTTTTTTGTTTTTTTCCCATTTTTTGAATATCCCAATCCTTTAATTTTATTTTTAGTGTTTTTTTTTTTAAGTTTCCATGCATTTTATCTCTTACATTTAAACTTATCATTATTATTTCATTTTCCTATTAATTGTATTTGGCTATTATATGGGCTTCATCTTTAAGGGTTTGGATCACGGAATGGTTACAACAGGAGCGGGAGAGGATCGTTGGTGGGGGGTGTCAGGGATGAGGGTTTCATGGGAGGAAGTTCACATGAATATACATAAAAGATATACAAAATTGTTCAAATGATCAAGGGGTGGGGCATGGTCACAGTGGGTGGAGAATCACTCAATAAATGAGCTTGGAAAATGCTGCCACTTTCTCCAAGGGAGCAGCAATAGTCTCCCAAGTGCAGGGGCAGTGTCTGGCTAAGGAGGATGGTCCACTGATGGGTTCTTGTTATTGATGACTAGCCTTACAAGTCTTTGCTCTTGAAATTGAAACTTAGCCTATTGTTATGGGGTGCCTAAGGGTTGCTGCCTCCTTGTCGCTCAAATGTGGCCTCTCTCTAAGCCAAACTCAGCATGTGAATGCATTGCCTTCCCCCCAGCATAGGACATGACTCCTGGGGATGAGCCTCCCTGGCAACGAGGGATTACTACCAAGTGCCAACTGGCAATACGACTGGAAAAAGACCTTGAATAAAAGGGGGAAAAGGTAAAGACAAATGAGTTCATATGGCTAAGAGACTTCAAAGAGTCGGGAGGTCATCCCAGAGGTAACGCTTACACACACCTCAGTACGATCTCATAGAACACCAAAGTGGTTATCACCCCAAACAGAGGGGCTCCTGAGGGTTCTGGAGACACCCATGTCCTATATGAGGGGATAGCTCCAGAGACTGATTAATGCCTTATCTGTGGGCTCTACTTTGGAATCTGTGCTCCTGAGAGTGACAAAGTTGGACTCAAATAAATCCTCCCTACACATGGTCCATCAGTTCCTTCTATCAAACCTATATGTGGTGCTGGAGTTTGTAGGTGTATTTCCAAGACTGGAGCCTTTGGCCTGCCCATGTGCCAGCTGTGCCAGGAATCTCGGTGGAGCTGCAACTCCTACTCTACAGCTCAATAGACTCACCCAAGACACCTGGCAGGGAGATGATGATGGACAACGGCCATCCCAGGGAATGGAGAGAGTCTGCAGCTGCAGGCAGGATAATCCCATCCATCTTATCCATGGGATATAAGCCCCCTCTCACTTGGAGATGGAGTGGACATTACCATCCCATACTCCTCAGGATTGGGAGAAGAGCTATGGACTAGAGTGGACTTACTGGTATTCTGTTGTAGACATATTGTGATTCAAGCAATGGAAGAAATTACAACAGTGAGGTGGAGCCAGTGGCTACTGGATGCTTTGGGGGCAGGGAGAGGGAAAAGCAGTTGTAATACAGGGGCTTTTTCGGGACTTGGGGATTATCCTGAGTGACATTATAATGACAGATATAGGCCATTTTACATCAGCATATAACATGCAGAACTGTGTCGGAGAGAGTGTGGTCTACAATGCGGACTATGGTCCTTGCTTAGTGGCAAAGCCCCAGGATGTGTATATCCATTACAGAACGCTCTTCTACAAATTAGAACAAATGTACGTCACTATTACAATATGTTAAGAATATGGTGATACATGGGATCAACTAATTAGTTGTACATTAGTACAACTAATGTAACTTATGGACTATAGTTAACAGCAATTTTGTAATATTCTTGCATCAATGGCAAAGAACGTACTATATCAATGCTAAGAGTCAACAATGGAGGGTATAAGAAGGTATGGGATTTTTCCTTTTGGAGTAAGGAAAATATTCTAAAATTGACTTAAGTGATGACACCACAACTCTGATGAAAATGAGAGCAACTGAGAGTATATTTTGGATGGATTATACAAGGCACGGGACCATAACATAGTGAACCCCATGTGGATGATGGGCTGTAGTTAACAGTACAAATATGAGAAACATCCTCTCATGAAATAGTACATGGTGTTAATAATAGGGTGGTTTATGGGAAAAAAATACACTAAATGTAAGCTATGGACTATAGTTAGCAGTAATATGTTGAGGATGTTCTTTCATCATTTGTGACAGATGTTCCAGAACAATACAAGGTGTTGGTGTGGGGTGATATATGGGAATCCTATATGGTATGCACGATTGTTTTGTAAATGCACAACTTCTCTAATAAAAAAAAGCCCATGATAGTAACTCATGAATTATTGTCCTCTAATATGCTCTATGCATAATAAATGTGACAATCCAGGCATTCATAAATGTATTATACATTCCTGCTTTTGTGTTACTTATTATTCCAGAGAAAAAAATTTTTTTTTTCTTTTTGGCAACCAGAGAACCAATTAATTGACCTCACGGATGTGACTTAACCAAATTGAGCAGACTCACAGAGTTAGATTCTGGAAGATAGGTTATCAGGAATAAAATGTGGTAAGCCAATGCTCAATATGGACAAAGTCTATGATAAGGTGGAAGGGGGTGGTTAGACAGTGGATGAGGGTAATAGTGGTGCAGTGATGTGATTGAATTTGAGGGTACAGGAATGTGAGGGGGAGAAAGGTGGGGGGTTTGGGTTGAACTATCCATAGAATTAGGGGGAGGGCTGGAGGAAGGAGCAGGTGAACTCAGGGGATTTGTGGGTTTGTTGGTTAAAACTACAATGGTGGGAATGTTTTTTGGCAAATATGGCAAGGGAGGGTTACTGGTGCAGGGCATCAGAAGTGGGGGGATATGCAGGATAGGGTGCTCCTGTGGCAGAGTGCTATGGAATATGAAGGTATTCATCTTGCCATAGTGTGTTATCTCAGTGGGTGGACACCCACACAATAAACAAGAAAATATTAAATTCCCATCCTGGGAAGTCCTGCTATGTTCTCAATTAGAGAGGCAAGAATCTTGAGAACATAGGCAGTGCCTAATAAAAGAAAACAGACCAATATGTCAAGCTCTCAATATTATCGCATGTAACTACGATGCTTATTCTTCCAAAAATTGAAACTTAGTGGTTACCATAAGTTCCAAGGGGAGGTGGAGGGAAGAATAGAATAGACAGAACATAGGGCATTTTTAGGGCATTGGAATTGTTCTGCATGGTCTTGCAATGATGAATACAGGCCATTTTAAATTTTGTCAGAAACCATAAAAGTGTACAGGCAAAATGCAAACCATAATGTAAACCACTGACCATGGTTAGTAGCAATGCTTTGATATTTGTACATCAATTGTAATAAATGTACCATATACATGTAAAATGTTATTAATGGGAGAGAGTGGGAGAGTGGGAGGGGTTTGGGTGTATGGGAATTCCCTGTATTTTCTATGGGACTTTTCTGCAACCTAAAGCTTCTTTGAAGATAAAGCGAAAAAAAAAAAAAAAAAAAAGACACAGGGGAACATAAAGATATTGTCACTGTACATAAAAAATAACAGATCTTATAGTGTTGAAAGACAATGAAAAATTTTTTTATTTTATTTTTATTTTTGTATTTTGTTATTTTTAATTATTATTTTATTATTATTTGGTTTTTTTTTATTGGCTTTGTTTTCAGGAAGGTTTTGGATTGCAGAAGGGTCACAACTGTGTCAGGGGAGGTTCACTATTGCAGAGTATCAGTGATGGAGAGATGTGTGGGAGGAGTACACCTGGGGCATACCTCTCTGTTATATGAATATGTTCAGGTGGTCATGGGGCATTGTCTTGGTGGGTGGAGTCCCACACAATAACTGAAAGAATATTAATTCCCATCCTGGGAAGTCCTGCTGCATTATCTTATACAGCAGCAAGAATCCTGAGTACACGGGCACTACCTAGTGAAGGAGGACAGACTACTACGCCAGGCCCTTGATATCGATGGTTGTACTTAGGAACCTTTTCTTGTGAAATTGAAACTTAGCCTAATATTATTTATTGTCTAAGAGTTACCTCCTGAAAGCCTCCTTGTTGCTCAAATGTGGCCTCTCTGTAAGCCAAACTCAGCATATAAACACACTACCTTCCCCCAAGCATGGGACATGACTCCCAGAGATGAGCCTCCCTGGCACCAAGAGGAATTATTACTAAGCCCCAACTAGTAATGCATCTGGAAAAAGATCTTGAACAAAAGGGGGGGGGATATTAAATACAAATGAATTTTTATGGCTAAGAGATTTCAAAGTGAGTTGGGAGGTCATTCCAGAGGTTACTCTTATGTTCTCAATTAGATGGGCAATAGTTGGCTGCCAACAGTAAACAGTACCTCAAACAGAGGGGCTCCTGAGGGCTCTAGAGACATCTAGACTCTATAGGCAGGACAGACAATCTCAGGAATTTGACATCCTGTCAACAGGCCTTACTTTGGAATATATGCTCCCCAATATAACAGAGTTAGACTCACTTATAATTTCCCTACATATGGCTCTTCTGCTTCTTTTATTTGAACCTATAATTTAACACTATACTTGTTAAATAAATGTCCCAGAGATTTAAATCTTTGGTTCATATGCCAGTTGAGCCCTAAATCTCAGCAGAGTGGCAACACCTACTCACCAGTTCATTGAACTTGCCCAGGACAACTAACAAAAGGATGATGGACAGTGACCATCCTGGAAGCAAAGAGTGTCTGCAACTGCAAGCAATACAGTTCTATCCACCTGCCCCATGTGTTCTAAGCCCTCTCTCAATTGGAGACAGTGTAGGCATCACCATCCCAAAACCCTCAAGATTGAGGAATGAACAAAATAAGGGTGGAAAGCAACTATGGACTAAAGTAGACTTATGATAATTCTAGCAATGGAAAAACATATATCATTGATATAAAGGCAGTGGCCACCAGAGGTTCTGAGGAAAGAGAAAGGGAAGAATAGGTACAACCTGGGGGTATTTTGGGAACACTGGAATTGTGCTGCAAAATGTACATTATATACTTTGTCAAAACCTATAAAATTGTGCAGGGCAAAGTGTAAACTATAATGTAAGCTATAGCCCTTGGCTAGTACAATGCTTCAATATGTGTTCATCAATTGTAACAAATATACTACACTAAGAAAAGATGTTAATGTGGGAAAGAGTAAGAGGGGGAAGGGGTGGGGCATATGGAAATCCCCTATATATTTTATGTAACAGTTATGTAATCTAAACCTTCTTTAAAAATAAAATATATATATATTAAAAAAGAAAGCCAATGAGTACATCCTAAATGATATCAAGAAATATAAACACTAATACCAATAATTACTTTTTCCTTAGCTCTGTTTACAATTTGTGGAAAATTTCAGATGCCTGATTTCTGAATCTGAATCAAATTATTGTTGCTTTTTAAAGCCATACAAGATTTGAGGCCTAATTATCTTTGCATCCAATATCACAGCAGCACAGGCACTCAGCTGCTCTGTCATGGTTCTCATGCCTGAATATAGGAAAACAAGGCAACTTTTCCACATGGGGTCTTCATCTCTACCATTGCTTTGTTACTCTTCAGAGCAGAAAGCAATAGGTGCACTTTTGTTCTGCAACATTTTATTCAATTTTCTGCCTACTGGATTTAGCTTAACTTGACATAATGCTATTATATTACATAATTGATGTTGTCTTATACTTTCAGTAAACAACCGAATTGCATTATTTTTGTTTTATGGAATTTCAGCATGCTTTAGCACTGGCAGCACAGAGAACAGAATAGGAAGAAAAGAGGAAATAACAGTTGACTGAGCCTAACTTACACGGGCCACTGGCTTTGGTACTGTTATTTTCTTTGTATCTGACCCTCTCTCATCTGAAATGGGAGTCAACTCCACCATTACTTTAGGGTTAAACTCCCATTCCACTATAAATTTAGACCTGCATCTTGATTTTTGTGGAGTGTTACAAACCATATGTTATATCTCACCAAATTTAACTCTAATTATACTATAATCTATGAAATAATTCAAACTTCCATTTTGCTACTTTACATTCATGTGGTGCTTTGCATTTTATAAATTATATTTTACATATTTAATCTCATTTAATCCCCAAAGAAATTACATGAGATGAGAATTATGAATCCCATTTTACAGAAGAGAAAATAGAGGCTCAGAGAGGTAAAGGGATTGTCCTTGGGATCACATGCTAATCATTATCAAGGTCAGGATATCAGCCTAGCCTTCTGAAACCAAGTTCATGCTCTTGTAAATACTTAGCATCAACTTCATTTCCCCTCTGGTTGTTTTCCACTTGTTACAATGGGGGGAAAATTAAAGAGAGAGCAGCAGTTTACAAGGGTTTCAGTATGTTTTACTTCAAGAAAAAGACTATAGCGTCAAGGTATTCCAGAGTTTTGTCAAACCTATTACTCTCTAGTCTTATGTGTGTGCCTTTGCTCTAGTGAGATAGAGCAACTTCTTTTCTGAGAAATGTTTAAAAATCTAAATTGTTATTATAAAAAATTTTTATCAAGTCCCCACTGTGGATAAGCTGCTTAGAGGGAAAAGAACTCATATTTGAGTGCCTTCTGTGGTTTATATCTTTACATGTATTATTTTATTATTTTAATTAACCTTCAAAACAGCTTTTCAAGATAAATCCACTTCCTTTTTGCAAATACGAAACCTGAGGATTAGAGAAGCTGTAACTTGCTTGTTCTCACAGCAATGTTTTGAGCATGTTTCAAGCTTCACAGGTGGTTGTGATTTCAAAGCTAGTGGATTAAGTTTCTCTCCACCAAATTTCTCTCAAGGCACCAATTATCTAATTAGAGAAAAGATGACATTTTAAATTCTCTATGTAATTATGAGATATCATGTAATACATATATTATAAAACTAATATAATATATGCTGGAAGAGAGTATGTCTGTTCTAGGTGTTACCATCGTCTATGATAAATGAGAAGCAGATGATGTTTTAGAGTCTAGGTGAGAATGAAAACCCTATTGCCTTCAGGGAGGAAGTAAACTTAGATAGGATTTTTCAGAATTTTATTGGTGGAGAAGGAAAGAGCAAAGTTGAGACAAGAACACAGTGCTAGTGAAAGTGTAGAACTGGGAAAATCTAAAACTCTTTGAGAGATAGTGACTACAGGATAACACGTGCGCAACGTGGGTGGAAACATGGGTTTGGAGCTTAATTCTACAGGCAACAGGGTATTATTTTTAAACCCAGGTGTGACGGGTGGAAGGTAAAGTGTTTGAAGAAGGTGAGATTGGGGAAAGTTCAGATTGGAGGAGGTTGTGGGTAGGAGGCAAAGGATGAGACAGTGTGTATGTGTGCAAGACTGAACTAGGAGACATTATTAAAGAAAAGTCAATAAAATTTTGTGAGTAACTGAATGAGGGGTCGAGCAAGCAAAGTCAAAGATGGTGGCCGTAACTTTGATACTGACAATGGAAGGAAGTACCATTAGTAGGCATGGTGATCAAAGACAGGAACCATTTTTGCTAACTTGAAGTGATAAAAGAGTATCCAAGTGGAAGGATCCAATAGACAGCTGGAATGGAACAGTGATTGCAAACATCAAGGGTTATAAATACAGCTTCGGGAGCCATCTGCTTATAGACTACAGTTATAGGGGCAGTGATGGTCACCGAGGGAAAAAATTTCAGAGAGAAAGGGCAGGAGCATCAGGGAGAGGGATGTGGTCAGCACTGATTCTGGTTTTCCTAATTTTATCATTTCCATGCAACTTTCCAGGGGGTAACATAACTTGTGCTAGAAATGATATTTTAGCTACTAAAACTGCAACTCTAGCTGTGATAGAAAATTGTTCATAAAGTGTGATAGTGTGAAGGAAATAGGGGAGGAAAGTTAAATAGAAAAATGGAAAACGTTCAATCCACAAATTTCTTAGGGAAAAAAAATGCAGTACTTTGGGTAGAAATCATTTATTCTGAAATAGCCAAGTGAATTTTCATTTAGACATAAGATATTATAATTTTAATTCTCTAAATCATTATAAATAACAAGATATAGCAACAGTTAGTTCAAATACTTAATAGATTGTTAACAGTTATTAGCTGATGTATGTCTGTGTGTATTTCAACATAAAATGAGGCTCCAAGATATATAATGTGCTTTATTAAGTGGGACTTTTTAAAAATTTGATGGGAGGAAAAAGATTAAAGAAAGTATCACATTTCTCAGATGCTCATTAGATTAGCTAGTATTATCAAGAAAAAAGACTCAAAATTCAATTTTTTTCCTTGAGAATATGAGAAAAGCAGCTCTTTACCGTAAGCAAGTTACCTTAAGTATCTATTTTGTTTTGTGTTAAAGAGGGGACTTACAATACTTGATACCTTGAAAATAACAATACTTTAAAATAATTTTGCACATCTTGTAAAATACATGATTTTTAACAGGTTTACTTATCTTTAATCTCACTCTTTTACGGTACTTATTTTAAGCAACTGACTATAATCTCAATGTTACCTCCAAATTTACACTCACTCTTTGGACACAGTATTTTTATATCTCTGTTTCTTCATCATTATTCTAGTAGTTCAAATTTAATATTCCTCTTCCTATTTTTCTCTTTAGTTAATTGTGTTACTCTTTTCCAAACTCTCTCTAATCTGGCCATATTATTCTGATAATAAAGGCATAGAATCAACTATGATTTTCCAGGCCACATCTTAACCGAGCCATTTAAGTGTCAACAGCCATATTTTTCAAATGGGGATGCCAGGAGTATTTTATAACTCTACAAGTCAAACAATAATATTGTCTATGGGCACTCAAATCTTATGCTTCAGGGAATAAACTGGAGAGTTCGTAAAGAGACAAAAAATAGTTCCTTCCTCCGCATTAGCTATTTAACTGATTCCATTTATCCACTCTGCTTTTTTGTTAACTTTCTACAATTTTTGCATTAGTTCCCTGATCTACAACTATTGGTAACTGCCATAGGCGATATAGAATATTACATGAGTCAATAACCTGGCAGTGTTGTTGAAAGTCTTGTGACTTGGAATTCTCTTGAGTTTGTAGTTCTTAATAGGCAAATTTAATTTTCACATTGTAGAGAAACACAATCTTTAAAAAAATAACATCATTCTATCTCATATGGTACCCTTCAAATTTTCAAATGAATTTTATGCAAAATACCGAACCTTAAAGATTTCCCATAGGTATAAAATTATCAGAAATATTTTAAATAAATGCAACTTATATTAGAGACTATGATGTGTTTACATGAGGTTTCTGTTGTGTCAACTATTATAAAATATAGTTATTCTGATTATTGCATTCAATAATATCAAAACAATATAAGAGAATGACACACTTCTGTGTACATCATAGCTAGCTAGCCAATACCACCTGATAGCAGCAAGGCACACTCCTAGCCATCACAACAGGATTTAGGTTTGGAAGTAAAAATAAATAGTAAAAGGAGAAATAAAAGAAATCCTGTAATGCAGGTTTTATATCATTCCCTTACTTGAATTAGCATTATCTACAGGAGGAATGTGGTTTTTTAATTTCTGTTGCTGTTCTCAAGAGAGGTTAATTTTGTATGGCATTTTCTCATGTGGCAGAGGGGAGTAAGATAGGATGATTCATGGCTAACTTAAAGCTCATGCAGATGTGTTTCTCTAATGACGCTAATGTCTCTGTCAACACAATGCCATGTGACCTGATCGATTGCTGTGGCAATTTTGGTACTTCTTTGATAGCAGGAGCAGTAAGACTAATTAGACTCATTTAACAGGCTGAATTTCCACATCTGATTATCTCTATAAACAATGTAATTAGCTAAGTCAAATATGAAGTATGACAAATTCTAAAAAGTGTGATTGGATCACCTTTAGCTATGCATAGAGTGGAAGAGGTGGTAGGGATAAGAAATAGTCATTTCCAAGTCTTGTTTTAAAATTTTTTCATTCTGTATTTTAAATTCCAGTCAAATTCACTTGCTCTTGTGTTCTAAAATACATCTGTGTCTGCTGAAACGTCTTCAATTCTTTTGTTGTTGAAAAGGACTAGATTATTAAATAGAACCAAGTACTTGAAATGCACATTGATAATATTGTACTTCAAATATTGTTATATTACAATATCATATTATGTTATTGAATTAAATATTAAGCATGAGTATCAGAATTAGCATATATATTCAATTTCATTAATCAACAATTCCTTCAGCAGTGAACACCTGAAGTCGGGCATTATTGGAAAACATGATTCTATCATTTCTGTAGGATATTTTAAGTAAAATGTGCTTATACTTTATTAATTTTACTAGCTATTCCCACTTATTCTTCTTTAATACTAAATGCTTTCCAATAATTACCATGGTAAGATAAGTTCTTGATACAGTTTTGGTAAATATATACCGCAAGGGTACTCTCCTGGTTTTGCTAGGCTGCAAACACAAATACCATAACTGGTTATGCTTAAACAATCAGAATTTTTGACTCACGGTTTCAGATGCTAGAAGGCTTGCTTCCTCTCTGGGGTGGTTAGGATGCTTAGGGTGCTTTGAACTTTGGGGTTCCTGGATTTGAAGCCCTCTCCTTTCTCTTCCACAGTTCCACTGACTTCCAGTCTCTGGCTCCTCCTCATGGCTTCCTTTCTTTGGTTGAATTTCTTTGGCTTATAAAGGACTCCCCATTAAGGCCCAACCTCATTCAGGTGGATCACACCTTAGTTAAAATAACACCTGCCAAAGATCCTGTTTACAATGCATTCACACCCACAAGAATGTAGATTAAGAATTGACTTTTCTGGGGTACAATCTCCAACAGGTACTAAAAAAAAAACATCTGATTTTATGTTTATTACCATATTTCATTTAGAAAAAAATATTAAAATGTAACTTTAATTAGTAGTGCAAAATGATAATTGCCAGACTGTAGCTCTGATCAATATTTCTACTTGGATACTGTAAAGAAGGTTTTGAGGGTGCATGGTTGCCAACTGAAAGGAAGGCCAAGAAATAGGGCAGCAGTATTTTTTTTTTTTTAATTATTCTTAGCATTGATAACTCCATTGGATGTATGTTTCTGCTGAATGTATTGTGGACTCAGGTTTCATTCTCAGATGACCACAAAGGCACTGTTAGGGTATCTGCCACAATTTAAAACTGACCTGTGTCCACTCAGAAATTTCTTAGGGAAGACTGTGGGTAACTAATTGAACTTTGCTTACCAGGTCTGTGATTTTGGCTTCTCATAGACAAGCTCCTTGCCTGCCCAGGAGAGACATGTTATCTCATTATGCGTACTTTTTCCTTATAATAATGTGCAGTGTAGGAGGCCGAGAATAATGCCTTTATGTTTGTAAAGCGGCTCTTTCAAGTGCCCACTTGTGACTGGTTATACTTTCTCTACTGTTGGAGATTATTCCATTTCTTTTTGTCCAAAGCTCAGGAAATGCTTTAAATGTGCTTATTCTAAGAACCCTGCAAGGTTTCTGATCCACTGTGCTGGTGGATCTGTAGGTGTTTAGCACTTCTGGGTGAATTGTTGTGGTCCACATCTTAGGTAGGTCTAAGCCTGAAGGCCTTCAATCTTGTCCATGGCAAAAAAAAAAAAAAACAGGCTTCTCCTAAATGTGCCCAGCCTTGCCCCATCAATCCTGCAGAGGCATGCCATGCAGACTAGGAAGGCCAGCGAGTAGAGCAGCATGAATTTACCATGACCGCTGGAAAAACAGAAAGCACATATCCTACCTCCATCCGCCTTTAGTACCAGCAACAAATTCTTTTGGTTTCTTTAAGCAGATTGTGCTTGGCGACATCCATAATTATCTTACTGAGATTTCCATCCTAAAACCTCAAAATAATATTTTATGGAATATTTTCCCACATGAACTAGAGACAACGTAGTGAAACAAGCAGAACGGTATTGTGGGGTGAGCTAGGGGGAATATAGCCTACAATTTTAGGGTCACCATGCTTTAAGTCAAATTCCAATTCTGCTGCCTAACAGTGTGTGATCTTAGGCAAAACATTTAAATTATCGCTTATTCAGTTACTTCCTTTATTAATTGGAACAATAATAATAGTATCTACCTCATAGCGTTTTGTAATGATTAAATAAGCCACTTCCTGTAAAGGATTTTAGCCCTGTGCTTAACAGATGGCAAGACTTTGGTAAATTTCACCTGTTATTATATAGTGCAAATAAGTAACAGCGATGGGTCTCGAATATGATTAGGAATCCTATTCTTGTTTCATCAGTGATTATGTCCCCATATAATACAGTTAAATTTTAGATCCAAAGAAGCGTATTTTAAGTTTTTTAGTTTACTAGCCCCAGAAATCCCTCACCCTAAACCTTATGGATTCCTAAGAACTTAGCTATTTAGACACTACTGCTGTCTCAATAATAGCTCTAAGGGTAGATTAAAACATAGTACTTTGATTTGTGCTGCTGCATGGCAATAAGCATCTGGCATTTTTCAAAAAGCTCAGAACAAGAACCATTTTTAAAAAATACAAATACAGTCAGTCTGGGGCTTATCTCTTCCTTTAAATCTTCAAAGGACAGCCAAATCTGTCTTAACTAAATTCAAAAGAATCAATGAGATAGTACTTATCTCGTCAATGAAGAACACACAGACAGCTCATTTATTTTTCAGGCTTTCACTGCAATGTTTAAGTGTAGGATTTCAGTGGTTACTAACCACTGTGAGTTACTCTAAATTGCCCAAGCTGCCCTAAGTTTTTACTTAGAAGAGGGAAAAAAGGTATATTAGATGGAAGAATGTTACAAATTCTAATCACCCTTCTGTGACTGCTTTCTTGTACGAAGATAAGCACCATAGTAATATTTGCCCCTATTAAAAAAGTGTAGCCCCAATGTATGTATATATCTGGTTTATTATTAAGAATGAAAAGCTGTGTCTTTATAGTACTGATGTTTGAAGATCAGTATGTGCCCATTAGTCTATTGAAGGAAAACAAAACAAACCTGCCTCCAAATTCTTAGAGATACCTCCTTTATTTTAATATATATCCTTCCAGAACACAATCCCCACACAATTATTTACATAATTATTTGAATGTTTTTCTCTTTAAAACTGGGGTTTACAACATTCTGAAATATTCTTCTTTTGGAACTTGCTTTTGATTTTGTTTGCTTTTGATTTTGTTTGTTTTATGCAATATGCCATATAGTTCTTTCCATTTGACTTACTTTTTTTTTTCATTTAAATCAAACTCTCTTTAATCTCCCAAAGTTTGTAAATTCTTACCCTTATGCTTTTAACATTTTTTAAGGAGGTACCGGAATTTGAACCCAGGACCTCGTACATGGGAAGCAGGCACTCAACCACTGAGCTACATCTGTTCCCCTAACATTTTTTTTTCATTTAAAAAATTTATTGAAGTATATCATACATAAATATACATAAACAATAAGTGTATAGTAAAAGTTGTGAACTTACAAAACAAACATACATAATATCATAAAGGGCTCTCATATCTCACCCTACCACTAATACCTTGCATGGCTGTGAAATTTTTTTTTTAAGTCTTTTTTATTTTTATTTATTTATTTATTTATTTTTACCAGGAGGCCCCAGGGATCGAACCCAGGTCCCTCCATATGGGAGACGGATGCCCAACCATTTGAGCCACATCTGCCCCCATGTGAAATATTTTAACAAATGATGAAAGCATCCTCAAAACATTATTACTAACCAAAGCATCTTATATTTAGTGTATTTTTCCCACAACCCACCCTATTATTATTATTTTTTGATATCATTCATACATGAACATACCTAAACAATAATTGTACAGTAAAAATTGTAAACTTACAAAGCAAACATACATATCATACAGAGGTCCCATACATCAACCCACCACCAACACCTTGAATTGTTGTGAGACATATGCTACAAATTATGAAAGAATATCATCAAAATCTTACTACTAACTATTGTCCATATCTTACATTTGGTGTATTTTCCCCCAAACCCACCCTATTATTATTTTTAAAATATGTTTTTATTACAAAAGTTGTGAACTTACAAAACAATCATGCTCATGTACAGAATTGCCATACAATACCCCTCCATCAACACACCACACTGTGGTGGAACATTTGCTACAGACTGTAAGATAATATCATGAGAGTATTACCACTAACTATGGTCCATAGCATACATTTAGCACATTTTTTCCATACTCTCCCATTATCAACACAGTACATCTTTGGCGTGGGTGCATGAACATTACAGTTTTGCTGTTAACCATAGTCTATAGGTCACTCCAGCTGTATTTTTCCCATGCTTCTCCACATTCCCACCACCCTGCAATAATGATGTACATCTGCTCTTGCTCATAAAGGACACTCTTGTCTCTTTACCATCAGCTACAATACTCATCTATCTCTGGGTTTACTGTGTTATTCAGTCCCTAGATTATTCTCTAGTTTTCTTTCAATTGACATTTACATCCCTAGACTACCCTTTCCAGCCACATTCCCATTTATAAACCAGCTGTTACTCACTACAATGTGTTACCATAAACTCTATACATTTCCACACTTTTATAGTAAACTTACTTGAAATTTCGATATACATTAAGCATCAGTAGTCTATCACAGTCCTCTTCTTATCTCCTTTAAGAATCCAGGGAAGCGGATGTGGCTTAAGTGATTGGGCTCCTGTTTACCATATGGGAGGCCCCGGATTCAATTCCTGGGGCCTCCTGGTGAGGGCAAGCAGGCCCACGTGGCACGGTGAGCTGACGCAGCAAGATGACGCTACAAAGGGAGACAAGCAGACACAGAAAATGCACAGCAAATGGGCACAGCGAGCACAAGCAGCAAGGGTGGGATAAATAAATAATAAATAATAAATAAATAAATAATAATTTAAAAAATAATCCACTACCTACTACGAGGCCTTGAAGATGTTTTCCTACATTTTCTTTTAGAAACTCCATGGTGCTTGCTTTTACTTAGATCTTTGATCCATTTCAAGTCAATTTTTGTATAAGGTGTGAGATAGGGGTCCTCCTTCCTTCTTTTGGCTATGGATATCCAGTTCTCTCAGCACCATTTGTTGAATGGACACTTCTGCCCAAGCTAGGTGGGTTTGACAGGCTTGTCAAAAATCACTTGACCATAGATGTGAGGGTCTGTTTCTGAAACATTAATTCGGTTCCATTGGTCTCTGTGTCTGTCTTTATGCCGGTACCATGATGTTTTTACTGTTGTAACCAGGTAATATGGTTCAAAGTCCAGAAATGAGAGTCCTCCAAATTTGCTTTTCCTTTTCAAGATGTTTCTGGCTATTTGGGACACTATTATAAAATTTGTTTGGCAGGGTAAAGCCTGCCAAACAAATTTTATAATAGTGTGGTTTTTTTAAAAAACAATTTACTGAAGTATATCATTCATACATGAACATACATAAACTATAAGTGTTCAGTAAACATTGTGAACTTACAAAACAAACATGTATGACATCATACAGGGCTCCAACACATCCCCCCCCACAAACATCCTGCATTGTTGTGAAACATTTGTTAACAAATCATGAAAGAGCATCATCAAAACATTACTACTAACTATAGTCTGAATCTTCTTCCCCTATACATTTTTTTAAGGATTTATTTATTTATTTATTTACTTTTATCCATTTTTACACACACACACACACACACACACACCCATTTTTGCTGTTTCTGTGTCCATTCACCGGGCAACTCTCTGTGTATGTTTCCTGCACTCTCTTCTCATCCTTCTCCTCCTGTTTTCACTGGAATTCAATCCTTGGAACCTCCGATGTGGGAGAGAGGCGTCCTACTACCACCTGTGCCACCTTAGTTCCTGTTTTTTCAGTGTGTCTCGTCGTGGCTCTCCCTTGTGTCACTCTCCTGTTACGTCCTCATCTTGCTGCGTGGCTTGCGGGACCTGGGGGTCTCACCCGTGTATGGGGCCTGACGGCTCACCCACAGACGGGGCCTGGTGGTCCACATGCTTTCTATACTTTTCTTTTTTAAATTTTTACTGGTAGGTTCCGGGGATCGAACCCAGGTCCCTCCATATGGGAGATGGAGGCCCAACCACCCGAGCCACTACCGTCCCCCTGCTATATCTCTTAAGGTTGACCAAAGACACCCAAAGTTACAGTCTTTTCCCATACAGGATGGTCATATAATAAATCAGGCTTAGTTTATCACCAGCATTCTAAAAACCAGACCTAGGGAGAAAAACTAGGTCTGGGGACACATGCATGGTTTCTAATATAGCGAATGTTTAGCCTACCCTGATTATCACAAAATCAGGACAGCAAGAATATATAATTGTGTTTTCCATTTATTTTTAAAATGCTGGTGGAAATTTTATCTGGATTGCATTGAATCTGTATATCAGTTTGGGTAGAATTGACATCCCAATGATATATAGTCTTCTAATCCATGAGCATAGAATATTCTTCCAAATATTTAGGTCTTTTTTTATTTCTTTTAACAATGCATGTAGTTTTCTGAATACAAGTGTTTTACATCCTTTGTTAAGTTTATTCCTAAATATTTGATTCTTTTAGTTGCTATTGTAAATGGAATATTTTTCCTGACTTCCTCCTCAGATTGTGCATTACTAGCGTCCTTTAAGGTCAATTTCACCTGATATAAGTATAACTAGTCCATCTTTTTCTTTTGGTTATTGCATGCGTGGAATATCTTTTTCAGCCTTTCACTTTCAATCTATTGGTATCCTTGAGTCTAAGGTGAGTCTCTTGCAGACAGCATATAGATGGCTCATGTTTTCTTATCCATTCTGACAGTCTTTGTCTTTTGATTGGGGAATTTAATCCATTAACATTCAATGTTATTACTGTAAAGGCAGTTGTTATTTCACCCCCATTTTGATCTTTGGGTTTTATCTGTCATATTTTCTTTTCATCACTCTTTTTACACCTTTAGTGACTTTTACTGATATAATCTTCTAGACTCTCTTCCAAGCCTCTCTTTCCTGTCTTTTCAGACTGTGGCACACCCTTTAGTGTTTCCTGTAAGACTGGTCTTTTTGTTGAAAACTCTCTCAGTTTCTGTTTATCTGTGAATATTCTTCCCTCATTTTTGAAAGACAATCTTGCCAGATATAAGATGATTGGCTGGAAGTTTTTCTCTTGCAGTATCTTAAATATATCATACCCCTGTTTTCTTGCCTCCATGGTTTCTGATGAGAAATCAATACTTAATCTTATTGGGTATCCCTTATATGTATGCATTGCTTTTTCTATTGGTGCTCTCAGAATTCTCTTTGTCTTTGAAATTTGACATTCTGATTAGTATGTGTTTCAGAGTTGGTCTATTCAGATTTAATCTGATAGGAGTACATTGTGCTTCTTGGACACGGATATCTATGTCTTTCATAGGTAATTTTCTACCATTATTTCTTCAAATATTCCTTATGCCCCCTTTCCCTTCTCTTCTCCTGTGACACCCATGACACATATGTTTGCATGTCTCTTGCTGTTATTTAGTTCCCTGAGACCTTGTTCAATTTTTCCCATTTTTTCCTTCATCTGTTCTTTTGTATGTTTGCTTTCAGAGGCCATGTCTTTAAGCTCACCAATCCTTTCTTCTGTCTCCTCAAACCTGCTGTTATATGACTCCATATAACATATAATTTCACTTATTGCACCTTTCATTCCCATAATATCTGCTATTTCTTTCCTGTAAGAACTGCTACTTTTTTATGTATGCTTTCAAATTTTTTTTTTTGCTCATCCAATGTCTTCTTAATATCCTTAATCTCTTTAGCCATCTCATTGAATTTATTAAGGAGATTTCTTTGAACATTTATGATTAGTTGTTTCAACTCCTTTATGTCATCTGGAGGCTTATCTTGTTTCTTTAACTGGGCCATATCTTCCTGTTTCTTGGTATGGATTTGTTTTTTGTTGATGTCTTGGCATCTGGCTTACTAGATGTATTTATTCTGGGTGCAGTTTCTCTCTTTAGTTTAGGGCTTTCTTGCCCTTTCGCTCTTGCTGGTTGTGTAGTAGGAGCTGAGGATGTAGTTGGTGTTGTAAGCTGTGGAGGCTCAAGCTGCCTGCATTGCCCCAGGGACAGATGAAGCTTCTCCCACCTTTCTCCTTTGCCAGGGATAGGGACAGAGCCACAGCCTTGTATAATAATCCAAGCCGTACAGGCCTAGATTGTAGTTGCCAGGAGAGACTGATGAAGGCACGCCCTTCCTCCCCTTCCTGGGGTGGTGATGGAGCTGCAAGTGTGGGCAGCAATCTCTGCCGTGTGGGTCCAAAATGACTGCAGTTGCCCTGGAAAACTTTCAGCTATTCAGTTTGTGTCAGCCAAATGTACCTGCAGTTACCTGGAGAGGCTGGTGCAGGTCCCACCAGCTTATTCCTTGCCAGAGGTGGGGCTGAAGCCTAGGCTAGGGTTGTAGTCTGATCTGGGTAATTTTCAGTCAGCCCTGCTTCCCCTCATGCCAGGGGCAGAGTCAAAATGGTGGCTATCGGCCTCTTTCCAACACGGGCAAGTTCAAACTTTAGCTGTTCTTAGGATTACACTTTAGCCCGCCGAATTGACTAATCAGTAGCTGAAGATGGTGCCCAACCACCTCTTCCTCCCCCATTTTTGGGAAATGGAGCTTCCAATTCCAGTCACAGAATAGCTCCTGAGGTGGCTTGTGCCGCCAGTGGAGGATGGGCACCGGCCTCTGTGGCGTGGAATCTTCTCTGCAGATGGGCAGTCTCCTCCTTCCATTCTTTCAAGGATGTTGCAGGATGCTCTTCTGGCCACCTGGAGTCCCCAAACAGGTGATTTAGATAGCTCTGGGTGATTACAAACTGCCCTGTAGCACAAGCTTACTCTAGAAGCTCCTTACTCTGTCGCCATCTTGCTGGTTGTCCTCAACATTTTAAAAATATGTACATCCTACAGTCATGGCTACTTCTTACAAATCTATATGAACTCTCTCCGTAAATCAAATTGCCAATGAAAATTCCAACTTGAAAAGTTTGTGCAGTCAGTAATGATGCTATTCAGATAACAATAAATATTTTTCTAACATTTTATTCAACAAACACTGAGAACCAATATGCTTGATATTGTGGGTGTATACATATATATTTCTGTACATCAGCAGTATGACATATGAGAAATCACATTCTTCATCTGAACTGTAGCTACTGATATGTTTAAAAGTGTTTCTGGTTAAACTTAAAAGTTTTTGGTTGGTTGGTTGTTTTTGCGAAGCAATATGAGGAAAGCATTTTGGTATAAACTAATCAGATAGTTTCCCCCTTTATTATCATTACCATTTCATCAAATCTCAATGTAAATTTAAGAAATAGAGATACAAGCAAAATGAACATTTCCATAAATATCAATAAAGGTTAAAAAAAAAAAAAAGGAACAAGATGAATTAAGGAGCAAAGTGAAACCATGTCTGACTTTTCAACTAGATCCTTTTAAGTTTTTCTTGGGAGAACAACTGAAAAAAAAAACACACAAAATTGTCTATACAAATATGGTGAAGTCACATGATGATAATCAATAGGAGTCTTTGTAGCCATGTAGAATTCAAGCTGTACATACAGAGAACTCAATTATTCCAAGCAATTTGCAGACAATAGGTTATACTCTATAACCAGTTTGGGATATGAGTGATTTGGTAAGTGAAATTAGATTTTATTTCCAAAGACTATTTATTTCTTATCATTGCATGCTCATAGACATGACTCAGGCTTGATGGATAACTTACTCCTAGCACCCTGCTTCCCAGAAATGGAGACAGCAATAAAGCACATTTTCCCAATAATTTACTTGATTGATGAATGACCCCTTAGACAGTAAGATTCAGATTTCTAAATCTATTGGAAATTTAAGGTAAAAAATATTTTAACAAATACTGACCAAATAATTAAATTCTTCCCAAGGTGATCGGTAATTTGGAATAGGCCAAGTAATAAAAAGGGACTTTCACCACCCCTAAAATTTTTAAAAGTTCATCTCATTTAAATTGAGGCATACCCAAGATGAATATTAAGAAGTCTTCCTAGAGTTAAAATATTTTTAAAATTCCATTCATTTTACAAATATTGAGTGTCTGGTAAAAGCTGCAAAATAAATATTTCAGGGATGAATAGGTGCCACTTACAAATGTGGAACTGGGTTAGATTTTGTTAGAAATGCAAACAGTAAAATCATATGGAATCTGCCCTTGAGGAATTTATAATTTAAAATGGCAAGGCATGTACATGGGAAGTATAGATATGCTATAGGAAGCAGAAAGTGATATCAGAAAATTGCTCCAGATAACATCAGAGGGGAGGAGTCATAGAGGAGGCAGAGTTTGAAGCCCGCCCTGAAAGTCTTGAATAATTTGGACCTTGCCAGGAGCATCCCAGGAGACAGGGGCTTTCAGCCGGGACAGTTATGCAGACACTATTTGGTAGGGAATGGGAAGCCAGGGAACACGTGTGAATAAAGAAGTGGTGCGGTCAGGATTGTGCTTAATCTGCAGTAAGTAAACGTATTGGCGTGTGGGAAGATAGGAGGCACAGGTGTGAATTTCCTGCAGGTACCTGAAAATGTGGAGCTGGAGCTTGGGAACACATCAGGGTTGGCTATTAAGGTATGGAAATCTAGGAGTCCTCTTCAGACTTCAGAAGCCCCCAGAAGAACCGACGGACAGCGCAGGTCCTCGTGGAGGGTAATGGTGTCGGAAGGGCCTTACCAAACATAGCAGTGTCTGACACCTCGTAAAACCCACCTGGCACAAGGTAAGGCCCGTGGGGAGGAGGCGAAAGACAAGATGGAGAGACCCCAAGATAGAGCATCCCAGTGTACATCAGGACTAAACCAAAAATATTTAAAACTGAGTGTATTTGGACCCTCTTCAGTAGCCATATTTCTTGACCTAAAGAGACTCGGAAAGGATTCCCCGCTTAATACATTGTTATGGCCAGCAATCTTTTTAAAAGGATGTTTTAAGCTACTTTAACTGTTAAAGGGCACACGGGTAAGGAACCTGTAGGGCCGAGTGATGTTCAGATTAATCCTGTCTTTACTACGCCCCGAAGGTAGGAAGGAACTGCGTGTGCGTTCTCGCAGCCTTGCCAGGGAGGAACTTGGGCACAGTTCTCCAGATGGTACTGAGAGCAGGCAAAGGAAAGAGAACCAGGGTACGAATAGCGCCCCCGTGGGAAGTAAGAGTTAAGTCGGCCACAGATCGGGTTTTACCCTCCAACCCAGGAAAGCGGGTTACTCTAGGCTAGCGACGGCCCCGAGCAGAGCTGGAGGTGCCGGGAAGAAAGTCACATCCGATCTGCGCTCCTAGTTATCCCCGCAGCTCCTTCTCCGGGAAAACACTCCTCGCCCCAGTCCCCCGGGGTCGAGCAGTGCTGGGCTAGGGTCATGTAGGGAGCGTGTAGGGGCAAAGACCAGCCGCTGGAAGCACAGGGGCCAAGGGAGTCCCGCGAAGCCGCCGGGAGCGCGTCTCCGCTGGGCGCCCTGGAGTTTTTCTACCTGCCGAGTGCTGGATGGACGCGGCGCTCCGGACCCTCCCGCCCCGCGCACCGGGTGGGAGCCGCCGAGCAGGGCAGGTGGGTGTGGAGCCCGGCCCAGAGCCGGAGAGAAGAAGAGGCGGAGAGGGAAGAGAGGGAAGCGCCCGCCGAGGTGTGGGAGGCGCCCGCCCGCGCCCAGTCCGCGCCCTGGCTATGGGGGCGCTCTTCCCTGGTGGAGCGCAGAGCTCTGGAGCCGCCAGGCCGATCTCCGGCGTCCCGGCCGGCCTCACGGTTCACCACCTACCCCCGTCCCCGCACCACCCCCCGCCGGCCTCAAGAGCTGCCAGCGCTGAGAAGGAGGTGGAAGGGGCGGTGGTGGCTCCAGCCCGCGGGAGCGCGGAAAGCGGGAGGAGGCGGAGCGGGAAGCTGGGGGGCCGCGGGCGTGTGTGCGCGCCCGGGCCGGCGAGCTGCGGGGCGGGGGAAGGCGCCCCCGAGCGCCCCGCCTCGCCTCCCGCGCCCAGCCTGATCCCTGCTCAGACACACTCACGCACACACACACCAAGCACCCACCACCCTCCGCCCTCGCCGCTGCCTCCCTGCCGCCGCCGCCGCGCCTCGGGGTGCCAAGGGAGCTGTAACTCTCCGGCTGGTGCTGCTCGCCTTCCCGGCTCCTTCCGCGCGGCGAGCTCAGCCCGCTTGATTTTTCCTTTGATATTCCAGCTCTCTCCAGTCTGGGCGGCGGCGGCAGGGGGATGGGGGCCCCGCGTGGGGAAGGGGTGAAGAGCGAAGAAGATTATTGTTCTTTTTAAGGATGCCTTAGCTTCCTCCCGCCGCCTCTCCTTTGAGCCTTCGTACTAGAGACCGAGAACCAGAGTCAGGGATGTAAAGAGAGGGGGGGGAAAAGCCGCCAGGAGCTCCAGCCAGCCGGGGAGACCCTCCTCTCTGTGGAGGGGAGGGGGATTTCCAGCGACAAATCATTGGCGAAGGGAATCGTCGCAGGGAGAGGAGCCCCGGAGGGAGCGGGGAATCCCACAACCTTTGTGGTACCCGAGCCTGTGCTGCCGGCTGAGCGGGTCTGTGGGAGCTAGGTAAGTGGCGGGGATAATGCTGCTCCCCGAAGGGGTCTTCCTTTAAGAATGAATCATCGCGGGCAGCCTAGGCTAACTTGAGTTGCTAAAGGAATTGGAAACTGCCATATGGCGCCGAGTGGACTTACACACAAAGCTGACTTAGCCCGAAGAGGGTTATTAATGTAAGGCTCCGTCCCCGCGGGGAAGGCGCTCAAGTGTTAGCCCCTGACAAGCTTACGAGCTGCCTGCCTGGGAAAGGATGGCAAATGTTATTTCTAGGAGACACGCTCGTTGTCTTCTGTTCATTTGTTGATGAATGCCACACTCACATGCACACAGTTGTGGGACCGGATTTAGAGACTGTGATGTCTCTGATGTGTGAACAGTCCAAAGAACACTGACACCACACGCATGCATTTTATTCCTCAAGCTGTGCGCGGTCTCCGTTCTGTAGCACGGTTCCTGAGAGGGAAGAACGAGTCTCTAAGGGAAGAGCTTCATGGCTGTTTCCAACACACTATGCTTGGGGACTTGGGATTACAATTGCCCTGAATGGCACCAGAAGACACCGAACATTTGCCTCATTATTTGCTTCCAGTGCTTAATGACCGTGTTTAAAGTAGTATGCTGTCATCCATTTTCTCGAGTTATGAGCATTTTTGCATATTCATTCATAAAAATTGTCAGTGTGCATTATGCAAGCTATTTATACAACATTTAGGACTGTACAACTGTAGCAATAAATAAAATAATACAAGATTACACGGCAGAAATTTAGGATGCACACTGGGGTAATTTCATACAGGTCCAACATTTATTCTAATTAGGTTATGCAATAATGCCAATATTTTAAGTAGCATTTCACAGTTTTGGTTTTGCATTGATTGACTTTTTGTTGATTTTATGATTTTTTAAAGCCCAACTCAAAGGAAAAGTAAGAATTTCATTGTTACTGTTTTAAAATTTGTGCTGTTGTATGGAACAGAGATCTTTTGGTTTATTTACCAAGGAACGTCAATCAAGTTATTACGTTTCACAGGACAAGCCAAAGATGGATTTGATTTTAGTTAAAAATCTAAAGCACTGGATAACTTAAAGGAACTATTTTGAAAAGGTGGGCAACATTAAAAAATACATTATGAAGTTTTGCTTTATCTCTTTCACTCTTTAGGTTGTGTGTATGTGTGTGTCAGTAAATATAAAGTTGTCCAAAGGTTGCTTGTACTAGATGATAAAAATCCTTAGATATCCAGATGAGAGAGTTCCTGGTTCTTAAATTAAACAAAACTAAAACAGTTTAGTAATTAGGACATTAGGCGGGTACATGTGCGTTTAATTGCTACTTGGAGTGGCATTTTTAATGTAGGGCGTGCAAAATGGGCTTATTTGTGTGGCTGCATAGACTTTCTTAGACTATTGAGGGTCCAAGGTAAAAATAAAGGTCCAATATATAAATAACTTTTTCTCCACTGAATTAAAAGAACCCCTTCCTCCTGAAAGAGTTAATAATTTGCCTCCAAAAAGTAAATATTATAATCTCCTCCATCTTACTGTCAGATTCAGACAAATTTTTGTTTATCACTAGTAGAATTCTTTCTAGTGCACTACTCTTCCTTTTCTTACACTACTCAGACTTTAGAGAAAGGAGTGAATCACTTGGCAGTTTGCATTGCTTTCTTTCTCCTTTTAACCTTCACTTTTCCCTCTCCATGTAAGTGGTCCCAAATCTCCCTAATAAACAAACTCACACACGCTGACACCAGAAAATAACTCCATTGCCTGCCACCTTGAGAGGTCTCACCCTCACATCTTCCTTTTCTCTTGTCTTTCTTTTTGTTTCTTTCCTGTATTTTTCTAAATAGAATCAATCCATGCATCATTTGAAACTCCTTCCAATTTCACTTCTCTCCAAACACAGTTCAACTTTCCAAGCATACACGTTTACTGAATATTCAGATGGGATTAGTGGAAATTATTACTCTAAGCAATCCTTTCTGCTTGGCTTTTAAGATTTCCTTCTTGATTCTGTGGGGCAGCTGTGAGCATGAACTTGCCTTTTTAACTTCCAGAATGGTAATAAAAGTGAGGTGGCTAAAAATGAAGGAAAAAAAAAAAAAAAAAAAGATAGGATATGCTTTCAATCACATTTCTTGGCCACTTAAATCGTATCTGT
The DNA here is from genome assembly GCA_026826555.1 of Tolypeutes matacus. Classification (NCBI taxonomy): domain Eukaryota; kingdom Metazoa; phylum Chordata; class Mammalia; order Cingulata; family Chlamyphoridae; genus Tolypeutes; species Tolypeutes matacus. The sequence continues at coordinate 20,948,543 of JAKSZT010054487.1, forward strand.
CCAGGTATTTTTCATGTTTTCCTGCACATCTATAAATATAAGTCCATTGAACCTCTTTTTTAAGCATTTAAATATCTTTTCTTGAATTTATATCTGGCATTTTGAAATGGCCTAGAGAAACCAGTAAATTTGTGTGTATGTATATGTATGTGTATATGTATATGTGTGTGTATATATATGTGTGCGTGTGTGTGTGTGTGGAAGTAGCCCATATTACTGGTAAAATCCAGGAAACCTTAAAGGTGTATTTCATTCTGACCTAGTGCATTGATTTTTCTTGATAAATTATAAGGAAGTAATTAGTTCCTTAACATTTTTTGTCTATCCCTTAAGGACTAATTCCTAAGGAACATCCTTAAAGTTGGTAACACATCTCACATAGATTTCAAGGTAAATATATTAGGTTAAGATAGTCTATTTATCAGGATATGATATTAAATATTGAGACTTACTTATATTCATGCATAAAATTATGAGGTCTATTATTGTCACAAGGGCTTCAGGGGAGTGGAGGATGCATGTTCATTATATGTGATATTTTTAAAGTTCAGAGTGTTTTTGCAAGGTTAGACTTTATGGCCCTATTACTCCTAAAGTGATAAACTTTTTAGAGCAGCATAATCTTAACATTCTTCAGACATATACTACAAGTATCTTTGTACTCTAGATCTATAGCCCATTCTCTCTCATTGCTTATTTCTTCCTTGTGTTGTATATATATATGCATTCCCACCAACCCCTTCATGCAAGCACAGGTTGTCAGGTGGGAGATTGAGTTTGTGAGACAAGAGACTCCTTGACCGAGTAAGCCTACTGTATTATTTTTAAGGGAAAGTTGCCTATTACTGTGGATTGAATTGTACCTATATTTCTCTCTGACTTAATGCTATGTATCCACCCACTAACTCATTTCATTCATTCACCTACAATCCATTTATTATTTATTAAGAATATATAAGGAGAAGAACCCTGGCCTAGTATGTGACAAGCCCAAAGTTTTTAGAAGATATAGTCCCAGCCTTCAAGAAGTTTACAGTGTACAGGGTCTTAAAAAAACCCTGAATATCTCACCGAAGAATCATGTTTGTAGTTCAAAATCAGGGGTATCTTGCTTTACCAAAATACATTTAACAATTCCATACTTAATACATTTATTTAAACACAAATTCATGGACATTAAATTCAAGAACATTAAAATTTGTCACAGTCTATGCATTTGGGAATTGTTAGAGAATAATCATCATCATATTATTATAGCAGCTTTAACTAGGCACTGTTTTAAGTATTTTTACAAATATTAAATATTTTAATTCTCATAACCACCCTGTGAGGTAGGTATCATTAATACCCTTGTTTTGAGATGAAAACATAGGAAGTAAATGGTGTAGGCAGGCTTGAAACCAGCATTGTAGATCCAGTTAACCCATGTAATATTAAGAAGTTTTAAGAAGTGTCATCCCAGGAAGAATGAAAAAAGATGGTATTTTTGCAGTTCCTAGATTTATTTGGAGAGTTATTTTCCCATTAACGGATTCCACAGTTAGGACTATGGTGATGTTGGAAAAGACCAAAAGTGGGGACAATTTTTAAGTGGGAGAAAATCCCCAAACTTCCAGTGTGACTTTGATAGAAGAAGGGAGTTTAAACAGAGGCTGATTTTTAAAAGGTGGGTGGGAATTTGATCAGAATGCTAAAATATAGAAACTGATACACTTACCATGACTAAAATGAGGACAGATGATCTGACTGGTAATTTCAAATGATATTTTATTTTCAGTATTTTTTTATTGTGAATTATTTTGAATAAATTATAGTATGACAAATATTTTTTGAATTTAGATATTTTTAGAATTACATACTACTGTTTTAAAAGGAAATTATTAGTTTTACAATATAATTTTCTTTAACCCATGTCCCCACTTTTTTCTGTAAAATATATCCCTATATTTTAATAAAAATTAGGAGCTATTCAAATAACAAATTTACTTACTCATATATTTTCTAGACTGCATTTATTTTATTAAGTTGCAGAAAACTATAATAAACTCATGAAACATGAATCCAATAATAAAGATTTATGTGATATTTGAAGTAAAGGTCTTTCTACATAGCCACTGCTTCTGTTTACCTGAAAAATGCCATCTGGATTAAATATGAAAAATTAAACAATCAGATATTTCCTGCAGGATGCCATAAGTCAGATATTTAAAGACATGATCATGATTGATTGGCATTTTTATTTATCACACAGATATTGGAGCTCCTAGGCTTGTTCACATTGTATGGGCAACTCTCCACCTACAATTGGCTTGTAGTATAAAAGCTTATTTTAAAGTTTGTTTTCTAGAACTTGTAATGCAATGCCCTGTGGAAACAGCACTATAAATGATATTTATGTCCCCAGACCAATCCATAAAGCCCTTTTAATCAATAATATACCTGGAGTTCAGTACCATTAGTACCCCAAATCCCAGCCATTATGTTATTGCAGTATTCCCTGGGAATTTTTTTATTTAAGTCCACTTATTCACTGCTTCCTCTATTCAAGGCTCTGTTGGGGATATGGGGGTGAGCACAGTACTTCCTGGGCCTACAAGGTTTGCACACAACTAACGCCGACTTTAGGCAGCATGAAAAAAAATTATAATATTGGTATAGGCAAAATACTGGATACTTGATTCAGAGTGGTATCGTGAGTGTTAGGAAACTGCCTGTCCTCTCAGGAATCTCATGTGTTATTTCATTGTAAAGTTACGTACTGATCTCCTTCTCTGTGCCAAGCCCTAAGCTAGGTGTTAGGAACATAGATATGAATAAGACATGGTGCATTCACAGCCTACATGTGCAGACGAATAAATCATAACAAAATATGATAAATGCTTTTGGGGGCAGGGTGGCAATTCAACCGAATAGCTGCACAACAGAAACCATCCCATGAGTAAGAAAATATGGTTCCTTTTTTTTTTAAGTTCCTAGATGTATTTAGATTCATGGTTGTCAATTCAATCAGACCCAGTGCTCCCTTTTATCAGCAGTAATTTGTAATGTCCCTTTTCCTTTCCTGAAATGGTATTTGTAGATAATAGAACCTATCTACACATATAATATTTTTTAAATCAGCACAAATTCCTTTTCTTTAATAGAAAGGAGAAATAAGAGGAAAGCAGTTTATGATAAAATAATAGGTATTGTACTATGTATATGCTCAGGCATGTTTATACTGGAAGACATAGTGAAGTTGGATGCTTGTTGTCTAAAATGAATAAGTTTGGATGTAAGAGAAGATAGTATTCAACTGGATATTGGTGGCATTCTTGTGTATATGACATTTTGAAATGAGTGAAATAAATCTATTCATTGAATGTGACAGCTGCATTGCAAAGAGATGCAGGTGTGCTCTGCTGGAGACTCAGTTAACATGGCCAGTGTTGGTGCTGGGGACATGACTTTCCAAAATCATGAGCAAATCTGGGTAAAGTTCCATTCCTAGAAAATACCTATGCAAAAACAGTTTATGTACAACAGGGTTAGGAGCTCATCACATATCATTGCAAACAGCCTATTCATTTACCTGCGTGTCTCATGAGTCTTGTAAACGTTATGGAGGGGTGAGAGATTGCCCCAGCCATTGCAGGGTTCCTAGCATTCCTGGGCCTTGCCTTCCAAACACTTCACAATTTTAGAAAACTGCTTTAAAGGGACTGTATTAACCCCATTCAGCATCGCTGATTAAGGCCATACTCTCCCACTGAAGGAACCTAATACAGTTCTTATGCATGTTTGGGCTCTTTTGAAAGAATTTCCTAAGTTTTTAGTGAGAAGGTAAGTTTAGAGGCTGATTAAATTAAACAGCAGCAACAACAATCAAACCATGCCAAATTACTGAAAATTAGAAACATCCTAATAGTAGGCCCAGGTATGAGATTGGCTGATGAAGATGACCTGATCATAACTGGCAGAGGCTCATGTTCTACTTGGGAGAGTCAGACAAGACTTCGCAGATGAAGTGCCATCTAAGACACATTTTAAAAGATGAGTAAGCATTCTCCAGGCCACAGAGGAAGCAGATGGAGAACATACTAGGCAGAGGGAACAGCATTTGCAAAGCAGTGCCATGAAAGGGCTGGCTGGTAATTGGAGCTCAGCATTGGCAGTTTTGGTGAAGTGATGGGAAGAAAGGCTGATGCAGAAGGATGGGGATTGCATGGGAAAGGTGTAACATGCCGTGTGAAATCAGCTGGCTTTTATTTTGTAGGACAGGTAGGAAGGGAGTCAATTGTGATTTTAAGTAAAGTGACATGGTCAGCTTTGTTGTTTGGGCAATATCTGAGCTAGCATGACTAGGATGGTGAAGACACAGAGAAAAGATCGGAGCTTGGGACTCTATTTAGGAGCCTGTTGAGGAGTACAGGTCAGATAAAGTCAGGGATTTATCTTAAACATGAATAGTGAAGAAGTGGAAGAGGGTTTGGATTCCACACGAAACTCATTAGGAATCTAAGTGTCTCCAAGTCGGCCAGCTTCCTATATGGATAATAATAACAGGCTTTAGCCTCCTCCTTTCTCCTTCAAGGGCCACTGTATTAGTTGAGGTAACTCGAGCTTCTGTAATAAACCTCCATCTTTAAGTGGTTAATGGAGTAGATGTTTATTTTTTGCTCATATGAGAGTCCAGTGGCTGTTTTCCATGCAGTGATTTGGGCACTCAGATCTTTCTAGCTAACCTAGGGACTTGGAGTTTTTGGCTTCTAGCTGGAAGTTATAGAAGAGCATGTACATAGAGAACGCACCCCAAGAAGTGACACACATTGCTTCCATTCACATCTCCTTGGTGAGACAGTCACATCACTCCATCTCTATGCAAGGAGGGCTGGAATAGGTAACCCCTAGCAGGACAGCCACTCCCCATCCAACATATCTATATCATGAAAAGGGAAACACATATCTTGCTAAACAGCTGTTTCTACCACATTCCACCTCATCTCTCATTCTCTTTTGCACACATGTGGGAAATACTCAGCCCCAGAGTTTGAAACCCCTCTGGTCACTGAATCCATCTTAAAGTCCAGTTTCTGTGGACTCTGTCTCCTCCATCAAATCTGGATAAGGCCTCTAGTTATCCAGAAACCTTTGTACTAAATGATGGGTTTTCAGCCTCGCAGCATACAATGATGGGATCAGGTATAGACAAATTGCATTCAAAGTTCCTATTTGGAAAAGTGAAGAATGGGAGACGCAGAGAAGGCCCATAACAAGGCAGAAATTCTAGACATTGTCAAATATTCCCTGCCCTTGCAGTAGGGTATATGCTTTAATTAGGCCCTGATTCTGCTATCTCTAAGAACTCCTTTGTTCATTGTTCTTGGTAGGGTCCTCTCCTGGGGCATCTTCCTTGTCCATTACCCTATGTGGCCACATCCAAAATAGGTGTTGAGAAGGATGCCCTTTGTATTAATCAGTGAAAGGGAACTGATGCAATCTGTTGGCTTTTATAAAAGGTATTTATTTGGGGTAAAAGCTTACAGTAAGCTTACAGTTACAAGGCCCTAAAGAGTCCAACTCAGGGTTACTTCCTTACCAAACTGTTGCCATCTGAAGTAAGATGGCGGGTGATGTCTACGAGGGTTCAGCCTTCCTCTTCCCTCTTAAGGCTCCATGGGTCCGGCTTCTTTCATCTCAGCTATAGGCTGGCATAGGGTACATCTCTCTTCCTGGGGCCTCTGCCTTTCTATGGAGCTGTCTTCCTCTGTGTATCTTCTCTGTGTATCTACTTCTGTGTGTCTCCTTGATTGAGTGTCCGTTTATATAACCCACAAAGAGGGCAGGGACTCAAAGTGAGTTACACTCTACTGATGTGGTCAGATCAAGTGCTAATCTTAACATAATTTAATCAAAGACATTTCAGCTGAATCTAATACAATCAAAGTGTATCATGCCCAGAGGAATAGATTAGTTTACAAACATAATCTATATCTCTTTTTGGAATTCATAAATAATATCAAACTGCTACACCCTTCCTGAAAGCTATATCACTTTCTCAGTCCATTTCTTCTTGCTCCAACTTTGGATGCCTTTGGGATTGTTTTATGGTAACTGTTCTTTTTCTTTTTGCCTAGACCAGGCTCTAAATCTTCATAGATTTCTTATTTATTTGCTTTCTTTCAGTTGTATGTCTATTAACTACATTGAAACTTCTTTCCTAGTCATAATTCTTAAACTAGCTTTATTTCTATGCTGATATGTCCCCATGTCTCAGGTGGTGGGTTAGAGACCGTCTGAAACAATAAACTTGAGTGTTTAGGTAACTTCTTAATCAGATCTTGGCTGCAAGGCTAAATCATTTTGTCTAACTGAGATGTCTTAATAGGCATTGTTACTCCAAGCCTTCTTCAGTGTTTTTCCTCACCAACAGGGTCCCAGAAGCAGTAGGATGTGCCAGATTTACAGGTCTTAAATTTCTAGGCCCTGGCTATTCCCTGTTATCTCAGTTCTCAAACTAGCCACTTCTTTCCTGAGCGCATCAATTATCTTTTAATACCTTCCTATTGGCAGTAAGGAGCAACCACCACACACTATCATTTTGGCTCTTTCAAACCACATCCCCTGGAGCTGTAGAGCTGTCCTCTAAGTTAGTGTCATGCCTTTTTTAGGGCAATACAGGGTTCCAGGCTTCCTGTCTTCTATTTGTTTCCTTGCTGATGGCTAAAGCTATGTATTTCGTTTTTGTGAAGGCAGCACCCTACTTCAAGGTACCAATTTCAGAATAAGTTAGGGTAATACTAGTTGTTGTAACAAACACCCAAATGTGAGGTGGCTTAACATAATAAAAGTTTATTTCTCACCCATGTAATAATCAAATGAAGAAAGAGCATAGAGAAGGCATGTCCACTTCTTAAATATTTTGGCTGAGAATTGACAATGACACTTCTGTTTCCACTGATGGAGACTAGTCAAATGGCCCCACCTAGATGCAGGGAGGCTGGGAAATTTAATCCCTGGCTGGACAGGAACGTCTCAGTGGCAACTCTCTTTTATGAAGGTGAAGCATAAATTTAAATAGACAATTAGCTGTCCCCATTGTAGTCATCATCCTTTAGTATAAATTTGGGGGCAAGTAGGCTTGAATTACATTCATTCTCTAGTCAGTCCACTGTGTGCATGCTTCTCCCACACCTCTCCCTCTTCTTCTCTTTGGCTTTCCACCTGGACCTCTGGGAGTATCACATACCTTCCCTTATTCTCCAAAACATCACTAGTTTAAGACTCTTCTATATAACTGACTCTTGCTGAATATTTTGGGATAAAGGAGAATAATTATAGCATAGTCAAGAAACTAATTTTAATTGAATGTTAGATGCCACTGTTCCTAGAAAATGCATTTACCATTTTTCATGTAACAGAGGTTTTCCAACCAGCTCAGATCTCTCTGAGGCCAGATACCAGCCATTTGCTAAGCCTCTCTTCTTCTAGACCAGGAGTTCTGAATCTTTTTTGTTCCACGGAGCCCTTTGCTAATCACGTGAAAACCCGGACCCCTTCTCACAATGTAGCGGCAGATAGTTTTATAACACTCAACATCGGGGGTCAGAGCAAATAAAGATTATAAGTTGATTTTTTTCAATTCAAGCTCACAGACCTCCTGAAATCTTTCCACAGACCTCTTGGGGGTCCATGGACCCCTGGTTAAGAACCTCTGTTCTAGACCCTTCTTCCCCCTCTCTTTGTTCAGGAATTTCCAATGATCCTTTCTCAAGGTGCTAGTTGGTAACTCCAAAAGTCATTCTACAGAGCAATTTAACTCTTGTTTGTTTCTGACTCCCACAGGGACCTGTCCTGAACAGCCAAGGAGTCCATCATATTCTTTTCCAAAACATCCTCATAGTCCTACTGGCCCAAAATATAGCTGGCTTTTAAAGGCATGCATTCAGCAAATATTTATTAATCACTTTCCATCTTTTAGGTACTCTTCTGGGTCATGGGATAAAACAAACACAGCCCTTGCCCTCATGGGGCTCACAGCCTATCTAAAAGAACATGGAACCCCCAGATCCCTCTCTAGTGACTAATTGCAGTGAGTTGGCCCTAGGTCCAAATGATTGGTGTTTCTTTGGGTTATGGACTATTTGGAAGGGATAAGTGATGGACAAAGGCAAAGCTGGTGGAGATTAAGGAGTGAGGGTGAGACTTCTGGAGTGGTGAGCAGCATGTGGGCTGTGGTAGTTGGGGGTTGCTAAGACATTATGCCATCATTATTCCCCAGAGATACTTCTCTAATCTACTTCTGTTACCTGGTCTTTTTTTTTTTGCAACCTCCAAGACTAGATCTATCTGTTTCTTTTTTCTACTCTCCTCTCCTCTTTTCTAATAGTGCAATTTCAGTCATGTTAGGACAAGCTTGTGCTAAAAGGATATCAGCCGGGTAGGCAAATAGGGCACTTCAAGAGAATAGACACAAATGACAAATGACAGTCCAGTTAGGCAGGAATTTAGTGTCTAGGAGTATTGGGGGATATTCTGGCCAAATATGGGGAAAGGGAGTTTGAGAGCAATTTCAGAGATTCAGAGAGGGCAGTCTTGCCACATCTCTACCTAAAATCCCTAAATGATCTCCCACTTTTCTTAAGGTAAGGCCAGCATCTTTAACTTGGAGATGACCATACTCCTTCATTTTCTGAGCATCACTAATATAAGGCTGTTGTATGTAACAGGTTCTGATTAGTCTGGCCATTGTCCACCATGCTCATCTCAGGTACCACTGGCCCCTTGTTTTTGCTGTAATTGCTGGCTTTTTTCCTAGGTCATCTAACATGCCCTGGGCTTTCTTGCCATAGGTCCTTCACATGTATTTGCTCAGGATGTTTTCTCTTCCTACGTTCACCTACTTAGTTCTTACTCATCTAATCTCAGGTTTTTACTTGTTCAAAGAAGTCTTCTCAGGCTCCCAGAGTAGGGCAGATCTCCCTTTATATGCTCTCCTAGCTCCCCATTCTTCTTTGTATCATTTACCCCAATTCTAATTTTTGAAATGTGGGTAATTACTTGTTTAGTATTAGTTTTCTGCGCAAGAATGTAAGCTCAATTAAGGCAACAACTGTCCTTCTTTTTCACTGCCCCATCCATAGCACTCATTGTTTTCTTGTTGAAAAAAAATGAGTGAAAGAATGAATGGAGGTGCAGCCTAAGTCAGTTTCTAGGTCACAAAATAGAACCAGGAACCCAGTTACCAGGAACTGACCATGACAGGTCAGGAGGACCAGAATGAGTTTGCCTGACAACGAAATGCCAAGCCATGCCTCTGCCCTTTTGACGTTCTTCGTGACAAAGACCAGGATGATTCTAGAGTCTGGGATGGAGCAGAATTCGTAAGTTGAGGTCAAGGGTCTGCACCTGGTGGGAAAGGAGGTAATTGGTGGATAGAGATACAGGCAAGGTAGACATGGTACTTCCAATAAAATTTTTCTCTCATCTATTTCAGAATAGACCTTAGCCTCGTATCTTCACAGGAAAGTTGTTAGACCCGTGCTTTCCAACAAACCTTTATGGAAATATTCTATATTTGTGCTCTTCAATGTAGTACCACCAGCCACACGAGCTATTGAACACTTGTATTGTGACTACTGAGACTGAGAACTTGAATTTTTCATTTTATTTTAATTAAATTTTAATTTAAATGGGCACACAACCACTGTACTGGACAGTGCAGGTCTAGGTTTTCTAGCGTGAGCTACCTTAGAAAACACTTAAGTTTCAATAGCAGTATAGTTTAAATTCTAGAAATATCCATTTGCAACCATAAACATATAAGCAATCTCTGGAGTCCAGTGTCTGTTTTGACTCTGATGAGTATATACCAGATACATCCTAGTGAAGGGATTTGAATGCAATGTCTCTTGTATCTATCCATAAGAATTTTTTTTCACTGAGGGCATTTCTTTTTTTTTTTACTGTGGGTTGTACAAAATGTAAAGTATTATACAAATGTAAAGCATTATCTATGTGAGGGTCTATATAATATGAACTTTAATGCTTTCTCATACTCACTTTTCCCAAATAGGAATTTTATGTTTGTTTTTGTTCACATTCTCTCTTTTCTTTTTCTCTCTCTTTTTCCTTCTCTCTTTCTTCCTTTCTTCTTGTTTCCTTACTAACCTCTTTAAATGACACAGATACAACTGTGTCCTCTAGCAAGTTTCTTTGCTTTTGCATATCAATTTCTTTTTCTTTGTTGCTTATTTAGAAAAGCTGTTTTATCAAGCCCAATCATAAGCAAAGAAACAAACAAAAAAAAAGCTTGGTTCAGAGCATTAGCAAAAAAGTTCTGTAAAAGATGATGGCTCCTGGAATGCCAGTTAATACAATTTTGGAGATGTATCAGATATAATAATTTCAGTATTTACAATATGAAGAATGTGAAGGAAGGCATTATACTGAGCTTTTCCCCCAGGTTATCACCTAGATAACATTATAGCTGCTTTTAATCCTTTGAAACTTCTCATATATCTGGATCTCTTGAATTCTTTGTCTAATTCTTCACAAATGAAAAGCTTTCCAGTGAGGTAATACCAGAATGAGAATGTGGTGTTTAGAAGGCACAGTTCTGAAAAGCAATAGTAAAGTAACATTTTTAAAAAGATGGCCCATCTTTACTCCTTTCCTCTAGTCTGTATAGTTTAGAACAAATGTGTCTAGGGGCTTTCATGCTAAATGTCTCCAGTTCATAAAATCACAATTATTAATCAGACTGTCATTAAATATTAATTTGCTTTTGAGATAAATGTCATTTTAAATTTGGAATCCTAGTTTTTTCTAAATCTGAGAGCATTTTCATTAGGCTTTATAGAAAGAGTGCACATAGAAAGCTAAGAAGTGATTAAGAAACTACTTCTTAAACTTGGCTTCAGGTTTGATTTAGGGCCGGTGGTATATTTGGTTTCCAGCATAATAAATATAGTTTGAAATCATATATATGCAATTAAAGTAGACCATTGTAGTAAGGATTTTGCTGTTTTTTAATGTAGGAAGCTACTTTCTTACAAGCATTTTCTAACATTTGGAATATGGCTCTTGATTTGAAGAAGGTGATTAATAAATATTTAATGAATGAATTAACAAATTAATAAGATCTCAAAGAGCTTTTAAAATTCTGAGTGGTCATGAAGGCTATAGCCCCATAAATGAAGATGGTATTCCACAAAGCCCCATGAATTAAGACATCTGTATCATGTGCTGGGTATTTTATACTAGTGTGTCTTTCTTTACATCAATATGATCAAAACCAGATAGACAGCTTCAATTAGGTTCTTGTTAAATAAATATTTAATTCCATGATATTATCTGGGCCTACAAAACACATGCTAGAAGCACCAATCTGAAAATTCCTATAATATTTTTTGTAATAATTCTGTGGATTCTTAGAAAGCAAAGGCTGCTTTACCCAATTTTGCTTTGCATCCCCTACACTCAAAAAATAGTGATAGCCAAGGTTTTGGTTTTTGTTTTGTTTTGTTTTTTGAATGAAGAGAGGGAACAAGGAAGGAATAATGAATCTAAATCAGTGTTTCTTATTTATAGCTTATGGACTTCTTCCCTTCTGACCATTATGGGAATAGTAGAAATGACAGACTTATGTTGTAGCCAGGAATCATTAATAATTAGTATTTATTAATACCTCATCAGTATTTATAAAGTCCTAACTGGGTATGTATAGGTTGCTCTTGCTTCATGTTTTTTTTTCTTCCACTGTTCTAATTTTATATTTATTTTTGGTGCTTTGAATTAGCAAGGTCTGGTGGAAAGAACTTGGGTTCAGGCTTCTAGGCCTGATGCTGAATGGACCCTGGGACCCTGAGATGATTTAAATGATCATTTAAATCCACGGATTTATTTTTCCAAGTTAGAGCAGGCCCTTTCTAAATCCAGTGAATTTTATATATTTAGCATTTAAAAATATTTTTCTAAATATCTATCTCGATCATAAATCCCAAATACTAAAATTGGTAACGTTATGGCTGAAAGTTACTTGGAAAAGTTTGTGTTCAGTTTCTAAATTTCAGAGCTCCAGAGACAGTTACCAAGCAGTTACTAATTCTACCATCTCTAACCATAAGGAAATTTAACATTCAATAGATTTTATATATGTCAATTAAAAAGGGGTAAACATAATACTATAGCAATTATTTTGGGTTCACTCTTTCCTTCTAAGCCATGCTAGGAAGATTACTCAATATTGGTCCCATATTCCTAGTTATCATTCTGAGGCATCCAGAATACTGCCATTCAGGGAAAATCCCTTACGCCTTATAAGGTTAAGAATATGGACTTTGGATTTGAGATGATGCTTGGTTGGAATCCTGGAACCATTACTTACTAGTTGTGTCATTTTGAGGAAAGAGCTTACCTTTCTGAACATCAGTTCCTTTGTGAATCAAAGATAATAATACCTACCCTAAGGACTATTATGAGAAGTAAATAGGATAAGCACAGTGCCCTGCATATTGTAATCATTCAATATTTTATAAATGATGACAATGATAATTATTAACAAAATTCACAAAGCAAATGAGTCATAACTTTGGCTCTCCTTCAGATACAACTCCAAGAATATCCCTACCTTCTAGGAAATATACAATCCACTTACAGATGTTTTAATCTAAAACTGAAATAAAATTCAAATTATAAATCTGAATCCCTTAGCAATGCATATTTTATACTGAGATAGCATTTTATTATAGCCCTGTCGGCATAGGGCTTGCAAAAGTTGAAAAATAGTGTTTCAATATCAGCATCTCTAAATCCAGAATAATTAGATCAGGGGTTCTTAACCTTTTTTGTTCCACAGACCCCTTTGCCAGTGAGGTGAAAACCGCAGACCCCTTACTAAGTCCACACTGTACTGTGTATTATTTAATAAATATATCGCACCCATACTAACACATCCCCACAAGAATAATGTTTTTTGAATTTCAGTTAAAGCTCATGGACCCCTTGTTAAGAATCCCTGAATTAGATATTTCTTTGAAGAAAAACAATGAAAAAGTAATATGAAATTAAAGAAGAACTGAAAGAAAAAAAGGAAAATAATCTATAATTTCACCAGTCTACTCCTTTCAGGAGAACAATAGCTGTCATTTATTTCTGCGTATTTTCTCCCTTGGTCCAAAGTAATATGTTGCAACCATAATTTTTTTATTTTTCCACACTGTGTTTCAAATTATTTATTTCAAGATTGTATCATCTGGTACAAATCACATGAACTCAGGGCTTCAGTCAGTCCATCTGTGGTCCCTAATTTTCACATTTTTATTTTAGAAAATGTTGCTGGAAATTGATGCGTTCATTTTCCTTATCACATGTTTTGATATTTTCTTATCCAATTGTGCTAATAATATTAGTAGTAGTACATTTAACATCCTAAGATTCATAGGTGATAGTAGGTCAACCTATCCATCTGCTTTACATTTTTATTAATAATTATTTATTTTCATTGTACCTTCCTAGCATTTTCACAACAGAGACACATGGTTGATTGAGAGGGGGCAGGGGCGAGGGAAGGAATATTTATAAAGTTTTATACACAGATGGATGCTTAATAAATTCTGTTTAATGATCCTCACTGATGACAAGGGTGGATGGAAAATATTATTCATGAGAGATGTGGGGATAGTGGTGTCTGTTGTTCAGAGACCCTCTTTCCTTTGCTACCTAATAATGAGTAGAAAAATATCAAGCATGCAATTATTTTTGATACATTCTGATTTTATTTAATTAGTTCCATCAATGAAAGATACCATTAATTTGTTGGAAACTGTATTTTCATGCTAGATGCTAGAACACATTATTTTGCTATGAGCATGAGCAAAAGATAGAAAAGTCCCCTATGAGTGTGTCTATACTGGGTATCCTAAGGCAATTTTTAGCAACAGTCTGCGTTGAGTCAGAAGATGTGGCCACCTGTATGTTTTAATTTGAACACATTGGGAAAGGTTTCTACCTTTCATCTTAAATTATTTTCCCAATACAAATATTGCTTTACTTGTGTTTCCATTATTGTAGAGTCATTCCTTTGATTAAATCTTGCCCTGCTCCTAGCTTCTTAGGATAATACATTGTATTATTTAGAAACAGAAAATATAATGATCATTGTTAAAGGGTATAAGGTTTTCTTTTGGAAGACAAATTTGGTCTCACTTGCCAACTTTAACAAACTTTGTTTTCTTTTCTCTTTATATTTTATTGGTGGAAATTCTATCATGTCTACTTTTCTGAGCCTGGATATCTTTCCTGGGAGAGAGTGAGTGTAAGCTGAGAAATAGAAAATTCACTTGGGCAAAATTTCAAACTTAAGAAATTGACAAGACTACATTTTTTATATGCCCCATCTGTTCAGTGGAAAAGTGAGATGAGTAGTGTTACACAGAAATCTCATAGAACCAAAAAATCCCCATGATAGAAGGCCCCTTGGAGGCCACCTTGTTAACTGTCCCACAAGGACCTCCTGTGTATTCCTGACAGATATCCAGCTGAGGTCTGCTTTAACACTGGCACCAGTGGGCCCTGGGGTTTTTTGAGGCGGCATATTCCATTGTTGGGCAGGGGGTGGCTTGGAGTTATATACCCCAGTAAAACATGTTCTTAACCTTAATCCATTCTTGTGGGTGTGAATCCATTATAAATAGGTTATTTTTGGCAAAGCTGTGGCCAACTGAATCGGGATGGGTCTTAATCTTATTACTGGAGACTTTATAGGCAAGGCCACAGAAAAAAGCCACAGGGAGCAGCCAGAAGCCATGGAAGTCAGTGGGACCTGGAAGAGAAAAAAGAAGACACTGCCATGTGTGTTTCCATGTGATGGAAAAGCCAAGGACCAAGGTTTGCTGGCAGCCAGCCTCAGAACGCCACAGACTTTGGGAGAAAGCATCACCTTGCTGATGCCTCATTTTCGGACTTTTCTAGCCTCAAAACTGTGAACCAGTAAATTCCCCTTGTTTAAGCCAACTTGTATGGAATTTGTTTTAGCAGCTAGGAAACTAAAACAGTCAGCAATGATTATTAGACAGTCTTATTATTTGTCATAATAGTTCCAGAAATATATAGCTCTAACTTTTCTTGAACTCAGGCCTTATGAAAATTGGCAAATAAGGCCAACGGAACTTCTAAACAAATTAGAAAGTCACTATAATAAAGCAGTATTAGTTGAATGTTAACCAAGTGTTCTGATTTAAAAAAAAAAAAAAAGGAAAGAAAAGAAACCTCATAATGCTTTGGAATCATTCCATTCTGTTGGGTGGTCCATAAACATTTGTAAAGCATTCCCTATTTGTGCCACATTTAGCTAGATACCAAAGAGACAAACATGGATAAGAAATGGTTATCACTTTTGGGGAACTCCCAGCCAAGAAGGTGTTTCATGTGGCAACTTTTTCTCCATTGCAGCTTTTATTACAATTATAGTTAGTTCTATATACGTTTACTTGTAGAATGTCAATCTGTCTCCATAGACTGTAAGCCTTATGATGTAAGAAACTGTGGCTCGAGCAGAATAAAGGCTCATAAATATTTGCTAAATGAGTGGATAAGAAAAAATTCCAAGCAAAGAATTATGGAACAATGAGAAAGGTGTTATAATAGATAGTACAAGGTGCCAGTAGGTATTAGTTCTCCCTGGAGAAGATCATTGTTCTTGCCATTCTATTAAACCTTGAACATGCATTTCATCCATGAAAGTCATACTGAATTTTGGGAGTGGCAGGTAATATGATGTAACTGGAGTGAGAGGAAATTAATTTTGTAAATAAATATAAGTAAAATGTAAATCCAGTCATTTATTTTTTCACTCAACTAATATTTACTGTGTGTCTGTTATATGCCAGGCACTTGGGATACAGTGATTAGTAAGGACAATATGACCTCAGCCTTCAAGGAACTTATAGTCTAATTGAGAGGATGGATGTTAATCAGACCATCAAAATAATCATCCCAACAAATAGGAAACTGTGCTATTTTACAAGTACTACAGGTAAAAGTGACCTGGTTCTATAAGTTCTTAAAAAGGGAAGAATTTTGTATAGTCAAGGAGGCTAGGGAGTGCTATCTGAGACAGATTTCTTGACTTGATATCTAAAGGTGAAGAGGGGGAGGGACAAGAATCCCTCGAGAATATAGGCAGAACCCAATAAAAGAAAACAGAACAATATGTCAAACCCCCAATATTATTGCAAGTAACTATGAATCTTATTCTTAGAAAATGGAAACTTAGTGGTTACCATAGGTTCCGAGGGTAGGGGGAGGGAAGGATAGACTAGATGGAACATAGGGCATTTGTAGGGCATTAGAATTGTTCTGCATGATCTTGCAATGACAGATACAGGCCATTTTAAATTTTGTCAAAACCTATAAAAGTGTACGGCCCAAAATGTAAACCATAATGTGAATTTTGACCATGGGTAGTAGCAATGCTTCAATATTTGTAACAAATCAATTATAACAAATGTACTATCCACAAATAAAATGTTATTAATAGGGGAGAATGGAAAAGGGGAGGTTGTGGGATATATATTCTATATCTTCTATGAGACTTTTCTATAACCTAAAGCTTCTTTGAAGATTAAATGGAAAAAATAAGGCAGTGGGGGAATATACAGAAGAAATGGTTACTGTACATACAAGACAACAGATCTTACAACAGATCTTACAGTGATGAAAAACAATGTCTAAAAATTTGTTATATTATTTCAATTTTTTTAAATTGGTTTTGTATTTCATTTGTTATTTTAAAAACTATTATTATTTTCTTTTCTTATCAATTTTATTTGGTTATTTTGTTGGCTTTGTTTTTGGAGAGGTTTTGGATCACAGAAGGGTCACAACTGTGGCAGGGGAGGATCACTGGTACAGGGTGTCAGTGATGGGGGGATGTGTGTGGAGAGGTGAACCTGAGACATGCCTCTAAGGCATATGAATATGTTCAAGTGTTCATGGGGTGTTGTCTCCATGGGTGGAGAACCACACAATAACTGAAAGAATATTAAATTCCCATCCTGGGGAGTCCTGCTGCATTCTTTAATAGAATGGCAAGAATCCCCTGAGTACAAGGGCAGTGCCTAGTGAAGGAAGACCAACCATTACACCATTACACCAGGCTCTTGATATTGATGATTGTACTTAAGAACCATTTCTCATGAAATTGAAACTTAGCCTAGTGTTATATATTGCCTAAGACTTACCTCCTGAAAGCCTCCTTGTTGATCAGTTGTGGCCTCTCTGTAAACCAAACTCAGCATATAAATGCACTCCCTTCTCCCTGGTGTGGGACATGACTCCCAGGGATGAGCCTCCATGGCAACGAGGAATTATTACCAAGCGCCAACTAGCAATGCATCTGGAAAAAGACCTTGACCAAAAGGGGAAAATATTAAATACAAATGAGTTTTTATGGCTAAGAGATTTCAAAGTGAGTAGGGAGGTCATTCCAGACGTTATGCTTATGCACATCTCAGCAGGATCTCATTGACTACCAGAGTAAACACTGCCTTAAACAGTGGGGCTCCTGAGGGCTCTAGAGACATCCAGACACTATAAGCAAGACAGACAAGCTCAGGAATTTGGCACCCTGTCAGTGGGACTTACTCTGGAATTCATGCTCGCAAGTGTAGCAGACTTAAACTCATTTCTAGTTTCTCTACACATGGCTCTTCTGTCCCTTTTATTTGACCCTATAATTAGCACTATACTTGTTAAATATATGTCCCAGAGATTTAAATCTTTGGTCCATCCATGTGCCAGTTGAGTCCTGAATCTCAACAGAGTTACAATACCTACTCTCCAGTTCATTGGACTCACCCAGGACAACTAACAAGGAGATGATGATGGACAATGCTCATCCCAAGGAACAGAGAGTGTCTGCAGCTGCAGGCAAGATAGTTCCATCCATATGCCCCATGGGACCTAGGCCCCCTCTCAGTTAGAAACAGAGTGGACATCACCATCCCCAAATCCTCAGGAATGGACTAAAGTAGACTTATTATTATTCTATTATAGACTTACTGTTATTCTGGCAATGGAAGAATGTTTATCATTGATATATAGGCAGTGGCTACCAGAGGTTCTGCGGGGTGGGAGAGAGATGAATTAGGTGTAACATGGGGGCATTTTTGGGACATTGGAATTGTCCTGCATGACATTGCAATGATGGATACAGGCCATTATATAGATTATCATAACCTACAAAATTGTGCAGGGTAGAGTGTAAACTATAATTTAACTATAGTCCACGGTTAGTAGCAATGCTTCAATATGTGTTCATGAATTTTAGCAAATGCATCACACTAATGAAGGTTGTTCTTAATGTGGGGAAGTATGGGAGGGGAAGGCAGTGGGGTATATGGGGATCCTCTGTATTTTTGATGTAACATTTATATAACCTAAAGCTTCTTTAAAAATAAAAATTAAAAATTAAAAAAGTAAAGGTGAAGAGGGGAGAGAAAAGAATATATGCAAATTCCCTGGGACAGAGGGAGAATAGAACATTAAAAAGAAGGAAGTTCTGATGCATGCTACGACATGAATGAACCTTGAAGACATCATGTTGTGTGAAATAAGCCAGACACAAAAAGACAAATATTATATGATCTCGCTTATATGAAATACCTAAAATAAGCAAATTCATAGTGACAGATAGTAGATTACAGATTCCTGGGAGCCGGGGAGTGGGAGGAAGGGGGAGTTATTCTTGAATGGATACAGAGTTTCTGTTTGAAGTGATAAAAAAGTTGGGGCAATGGATGTTGGTGGTGGTAACACAACATTGTCAATGTAACTAATAGCACTAAAATTTGAAAGTGGTTAAAATGGGAGATTTCGAGTTGTATATATGTTACTACAATATTTTTTTTAATGAAGTGAAAGAAGAGGCTAGAGCAGGGTGGGGGGAGCAAGAAATATGACAGAATGGCAAAAATAAGTAGAGGCGCCATCTTACAAGGTATTGTAGGGGTTGTTGCAGCATCTTCTACAGGAGATGGACCTGGTCTGATGGTGTTTGGGCTGCAGTGTGGAGAAATGGCTGGAGCAGTTCAGAGGGATGGAGGTAGACCCATTAGTTTTCATACCCCAGTGCTAGGGAAGCAGAGGTAATGGAAGAGAGATCCTGGAAAGTGCACCTCTCCTCTGAACACAGTCAAGTTACCAGACTGCAGCCATTACCTTCTGTGGAAAGGAACAATATGTAGGAGATAACACATCTCAACTTAGTATAGCTGAATCAATATTTTGACATGGGGGTAGACAAAGAAAAAAAAGCTTTTTAAAATTTTGACTAGAAGGTTAAAAGCAAAGAGTAATGAGTTGGAGTGTAATGGAAAGAGACTTCTTCAGGCATGTACTGAACTGAGGTCTAGTCCAGGCTTGGCACCTACCCCAGTGATGTCAGCCAAGTCATGTGACCTCATTGGATCTCAGTTTTAAAAATTGTAAATAAGGAAAGTGGGCCAAATCATATCCAAGTTCACTTTTCTGCCACATTCTGTTACTGTAGTCTCAAAACATGGGAATATATGAAGGATGGTATAATGTTTTAAGTCATAGAGACTAGTATAAATCAGACTCAGTATTTAAACTTTTAATAAAAGCCACATTACCTATAATGTATTTGCTTATGGAGAAGTAAGGGACTGAAATCTAATTTGCAAATGTATTTTTACTATTAAACCCCAACTTAGAAAGATCCCTTATACAAGAATGTTACTACTGAACATTGCAGATCTAGCATTACAAAGCTAAGTTTATTGGAAGAAACTGAGCAACATCTTCAGATCCTATCCAAAGTTTATGAACATTTCTTTACTCAGTTTCATAGAAGCTAAATCTACTTTGTGCCAAACATCCAGATGGAATATGAAATTTAAGTCAATCACCCAAATAGAAGTTTCTGTCATCCACATAAGATGCTGAGTAGTGGCTGAAGCGTGTGATTTTTTTCCCTCAGGATATTAAAGGGTGGTGCAACTTGTTTCCTATCCCTTTCAGTGGCACCAATAATTTTACTGTTAGTTGTCTTCTGTATTCTTCTCATTACCTTCCATCTTTATTTATCTCCTTCATTTCCTTGGCCCTGAGAAGACTTTTGCAAAAAGAGACATTTAAAAGAACTCGGTAAAAGACTATAAAGGCACTTTTACAGTCATAGTAGAAAAATCCACTAGCTGAATGCTGAAACCTCATATAAAAGTTTTTCCCCTTCCCTTTATTTTTTGGATGAGAATCTGAAAATTTCAAGCCCATGGCTATACCTTGTAGTTTATAGAAGGTCCAAGATGCAGTATTGCAGTATAACAGTATTATATTTTTCAAAATAGAGAGGGATTCTTGTGTTACCTGTGTCTTATAAAAGGACATTTTTCTAAAGGAAAATCTGGTGTTTATTTCTGACTATAGCAAGCATGGGATTTAATAGGGTTTAATTCTTTAAATAATTCTCTATTCTGATAAAGAAAAATCATAGTATGCATCTAAATAAACGTTTTAACTATTTATAGATTTGGTTATAAGGAGACATTTATAAAATGAAAGATGCTCATATTACATATTCTACTTCTTACTTGTCTATTCCTACTTCTTACTGCAACACAATGCTTCATTTGACCACTGAAAGGAAAGCTTTTAGGATTTTGTTTGAGTGTGTCTAAAAAAAAGCATCGGTTATATCAAGGGTAAAGTCCTGCATTTTTTTCCCCTAAACTAAGGAGTAAATAGTCTTGCTAAAATTGAGGAATATATTGATATTAGCAGCCTTTGATTGAAGAAAAGAAGTACCACTTTCCACTTTTCTGAGGATGACAGCATTTCAGTTATTACTAGAACCTGACATATTAAAAAACAACAAACAGCATTAAATTCATTAATATTTCTGGCGAGGTTCTAAAGGAATCCAGGCTTATTGAATTTCTTATTACAGTAGAAACATTCCAGATCTTACTTTAAAATACTTATTTTATATATATCTAAAGTAAATTTAATTTATTTTCAACTTGTTATAGCTTGTTTTCAGCTAGTACATTATGGAGGTGCATTTTGAAATTTCATTGAATACTGAAATTTAAAAATAAATCATTGATTATATTTTCAACTTCAATGCTATTTTTTCTCCAAACATCTACTGCATATTATCTTGTGGCCCTCTGGAACAGAAATAGCTGCTACGAAAAAAGATGCATTTACTACTTAATACCATACGTGAAAATTTAAGAAAATCCTTAGAGCTATACATAGAGTGATACAGATTCAAAGATCTCAGAGCAGTTTGTTTGTAAATGCCTGCTCGGTGTGTACTAGCAACACAAAAATGGAACATTAACCATCGCTTAGATCTTTAGAAAGGTTTGCTTTTTATCTTCACAGTATCACACATTGTGACTTACCCTGCTTTGCCACACTAAGGAAGTGTCAAGTGTATGACATAATGCTAGTATTTTTGAGACTACAGTAAAAAAATCCCCCCCTTCCGCAAAACCTGGAGTCTCAAGCTATAATTTTGATGCCATGATCAGAAAGTTGTGTTTTGTCAGGTTTGGCCCAGAATGGATGGCAGCATAATTCCACGCTGCTGGTAGGAGCATGGTGCAGCTGTGCAAAACTTGAATGTTTGTTGTTGTTTATTGTTTAAAGAGTTGCTTCTTTCTCTAACAGACTAATGAAGGGATGTTTAGTGCATTTGCACTGGTCGACTGATTTATTGTAAGCTTAAATTTTAACTGATTGAATGAGGTGAAATGAATCAACAAACTGCCAAAAGGAAATATTCACTGAGATTTTGCCCTTGACATAAAAACGTGTCTTCGGTTTATAACAGACCATTTATGTATATAAATTATACACAGTTGTATAACAACTGTTGAAGGAAGAAGGACTACATTTTATATTGCACTTATATTCTCAATTGAATTACTTGTTTAATTCTTATGAGGTGAAATTATTATAATTTCACTCGTAAAACTGTATGTGAGAAAACATAGTGTTGTATACACTTTAATTACTAAAATTAAAAACATAAATTTTCCAAATTCTCTGGAGTGTCAAGACACATCACCTAACCCAGAGGGAACTGACAGATTCATTATTAGAGGTAAAATTTATATGGTAGAGAAGAATATAGATTTAAATGAAAAATTAAAGATAGAATATCAACTAAATGCTAAATAAAATGGATGACACTTTTGTGATATTCTCTGAAGGTAGCCTGTTACAGGCCATGATAAATATTAAAAGGTCTTGAAATTAAATATGTAAAACTACTTTTTCTTGAGGTAGTAGACATGAAGAAATGTTTTTAATTGACGGTGAGGCAGTGTGAAGTTTATGTCTATCTAAAGTCAAGGATGGTGCTTGGTGGTGGTGGTGGGGGCGTAAAATCCAAAGAATTTTAGAGGGAAGAAAAAAATTAACCAAGTATCATAGGAAATCAAAGAATTTTAGTCATAGAAATTTCCTTTTTTAATGGAGAAGGATACTGAAGCCTAGCTAGAATACTGAAGGAGATGTAGAAGGTCAGCCCGACTGGACCCAGGTTTCCTGAGCCTCAGAGCAGAGTCATTTTACAGTTCCGTAGACTCTCCCATTGAAAGCAACTTAGTTTCCATACTTTTCTCTTATTCTGGAGAGAGACGTGGTATTTTCAGCTCAGGAGGTTTTTGTCTTAAGATAGGATATAGAAAACTTTATGTAGTATGTGCAAGTTTGAATATATGAAGTTTGGTCTTGTGGTTAGTTTGGAGGCCGTGAGGAAGGGGAGGTCTATGAAACAGGATAGGAAGAAGGGAAGAGGGAACGGAAGAAAGATAAGTAGAATGATGGTCATGGGAGATAGGGCAAAGTGGGAGAGAAAACCACAAAGGGAGAGGGGAGGGAGAGCAACAGGCAGATAGGCAGAGAAGGGCTCTGGGAGTGTCAGAGTGCCTGCCAGGAGTTAGGCCTTGCCGTTGACTTGAATTATAGCTTCTGAACACGATAACTTGCTTTTTACTACTATTCTGAAAGCTTGGTTAACTCTCTAAACATTCTCCATGGTTCTTCAACTGCTTGAAAACATATACCTTTGAACCCCTCCTGTTTAACAGGTAACAAACAGAGAATTCTGCCAAGGGAGCATACAAAGTTTAACCACAGTAATAATAATCAGAGCAGATCATCCTTAAGTCTTAAGAAAATCAGATTATTGGGCCATTCTCTCACTCTAAGTGTTTACTCTACTTTGAAGAAAGGACATTGCATTTCAGTCTGTCTTTTATTGTGGGGTTTGTAATGAACACTAGATTCATTAAAATAGAAAGTTCTTGAATAGTAAAGAGATATTTTGAAATTTAAGCATTATGACCTATCTTCACTTGAGAAACACGCCCTACAAAAAGGAAAAGTTGCTTTCAGTCATGAATGTGAAATTATTTAAAACAGTGGTGACCTGCTTGTGACTATGTCTACTCTACACTTGATCACAAACATGAGAAGTTTCTATCACACTCCATTTGTACTCACTCTTTCCAGAAAACTTCTTATCCAATAATATAACCAGTTCAGAAAACATTTATCTTCTTCACATTCGTGTAAGACACACTGTTCCAAAAAAAGAGCAAATCATTTTATGTTTTTTGTAGCCCAATTCAAAATGGATTCGCTTCCTGCTTGTTCTTCATGCTGACTGTTCTCAATATCTCTGTGGATAGCTGAGGCATCAGTGACTGACAACCAAGGTATTTAATGGGCAGTGGGTGTTCAGATTCATCACTGGAATTGTACTGCCTCTAGTATTTTCACCCGACTTGGCCTGATCCTAAAATTGCTGCTCACTTTTATTAATGTAGTCATTCGTCATCTGAATATAAAATTTGGACATTGGCTTCAGTGGCATCAAAGATACATGGTGCATATGTAGGTACGGTGCTCGATAGAGAAAGATGGGGCCCACAATTACTGCCTGATGGGCTTATAATTCGGTTGAGAAGACAGAGCATGTGTATAAGGGAAAAATATTTTTTGGTGCCACAATTTTTGTCATGTATTTTTTTGTTCTATGTGGAAAGGAAAAACATTTTAATGTTAATGTTTATTTAATAGACACTAGTGTAGCTTTCAAGCTTGAGTTCTTTCCAATGATTAGAAACCAAACTTACGGGAAAAATATGGATATTCTTATTCTATTCAATTATACCTCCCTGAAGTGAGCATGTCACATAAGCTATCTCATTTCATCATCATAATACTGCCTATGAAATAGATACTATTATCCTCATTTTGTGGATTAAGAATTTGAGGCTCAAAGAATTTAAGTTGCTTGCCCAATCATTTTAATTCCTCTTTATTTTGGTAGAAATAGCCATTTTTGTCATCTTTGATGAAGTTGTGTGTGTGTACACTTAAAATCTTTGTTATTATCTTGTTAAAAAAACACCCAATTCAATTATATTTATTGGCCATATTTGAAATACTTCTTATATAGCCCATGTGCATTTTTTCATAAGTGTGACTTATTTTCATTTGAGAGGATACTTAGCCTCCAGTTGGAGAAATAAATTTAACTTACAGGCATGGAGAAACCAGAGACATGCACAAATTGGTGTGTATCTTAAAAGAGAGTTCTAATTATAAAGACCTCTTAAATCGAAAAGCTTTTTGCTTCGGTATAAGCCATTGACTGTGTGAAACGTGGTTTTACGTTAAAGGAGGTGCTTTGGATGAATTGCTTGAAGCTTTGTGATTCTCTGGAAAGATATTACAGGAGAAGATCAACTGAGAAGAGGCTTGCTGCTACAAATTAGAATAATACATCAACAAAGGGGGAATGCTGGTGCAGTAATGTTAGAAAGAATTTGCACACAGAATAAAATATACGTGAAACAAAAGAATACAAATATATACATTCTAATCTATACTGTACATGCATACATATATATCTAACATGTATACATAGATATATTTTAGGCAAGTGATTCAAATAACCCTGTTTATGCATATTTCTAGCTATATACATTACTTTGGCCAGTTGCCATGTAGAAATCAATTAAAGAATTAATTCATTATTCAACGTGTATTAAACCCCTCTGACATATAAGCACTGTGCCTGGTGATAGGGATATGTTAATAAAAAAGATAGTCTTTGGCCTTAAGGAGTTCACAGCATAATGGAGAAGAGGTATTATTGCAGGGATGCAATGGAAGAGACATTTACAGAGAGTTCCCTGTAAATGGTCGCAGAGGATGGATATCATGGAATGCTTTCTGGAGCTGAATCTTGAAGAACAAGCAGCAGTTAGTCAAAAGGAAATGATGAGAGATGAAGGCCCATCTAGGACACAGCATGAAGAAAGGCCAGGAGTTTGAAACAGAATGATGTGTGCAATCTCGGGTTGCCGAAATACCATGACAGGGAGAACACAGAGTTGAGAATGGCGAGACGGCTAGATCTAGAAGGGCTAACTGGGCTGGAAACCCCCAGTATGATGAACCTTTGGAGGGTTTAAAGCGTGTGGCTCCTTCTAGTAGCTGTGCAGAGAATGGCTTTTAGGCTTTTAGCACTTGGGATCCAGTTTAAGAGGCTCTCGTACTGATGTAGGCCAGAGATGCTAAGGGTTTGAACCAGAGTTGTAATGGAGACTGAGAGGTGGCAGAGGATTTAAGTAATGTTTAGGAGGTAAAATTGAGAAGACCTGGTGCTTATTTGGATGTGGAGGGATAGATCAGGCTTTCTCAGAGTTTTAGCTTGGGTGACAGGATGTGTGTTTTTATGTGTTTGGGGTGGTGGTGCAGGAAGGCTGGGTTGGAAAGGCTGGGCAGGTTGGGGGTGTGGTCAGGTTAGTTAAAGGTGTCTGTGGTTTATCTCAGATGAGTTGATCAGCACATGGATGTTTCATTCTGCAACTTGAGAAAAGAGGCCTCTGGTGACAAATTTGGGAGTTGTCAACCTACTGTAGTACCAAATTGAATGAACAACCTCTTCAGTATATTTCATTGCATTGCCTCTTTCTCCTTATATCCCAAAATAAAGACTTAAATCTCAGTAAATACACAGTAAATAATGTGATACCTCCTGATTGTATATCAACAACAGAGCAACCACATACCATAGGAAATGCTCTAGGAAAAATGCAAATAACCAAATGGTTGTTGTTGCTTTCTTTCAGCTGTGTCTCTGGAGATGCCTGTCTCAAAGGGATATTGCTTCAGTTGACCTTCCCTCAGCTTGTTCTTTGAAGGACCTTAGCACTACAGTTTTGCCTAGTTCAAAATGGCAGAAAAGGCTCCCCCTGGCTTAAACAGGAAGACTTCAAGGTCAACACTCTCTCTTCCGCCAGAACCTGTGGACATTATTAGGAGCAAATCGTGTTCTAGGAGAGTCAAAATCAACGTGGGGGGCCTCAACCACGAAGTTCTGTGGAGAACGTTGGACCGGCTACCGAGGACACGCTTGGGGAAGCTTCGAGACTGCAACACACATGAGAGCCTCCTGGAAGTGTGTGATGACTATAATCTGAATGAGAATGAATATTTCTTTGATCGGCATCCAGGAGCCTTCACTTCCATTTTAAATTTCTACCGGACAGGGAAACTCCACATGATGGAAGAAATGTGTGCTCTCTCTTTTGGCCAAGAGCTTGATTACTGGGGGATTGATGAGATTTATTTAGAGTCCTGCTGCCAAGCCAGATATCATCAAAAGAAAGAGCAAATGAATGAAGAACTGAGGCGCGAGGCAGAGACGATGAGAGAGCGGGAGGGAGAAGAGTTTGATAATACCTGCTGCCCCGAGAAAAGGAAGAAACTATGGGACTTGCTGGAGAAACCGAACTCATCAGTAGCTGCAAAGGTATGAAAAGTATGGTGTTGCTTTCCTGTGCACGGTCAGAAAAGTTGGTACTTACATTCGAGAGAGTTTAATTTTCTTGATTTAAGATGTTTCTGTAAGGCAGAGCAAAGTGTATCTACACAGCCAGTAAACAATCCTTTCCAAAATCTTATTTAAATATATTTGTTTTTCTTGTGTAATGTCATAAAATGGCATCATCCTTTCATAAATACAGTCATCTATAGGAACGCGCCTGGGCAAAGAGCGTTTTGGTTTCCTTGGTGCCATATGATGTTGGTGACTTGGGAGTTGAGGAGAAAACACTAGCTCAGACTTGTCAGGCATGGAGTCTTGCAGAGGGACAGGGCCTGGGTATCATCGTGAATAAAGAGAAGGTCTTTCATTGAAAGGAGAGGAGGTGCCTCCTGGCCTGATTCTGTGGAGGTTCAGGGGACGAGAGGTAAGTATGTCCCCATGTACCTCACAAAACTTCACACATGAGGAAGAGTCTATCTTACTATGCTGTGTAAAGGAGTCAGTGTCCAAAGAGCATCCATTTCCCTCCCCTTGTGAGGTCTATTCTTGCAATGACGTTTCTGACTCTTGATGTATAATTGCTTCACAATTGTAGTATTATCATATCTGAGTCCATAAACTGCTTAAAATGAAGGTAAACTCATATTTTTCCATTGTGTCTGCATTTATCTAAATCTTAGAGTAAATTTTAAAATCTTATAGTCTTGTGCTAATTTCATCATTTAATTCAATTGCTTGATTCTGTTTATCTAATTTTATTTAGAACTGTTAGCTCAAATAGCTAACATCCCCATATATTTAGTTCTGCATTGCAATATGAATTATAAGTAAAAAGTCAAAAGAGTCATCTGTAGCCACAGGAGGATAGAATCAATGTTTCGTGCATATTAGATGAAAATGGAATATGGAATGGAGAAGGGAAAAGAATGTGTCATCCTATGGATTCTTTTAATTACTTACATTTTTTCAGTCATCCTCTGTTCTATAAACAATAATGATTACAGAAATATAATAGATCATATGTCACTTTTGACTGGAAATTAAGATTCTACGTGACAAAATACAACACGTAAATAATTTAAATAATCAGCTGAATACAGATGACCATAAAGCTGCTTCTTGCACTGTTTGATATGTCAGTTTGTGTATTATTGACTTCTCTAGGTATTTTACTTTCTGGCCAGGACATGGAACTACATGAAATATATTTTTTTTCATATTTGTATAAAATGCATATTTTGTGGAAAATGGAAGATTTCAACGTTTTTTTTTTTTTTTTTTTTTTTTTTTTTTTTGTAGTTACCAATTTGTTTACTTTTGCTTTACTTGTAAGTAGAAATAGATGTGCTATATTTGTGGATTTGGGTTGAGAAAGGCTACTGCTGTTTCCAGTGTTGAGTGCTTACATAGGTATTTGAGTTATGACTAAAAGTATGGAGTGAATTTTGAAAGTAAATAAGATAGACTTGGGATTTAAATGAGTATTCAGGGTGTTAAATCAACTCTTTCACGTCTTTAGGCAGCTGAGGAATAAATCACCTCTCCAACGACAGTTTTAGAAGGAGTTAGAAAACTATGTAAAAATAAGCAAAAAATCAAGGAAAATCTGCACATAAGAATATTATCAACACATATCTAAGGTTAATACTGTTACAGAAAAATTTTAAATTATAGCTGTATTTCTTCTTCTGAATTTCTAGTAAGGATGAAATGGAATCAAGGACCTCCTTTCCTAGATAGGGGATTTCATTTAATCTCTACATTTTAGAAGAAGCAACTATTCCTGGTTCTCTAAGAAGGTAGTGATGATAGTGCCTATTGGCCTATTATAATATACTTATGTACTCCTATGCATTGGACAGATTATTTAAATGTGCTTTAAATTATGTATGTATAGGCAAAAGATCTACCTACAAACTATACCCAGCAGCTAAGGTCACTGGCTTTGGGAAATTTTATGCAGGTATGAATAATAAATTTGTTTCAAATTATTAATCAAGCTAACAATCTTTGCTACCATAAGTAAATTCTTTATGAAATTTTCATAAAGGATTCATGTTTATTTGAATGTCTACATTTTTCTTTCTGAATGGTGAGATATTATGGAAATGATTTGCAACCTATTATGTGGTAATTTAGTCAAAGTATTGTTCGTTTGTGTGAGATAAAGTCATATAACATTATTTTTCTGGGATCATTTTTGGTTAGGCTAGTGCTAATGCTGGATATGCATGAATAATATTTTTACAACTTAGAAACAAGTAGTTTTTTAAAACTCCATATGATGCTACTCTAGGCCTCACTATTTTCTATTAGGGGTATATCAGTATCCTACATATGATATGAAGCTCTTGTGTAGAAAGGCTTTACTTGTAATCTTTGTGTTTTTCCTAACTTGGTAAGGAGGTATTTGGAGGAGAAGATGGGTTTGCCTTACCTTTTACATTATGCTTATGCAGCTTGGTAGTTCATTTGCATATACAGGGAATGCTCTAAATTTGCTGCAGCCTTTAAAGTAGACGCTTTGAAAGGCAATCCTTTCTCTCCAGAATTTAAAACATATTCTCTTAGTTTAAACAGGGATTTCTATCCTGTGGTCTGGAGCTCAAGGCTCTAGTTTAGACTAAGAGTCAACAAGGGTACAGGCAAACATAAAACTATGTACATTCAAGGCTGCTTGTTATAGTAGTGCTTATAATAAAGAAAGAAAGAAGAAAGGAAGAAGGAAGGAAAGAAAGAAGGAAAATGGAAACAATCTAAATACCTAACAACAGGGAATTGGGTAAAATACCTTATGTTAAGTTCATTAATTTCCTGCTATCAATTAGCACTGGTATTGTAGCTCTGACATGCTGAAGCAGATTACCAAGCACTGTGTAGAGTATGAGTCTATTTTTGTAAAAAGTAAATATATGAGTATGTATCATTACATATAGAAGTGCAGAGAAAACAAGTCTAGAAACTTATACATCAAAATGTTAACAATGATGACTTCTAGATGGTAGGGTTGTTTTTTTGTTTTATTATATTTTATAATTTGCTTATAATATTTCTGTAATTAGGAAATGATAGGTTATAGTAAGACTCTTTGCCAGATCCCTAGTACAGAAAGAAAAACCTAATCCTTTTTATCAGGTGTTTCACAATACAGACATCTATCTATTGGAATAAATAATGATCAGCTAAGTAATAATTGTTCAGCACATGCCATGTGCATCCACTATGATATAAGAATCATCACAAGGCCCATTGATCTGTCATATTTTATCTCTGAGTATGACCCTGACAGTAACAATTTGGCTCTTACATAAAATGTTCCTTGGTGTGATATAAATAGCCACTTCTATTTATTAAAGTTTCCCATATGTAATAACTGAAAAAAAAAAAAAAAAAAAAAAAAGCCAAAACAGGGTTTAAAAATTGTGGTATATTTGAAATGTTCATGTTTAACAACTTAACATTTTTATGCTTTCATAGAGTACCATGAAATATAATTGTACTTTTCACAAAATAATGACAGCATGGATAAAAATTATTTTATAGTTCTCTGGGGTGTGGTATAATCTAGCAAGTGGACACAAGTTTATATCTGTATCATGGATTTTGTCTTCTCTCAATCCTGTTTGTGTATTGTGGTGACTATATAATCTCATGTAGAGATAATGTACAATGTTAAATTTGAGACTATTTGTGAATGTATGGCTCAGCCACATGGGCCCAAGGGATGGCTGGACAAATCTCTGGATCACCACTATGTGAAATTGCTGGCTCTGATCGCCTTTCATAGGGGCGTGTAAGGGTTGGAGACAGGCTTCACTGGCTGCCAGTTCCCGGGGAATGACCTGGAATTAGATTTGGTCCTGTACCTCTTCTAGGCCAGGGCCATTTTCTCTACCTCTGGATTGGAAACATATTTCTCTCTTTTCTTTGACCTCTTCTCAAAGGAACTGCAGTAACTATTCCCCTTTAATTATTGCTTACAGAGACCTCAGTCTAAGAGGTGTTTGAAATGGGTTCTAGATCCTGCAGTATTAGCATTTGGGATGATTCACAGACCGGAAGTAACACTGTCCACCTGATGTCTGAAAGATAGTGGACTCATGAGTACAGGGACTTCTTTCTCCATTGCTTACAGTCAAGAATGAAGGAAATCAGCCAGGTCCAGACCAGAATAGCTGAGCCCTCTGAGGCAGACCTCAGCATGGGCACAGGATGGACGCTGTATGCAAGGCAGTGCTGGCCAACAAGCCAATGTCAGGTGTAAAGTCAAAAAGCTAGAAAGTAAATAGCCCTTATTGAAGAAGAACAATATAAGGCAAACTCTCCAGAAAGTCCTTTCTGTCGTCAGAACTAGTACAAAATTTATTCTTCATAATTTTACTCCTCTTAATATTAGCAATATTCTCCCCAGACCTTTTAGGAGACCCTGAGCCATCTAATAGCTTTGTTGAGGCAAGATACAGGGTAGTAGGGTGGGGGCACTACTTTGTTATCTGTTTCCCTCTTCTAATTTCTTTCCTCATCCACTTTCATCTTTTTCCCATATTTTCTCTCTCTCGCTTTCTTTGTCTCTGGCCTTTGTTTCTTCAGGAAGTGGCTCTATTTTAGCTTGAGGAAAGAGGGAATGATTGAATGGAGAAGTGTTTTTCAACCTGGCTTCATTAACATTTCCCTAAGGAAAATTTTTTAATTAAATTTAAAGTCTCCCTAATGAGAGAAATTTAATACCGAGGAATAAGATTTTGTCAGACAGGGTTGAGCTTTGGAAGGCCACAAATTATTGTAAGATCTAAGTTTTTTTTTACCCTCACCAATTTTCTTCCCTGGGGGGTGATATTGCTCCCTTTGAAAATACATGGAATTAGGGGGAGGAGATGGCCCCCTTTCCTGCTGTGGCTCATTACATATAACACCCACATGGATTTCATCATTGGCATGGCACACCGCAGCACCCAAAGCAAGCGTGGGAAGGGCTGAGGAGACCTCAGTCATCCCTGGATCAGGGGGTGACCCGGTTGTGGCAAATGTAGAGACTCTGTCCCTGGAACTCCAGCTCCCTGAAGAGCCAGGGGTCAAAGACTTTGAGTTCCCCCAGTGATGGCACCTGTTTGGTTGCCAAATTGATAATAAATCCTTGAGAACCACACTTTAGGGTGTGGGCCTTTCAAGCTGTGGAAATAATTAAGAGAAATAAACCAAAGCAAAAAACTTTGTGTACTCATCAAGGGAAAAAGAATGCACATCAATCTCATTCTATTTATATTATATGTACCAGTTGTTTTAATGCATTGAATGCAAGAAAGGCTTTGGAAGAGAACCATAAATGATTGCCTTTTAGTTCAAAAACTGAACTTTCGCGTTTCACTTAAATGTATATAGACAGCCAAATGAACAACTCTGGCTTTATAAAACTCTCAGGTGACCTTCTTAGTGATAAACAACAATAATAGCCATTGAAACCATAAAGGGGCCAAAAAGACCAACTGATGCAGTGTGAGCAAGCACACAATCTCCCTCCATCGAGGCACAGCACTCTAATTCATATCTCGGATAGGCAACGGCCTAATTAGTGTGCTAATCATGCTGTTCCTCTGTTGTTTACTGTTTTCCCTTCCTTTCCTTTCCTTTCTACATCGACTCCAAAGATTAAGTTTGCTCTTCTGATAACACAGCATAAGAGCCAAAGGTGTTAGCAGGGATTTAAAAGAACTTGCCTGGTCTGTAGAGGTTTAGCTTGGAGATCAGTTCTCTTTGCTTTCTTATTTATGCCATCTGTAATTCTACAGGTTGAAGTTAGGAAGAATTGCCTGGAAGAAATTAGGAACAATGAAATAAAACAGATAAGCAAGAAAACAATACTGTGTTGTTTCTCAAATATTTTTTTAATTCTAGCGGTCCTATTTCTAGATCCTTGCTTCTCAGCTTTCCCTGGAAACGTGCCAGTCTCTGCCCACTTTGTCTCATTTAGTCAGAGAGAGAAGGCTAAGAAAGGAGGAAGTTCATAAAAATCTCACATCCCACGTCCTCTTACCTAGGATGCCACAGGTTCTGGTTTTCCTGAGATAGTCCTGATTTATACTTTTTGTCCCAGTCTAATTAATACCATCTCCTTTCCCTCTTAAAAGCGTCCCAGTTCAGACAATAAATTATATGACCACCTTAAATATGACTATATTCTTGACAAAAATAAATCACCCAAGGATCACGCATTTCCCAATTCCTCTTTGTTTCTTGGTTACATCTGAAGAGGGCTAGTCTTAATTTTAAAGAAGTTTTTCCATGTCTTTAGAAAAATCATTAGTTTCCATTAATATTAATGGAAGACTTCAGATTGCTTTCAAACTTGATTTTTTTAAAGCTCAATAAGTAATTATCATTTTCAAAGTATATTAAAAAAAACAAGTAAAGATTTCTTTCTACTTTATTTAATGTTATCACAAAATGAAGTTCATTGGCAGTATTTAAATGCTCTGGTGTTGAAAATTCATGTATACTGCTTTGGTTTTTAACAGATTTGTTTTCTTTCTTTCAAATGAGAGACATTATAAAGTGAATGATCTACTATTTTAGATAAGTATTATGAAGGAATGGCCACAATATTTAATACTCTCTACTTTGGAAGACTCTAGAAGGGAGTGAATAGTGTTTTTGACCAAGTGTTTTTATCTGAGCTTTATTTTTCATTAAAAAAAGAAAAAAAAAAAAAAAAAACTCCAAATACTTTCCAAATTCTAAGAGCTTATAAGGAAAATTCCAGTGGTGCATATGCCTTCACCTCAGACAGCTTCCCTCTATTATTTATATTTTAGGATTTATGTTCTTTAGCAGAACTTTTTTTCTGAAACTTCTAGTAATTACATGGAAGTACAGTCATGTTACTGCTTTCGTTCCTCAAGGTGATGTTAAGTCATTGCTTCATCCATATTTATCTGTATTGTTACTATTTAACTTTTCCACCCATCATTTCTTAGAGTATCAAGGCCATCCTTATTATTATCAATTAGCATCCTTATTATTATAAAATATCGGTTAGGTACAGATATAACAGTAATGCTGAAACTGAACATGGAAAGATGGTATTTCCAGTCTGTCACTAATATTTTCCCTTTATGAGCTGCTTTTATATTCTGCAGAAATGTACAGTATATCACATGAAACTAATCTCTTCCCAGAGAAAAGTATTAATATAATACTTTGTTATGGAATGTCAAATTAGCCAGTTTTTATTCAATATTGCATATAACATAAAATATTGACTATTTCATTGAATTTATTACATAAATTGAATCATCTCAAAAGAAAAAGCTTTGGACACTCTATTTACTTTTTTTTTTTTTTAAGGAGGTACTGGGATTGAACCTGGGACCTCGTACATACCAAGCAGGCACTCAACCGCTGAGCTACACCTGCTCTGCATTCAGTTACTTTTAATTCCTCTACACTTCTGCCTTGTTTCACAAAAGGTTTGAGGAAGCCTACTGGAAACACAGACACTAATAAATCCAATAAAATTTTAAAAATTAAAAGTAAAAATAAGGCTAGAAGAAATATATTTTAAATTGCTATAAAACACTAGGGCATTTCTCACTTTATTCAAAATGCTTCAAATAATTTCAATTCAGATGTGACAATTTTACAATTTCAAGTGAAGTTTGAAATTTATAAACAAAATTTGTGTTCATGATTAGAAAAAGTTACCTAGTGACCATAGTGAATACTGTTAACTAACCCAAGATAAGAGTCACTCTTAACCTGGTAAGTCTATCAGTATAACCCATTTGAATTTCATCTAATGAAGAAAGTTGTTTTGAAAATAATTGACAAAGTTGATTCTAGAAGAATTACTGAAATAAAATTTTTTGTAGGTTATACACAGATACATACACACAAACCCAACTGCTAAAGTACAGTTGATAAAGTAAACACAGTTTACTTTAGGGTTTTGTTTTGTTTGGGGCACTGATTTAGCATTGGTGGTTTTCTTCTATTTCAGAATAACCCCAAAGTTCCATGACATTCAATAATCTGTATGTGCTGAGGCATAAATCTGAATCATATACAGTGTGAACTTGGTCTTTGGTAGTTAGTGAGCCCCTCCAGCACTAGCAGCTTTACCCAATTTGGTTTCTTCTCATTGTCACATTGTCTTGTTAACTGTGCCTGTATTTTATAAGGGAAATTATATAGAATAGTAGAGACTTGTAAAGCTCTCAGGACACACCCCTCATTTAAAAAACATCCTACTATGTATTCTAATAGGTGAGAGAAACTTTTTCAGATAGCAGCCAGCATGGAAATTAATCTTGCTCTCAAAAGCCTGCGTGGTCAATAAAACTCTTCTTGCCTCTACAGTGGGTGGACAAGGAAAAAGGCATTCCCAGGCTTCGGCATTGGAGGCAAGCTGTATTTCACGAGTCTCTGCTTTTCTCCAGGATTATAGTTGTTGATGACTGTATAGTTTGCAAACAGAACTTTGAAGCAATCAAAGAGACTAAGAGTTTTTCTGCAATTGCTATGTCAGTCTTGACATACAGACATAACTAATCTTAGCAGAGAGCAGTTAGACATGGGCCAGCACAAAACAGAGTTCAGTTACTGAAATAGAGACAGGTTTTCCCTGGAAGTACTAAAAGCTAACAACAGAACTATAACAGACTTGTACATACATATAATTTACTTTTGGCTGTGTATATATTTATGTTTAACTCATTAGCTAATGCATAAAATGAATGTTTTTCCCTTAAACTATCCCCTTTAATGTCTTTATAAAGCTTTACGTAAAAGAACTCCTTTGGATATTATTAAAGACAGGTACCTAAGTAGATAGATCCAACTGATGTTTGCAGTCAAGTTTCTTTGTTTAGGATGGGTGAACTAGGTAGCAGCTGCCCTTACAGAGGATACCTCAATTAAGTCTGTTCGTTTGTGTGTGTGTGTTGTGTGTATGTGATGCATATTTCTTGAACCCACTGCCACCCTTCCATTAGTTCATGTTATAATGAATCCACCTGCACAGAAATGCAGTGAACATCAACCCTGACTTAGTAATGGAGGGTAGATGCAACTTTGTCATCCAAATAAGACAGCTCATTCTGAATATAAACTTTTGTGATAACCTGATAACCTACCAGGGATGAAAATCCATGGAAAGTGCTCTCATGGTCCAAGAATAGCAGAAAGAAGTCTTTTCATTAGTCTCACAGGATTTTGTTACAGAATACTAGAGGTCATTGCTACCCTGGATTTAACTCTTTGACTTATCTCTTGTTGAGTCACCCCTGATGCAACCACAAATGTTGAAAGCCACTTTAAATAGCAGCTTGAGCCTATGCCAAAGCAGTGCCAAGGGCGGCCAAGTAAATCCAGCTCAGCTCTTCACTGCAATGAACCTCAGGATATTTGCACATGAGTGAAAGAACTGCAGTTGAGTAATCAACTGCATTTGTGTATCTGGTATCATCAAAGTTAAGTCCTCAACCAAATGGGTTCCACAGATGTAGATTTCTTTTAAAAATTCAATTTTACTTTACATTGGTCTCAGGCAACATTTTGCATAGGACTATATAACTTTTACATATAGTGTCAGAGCATGTAGTTTCAACCAGAACTTACTTGAATAAATTAGTTGCCACTACCTATAAAATAAAGCAACATTTTTGCAGTGATAAAATAGATGCATTTCATTAATACAATGGAAATTTTCACTTAGGAAACTAGCAGAGGCCCTGCATAATATCCTTAAGGTGAGAAACCTGTTCCATTATAGTGCAATTTTCAGTTTAGAAGCAAAAAAACTTGTTTTTAAAATTAAAGGTGATAATTTTCTGTACTACGAATGAAATGAATTCCATATGCAATGAAAGAAAATATAAAATAGTAGGCTAGAATCTAGGATAACAGGAGTTTGCTGTTCGATAAAAAAAGGTAGCACATTTTATTATATTTCTTAAATGAATTCTGCCGGTTGCATTCTTTTTTAAAATTTTTAATTTCTTTCAATATATTTTTCTATTTATTTTACAATTTTACAGTAAAGGTCTTTTTAACAGCTAAAAAAAGGTATTGTATTATATATGTAAAGTAATTGCATTATGAGTAATCTTAAAATTCAAAGCAAAAGTCTGTTTTAAGCACTTGGTCTTTAGTTTTCAAACCCTAGTTCTTGAACCTTTATAAATATTGTAAATTGCATGGGGTATTTACAAAGTGCTAATCACACACATTCTTCCCAAAGTTTTATGTACAGATTGTGCATAAGGTGGTTTAAAATGGTGCTAAACTGTTTTGATAGAAATATTTTAACAATATACCAGGTACATTTCTATGCCTAAAGATATATTACAATCCAAAAAATTGTTTTGGGTTCTGTCTTTGTTTATAGTTTTGCCTCTCTTACCTCTCTTTGTTAAGTTATTCAGCAAATGCCCAGAGCTTTGATGACCTTTTCTACTCTACCACGCTTTGATGCATACATCTAAAATTGAGACTGAAAATTATTGGACATCCTGACTGGTCTGTGATGAAACTGCTTCAGGGTGAACGGGCTAGCGCAGAAAAGTTTCTCCAGGGCGGTACCATTTTGCCAACAATGGATAGTTCGAAAATATCCAAATGGCTTTCACATTGCAGCACAGCCCAAACGTGGATGTGTTTTCATGGCTTGCGTCAAGCTCTTATTTTCTCTCTGCCTGAGGAGGCTCACCGCATCCCCTGCACACTTCTCCCTTCGCACCTGCTTCGCAGCTCCTTTTTTTTTTTTTTTTTTTAACTCCATAAAATCAGTATCTAAATGTTATTTTTCCTCTCCACTTGAGAGAATCTGATTCTTTACCTTCCTTATACCCTCATTAATTGCTAAGCTCTGGCTGTGCAAGGTAAGCTGACTTTACTTTCCACTTCTTTATAAGAGCTGTCAGTATCCTCAGAGCCTTCTGTTTTGAGCAGAAATTTAACTCTGGGGGAATAGATTGTGCTTAATTGATACCTGATACAGGAACAGCTGCCTTTCAGCAAAGCTATATTAGCTTCTGTTTTCAAAACCGTCTGTGAGGTATGGTTATAACTTCCTAATATCACCAGAGTGTTCTTGTAGAACTTTCTTATTCTGCAACCAGTTCTTTTCTAACAATACTGCTTCCCTCACAACCTGGGAAAATAAACCTGTTCCCTGAAGCCCGGGGTCATGGTGTGAAGGCCACATTCTCTTATATCCTCAGTACTTAATCTTACCTTCCTGAGAGAGCATGAGGGAAAGAGTGGTACAAATTGAGCATCTGCTTTGTACCATTCACTGATCTTGTTATTTTTCATATTGGCCCTTTACAGAAGGGGTCAGCAAACTACTTCTGTAAAGGGCGGATGGTGAATATTTTCAGCTTTCTGGGCCTTATGATTTCTGTCCCAATTACTCAGTTCTGTCACTGGAATGTGAAAGCAGCTCTAGATCACATGGAAACGAATGGGTGTAGCCAGGTTCCAATAAAACTTGGCAGCAGCTGGATTGGGCCCACGAGCCCTAGTTTGCTGACCACTACTTTTTATCAACCCTATGAGATGCCATCATAACACAGATTAGAGAGCTGAGACCCAGAAACATCAAATGAATGTCCAGCAGCATGCACTAAGCAGTATGTTGGGAATCATATCCATTCTATCTGAAGCCTGGCTTTTCCTACAATTCTTCATGGCCAGTTGTATTTATCATTCCTTTCTCATCATTTTCCAGTATTCCTGTCATTCCCTGATATTCACTGAAGACTTTGGTTTATGACTTCAAATCACCTTTCTCTCATACTGTGTTGCTACCATGCGGGACAGCCACCAACCCCAGCTCAACTGCCCCATACCTCGGCCTCTGATAGCGAATGGATGAAAACATTCTACCTTTGCATCTTGGGCTCTGATTACAACCACTGAGAATTCCACTTTCCCCTCGCCCTCGCCCCCACCAAATCTAAACTTTGTCCCTGTTGCCAGCTCTTTTGCCTTTTCCTATCCGATTCCTCCCCCCGCCCCCAGTTAGACCACTGGCGTGGTCGAGACCTTCATCATCTCATACCTTAACTGTTACAGTAAGTCACTAACTGGGCTTTCGAACTTCATTTCCCCCCCAGTTCTAACCCATTCTCCATGCTGCTGTCAGAATTACCTTTTGAAACATGCCTCCTTAAGGAAAGCCTCAGAGGTCTCCTCTTTCCTGCAGCCTAGTTCATGCTCCTTGGCACTGCTTTCAAGACCCCTCACAATCTTCCTTTCCAGCCATGTGTTTCTACTGCTCACACCCAGGGTTCCAGTGGTTCCAGATTTTCGTCCCTCCCTGAAGACAAGGTCTGCTACAGTCAGGTTCAGCAAACCACACTATTGCATGGTTGCATCCATCCTATTTTGTTTTTTTCTAATTTGCACAAGGGCACCTTGTACCAGCTGCAGCCACACCTGCACACACCTGGCATACTCATGCCTCCGTGGCCACCGCTGCTTCCTTGACCTGAAGCACCCGGGACCCCTTCTCTGTCCTTCCTAATGTCTCAGCGCATATGTCACTCTTCTGTGATTTTGCCTAACTCTCCCTCCTGTTTCCCTCTAGGCCTGTCTTCATACTTGTAAACTACGGATTCTCTCTGCTCTAGGGTAGTCTCCCCAGCTAGGTTGCAGTACTTGAAAGCTCAGGCCACATCTCTTCATCTTCAATTCCTGAAGCCTAGCACAGTTCTTGATACCTACCAAACCTTCAGTGCCTGCCCCTGAATTGAACTTAAAGACAGATACAGCAGGAGGACCAAATGTTTAGCAATATTTCTCTTTCTCTGTGAAGATTTAACAACGGAGATAGAGGGTGAATATCTCGTCCTAGTGATGAGACGTGAATAATGGTGGGTTTGTTGTAGGCAGTTTTAAAAAGCTGAATATCTTATCGGTTTTAGATGGCTTTATGTTTTTGAAGTAGGCTGAGAGCCATAGATGTGGGATTTACATTTTTACATTGTATAAATTCTCCCTCTAGAATAGCAGTGTGGGCTGCTCTGTATGCTACAGAAATTATGCAAAGAAAAGCATCAGGTGCTGCTAAAAGCAAGTTTTCAGATGCTTTGCTTGGCTAGGATTGCTCATTTTGCTAAATGAAATGGAGGTTCTGGGAACTCTTGACTAGGCAGAGAATAGCCCTTGTGTGGATGGGGTGGGATGGCCTGATCAAGTCCCAGTGGGTGGAGTCCTTCCATGACCTCTAGAGACTGGGTAGATCAAATTATCATTTCTTTACATTCAACCAACCATCCTTTGGAGGACCTTGGGCTGAGTGGGGCTATTCTACCACTCAGGAAAAGTCACAAGTGTGGGATTTAAATGGCAATCGATCTACAATATGGTATCTTTTTTTTGGTGGGGGGCATATGAAGAGAGTCTGAAAACATAAATTCTTAATGGCATAATGTAAACACATGAGATCAGGAATCTTTATTTTTGTAATGAGAGCTTAAAAGAATCATAATAGTATCAATTTAGGAGAACTGACTTTCAGTGTATTCCAAAAGGATATTTTCTGGAGAGCTTTAGGTTGAGGTTGTTATCAGCACACCACTTGTGCATCAGGTATGCTCAAATATTATCTTGATACTGATGGTTTTTTAAAATTTGTTTTTAATTTGTTTTTACATTAAGAGACTTAGTCAAACCCTTTTAAAATTCCCACTAACTTAGCAAGTGATTTTGACTTGTTTCAATTTCATGATCTATAAAATTATTGTTTTAAGAGCTACTTTGTGTATAAGAAACCCTTAAGCCTTATATATAGCTGCTACAAGAAAATTGTTTTCCTTTGTTAAATTCTTTGACACTCTCATATCTACATTTATAAAAGATTTCGGTATCATTTTATTATGATTTAATCCTTCCAAAATACTCCTACAAAAGAGACTAAGGGAAATTGTCAAGTCAAAGTATGTTTTCAGTTTTGCTATTAATTAGTTGTGTACTGACCAGAGGGAAAGAATCTTTGAAGAGATCACAGTATTTTATGGGAAGCAAACTTGATTGAAATAAAATGATCAGAAAATGGTCTTTATACAGCAACAAATTTGAATAAACTTCCATTCTGTGTGATATTTAGAATTTCAGAGGAGGGGGTCTAATGTGAATTTTGGTAGGTAAGGAAAGCTTTGAGAAGAAGAGGGAACCAAGTAGAAGGCACTGAAAAAATAATTGGGTGAGAGGGAGAGAGCTTGAACAAAGGCAAAGGGAAAGGAATTATGATGCCCAGTGTGGGAGGTGAATGAGGTTTGGGCTTATACTTGTTAGTTGCTGTAGGGAAGTTGCTAAGGAGGTAGGAAAACAGTGGTGAGCTTGGGCCCAGGGGTAGGATAAACTTCGGGTGGAGAGCTGGCCCTGCTACCTAACCACTTTGGTAAACTTGCTAAGCCTCAGATTCTCAGCAGAAAAGTGGAGAGGATGCTAATAGGTACCTAACACAATTATTATGAGGATTAAAAGAGCTAGTTGGCTGACTCCCTGGCACATAAGCATACCCAGAATATATTAAGTTTTAGTGCAATTGATATTATTATCATTATTTTCACTCAAAATAATTTATTCAGAATGACCAAAAAGAGGATTTTCCCCCATAAATATTTAGTATTCTTCTGTTGCTTGATATTAATAGAGTAATATTATTAGATTCTAATATATTATTAGAATGTGAAGTACAACGTCTGTGTAGAGGTAACAAACTATTTTCATCTACTTTTAAGAACCAAATCCCTTAAGGGCAGCTAATTGAATTAATGTTTATTGATTTGTGCAGATGTTCATGAAAACAATACTTTAGATAAATGGGATATGGAATACAAATTAAAATTAAAATTTGAAAGAGCCCGTTTTTAAAATGGATACTGTTAATGGAAAAGTGAAAATACAAAGAATGAACTGACCATTCCAAAGTTTGATTGCAGTACAGCATTTGTATTCTGTGTTTTTCTCCTGGTGGTTGCCATCATGTAAATCACCAATATTAATAAAACTGCATGCAGGTTGAGCAGCTATAAATAGCTCTTTTCTTGTTCACAAAGAGTGCCTTTGCTTGAAAGAGGGAAGTGATCAGATTATTACATTGCACTTTCCGGTTGGGCTCATTGGCTCGCATTTCATATCTAATTATCTGTTAGTAAGGTATGAAATTGAACCCAGATTGTGGACCTTCTAAGTCCCTGTCATTATGATGTATTAACAGTATTATGTTTGATTGGAAATAATTATTTGGCTCAGGAAGAATTGGTTTCAAAGTAAATACAGGGTCAGCCATAAAATTTTCTATGCTGAACCTCAAAAACTCTTGTTTGTCTGAAACTGCTGTAGCAGCCAGGATGTGATTAGAAGAACACTATTATTCATAGAAAATAATCAGGTTTAATTACCGATTTTTCCATGAGGAACCATATTTTCTAATCTTAAGATTGAGACTGGTGTTTGGCAAAGCATTTGTTTTCTGATGTGTAAATGTATTTAAATAAAACGTCACTAAAAGTGAAAATATCAGACTTGACTTTAATTAGCATTTAATAAATCATCTTTTTTATTTTGAACATATATTACCAGGACTCATTTTCCCCAAATTTTCAAAGCAGTTTACATAGATGTATAACATAACAGGACAATACGTATTGAATGGATGTGTGAAAAGATGATAAATAGATGATAGATTTTATATGTAAGTGTGCATATATGTATATATATATAGAGAGAGAGAGAGAGAAGTCAGAAGGGAAATAGAATCAGGACAGTGAAGAGGAATCTGGGAAGAACAGCATATAAAAAATGTGTGGTACAAGTGTCTACAATAGTTGGTGGGGGAGCAGCAGCATTTGGACTTGGTGTATTCTTAATGCCAAAACAAACCGGAAAACTCACACACACACAAAATTAGATAAAACCTGGATTGTCCAGGCTGAACATATGGTCCCTCATTAAGTAGGGTGCTTTGGAAAGGGAGAAGGTGTCTGTGGTCAGCTCCTCAAATAACCATTCATTTATTGAGCAAATATTTACTGAGTACCAGGTGCTGGGGATACAGCTGCAAACCATATGTGCAAAAATCGCCACCACCGTGGAACTTACATTCTAGAGGGAAAGACAGATGACAGACAAAATAAATGAATGAATATACAATATATTAAAAAGTGATAAACAATATGAGGAAAAATAAGGCAAGAAATGAGGTGAGGGAATGGGTGGGGCAGGCTTTTCAGAGAAGGCCTCACTGCAGAAGTTGTTTTTGAGCCAGTATCTGTAGAAGGGAAGGGAAGGAGCTCTGTGGGTATGGGGAGAGGGTCCCAGGCAGAAGTGGAAGCGTACCTGGCACTACAGGTTTTAAACAGGGGTGATTTTTGTCTCCCTCCCAGGGGCCATTTGTCAATGTCTGGAGATGTTTGTGGTTGTCACAACTGGGGGGGGGAGGAGGTGGGTGCAGTGTCCAGTGGGTTGGGGCCAGGGATGCTGCTGAACAGGTACAGGACCGCTGCCCATGACAAAGTCTGCAATGTCAATGGCCCGAGGTTGAGAAATCCTGGTCTACTGGCAGGAGGAGGAGGCTGCCATGGAGTGACCGTGGGGGAGCTTTGTTGGTGATGAAATCAGAGACTTCAGGTCCAGAGTCTGAAGGCCCTTGTAAGCTATTATCAGGGCATTTGCCTTTATCCTGAGAGATCACGGGAGCCTCTGTGCATACTGAACCTTAAGTGCTGTGATCCGACTCCCATTGTAACAGGCTCACCTGAGCTCCTGTGTTGAAATTAGGCTTTGGGGAGGGCGGGGGAATGAAGCTGGAGACTCATGTAATAATTCCAGAGGGAGACTGAGTCACATTAAAATGGTAAAACTATAAAGGATGAAAGAGTATGTTATTTATTCAATAAAAGATTGTCCAGAGTATCTACATTTAGTGTCTCATTTTAAACCTGGGGTTGACAGCTGTATTGTACTAGCTACCCATTTTTTTTAATTAGGGAAAAAATTGAATTCTGTTGAAATTTAGTTTTCAACAATTACAGCAATTAAAAAAACTCTCTTATACGTATAATCCAGTTTAAGGAATGCCAGTAGTGGTAGATTTGTCTTTAACAATCCTTATTATCAATTGACTTTATTTAGTGCTGTCTTAAAAAAAAAAAAAAAAAAATGGGACCAAAAAATAAAGAATAAAAAAAATTTAAAAAAAGGAAAGAAGAGAAAATAAATAAATAAATAAAAATCAAAACAAAACAAAACAAAAAAAGAACTAAAAAAAAAAAAATAAACAAACAAACAAAAAGGAATATTTGGACAAAAAAGTAAAGCCAGGCACACACAAATCCAGATAAAATCAAACCATTTTTTTTAGGAACATCTTAAGAGGATTGTTGGGAAAAAAAACATCAATC
Organism: Tolypeutes matacus; assembly: GCA_026826555.1. Taxonomy (NCBI): domain Eukaryota; kingdom Metazoa; phylum Chordata; class Mammalia; order Cingulata; family Chlamyphoridae; genus Tolypeutes; species Tolypeutes matacus. The sequence goes on from JAKSZT010054487.1 coordinate 20,992,814, forward strand.
AGCAAAGACAAATCCAGGTACGAAAAAGGCAAATCCAGATCAGGAAAACCTGAGGGAACTCCATGAAAGCAGAGAAGTCTAAATTTGAGGAAATTTGTCTCTGTTGTATGGATAAGGGTGCATAAGGGTGCACTGGAGAGAAACTCAGGGCTGATGCTCCTAAAGACCTTTTGACAGCTCAACTCCTCAAGACTAAATTGATTGGCAAGTTTTAAATGGAGGATGCAATCCTTTTTTTTTTTTTAATTGTTTGAATTTATAACAGAGAAAAGCCATTCTCCCCCTATGTTTTTCTGTGTCCATAATTATAAATGGCCATAATGATTTACAGGATGTGAAAAAAATATTTTTAAAAACTTAGACCAGATTGAGAACATTGTACCAAGATCCACCTACTGAAATATTATAAGCCCCTCCATTAGGAACATGGACTGTCTCTCAGACAAGCCAGAGCAGATATCTTCCTTTGTAATCTTGATTCACTGAGCAAGTAAAATATTGCAGTTTCGTGCTCGCTTTGGCAGCATATATACTAAAATTGGAACGATAAAGAGAAGATTAGCATGGCCCCTGCGCAAGGATGACACGCAAATTTGTGAAGTGTTCCATATTTTTTATTGTACACTTTGGATGGATTTATGCTTTATTAATATGTATCAATAAAATTGATTTGTTAAGGCAAAAATATTGCAGTTTCTACTGTATGGAAAAAAGCATAGTTTATATACATATAATGTTTAAAAGCATGGAGAGCACCTTGGTATTTGCTAGGTAGTGGCTTGCTATTGATAAAATCCACCATCTGGAGCCCGGATATGGAGCAATTGAAGATGAAAAGCCCTTTGCCCCTTTCTCTGTCCTCTTCTCTCTCAAATTATTACAAGGAGTACAAGGTGGTTGAGAGGCAGCCTCTGGTGCCTTAGCTTTGCAAACCGTGGCTGTGGGACTGTGGACAAACTGGGCCCTCACACAGGTTATGTGCCCACCCCTCCATGCCTGTGTCCCTCTCCTGTCACATGAGGTGACCAGGGGCAACCACAGACCTGCTTCACAGGTTGGTACATACTGCATGGCATAGCATAATACCTGGCAAATAGTAGGTGCTAAACAAGGGAATTTTGTTGTTGTTATTTTTAATTTCTGTCCCTGGCCAGATGACAGAGTAGAGGTAAAAGATGAAATCAGGTTTTGCAAAAGACACCCAAGTAATGGTGAGGAGAGTTGCAAATAATTCCTAAGGAATTGCCCATAGTATATAAATGGATAAAATCTTCTTTTAAGAAATCATCATGCATTTATTTATCTGTCTCTTCTTAATTGAGTTTTCGGTGAATATGCATTCATTTCTCCAGTTAGAGTTTACACTCCATGAGGGCTAACCCTGCTGTTTTATCTCTCTTTCTGTCTCTAATCCTCAAATTAGCGTTATACTGTGGTGCAAAGCATTAAGCACGTGATTGGTAAATACTTAGTTTTTAAATTTTTCCCTTTAAAAATGGAAATTATATCAATGGTGAAAAAAATAAAATTAACAATTTTACATATAAACTATTATGGAAATTATGATTTTTTTCTGAGCAGGTTTGGAAAATACATTATTTCAAACAAATAATGGCAGCTAACATTTGCTTAAATTTGTGATTTTCTATGTTTTACATCTATATTTTCTTTAAACATAAAGGAGACTGACAGTTTGTAAAGGCAATAGTTTGAAACATTTTAAAGGGGATGGCATTTCTATCCAGTGAGATCTTTTCCAAAAATTAATTGGTATTTCTTATGTTCTCTCTCACTCTTGGTGTAGACTCTTATTAACCCACCAGCATTCCTGAAAAGTGACATATACTGGTGTTTCTCCATGTGGAGGAGAAAAAAATGTCCAGCCTGTCAGATGCTTTAGGCTCAGCAGAATGAACTCCTACAAAACTTCCGTTCCTCACTGCCTTACAGCAAAACAGAAAAACTTTCACAAAATTAACTGCTTAGAAATATCTGGACTGATCACAAATGTGGCACTCATCCCCAAGTTTCAAATCTGCTTTGAAAGACTATTTCTGAGGAATGAAAAGATTCCATTTGTAGCTACTTTTTTAGAGTTGGGAATTTAGGTAGAGTTCTAGGTGGTGCTTAAATTAGCATTTCTCTATTTTTTACATAAGCTCTGAGATCACTGAACTTTAGTTCATCAAAAAGGCAATAGCATATATAAAAAAACAATGCAAAAGCATTTATCAATTAAGATAGTTTTTGAAACAAAATGCTGAATTTCTTGTATGGTCTCTGCACTTAGTCACAGGCAGAAAAATAACCTCTTAATAGAAAAGAACTAAGCAAACTGAGGAGCGTGGTAACAGCATGATAATGCAGAAAGCTGAGCTGTCTGGGAAAGAGACAAGCCCTTGTCTGCCATGAAACTTTTCACATTACCTCTTTTCCGCCATACAGTAATCCAGTGAGGTGGGTGCTCTCATTCTCACTTTTGAGCATGAGAAACTAAAGCTCAGAGAGGTTAAGTAACAAACTCAGGGGCATTTCCAAACTCAAAGCCTGGTTTGAGGACCATGTCGTTTGCATCACCCATGCTGTCGAAGCAGTATAAATAATCATTGCATAAAGAAGGTGAACTGTAGGCCACGGTCTAACCACATCACATTTATTAAAAGCCTCCTAGATTCCCAAGACTGGGGTTACTTCCAGTGGTCACTTATTTAATTTCTTAACTGACATGAAATATATCACCTTTAAGTTCTGCATGATAGATAATATATATCATCCTCTTAAAGTTTCCTAAATATACTCCCAATCCAGATGTTAGCATCTCTGAGTTCCTTATTGTAGCAGTTTGGCATTGTTTGTGAATTCCAAAAATAGATATTGGATTATGTTTGTAAACTGGTCTTTTCCTCTGGGCATATTAGAGTGTATTGGATTCAGAGGTTTTACTTTTACTTGATTAAATAGTGTTTAAGGCTTTGATTGGGCCACGTCCGTAATATGTTGAGTCCTCGCCCCCTTGATGGGTGGGGACTCACAGAGAAACCGTACGGCAGAGAAGGGAGGTGGGAGTTTTGAGCTGGGAGCCCAGAAAAGGAACACATAGGAGAACACAAAAGAATAGAGATGGCTTCTTAGACATGGCAGAAGCCCCGGGGAGAGAGACAGAGCCGTTCACCTGATAGTCTACAGCTGGCCTTGTGGAGAGAGAACAGCAGCTGAGCCCAGAGAGAAACGCGTGGCAATAGAGTTTGATGAGGAAAGTAAATTACGCTTCATGGCCTGGTAACTGTAAACGTCTACCCCCAAATAAATACCCTTTATAAAAGCCAACTGATTTCTGGTATTTTACATCAGCACCCCTTTGGCTGACTAATACACTTATTAAACTATGACCTTTGGAAAGCAAAGGCAAAATCCTAAGTTTTCTATTTTGCTAAATACCACAGTGCATTGCTGTAGAAAGAAACAGTTCCTTATTTTCTTTTCCTGGAAATTACTCAGTATGTGCAGACTGGACAGTGAAAAAATAATAAATCTTGACTTAGTAACCTTGAAAATTCAGAGTTCATCAGAGCTGCTTTCTTGATTCACATTGCTTATCACAGTAACGACTCATGGTGTCAGTATTCAAGAGACTGGAAGCTTCTTGAAAGCAAGGAGTATACCTTTCTGTTCCTTATTCCAAGCTCTTGGGACAGAGGGTGAACATGGTAGGTACTCTATAAAAAGTGGCCTGGTGAACTAATAAATGAACGAGTTCATTCCATCTAAACACACCACGTTCCTTTTTAGTATGAACATTGATACTAAATCCTTTAACAGGGGAAACTTTATTTTTAAAACACTTTTCATTTGTTGAAGTTACTACAACATACTGATTACGTGAAGAAAAAGAGGATTGTACATTTCCTGTTATTGAGCCTGAATCCATGAGGTAAAGCTGAAGATAACTTTATTAAAATGATGCTTTTTAAAACCCAGAGGAGAATGGATTTAAACATTCATGTGCATTCAAGGAAAATGTCAATGTTATGCTTCATGTGCCCTGTTTTCATGGAACTCATTTACTGAAAAGCCATTTCCTTGGCCTTTTGTTTAAATGTTTTTTTGTTTGTTTTTTCAGGAGGTAATAGGGATGGAACCCAGGACCTCATACAGGGGAAGCAGGCACTCAACCACTGAGCTACATCTGCTCCCCAATGAGAGTTGGGGTTTTTTTTTGTTTGTTTTTTTAGGAGGTACTGGGGATTGAACCTGGGACCTCGTACATGGGAAGCAGGCGCTCAACCACTTGTGCTACATCCATTCCCTAGCCTTTCGTTTAGAACAGAACCGGTGCTGGGCAATGTGCTTCCATCTTCCATTCCTGGAAGTTCTAGTTTCCTCCCTCGTAAACATTTATCAGCACCATGTAGAGATTTTGATTTTAAATTTGTAAGTGTTCATCTGGCCTAAGATTTCTGAGACTCATCTCTTCACCATAAAAAACGTCCCTTGACTATCATCTGTGTATTAAATTGGACCATGGGACTGATGAAAATAGCCAGCACTTAATGAGTATTTTATTATATACTAGACATTGTTCTAAGCACTTTTATAGATTCGTTCGCTGAGTCTTCACAACAAGTCTGTGAGGTTGATACTTCAGGTCTCATTTTATGGATGAGGGAACACTGGCATGGACAAGTTAAGAAACTTGCCGAGAGTTACACAAGCAAAATGGCTGAGCTGGTGGCTGAACCCTCGGTCTGATTCCAGATTCTGTGGACTGAGTCACTCTCATGTCACTCAGAGGGAGCAGTGCTAAACAAACAAACACACAAACATGAAGGAAACATACACACAAGGTTTAGGACACAGCACAGGAGAAGAAGGGGAGTTAAAGGGAATGGTCAGCCAACTGCCAACGGCTGGGACCAAGAGTCTGTTACTGACAGGTTGCAACAATGTTAGGCAACCCTTGAGTGTGTGAGTGTGGAGTGCTACTTCCTCAGATCATATGAAATTGGTGATGGCAAATTGATAGATTACTTTGATTCATTTAGAAGGTCTATTTGTAATTTTGGACCATGTGTGTGTCTGTTGTCTGCTTTGAGTCAAAGTTTGTGGTGTGGAGAAACTTTAAAAATAGATACTTAGGTTCTCAATACGCACTTTCCTTTAGATTTGATATGTAAGTAAGAATGGTGGTTCTCAGTAGGAGCAGTACCTCTCCCTAAGGGGCAATTTGTGTAACAGGAGGTCGTCGGGATGATGTGGCACAAGAGGCAATTACCAGGCTGGGGGACAGGGAGCCTGTACCTCCTGCAGTGCCTCCAACAGGCCCACCCAGAGACAAACTGATAGAGTTGAAAAGCCTATTTTAATTATCTGAACCTAGAACCTAACTCTGTTTATATGTTTTTAAAACCCTGTTTCATGGGAAGCGGCTGTGGCTCAATCAGTAGGGCTCCCGTTTACCATATGGGAGGCCCCGGCGTGGTTAGCTGACCCAGCGAGCACAAGCAGCAAGGGGGGGATAAATGAATAAATAAAATAAAATCTTAAAAAAAAAAAAAAAAACAACCCTGTTTCAGTAAACACTGAATTTTTCAAGCATGCAACTGGAGTATCAATTTAAAGACATTTTTAATTTCTTTTGTTCTGAAGTTAACAAGAGACTTTCAACATTTCTGAAAATCCCATCCCCAGTAGCAACCCTGCTTATGGTATCTGGGTGGCTAGCCCCACACCTCTGCCCGTGCTGCTTTCGTGGTGATTATACAAATAAGGGCTGGCAGGCCACTACTTCATTAGGTTTTCTAGTTGTCAGGCCTGGGCATTTATATTACGGAAATACAGATTACTTTATTATAAGTTGTTTTCCTTTTATCTCTTTTATATTACAGTGAGACCCTTTTACTGATTTTTGAAAAATATATATATGTGTAAGTAAATTAAATTCTCCATGAATTTCATTTCAGTGTAGTAAATGAGGCTACACAAAATGATGTTTTTCAAAGGAGGTGTTGTGAGTGATAAAATCGAGAATCCCTGTATTAAATTCCATTAGGAGCCATAAACACCTAGAGTCATTCATGTTACTCTTCAAAACTTTATAACAATTTTATCCCTAGGTAATTGAATCACCTCAGAATTACCTCCTTTTAAAGTACCATGTGGTACAATTAGCATCCCTATCTTCTGTCTGCTTTGTAATGTGTTTGAGTTTCATTAACAGGAATGGAGCTATCTTCCTGAGATGAATCTCCTCATTTTCCTGCTACTTTTTTTTTAGCTCTTCTCTGAAAGAACATTGGAATCAGAAGGAGCTAATACCATTGAGCAAAAGGGCAAAGTTACTTCTTTTAAAAGAAAAGCTCATTTTTTACCATGGTAACCAGCATATCATATGACACACATGCCACATGGCCTGTGAAATACTAATCCTTTGAAAAATTAATTTATAGCAGAGCATAATGAGCTTTCATGTTAGTGAAGCAAGGACTAGAATAAGGTGACACCTTAAGTTGACTTAGGTCAAATGATTCCTGTGATGTCTTACAGCGTTTTGCCTGCAGTTCACAGGAGATAACAATAACATTGCATTTTTAAAAATGCTTAATGAAAGTGAACCATATGCTATGAACAGTAGATAAATGCATTCTACTGAATCCTGGAAATGGCACATTCCCATTTCCTATGAGTGTCAGGACCAAAAACAAAAAAAAAAAACCAAAAAACACCACTGAGAGTTAGTCTTCATTCTGTTTCTCAGAATATGTATTTGTAGCTGCCTGTGTATTCAAATTAAAACAAAAACAAAATTAAAAATCACAACTAGCCATAGTTCGCCCATAGCCACCGATCTTCCTTTTAATCATGGTAGCTAAACCCTTTGGTTTGACTTCAAACTTAAGGTGTTTGACAAAGGACTATAAAAAAGAAAGGGAGAGGAAAACCCCCTCTAAGAGTTTCAAAATAAAAAATGTTTCACTTAACTTTTAAATATCCTTTTTGCCCTTTTTACTTGGGAATACCTTTTGTTCAGTCAGCCCTTTTTAGTTAACTTCTTTGAAAATGTCCTCTGACTGTAGTACTTCCTGAGTGTACTTTCCCAATGCTGGAACATTTTATAGTCAGTTAACCTAGTTTCTTAGGCATTCAAAGTTGAGTAGGTCCCTGAAGGTTCTGGGTAGTTTCAGATCAGATGACTCACATAAGCACAGATTTCTATAGCTAGACACTGATGCAATCCTTTCAAGGCATCCAAAGGGTTATTAGTGGGTTTAGAACTCAGATGGTTCCTTTACAGGTACATAAATCTACCTATATTATCATGACAGACTGAGACTGAGCTGGAAGTTGATGGACACATAAAACAAGTTAAACATCTTTCAAGGCTCACCAAGAAATGTACTAGTAATTAAATATGGTACCCACTATGTAAGTGGAAATTATTTGTTCTAGTAATCTTAATGGCAAAACTACAGAATCTCTTTGTATGTTTAGTTATCAGTGAGAAGCTAAGTCAGGAGTTATATTTCTGGCTCTTAATCCCATTCCTCAACCTCCTCCAATTTTCCTCTTCGCATCTATTTGAATTCACAAGATTTTAAGGAAAGGATGCAAGGAAGATCAGCTTCTTACACATAATGGGAAACAGTTACTGGAGGATAAATAATCAGACCAGACTGTAAATGGAGTGAGGAAAATGTTATGTCTTATTCAACTTTGGATCCCTTGTAGATAGTACAGGGCTTAGTAGACACTCAGCAGATGTTTGGTGAATTAACATTATTTTGGTTATCATTTTATGTAAAGTTTTTCCTATTATAATGTTAGTCTTTTGAATTACAAGAATAGGATCACTGAGAATAATTTTACTTACGTTTATGTAACTAAGAACTAGATAATCTCTTGAAATGAATATTTAGCTTCATCAAAATATACATCCAAAACTTAAAGCATAAGAAATTTACATTTTGGCTCTGTAGTCTCACATTATTATTGAATTATATTTTGTCCATCTGTTCAAGTACTGGATATATTTAGATTATATTGAGGCAAAATGAAAGATTCAATGGATTATTCATCTGCCTCAGACTCTGATATACAGAAACCTTCTGAATGGTAAATTTCACCCAAAAGTCATCTTGTCTCTTTGTTTCATGATAAGGGAATTATGAAATGCATGTTTCAGTTAAGAATGACTGTGATTTTTCTCTTCACTGTAAAAGAGAGAAATAGAGGTAAGTAGAGTGAGCTCTTGAGTTGATGCTGAATTTGAGAATAACTTTTCTTGTTTTTTTTATCTAATATTTCTAAAAGTGTGTGACCATATAACTGCAGATTGGTAGGTGCGTCAGCAAAACCTAACATCCCCATACAAGTCATTTTTGTCTCATACCACGAAAGGAAAATGCAGATTTCTCTGGAATAAGCATTTCTATGAGAATCTGGGTGAATAAAAATAAGTAAATAGAAGAATATTTGAATTTGAGATATTTTGAAATTTGTAATTTATTTTAGGTTTCTTTTTGTAAAGTCAGAAAAGAAGACAACATGTAAGAGGGAAGTTTGCTTTGATTACATTGTGTATTTGGCATGCTTGATTCTTGCTGGTTGTAATTTAACTTAAAAATAACTGCTACTATATTTAGTATTCATGGTTGTTTATAGACATCTTTTAAAGTTTGTACAATGTTTACATTTAGAGAGAGATACTGAGCTCTAAATATCTGTGTAAAGAGAAGTACTTTTAAGTGTAAGAAACTACAAAAAATATGACATAGAAATTCTTTAATTGTGTCCTCAAGGGCTTATAGGCACATTAATGTGTTGGATCCTTATTTTGGTTATGGAAAAGCATAATAAATGGACTCTCTGGGGTCTTTACTAAAGGGGAAAGATGTTTAAGATTTGCTTCAATGGGACAAAAAACAGGGTTTTAAATAAAGAGAAGGTGTCACTTCTGAGGTGGGTGTTAGGAAAGCTAGTGTACCTTCCCATTTCTGTCTTAATGCCTCTGCAACTCCAGGGAAATAGCTTGAAACGGGTGTGAAAATACTGTTGCTCTCTGACTGCTTTTTGATCTTGATGATCTTTCGAGATGCTCCCTGAGGTCTGAGGCTACTGGGCTTCAGAACTACTTCAGGATCTGAGTGAATTTCCAATAACCCCTTCCTGATATGAAGCCATAATCTGCTGCCATGGCAGAATTGATTATGTAGTGATCAATTTAGACTACTGTTATGGCATCTGAAATGATTGGATTTGCTGGGTTATGGTTATTTTCATAAATATTGAATGAGCGATAGTCTGCCAAATGGCTTTGCTATATTTATTGGGCTTATAGGAAGCAAGCAGCAACTTGTATACTCTTTTTTTTTTTTTTTTTTTCAGAATTAAGGGAAAAGAAAACCTCTGTATAGAATGTTGGTTAATACAAACATCACTAGGTTCCATCAAAAATTGTTCTACCTACCTCTACTCAGCAATAATTAATTGAGTCCCTCCTGTATGCACGATACTATACTAGACATTGTATAGTCTAGTATACTATAGAAAGATGAGTAAAGCTAGCTTGGATTTCACGGAATTTAGAATAAGGAAAATTATGATCTAGTTATACACTTCATCTTGTTATTGCATATGACTCAGTTCCATTGATATTTATGATAGCCTTCAAAGGATTTGAAAAGGAAAATAAGATAAAATGAGTTCCTTATTAAGAATTCAAAGTGTTTTCAATTTTTTAAAAAAAAGTTAAAAATTTAACACCACTGCAAGAAGCAAAGCAATTTGGCACCCCTTATCACTGCTACCAACCATCATTCAAACACATATCTACCACATTCTCTGGTCCAGATTACTGAGAATATATTTCCCAGAGCAAAAATACTCAGGCAGAAGAATTTTTTCACTGCTTTGGCTTGTGAGATGTGGCTGAGAAATTTTAAAAATTGGCATTTCAGAGGTATTTTGATAGTTGCGGAAATACGGAAGTAGAGTATTTGATTTGATTATGGTGGTCATAGCCTAGTCTTTTTCTTTCGTTAGTGACCAAAATTGCTAGACAACTGTGTCAGCAGAAAAGCTATTCAAATTACAGGAAGCCATATGTTCTTAATACTCTAACAATTTTCTTTACCTGTGAATCATTGACTCAGCAGCCGTAACTGAAAAACAAAGGTGGTAATACAGTACAGAAGCCTCTGCCCTACCCTGTAAGTTACTTAGAAAAGAGGTCTCTTGGTCAACTTACGTTCTTTAAAAAAAAAAAAAAAAAAAATTATCAAGCATTTTAATGAATAGTTTTAAATCCTATAGCAGAAAAGAAGCAGCAAATTAGAGGATTAGAAAAACATGTTTCCTCAGTGTACATCACATTTGTCAGAGATGATGGTTGGCAAACACCTGGGCAATGGAGGAGACAGAAAAACTGTGAAGATCTGGTACAAGAACAAAATGCTTGGCAACCTAGGGCCATTTAGTGTAAGGGAATTCTTCTTCATAATTCAGTAGCCCCTGAGGGTGCTGCTATTTTCCAAACAGTAATCCAGTCTCATCATGTCACTCTCCTGGGAGAAAGGATCAACATCTTCCCATTAGTATCAACTCCAAATTCCTTACCAGAGCCCTTCCTGCTCTGACCCAGGCTTATTCCTCACCTTCTTTTCTTCTTTTATACTTTCCAGCCCTGCACCAGCCCTTGAAATCCTTCACATGATTGTCCCGAAGTGGGATATGTACCTCTCTTGTCTCTGGGTATTCACACTGTTTCCTCTTCCTGAAGTCTATCATGCTAATTTCTACTCATACTTCAATTCTCACCTGATATTTCACAAGCTCTGACAAGCCTTCACTGATTATCCTAGAGCGAATGAAAGAGCCCTGCCATGTGTTCCCATAATATCCTGCATCATATCCATATTATATTGTAATTGCTTGTTCAATGATCTTGAGCAGGGGTTGGCAAACTGTGTCCTCTCGATCAAATCTGGACCTCACCAGTTCTTTATAAATAAAGTTTTATTGGAGCACAGCCAGGCTTAGTTCTCTGACTGCTCTTGTGCTATAATGGCAAAGTTGAGTAGTGGAGATGGTTGAGGAGTTTGAGCCCAGCGCAACCCTAAAATATTTACCAACTGGCCCTTATGGAAAAAGTTTGCTGACTCCTGTTCTCAAGAACAAGTATACCATGTCCACCTTGATGCCCACAAATACCTAACCTTTAGCACATTGCTTCCATGAAAAGAGGTTCAATATCTTTTTGAAGGAAGTAGTTAAAAATAAATACAAGGAAAGTGGCCATGTGCTAGACTCTGCCCCAGGTGCTCTAAGGTATGACCATGCCATCTTCACAGCAATCCTGGAAAGCAGGTATATTTAGCCTCAATTGGCAGGCAAGGAAACTGAAATTAAGGATGAAGAAATGGTTTTCTTAAATGTTACAAAGTAGGTAAAAATGTCTTACCTGGAGTTGTGACCTGGATTTCCCTTGCAGCAAATTGTCTAATGTGAAGTGACTGTGTAGTATAGACTGGGATTAAGAGCAGACTCGGAATGCTCCATTTAATTCCTGACTCTACCACTTACTACTTTTATGACCTTGTACAAGAAGGCATGGAACTACTCGTTGTCTGATTTTCCACAGATGTAAAAAGTTTTATTTAACCTTACTGGCCTGTATCTTCACAAAGAGTAAATCTCATAACTAGGGTACCTCATTGGGGTATTGTGAAGTTTAAAGAGATATTTTGCATCAGATGCTTTAAAGTCCTTGGCATGTAGTAAGGATTCAAGACATGTTAATTGTTATTGTATAAAGCTACTTCAAGAGCATTGCTGATGGCTCAGAATTTTCAAGATATTCTATTCTATTGGTAATTTGTATTTTACCTAATTTCAGAGAGGATTTGCAATGGTATGTTGTCTTGCATTCTGTGAACTCTATTTTATAAAGGCAGGGAAGTGGTTCAAGATATGGCTGTATTAATAATTACATCTTGTTTTTTGTCTTGGACTAAAGAAATCATCTGCTGTCGCTACTGGCATTAACTATATCTAGTTTTGGAATTTTCCAAATATCATATACATGATGTTAAAATGTAGTGTCCAAATCAGCATGTAGTTTACCTCCCAAGGATTTTCTGCAGATCTTTCTTGTCTCTGCTATTGACCCCAAAATTGCAGGAGCACTGTGATATAGCCCATTTATTCCATTTCACATTGCCTAAAGGTGGCATGTTTTCCTTCTTATAAATGATGTCAGCAATTTGTATAAAGAAATGCAGAAGAAGTTTAGAATCTAATTAAAGGGTTTTTTCCCCTCAGTGAAAGCTTCAAAGTGATATCAGGGCACCATGAGAAATTTTAATGAACGTTTTTTAAAAACAAAAATATGGCTTATCAATGAACTATCTGTGGCCATGCAATATAGGAAAAATGGCTTTGTGGTCTTGCTTCAGATCTGTCCCAACTTCTTAGCAGTTAAACATAACAATGAGTTAGAATATTTTTTTCATCAGATCATTGTTAGAAAAAGAATTAACTTTATTGGCTAGATGGGGAGACTTCAGCCTTAATGATATGGTTAAGATTGTGCCTTCTGACCACATAAATAAATCTTTAAAAAAGAAATCATAATTTTAACTCTCAGTAGAAGTTTCTGTACTTGATCTCCATCGTTTGTGTCAATTACGTAGGCCGTATTTTTGCCAGCAAAGTTCATCCTTTATCAGCATTTTCCACAAAATGATTTAAAGATTAAACTTTAGTAGTTAAGTTAATACACATTCCAGTGGAGGGTATGTGAAATATTGCTATTAGACCTTTATCAATTAGCATTTTGCCTCATGTCATTTAGAGAAGGGGAGGATTTGTGAGTCATCTGAGCTTGGAAAAAGGAGACAAAATTGGAGATGCAGACTTTTCCCCAAACAGTAAAATAGGAAGTTCTGGTTATGAACTTTATTGGCTTCTTTTTAGTGGGGACATCTATGTGACAAATAAAATTTTTCTTGAGTTTGGAAGTCTAATCACTTCTGGGTGGAGTTGAAGATTAAACCTTGTCTTGACTGTTGGATAGTGGTTTGATTCACTGGATTGATGACTTAACTTCCACCGTTAAGTGTTTAAGGGACAGATACTCTGGCAGTGTGAGTTGTCATGTGTTACTGGAAATGCATCTATTATCCTAGAAAGGTGTATCTTAACTCTTTAATAGATGCTGATGTGGTTTCTTGAACTGAAGGGCTTGAAATGCCAATTCATTACAGGATGCTCTAACACAAAAACAATTTGTTGAAAATATCACCAAAGAAGTACTTCAGCAATCCTAAGTGATATTGGCAGGCAAGTAGTGAGGACAAGTAGTCATGGAATAAAACTCCATGGACATGCACAAATTTACATACATATATGTGTGTGTGTGTGTATTTTTTTTTTTTTTTGAGGTACTGGGGTCCAGGGATTGAACCCGGGACCTTATATGTGGGAAGCTGGTGCTCAACCACTGTGCCACAACGGCTTCCCAGAGTTGGTTTTTTTGTTTGTTTTACTGGTTGTTTGTTTTTGTTTTTTTTAGGAGGCACTGGGAACCGAACCCAGGACCTCCCATGTGGGAGGAGGGTGCTTAACAGCTTGAGCCACATCCCCTCCCAGATATATTTTTATTTGCTCAGGTCCTCAGAATTGCATCTCAAGTTTGGTCAACAATAAACTAGTTGAAGACTTGTGCTTTTCTAGACACACTCTATTTCTGTTCACTGTGTGCATGTGTGGGCAGAAGCCCTGGGAAAGCTTTGTTATCATTCCTAAAATGCAAAGGGTTCTATTTAGCTAAGAAGCTTTATTCTCGTGCTAATAACTGATATTAGGCAGCCCCAGTCATGTTTAAAACTATTAAGAGAGAATGAACCTTGGCATTTAATTCTCAGAACATCAGATTCAGTTACTAAGTGGTCTGTCATGATTGTACCCGGATAAATTTGAGGAGGTGGCCTCAATTTTGTCTTCACTCCTCCCCTTCCCTTGAGTTGCATAATATCATAAACAGAATTTTTCCCTCTGATGTCTACTACGGAATCACTACTAGAATATTTGCCACCCTCCTGATTTGTAATCAAAGGATAATTGTACATTTTGGATGACTTTAATTTCTATCACCCTCATTAATATTTGTTCATTTATCTATACAAAACTCTTTGTGATAGATGAAATGAATCATGCTACCTTAACCTATGGGTGGATTCCAGTTATCTTTTGCAAATGACCCCAAAATGTAGTGGCTTCAGCGACAGCCATTTTGCCATAACTCACAACTTTGTGAGTTGGGAATTCAGGCCATTTTTTTAGGTCCAGGTGGCATCAGCTGAGGTGAACTGGTGGAATTCAGCTGGCAACTGGCTGTTCTTCTTTCAAAAGATTGGTGCCCTGGTGGGAGCAGCTGGAAGGCTGGACTGAGATGGGCTCCATTCCTTTTTCATGTAGTCTCAGAGTTTTGCCACATAGTTCCTCAAGTAGGCTAATCTAACTTCTTATATAGCAAATCAGGGTACCAAGAGTGAATATGCAAGGTGCAAAGCTTCTAGTGACCTAGCTTCAGAAGTCCAAGAACATCACAAAGCCCACCCAGAACCAAGGGGAGGAGACATCAACATTGCCTCTCTCTCCATGGAAGGAGTATCAAAGGATTCACAGCCATCTTTAATCCACCATAGATGGGTTAGTCAACTCCGCTGAGGTTAGCGCTCCAAACAAAGCCAGCATGTTAGTCACTGACCATGAAGTCATACCTCCTGCAAACCTGACGGCATGCTCCATCCTTTCCTTATTACCTGCAGCCAATCAAATTATCTTTTTGGTTTTACCTTCCAAGTGAAGCCTCTGGTCATCTCTTGCATAGCCTCCTAACTGATTTCCCTGTCTTTACTGGATCCTCTCTTCTACTGCCAAAACCGTTGTCCCAAAACCCATGTGTGATTGTGTCACTTCTCACCAATGGCTCTCAGTGATCTACAAAACAGAGCCCAATTGTCTTCGCTTGATACATACAGACCTCCATTCTTTGGTCCCAATTTTCTTTTTAATGACAGTGTCCACCATTCCCTTCCCAACTCTCTCCCATCTCTGTACCACCCCCTATGTTTCAGTATCCTCTGGCCATGCTCTTTCCCAAATCCAGCATGCCCTTGCCTGACTCTTTACCTTACTTATCAGTTCTCTTCTCCTTGAATATTATACCTTCTCCCCATATCTACCTGCTAAAAATGGATGCCCTATTCATATTTCAAGATTCCATTCAAATGTCACCTGCCCTGTATTCCCATAACACTGTGCTGGTACCTCCAATGTGGGAGCAGATCATTGTTTCGCTGATGGTCATTTCTTGTACATTACAGAGGCACTGGAACACAGTGGTCCAGAGCACAGACACTGGGGCCAGACTGTTCCAGAGAGAATCTCGGCTTTGTAACTTAACTAGTTATTTGACCTTGAGCAAGTTACTTATCCCCTCTGTACCTCAATTTCTCATCTGTAAAATGGTAATAAAAATCAGCCTTAATTCATAGAGTTTTTTGTGAAGATTAATTAAAGTCAATTTGTAAAAACTGCATAGAATACCACCTGCACACAATCAGCACCTCAATCTCTAAGTTCTTACTGTTGTTTATGTGTGTATCCTCCACTAAGATTTTATACCTTATTTTGAGAAACAGTGTGATGTAGCAGAAAGAATCAGTACTCACAAGTCCAAAAGTCCTGAGGTCAAATCCAGGATGCAGTATTTAAAAGCCATTGTGTACTTTTGAGCAAATTACTTAAATGTGAGCTTCTGTCTTCTCATCTGTAAAATGAAAAAAATAGTCCAACATTGCCAAATTGTTGTGGAAATTAGAATTGATGTGTGTCTGACACATAGTAGGTACTCAATTAATGAGAGCTATATACTATTCCCTAAAATCACCTGGCAAACAACTGTGAACATTCCAATTGCTCAAAAAGTGCTTTTTGATTGGATGTATGAATTAATCCATTAGTACCTATTTAGATTTAGCATTTCTGGCAATTAATCCTATATTTTTCTCCAAGGTATTTTTTGTGGTTTTCAAGTTTATGTCCTCTCATTTAAACTCCAAGGGACATCCCTATCTGGGATTAGAATGCTGAATAGAAGCACACGTTTTTTTAAAAAATGTATCTATCATTATTTTATGAATTACCCATCAATCACCTCTTCTCCTGTGTTTTGTGAAGGAGGAGAAAATGGTTTTAACATTCTTGACAAGCTTTCTGGGACTGCATTTTGATGCCAAGTTGCTTTCCTCTTGTTCTCATAACTTTATCGGCAGCCTTGCTTCGAATATTTTATTTTTTTCCTATTGTGCTGTCACTTTCAAGACAGCCAGTCAACCCAATTGCGGTGCACCATGGTGTGTGCCACTCAGATCTGCATGAAGAAGGTTTTTGCAGTGCAGGGCTAGGAGATGAAGTTAATTAATAGAAGGAGGCTGTAAAAAGTCACTTGAGGGAAATGTCAGGAAGCATGCAAGGCCCCACTGCATCGTGCTGTGCTCGTTACCGAGCTGACACAGCCCAGCTGGGATGTGATGTTAGCGACATTGCCCACGAAGACGTCTTGCTCCTCGGCTGCTGGTTAGTGTCTCGGCGACGCTGGGGGCTGTACACAAGGCATCATTAGGGGTTTCATGGTGTTGGCAGCTTCTGATGTCGTTCTTTGGGTCCATTTCCGTCATTACTGCAATTCTGAGAAAGGAAGATTTTAACTATGGGGAAAACTATTGCATGGCCTTAAAGGATTTTCTTCCAAGAAAAGAGAACAAGATTTCAAGAAAACTGTGTGGTCTATTCAAGCAGCTTTCAAAGTCACTGCTAAGGGTGAGGAAGGTCTTTCAACAGTTACATGGTATATACATACAAAAAGTGATGTATTTGAGTAGAGTGTTTTGTAATGCAGTGGAAACTGCTTCAAGACGATTGTGGGAATGCCTTTTTTTTGTCCCACACAAAGTGATTTAGTTGTCCAATTTCATTGGTAAGAAATGTTCCAAATGAATCTTTTTTTCAATTTCAACTTTGTCTCTGTTAGAATGTGTGACTCAGTAAAGATGCTAATGATGGCAGGTGAGCGTAAAATGATAGACAAGGTTGTAATTAAATGGAATTTATTTTTACAGGAACATAAAAATCACAAGTTTTAGAACTTTTCAGTAGAAACTACAGAAATGTTATATCCTCAATATTTTCAAAATAAAAGAGGAATGCTACCCCCACCATTGGAAAATGGACAAAGAACATGAAGAAAATTTACAAATTAACAAAAATATTACCTAAGAAATGTAAATTGAAATAATCTACTTTTCAAGTTCTACAGTGGCAAAGGTTGCAAAGATTTTTTAAAAAGGGCTCAACAGGCACGTTGAAATAAAGTTAAACTGGTACCATTTCCTGGAAAACAGTTTACCAGCATGTCCATGTCTTTTGACCCAGAAGTTTTATTTCTAGGAATCCATGCTAAGGAATAATAAGAAATTCACTCAATAATATGAATAAATATGTCTTTCATAAAATTACTTTGATAGGAAACAAGTAGAAACAATTGTAGAGGAAAGACTAAATAATAGTGACAAATCCGTGTAATCCTAAGTAGTCTTTGAAAATAACGCTTTTGGTGAATATTTAATGATAGGTGGAAATTCTCATGCTCTAAGTAAAAGAAAATACTAAACTGTAGGTGGATTATGATATGATTGCATAAAATATATCTTAAAAGATAGGGAAATGCATAAAATGTCAGTGATTGGGAGTGGATGTGACTCAAGCAGTTGGGTGCCTGCCTCCCACATGGGAGGTCCCAGCTTCAGTTCCTGGTGCCTCCTGAGGCAGATGAGCAGACACAGCGAGCTCAAACAATGAGCAGACAGATAAGGGAGCCATCTCAGGGACCAGGAAAAATAAATAAATCTTTAAAAAAAAATGTCAGTGATTGTCTCTGGCTGGCAGGATAATGGTGATTTATTATTTTATTATTAGTAGTAGTATTTATTATTATTAATGATCATTTAATTATTTTTCAATTGCAGCAAATGGAACGTGACCTTTCTATAACCCCAGTGGGTTTGGCCCTTGATGAAGTGGTGGCTTGGTGAGCTTGACCAGTGTGTGATTTGCTTGACAGACTGATGAGCCTTGGAGGAGGACTGGGAATAGGCCATCAGGGCTGCTGTCCATGTCAGAGCCCCGAAGAGATAGAAATGATGTCCACCACCACAAAACTGCTACAGCCCATGAGCACCAGATGATGAAGTAGCCCTCCCAGAGGGCCATTAAAGTAAAGGTTGAAAACTGTGCTCTGAAATGAGACACCATTTTTGGGAACTAAGTGTCTACCCATGAGCTGGACACTAGAGGAAAGTTGAGATTTGGGGTCTAGGAGAGCAGGTCTGGGGTCAATGTTGGGGACTGAAAGCAGGCTCACGTGGTCAAGAGTGCAGATATGGCTAGAGAAGAGGTCAGGACAAAAATCATTTACAGACAGAGTGGTCTTCAGAGAAGGCCATAGTGAGAAGGTGACCCATGAGCAAAGACCTGGCAGAGGCGAGGGAGAAAATCCTGCACTGGATGAGGCAAACACTTGGCAGGAGGGAGAAGCAAATGTGAAGGCCTGAAAGGGTCCACTCTGTTGGGAGAAACACAAGGTGTGGCTGAGCCTAGAGCTCTTGAATGGGGGGAGAGGAGAAGGAAGGGAGTTCAGGGAGGTAACGTGGAGGCCTTACCCCAGACCATGCCCCGCGCCCCACCCCCCCCAGGCTGTGTCCAGGGACTGAGCAGTGCCATTTCAGTCTGACACAGGACACTCTAACAGGCAGCTCTTGTTCCAGAGCTCCTTGCCAGGTTGCCTGAGGCTTTGTCACGGTTCACCTGCTTCCTCTGCCCATTTCCTGCTTCCTCCCCATTTGCTTCCTAATAAACCTCTTGCACCCCACCCTTCCTAAGAAAAAATTCAGTTCTAGAACAATCGTGACTGTTTTGTGAGTGAGAATAGGATGGGAAGGTGCAGGAGCTGGCTAAGTGCCTCATCTCCTGAGTGGCATTTGCTGGGTGCTTTTCAAGAATATTTGTTTCAAAAGGCCGTGATTTGGGGGAGAGAGATGGAGGACTGTAATTGTAGCAATTTGTTTATTGGAGGCTGAGCTAGAGAATTTAATTGTACTACTGTTACAGCAACTCAGTCTTCACTCCTGCATTCCAGGATGGCATGTCCTGGCAACTGCAAAATGTTAGGAAGAATAATGAAGATAAACAATTTAAGTGTACATGTATTTAAAAAGTGATACAATGAGCAGGAAAATTTGATTTTGTGATCTATTTAGAAAATGATAGTCTCTTTTTTTTTAACCCTTGGATATAGTTATAGAAAATCCACCTTCCCTCGTGTCTGAAGATTTTGTCATAGCCGTATTGGGTAACTGGTCTTAGGAAAAATGTTTATTATAAGATGGAGAAGATCCATATATGCACTTCATATAGAAATGAAACAAGCTTGAATTAGAATATGAAACTGTACAAATAAAACTTAATATGTCTGATACATTTTATTTTATTTTATTTTTAGTTCTTTTATTTATATATATATATAAATATTTTAAAAGATGCTTAGATTACATAAATGTTACACAAAAATTACAGGGATTCCCATGTTCCCCTCCTCCCACACCTCCCATAACATCCCACATAAACATCATTCATTAGTGTGGCACATCACCTGCAATGGATATACACATCCTGGGGCTTTGCCACTAAGCATGGACCATAGTTCACATTGTAGACCACACTCTCTCTCACACAGTTCTGCATGTTATATGCTGATGTAAAATGGCCTGTATCTGTCGTTGTAATGTCACTCAGGATAATTCCCAAGTCCTGAAAAAGCCCCTGTATTACAACTGCTTTTCCCTTCCCTGCCCAGAAAGTGTCTAGTGGCCATTGGCTCCACCTCACTGTTATAATTTCTTCCATTGCTTGAATCACAATATGTCTACAACAGAATACCATTAAGTTCACTCTAATCCATAGCTCTTCCCCCAGTCCTGAGGAGTCTGGGAAGGTGATGTCCACTCCACCTCCAAGTGAGAGTGGGCTTATATCCCATGGATATGGTGGACGGGATTAACCTGCCTGCAGCTGCAGGCTCTCTCCATTCCCTGGGATGGCTGTTGTCCATCGTCTCCTCACCAGGTGACTTGGGTGAGTCCATTGAGCTGTAGAGTAGGAGCTGCAGCTCCACCAAGATTCCAGGCACAACTGGCACATGGGCAGGCCAGTCTCTGGAAGTACACCTACGAACTCCAGCATCACATATAGGTTTGAATAGAAGGGACTGATGGACCATGTGCAGGGAAGACTTATTTGAGTCCAACTCTGTCACTCTCAGGAGCACAGATTCCAAAGTAGAGCCCACTGATTAGGTATCAATCTCTGGAGCTACCTCCCCTTATATAGGACCTGGGTGTCTCCAGAGCCCTCAGGAGCCCCTTTGTGTGGGGTGATATCCTCTTTGGTGATCTGTGAGATCCTACTGAGGTGTGCGTAAGCATTACCTCTGGGATGACCTCCCGACTCTCTTTGAAGCCTCTTAGCCACATGATCTCATTTGCCTTTACCTTTTCCCCCTTTTATTCAAGGTCTTTTTCCATTTGTATTGCCAGTTGGCACTTGGTATTAATCCCTCGTTGCCAGGGAGGCTCATCTCCGGGAGTCATGTCCCACGCTGGGGGGAAGGTAATGCATTCATATACTGAGTTTGGCTTAGAGAGAGGCTACATTTGAGCAACAAGGAGGCTCTCAGGTGGCAACCCTTAGACACCCCATAACAGTAGGCTAAGTTTCAATTACAAGAGCAAGGACTCATAAGGCTAGTCATCAATAACAAGAACCCAACAGTGGACCATCCTCCTTTGCCAGACACAGCCCCTGCACTCAGGGGATTGTTGCTGCTCTCTTGGAGAATGTGGCAGAGCTCTCCAGGCTGGGAATTCAGTATTCTCTCATTTATTGAGTGATTGTCTACCCACCGTGACCATGCCCCACCCCTTGATCATTTGAACAATTTTATATAACTTTCATGTATATTCAGATGAACTTCCTCCCATGAATCTCCCATCCCAGACACCCCACACCGATGATCCTTTGCTGCCCCCATTGTAACCCTTCTGTGATCTAAACCTTCCTTGAAGATGAAGCCCATATAATAACCAAATACAATTAATAGGAAAATGAAATAATAATGATAAGCTTAAATGAAAGAGATAAAATACATGGAAACTCAGAAAAAAAACACTAAAAATAAAATATAATTAATGGATTGGGATATTCAAAAAATGGGAAAAAAAAAATTTAAAAAAAAATTTTTTTTTTCCTTTTATCACTGCATTATGGGGTGTCCAGTCTGTACTGTTGCATCTTCCCCCTCTCATTCCCCAGTGTCTCCCAAATTTTCATTTAATTTTCAAAGAAGTTTTAGGTCACAGCAAAGTCACACACAGAATACTAGAGACTCTTATATACCCAACCTCCTTCCCCTTTCCTCACCCCATATTAAAACCTTTTGTGTGTGTATGTGTGTGTGTGTGTGTGTGTCTAACACATTTTAAACATCACATATTTATTTATAAAGTTAAGACTATTGTGTAAAATAAAGGTGACTTATTTAGACTGGGTAAGTAAATTTAATTGCAGGTATTCAATCATTCATTTATTCACTCGTTTGTCATTATTCAACAAGCATTTATTACGTGTCTGCCATATGCCAGGTGCTGATCAAAGAGCAAGTGTTTTGCCTGAACCAAGAGACAAGATCCTACTCTAATGGAGCTTATCCTCTCATGGGGCTAGAGAGACAACCTGAAATTTTTTTCAGATTGCAATGAGCTATTCAGAAGTTTAAAGTAGAGCAATGGGATAGAGACTTCTGGGTGGCTACTGTAGACTGTATATTTAGAGAAAACCCTCTTGGAGAACAAGCCAGCCCTGTGCATATATACGGTAGGGTGAAGGTAGACATTCCCAGTCAACGTGAGTGCCAAGCCACTAAGGCAGAAAGGAGTTCCAGGAAGAGAAAGCCAATCAGAGCGAGCAGAGAGGAGGGGAGCAGCCAGAGAACACAGGGCAGTGTCAGCCAGGAAAAGGGGTCTGGACTTCGTTTTAAAAGTAATAGGCAAACGTGGTGGTGGTGGGGTGGGGTGGGGTGGGGGGGTAAGCAGGGGTGCGGTGTGACCTGATTTATATTATTTTTAAAGTATGTTTGGCTGCTGTATGCAAAGTGGACCGTGTAGGGTGGCTGGGATAGGAGGCTGTAGAAATAGGATGAGTCAGCGATGCTGGTGGTTTGGATCAGAGTGTTGGAACTGGAGATGGAGAAGTAGAAGCACGTCAGTTAGAGATGCCTGTTGGTGTCAACCTGGTGCTAAAGTGTGTAGATAGAGATGGGAAGGGAGCCCAGGCTCCAGCCCTGGGGCACTACCAACCTTTAGAGCAGGGGTCCTTAAACTTTTTTTGTTCCACAGACCCCTTTGCCAGTCAGCTGAAAACCACAGATCCCTTCTCAGAATGTAGTGGCAGATAGTTTTATGACACTCAACTAGCATTGGGTCTAACAACTACCGTAACTCAAAGTATGGATGAGCCTAAGTGATTTTTCGAGATATGCAACAACTGTCATGTGATATGCAATGAAATACTACTGTAATTTATTGCATACATTCATAAATGAAGGAAATGCTAGATTTCAATTAGAGGTCCAAGAAAATTAAGATAATACGTTGACTTTTAAAATTCAAGCTCACAGATACTCTGAAATCTTAACCCCTGGTTAAGAAGCCCTGATTTAGAGGGTGAGCAGAGGGAGAGAAGTTAGCAAAGGAGACAGATTGAGAGTGACAATTGGAGGGGTGATCTCTCAGCTTCTGCGTTGCAGAAGGGAAGGGATAAGACATAAACCCCGGGACCTGGTGTAGGACACCACTGTGCAGATTAATTAGTTTGAAACCAGGAGTCTACTCCTAGCTTCATGACCTCACCCACCTTGCAGTTATCACAAAGATTTCAACCAACAAAATAGTTTAAGGAGAAATAAGATGTAAAAATCAGCTATTTCATCCAACGATTAAATAATTTGGTACAATTTTAAATAGCAAGTACTTTTCTATGTTCGAGAGGTATAACTTTAAGCAAGAGTGATGAGTGGGAGTGGGAGAGTTGTTTCATAGAAATCTGAGAGGTTGTGATCTAACATCCCTTTCATTTTAGAGATGAGTAAACTGAGTCCCAGAGTCTTTAAGAGAATTTGTTCAAGATCACACAGGGAGTTCATGGAAAAGCCAAAGCTACAACCTCACACCAAACATACACATGAGAGCATGTACACGTACGTTCACATGACATTAGGTAATAATATTTTAAGAGTGAGTTAGAAGAGTAAGGATAAGAATTAAACTATTGGCGCATTTGAAAAGTTTCTTTTATTCATAAAACTTCAGTTAACGCTTCTTTTCTGAGAAGTCTCTTTGTGAAGTGAGTTATATTTGCCCTCTAAGGAAAAAAAAATCTTTATTCCTTCTGAATCAAAGTGTTAGTATAATGGATCTCTGGACTAGGGGTTTGTGACTTTATTCTATTTTTTTTCATTAGGAACAAGAGTCAGTTTAATAATAGATGTTATTGTTACTTTTTCTGCCCTTTTTTTGTGCTTGAACATAAACTAGGCTAGACACAGATAAAATCAGAATTGAAATGTACTGCAAAATCTGGTATCAGGCAATAAGAGCAAGAAAGAAATATTTAATATTTTTTATGCTGTAGTGTCAATTAAGCTCAATTTAGTATAATTTTGTTTTCAGTTCTTGGAATATCTGTAAAATGTTTTAGACCATTGAACATTACATTCAAGTGTACATTTGTCAAGCTCATTTCTCATTATGGTTCCCAATTGAATAAAGCATTATCATCTAGACTCTTCAGTGCTGTTCTATCACACAGTTCCAGGGACACCATTTTCATTGAACTATGGTATGCAGGGACTGCTGTTTCTTTGGAATATATTCACAGCTCCCCCTGGAGTTGTGTAAAGTATGGCTGTGTGTCTTCTTTTTTTATGTAAAGA
Source organism: Tolypeutes matacus (assembly GCA_026826555.1). Taxonomy (NCBI): domain Eukaryota; kingdom Metazoa; phylum Chordata; class Mammalia; order Cingulata; family Chlamyphoridae; genus Tolypeutes; species Tolypeutes matacus. Next base: position 21,016,977 of record JAKSZT010054487.1, read on the forward strand.
CCTTAAGAATCTAAGATAGCTTTTTCTTGCTCCTATTAAAGTAAGATAAATTAATCGTATTTGAAAAGAATTTGGTGAATTCTGACTGCAGTGTTATGATAAGACTAGAGAGAAAAATCTACACATAAATGAGCAGAAAAGGATTAGAGAAGGGAGTTGTTGGAGAGGAAAGAAAAGATAATGACTCTTAAAGCACTTCAAATTACATCTCTTGAAAAGTAGATGTTGTACTGAAATATAATCCCCTTAGCATCAATAGTTTAACAGCCCAATCTTTCTCTTAAATCAGTGGGATTTCTTCCTTCCACTGATGTAGAGAAAACCGGACTCCAAGCTAGGAGCAAAGTTCAAAACAGAATCTAGGCTTTAAGCAATAAGATTTGTGATGATTTAAAAATATATTTCATTTTCTCCCTTGTTTATGTTCACCAAACAATATTTTTGAAAGCCTAAGTATGCAATTTATATGCCTCTTCCTGAAATTTCCAAGACAAAGCATTCCTAATAAAGGAATAAGAAGGTAACTCCTTTTCACATATATAGTAATAATAACACTAATAGTAATAGCGGGAAATTACACAGCACTTTTGTTGCAACACACCATTCTAAGCGCCTTATAAGAATTTTGATGCGTTAATCCTCACAACCAATCCTATGAGGTAGGATCTATTATTAGCACCATTTTATGGATGAGGAATTAAGACATCCTTAAATTAAAAGTGGAATCATTCCAAAGGCAAATAAACTGATTAGGTAAATTCAGAAAACAAGTGGTTTACATAATACTCAAGATTTTGGTCACTAAAAACACATAAGAATAAGACAGGCAGCTTGTCTCATGGAAGGTGCAACAGGATAACTCAAGTCAAATCCAATGAGATCAAGTTTGTAAGAAAAAATGGTTTTGTCTCAAATCAGTAATGACTTCCCAGCCTGGTCTTGGGTCGAGGAACTCACTTCAGAACACTCACTGATGCGCATTAACAGTTATGCTCAGTCGAGAAAGCAAGGTGTATATGTGTGGTTACTCTAGTTTCATGTATCTTGCCATTTTGTAGGGCACTTCAGGAGCACTGAAGACAGAGAAAAAAATGTATGTGCTATCAATTCTGAAACTGAAACTATATTTCAGTCCCCAGTATATTATCATTATTTTTTTATAAATCACTGACAGTTGTGCATATGGATGCTGTTAAAATATCATTTTTAAGGTTTATTAGTATTTCAACATAGATTTATTAATTTTTCCAATACCTTTTACAGAGGTCCAGTTGTAATAAAAATAGCCTAAATCATTTTCTTAAGTGTGAATGGGGTCACTCTGTTTCCAGACACTCTCTGGAATTAGAGTTGAGTTTATCACTTTCAAGTTTGCAACTCTTAGGTTTTTGTGACTCTGACATATTGAAGTCCCATATCTGAATCTGTCAACATCTCCCATGTTATTTTTATCACAGATAATTTTTATATCATCAGTATATGGTTTTTCAGTGTTCTATACTTCCTATGATGAGAAGGGCTCCCTTGCCAGCATATTTGTTAAAATGTGGATTCCAGGTTCTACCTTGGTCCGTCTTGGCCACATGGAGAGAGGCAGAGAGGATGTGAGCAGCAGCTGGCTTTGCTGGGCAGCACACCATACCTTTTACAGTGGACTGTGGAAGGAGCACCTTCCTTGCAATGCAGGTTCCAAGTTGCCACATATAAAGATCATGGTATGAGCCTTCCAATTCCTACTTTTTGGTTTATGTTTGTAACATGAAAATAGGAAATATCAGGCATTAGTTCATTCCAATTTGATTTAAATTCCTGGATGGTGCATCTGCTATCTGACCTTAAGCAACTCCATTTCTTCTTTTTCAGACCTTCACATTTGTTATTTGCAAATGGGGACAATAGGATTATGATCAGGATTAAATGGGTATCGATGAATTATTTAATATATGTGCCTAAATCGTGTTAAAATGTTTCTGTCACTAAATGTTAACTGTTATTTAAGGTAGAAAAATAACCAGCTTATCTATGATTGGGTTCAAATAAAATAGGACATATAAACCCCAAAAACACTCTACAACCTATCAGGTACTCTGAAATTGTATATCCCATGCAATGCCATTCTCTACTTCGTATTTTACTTAAAGCTCATAAACAATAAATTCTGTGACCTTTCTCAATTCATAGCCATTCCAACAATATTAAACATTAATATGGAAAGCCTGACTATTGCCCCTATCCCAACTTAATTCATTAATAAATATTTACTGTTCTGAGATTGAAGAATTCAGCAATATTGGGTACTCAATGTTGATATTCAACTTACCAACAAGGGACTAAAAAGGGATTATAATGAAATTTGGTAAAACTAAATTTAAGCAACATGAACTTTGAAAACACAGGGAAATAAAACTTAGTTGAAGACTTGTTGGTGACTTTCTGGAGTAAAATATCACTTCCTGTTCTCCTTTATTTCATACTGATGAAATCTTTGCCTTATTTTCTTTCTTCTTTAAGTTTTCCATACCCTTTAAGCAAATTTTGTCATGAATGATGCTCTGGGAGTTAGAAATATCCATCCCTGAAAATCTGGTTCTAATTGAAATCTTCTTAGTAAAGCTTGACGCATTGAAGCAGACAGTGTCAGGAGAACCCACAGGGCAGGGTCAAAGCCTAGAACAAGATAAATAGAAACAGTGGCCTTGGGCTTAGAATGGGCATCTGATGGCTCCTGGATGAAATAACTGGTTTTCCTGAGGCAGATATGATTTTAGTCCTTAGAACTCCTAGGCTTTTCAAATTTTAACTTGGTAAGAATTGTTTTTTTAATATTAAAGTGCAGTGAGAGAAATAAGCCAGAATATTCTTTTCAATAGATTTCAGAGCCAGAGTCTCTGTGTTTTAATGAGTTTTTGGGGAAATTAAACATGATGGTATCATTAGACGATATCACCCCCTGTGAAATATTGAAATAACATAGGTATAAAGTTAATATGTTATTTTTTTCCCTCTCTTTCCTTCCCTCCCCCTTTCCCTCTCCCTCCTTACCCCTCTCCTTCTCCCTCGCTCCCCCTTTCCCTCTCCCTTCCTCCCCCCTTTTCTCATTCTCTCACAAACACAAAGAAGTAAATATAAATGTAAACAAAATAAAACTGCAAGCAAAACACAGTCTATCACATTTGGCCACTGCAAGTCCATGGTGAATCTGCTAGCAGGACTTTGATAACTATGCATTTATATTCCTCGAAAAAAATATTTTAAATCCTTTTCATACTTGTTATCCAACTGTCATGCATTATCCAACATACATGGAATCACTGACAGACTGTAAAAATTTTTGTTATGTACCTACAAAAAATGTTTCTCATTAGTCCCATGTTTCTCCAGCATCTGAAGCCCGAGGAGAGAAAAATAATAAAATAAAATCCCTCTTCCATCAAATCAATGTTTTGTTATGTATTAAGATCTGACCATCTGTGCATTGTGCCTAGCTGGTGATACATCATCCCTCAGTGGAAGCTTTGCTGCTAGAAGTCAACTTAAACCCACTTTGGCCTGTCTTAGCCATTCAGAGACATCTGATAACCATATTCATACTTCTAACATCATCGCATTTGTAAATCCATGTAAACAGTGGATTTTTAGTTACTGTCAGTTGGCATATTGAGCATTCACTTAGCAGAGTTCCTTTCCACTCCTGGTAAACTTTGAACAGTCTGCATTTAAAATTCATCACCAGAATGAAGGAATGCGGAAGAGTGGATTTCTTGAGCTCTTGCAGTTATTCAGATCGGTTCTCATCCGTTCTCAGTACACAGATTATGGGTTTAAACTCCCACACTGCCGCTGGGATAATGACACCAACTCAAAGCATAAATGTGGACGATCTAATTTTAGTCGGGTGGCAGGGAGTTCTCCTGTAGAAAGACTGCATGTCTTCCTTCTGGGAAGGACTGGGAAACGTAGCTAATCACAACATTGATGCAAACTAGTTTTGCTCTTGTAAAAAGTGTGTAATGTACAATCTGCATTAAGCAGCTCTTGTTTCTGATAACATTACACCTCTTCTCCCAGAGCTATTTATTGGGTAAAAATAGTTTTATTAGATATAGAGTCAGTGGCAAGTAGGAAAGAAATACCTTCTTTCTATTTTCTTTATTTTAGCTCCCACCTTTGAGGACTATTTGCTTTTTATTGTGCTTGAAGGGTCAATGCATGATGAATCATAGCGGGCTTGAGTTCAAATCTTAGCTCTGGCCTTCATAGCCACGGGAATGTAGACAAGGTTCTTACCTTATTGGCAACTCAGTTTCTTCTGCTGCTAAAGGAATACCCCCCACCTGACTGGATCATTCTTATTATTGAAAGAGATACAGAGTAAAATACAGCGTCTAGCACAGAGCAGATGCTGATCCCATCAGTGATTGTTGCAGTTATTTGCTGTTTGCCCTTGCTCGATACCCTGGAGAATGGGTGTTTCCAAGGGGGCATGTGCTTGTAAAAGTTTTCCAATGGGAGTTTCTTCAGAAAACTTTGCCATCTTTGTGACTCAGAGCTCAAAGTCTTTGTCTTCCTTCCGTAGATTCCATCCTTTCTGAAAACATCTTATTTCATTTCTTGAATAATTTCCTGTCCCTACTCCCTCCTGATGGAAAAGTTCAGGGGAGACTTGGTTTCCATGGAGACCCAGAGAGATGCCATAATTTACTCATGTCCACACAGTGCACCTATGACTTAAATAATAAGATACCAAATACTTTTGAGGGACCAAAAACGTCAAAGCAGTAGGGGCTATTTGTTGTTACTGAGAGGCAAGCCCAGTGACCTGGCAATGGAAGTGGCCCGGGAAGCAGCACCAGCCCACACCTGAGAACTGAATCTCCCTCCACTTATAACCAGCTACTTGAGCTGTGCCTTGGGCTTCCACCTTTACAGAGGGTGGGGCGAGGGGGTCAATCCAGTAAGCAGGAGCCTTGGACTCCCCAGAAGACCTGAAGTCCAGCCCCGCCTCTGCCTCTTACTAATCACAAGCATGTTTCTCGCTCTGAATCTCAGTTCCTTTATCCGTAAAATGAAAATCATAAAACCTCCCTGCCTCCCTTACAGGGTGTTTGTGAGAATCAAATAAGATGTATGTGAAAGCACTTGGTAATCTACGGTTCTGTTTATTACCTTTTCATGACTATGAAATCTGATCCTGAGATGCATTCACGGTTCAAGATGGAGCATAAAACTTACCCCTCAGGAGTTTTAGTTCTTGGGTTGCATAAAATGACCTAGGAGGCTGGTTGAAAATGCAGGTTCCAGGCAGGTTCAGCCCAAGAGTTTCTAATTTATTTGGACCAAAGTAGAGCCTGGAATCTACATTAACAAATATGCTGCTGATTGGATGCAGCTGGTCGTTGGGGTCACATTTTGAAAAATGCTCTTCTATGTCATGAAAGGCCGGGCTGGATGTGATTTTGGGGATTGCTGAGGACTAATGAGGTGCAGAAGTGTAACCAGATTTTGTCTAGGTCCTCGGCTAAACTGCAGAAAATGAATTTCAAGAGCACGCCGCGTTGATTAGGCCAGTAATTTATTAAGGTAGGGAGGGAAGAGAAATGGGAGAAAATAACAGATCATAAGTCCCAGGTAGAGAGGAAGGGGCTGAAGAGTGATAAAGAAGACCTATATACAGGCTACAATTATCCATTATAGAGTATAAATGCCCAGGGTTTACTTGCATGTTGATCCATGTGAGGGGGACACAGCAACAGCCAGACAAGGAAAGCAGGAGCCTGGGCAAAGGCAAGAGAGAGAGGTTTGGCCTTTGTGCTTGCTCTTTACACCATTAATTGTTCCACCCCTTTGCTAATGACATGGCAGGATTCCCAGCTGTTTGCCGTTTTGATTGATTACCCCACCCATCAATCTCCCAGGAAGGCCCAATGATAAGGCCCCTGGAGAATATCCAGGGCTTCTCCTGGCTTCCAGAGGAAATCTTATTTCCAATTGGGAGAATCTGTGAGGGACTTCCAGGAGTCATCTTGGGGGTATTGATATCCACATGACCATCTTGCCAGGTTCCAGATCCATCTATTGATTCCCTATTTTACTAGCCTGCTTCAGAAGGCTGGAAACTCTGATACCTGTACTGGACTGTAAAATTGGAAAGTTTATAAAAAGTGGAATAAGGTAAAAAAAAGTTAACTCTAAGTTGGCTGTTCTTAGCCCAAATGAGGCGCAAACATTTTTAAGTGAAGGAAATGAATGGATGAAGGAAAAAGAGAAGAGAAGCAGATATATGCTCAGTACAGTCCTTAAGCTCACAGGTTCAAGCATCATAATTTGCTTTGATAAATTTATAAAGTCTGTGGATAAAAATAGTGTTTAGGTCACATGGAGAATAATTTATTGCTGTTGAAATGTCTGCTGCTATGTGCTGGGTGGTCTCAATTATTAACTATTTCTAGCTCATGAAGCCAAGGCTACATATTGACAAGGGAAAAAAAGGTTATCTGAGTTGTCAGAAGAGACTCAGACATTTTAAAGTTCTCAGTGGAACATCATTACCCCCCTTTTTTTTCTTTTAAATTTTGTGTTAGGGATTTCTTTTGAATTTATACATTTTGTTGAAATTAAGTGGAAGACTTCTGAATTCTCATCTATTTCTTGGACATTCAAGCTTCCATTTGTAACAGTTATAAAATTAGACTGGAGGTGGAACTATAGCTGTAATTTAAAAATCAATATGGATTTTGGTTGTATGAGAGGCATGTTTATAGGGAATGGAAGCAAACAACAAAACAGTGCCATATATAATATCCTGAATGTTGAGTCACATGCATAAGTTTGGTATTTTTTTAAACCCCAACATTACTTAATTTTTCAAACCATCAAATTTAGGCAAGTCTCAGGATATCTCAGTATAAAATTCTCCCTCTCATAGGCTTTTTCTCATTCAGTTGTTAAATATTAAATCTTGTTTCTAAGAGTTCATCATGAACTACCCCAGATAAAGGAATCCCTCCTTATTCTGTCATATTACTTGGTTTAATTTTCAGAGCATGTAAAACTGTGTGGAATTTTCCTATTTACATATTCATGTACTATCTTCCACTTTTCTCTAGAATATAAGGTTTATGAGAGCAGGAATTTCGTCTGTCTAGTTTACCACTCTTTACAATCCCTAAATTGTAACTTAGCACACTGCTCAAAGCTTAATAAATATTTGCTGAATGTATATATATAGAGGGAGTTGATATAATGGCCACAACTTTCTGGGGGTTCCGAATTCTGCCCTTTGCCTTACTCTGAAATCTGATGAGGTTTGGAGGGGTTAAATGAATCTCATAGTCCTTATGCTTTGCATTCCTTCTTAACTAAATGGCTTCCAGAACTCCTTCCTCTGCTCAAGGTCTGTGACTCCCTAGCCTGGCGCTAGGTTGTTGCTCTAATAGTATTTACTCAAATCCTTTCCAGGCAGATAATGAAAGAGTGACTGAACAATTAAGAATCTATTGTAAACATGCCTGATTTATGCAGACCATTTCCAAGCAGACAATGAAATAGTGCCTGAATAATTAAGGGTCTATTGTAAACATGCCCACTAATTAAAGGGAGCAATGGTTCATTGTCCATTTTTGAGTTCCTGTTATGCTAGTCTGTTTTGATCAAATGCACTGGCTTCTGCTTCACTTTGAGTAGGTAGGAACCAAATGGAAATTTCAGGACAAGAAAGCTGATCCTGTCATTCAAAGTTTAGAAGTTTTCAACTCTCTCTAGGGTTGGATGGAGAAAGCAATATAATATGATTTTGGCCCCAAAGCCTTGCCTTCCTAAAATAATCCCCCACCCCCCACCCACACCTCTACTTCCATCCCAAATCTTGCCTTTGCTCTCTTTCCCCTTCCATCTGAAGCATACATTTTTGTTTTTGGATTTGGTGATGAAATTACTGTTCAGATGCTGGGGGGGGGGGGGACGGGACTATAATCAAGGTTAAAGCAAATTAGACCTTTAGATTATCTCTATGTCAGTTTGGCAATGAGCTTTAAGATAAGGTTTTTGATTAAGCAGGGAGAGCAAATTTTGGAAAAGTTGGGGAAACAAAATGATCTCTACACAACTGGTCCAAAATAGAGTGTGTAGGTTGCAGGCAGGGATTGATGTAAGGACACCGTCCTAGCTAAGAACCCTGGACGAAAGACAAGGAAAGGAAAGGGCACAAACCAATTTCCCCAGACTCATCGACATGTCCAGGGCTGACCCTGTTTGTCTTGCCCAGGTTTCTTGCCTTCCTCTCCCTATCAAACCTTCTGTTGGTTTGCCCAGACACTAAATTCTCCCTCAAACAAACAAATAAATAAATAAACAGCCCATTAAAAATGGAGGGAGTTTTTGGCAAGTGCCGTCTACAGCCTTTTTTCAGAAAACGCATGCCATAATATTATCTAAGCTTCTTGGGCTCTTTAGCAATGGGTATAAATATGTGGCAGGAATGACTTCAGGGCTCACAATCTCAGCATCAGCAATGACATTTTGTAGTCTTTCATTATGCAGTAGCTGGTGCTATGCAGCCTCCCACTCTTCCTGGTACCTACACACACTGTTGTTTCTCATACAATCCCTTGTGTTGCTGCATCTGTATGACTGTGAAGCTAAAAATACCTGCCTAGAGGGCAATGTAGACTGACGTTATCATATTGTCTTTACGAGCTGCACAGTGTATGTGAGAAAATTATTCCAAAGAGTCTAACATCTTTTCAAGGCAGACCTAGAAACAGAGAAGTAGGTCCAAGATCCAAACCAAATAATGCCCCCCAATTATTATTGAGATCCTGTATCCTTAAAATATGAGACTCTTTCCTTCTTTTTCCTTGTCAATAAATTCATCCTAAGCATGATTTAAAAAATAGGAGTGTTGCTGTGTTGCCATCCATCACAGTATAAAACTAAAAGATTTTAATAAAATATGAGTTTCATAAAAATTAGCATGGGGAGTCTACGTTTTTACTGCCTTGCCATTTACATTGAGAGCGAGTAATAGTGAAAGGATTTTATTTTACTCTTTCTCACTTCAAGACATTATTTTATTATCTTCACATTTTATTTCATCTAATCTTAGCCAAAAAAAAAGAGGATTTGTTCCACATTTTTATGGTGCATAGAAATCATCCATTTTAAGTGACAGAGTAGTCTTTAAAACTGAAACAGTAAAAGTGAGATGTAAACACATTTCAGAACCAGTGGGTTGATATGGTATATTAAAGATTTAATTATCCATTCATTGGATGTGTTGATACTTTAGAGCTACGTATGGCAGCCACAAACCTCTTGATCACTTCAAAACTGGCTAGTCTGAATTGAGATGTCGCAAGTATGTGATAAAAGTATATAGTACACGCAGGATTTCAAAGACTTAGTACATCCCCCAAAAGAATATAAAATATCCTATTCATAAATTTTTATATTGATTGCATACTAAAGTGTTTTAGATATATTGTGTTAAATAAAATATATTGTTAAAATTAATTTACCTGTTTATATTTACTCTTTAAAATGTGGCATAGGGAAAATGCTAAATTGCGTGTATTTCTATCTGGCACTGCTGCTTCAGAGTACTAAAGTTTTCTAGTTACTCAGCTGGGAATGTAGTAAAGTACAATGTTGCAAAGTAAGATAAAATGTAACAAGCAGTTTAGATGTTCTGCCCTGAAAGCTGACCCATGCTCCTCCAAAAGAAATTGGAAAGAAACAGGCAGTTTTATTGTCTGTGCTGATTCAGTCCTGGGTTCCTCTTTTGCAGTATCAACATTATCAATTAGTGCTAATTAGAGGGAGTTGATGGGTCTTAAACCTCTGGAAAGAAAGGGATTCAGATGAACTAACACGTACAGTAGAGGCCTTTCGGTACCCTCTCCAATTTGCCTGTGATAGAGAAAGCCCAGTGTTCATTTCTAACCACAGCATTTCTTATAGAGGCAGTGTTCTATGGTTGCCAGGCCCTCTTGTGTTATATTTTAGATATATTAATTCAGTGGACACTGACTCTGTTGGACACTCAGACACAAATGATTATAGTGTCTAGGCTTTTGTCTTTCTGAGATGTTTGTTTTCTGAGAAACCTAAACCATCTGTTAATTGAATATTCTAGAATGATAATTATTAATATATGTGATTCTATACCTGTGGGTCTTCCTTTTTGATATACAAAATGAAGATTGCAAAATTATGCAAGTATGTTTTCCAAAAGAATTCAGTGAAACATATACATTATATCACTTAGCCCTCTCTGACCCCAATTTTTATTTATCCAAATGATTTAAAACCAGCATGTAAGTAACGCCCTCCCATGCATACCAAGGAGCTTCTGCCAGTTGTACATGGAAGACAGAGCAGTCAAGATCCCCAACGTGAACAAATCACCCATTCCAGATCCTAGCCTCCCAGTCTTTCTACTGGAAAAAAATAATGAGGGACTGAATGGACCAGCAAGGTTTAACACTATCATTAATTTAGCTAATGGCCTTTTTTGTTGCTTCCCCCAAACTTGGTCTTTTTTGGTCTTTTTATACCATGGTAACATTACTTGACTCTAATATTTCCCTTCACCAATTTTAATTAGTAGTAGAGTTTTTTTTATTTTTTTTATTTTTTAATTTTTTTTAATGAATAGGGATAATACTTCAGCACCATAATTTCAATAAAATTTAGACTAAAATTTTTGTATTGGGGTACTCTAGGGAAACAGAACCAGTAGGAGATATCTATAAATATTATGAGATTTTATATAATTGTTTCACATGGCCATGGGGGGATGCATGGGTCCAAATTCCGTAGGGCAGGCTACAAACCAAGAACTCTCATGAAGGTCTTCAATGAATTCCCCAGGAGAAGCTGGCTGTCTGAAGTAGAGATGGGACTTCTCTCTTTTGAATGCTGAAATCACTTCTCCTTTCAAGGCCTTCAACCGATTGGATGAGCTGCCTCTCATTGCTGATGGCAGTCTCCTCAACTGTAGATGTAATCAGCCATAGATGCAATCAACTCGCTGATGATTTAGTCCCAAAGTGGCCTCACAGTACGATGAGGCCAGTGCTTATCTGATCAAACAACCAGGCACCATTACCTGGCCAAGTTGACACATGAACCTAACCACCACAACCTTCAATTAATTACAAAAATAAAACAAGAATCTTATGAATTCTATAGCATAATTTAATCATCTTTGAAACTTCTTTTGAAAAATTGTCTCCTAGTTAAATGTTGGAGACTGGTCTTCATACATCTGATGAGAATATTCATGTAAATTCAAGTGTATAAACAGGCAGTGTTTCCCTCTTCAATATTATTTCATCTGCTATTTTGGACCTTTAGACAAATTACTTATAATCAACAGGTTGCCTTTTAAAATAGAAATATGTATTAGTTATCTGTAATATATTTTATTAAATCATATTTTTCTATGTAGTGCATATTTAATGAGTATCTAATATATACCAAGCCCTGTGTGAAATACTAGGGATAAATCGATAAATATCATTCCGAGCCTCATGGAATGCATGCAGAAAATAATTAACCATATTTTAGACTTAGGGCTTTGTTTTGTTCTGCAAATCAGGAATCACAGCATTTCCCTGGTTTTAACATATTATAAACCTTTAAAAAAAGATTTATAAATGCTTTCAGAAGGAGAAAAGCCCTACAACTCTGTAACTGAGCTTGTGAATAATGTCTACACAGTCTCTCACTATTACCCAAAAAGCTTGAGACTCTCCAGTGAGAGGAGACGGTCAAGCATGTTATCAACATAGTCTGCTATCATAAGCATTGACTGAAATAATGTGATATCAATATTATGAAGAACAGAAAGTCTGAAAGTAAATAATACCATGATAACAAGGAATCGAATAAACATCTTCCTACATATGCAAAGTCAGATAGGGCTGAAAGTCATGTTTCTTTGTCGGGCCTCTAAAAATGTTTAACTTATTTATCTGAATGCTCCAGGAAAACCTTTTTAAATGGCATAGGAGTGAAGAAGGATGTGAATAATCTAGAGAATTAAGCTCTTACTGTGCAGCTTTCTTTAAAAGGTCATCTACACTTTATGTCATAAGGGCTATACAAGAATCTGTTCAGTGAACCCTGGAGATCGGTTGTTCTGTTCTGTATAGGAATGTGAACCAGAGCATAATTCTTATCCAGCAGAAATTGGCTTGTGGTGGGCTCTCTTGGACCCCGATCTCGTGAGTTCTCAAGGCATCTCCCTTCAAGACCAAGTCAGCTGTGAGGTTCTCCTGCAGCAGGGCTCAGAGAACCCCAGGGGAATGGCACTTATTTACCTGGGATCTGTTCCAACTTCTTCTTAAACTCATTGTGTGGGCTTGTGTGAGACACTTAATCTCCCTAAGCTTGAATTTCCACATCTATGAAACAGGGGGTGGACTCAGCATTTTTATAAAAATCAGAATAGTGTAAGCAGAAGGAAAGTGGAGGTTTGTAAATTTTGTTCTGAGTGTGTCTTCATTGACTGGGTTGTTAACTATGAAGGTATTTCATTGCTGCATTTCTGTTGCAAAGACTTCTGTTCCAGGCAGCCCAAGTCAATCGATGTTGAGGCCAACTTTCTCTGGCTGTATTGATCGGGTGCAATAGTTATCCCAACACCTGGAGGAAGGAAATAAATTCCTTCTCCCAACTGAGAACATAGAGAACTTCTTGTCATTTGCCCTTCTGCAGTAGGACTTGATTACAGGAGTGCAGGTATTCGGCTTTGGCTTTGGGGAGAAGGAAGGTTGGAGAGGCTCAGTGGAGGCGTCTCTGGGTCTGAGGAAGCAATCACTGAGGAAGGAGTCAGGGAAGAGAGGTCTGAGGGGCGTTTGCTTGAAACACATAGGAGGCAGGCAGGGAAGTGAAGTTTGTAATCTGCAGTTGCTGGTATTTTCTGACAGAGGACTTTGGACACATTGCAGGGGACAGCAGGGAACTGTAAGGGTTCTGCAAATGGAAGGAAGAAAGATAGGAGTCGGGACCTTGTGAACTAGTTGAAAGGTGCAAGGCCTTTGGCACACTGGAGACCAAAGGTAACCAACCCCTTTCTCACATTCCAGAACATGGAATATACATTTCGCTGTTGGTTTGGAAAGAAAAGGAAAATAGCTCTTGGTAATGGTGTATTAATGTAGCCTCGTCTGAGGATAGCAGAGTGAATTTACAAACATTTCCCCCGTTTCTCATGTTTCTATGAATGAAGGTGTTAGGATCCATATTATCAGTTGGATAACTTTAAATCTATTTTTCTAACAATTAATATTAAATCTTACTGTGAACATTTATTCTCTGATTTTTTAAATATGTTGTACATGTACTGTCTTAACCCTCCCAGCAACCTCTTCCCATGTCATTGATAAGAAGACGAATGCATAGAGAAATCAGGTACCCAATGTCTCTCAGCTCTGGCATGTCACACCTGCTCAAGCTGGTCCCAGAGTCAGGCTCTTATTTGCACAAGATGTCCTCACCAGCCACTGCCCTCTCCGTGCCCTCACAATCACCCCTTCCTTTCATGGACCTCCAAATGCCTTGGGGCTTCTCTGTTGATAAGCGTTAGCTAGAGTGGTTAGGTCTGATAAGACTTCTCTGTAAGTCATTAGTAGAGACAGATCTAAAATCCATGCCTTCTCATTTTTCTGCTCATTCCTATTTAAATCAATCCAGTTTAAACAGTGGATGTTCACATTAGTAAAATATGTAAACATGAACTTCTTCACAAGTACATGCTAAGTTCCTACATATCTTTGGTCTGCCTTGATGCATGCTTGGCTTTCTGTACTATTCTCTCAATCAAAGCATATGGAACCAGATAGTTCTGAGGGAAAACTTCCCCAATTATTCGTATGCTAGAAAATCTGACAGAACAGCCTTAAAAAGGAAGCATGTGTTTGGTGACTTTTCCCTAACTGCTTTTATTCTGCCATAGCACTATGTGCTTTGTGCTTGTGGAAACACTTTCCTCAACAAAAAAGATACTTATTATGGTTCTGTGGTACATTTATGATCTTTTCCAGACACTTTTTTATAAGCCTGAGATGACTTCTAACAAATCATTTTTACTCAGAGATGTGTTCTTTTTTTTTCTTTTTTGTCACTAAAGAAGGGATTGAAAATCTACTGATTATAATGAAAGAAAAAGACTTACATTTTAAAATCACCCCATTTGATCCTACTAATAACTTGCTCTTGTGATTCTACATTGATTCATTTGATCACAAATAATACTGTGCACTGAGGACAGACTCCTAGAGGCCTCTGTGATTCACGCTCCTAATGACCACGCCTCCTAATGGCCTTGCCAGGATGGAACCTGTGACTTGTGTCTAATCAGTAGAGGAAGGCAAGGGTATGAGGTGGACCTGATTACATTACATAACATTGGATCACCCGTCTTGCTGGAGTCCTTCTGTCTCCTTTGCTGGCTTTGAAGAAGCAAGCTGCCATGTGGTGGGTTGTCCATGTTGGGAGGTCCATGTGGCAAGGAGCTGCGGCAGCCTCCTCACAATAGCCAGGAAGAAACGGAAGCCTTCAGTCTTCCAGCCAAAAAGAACTGAATTCTACTGACAAAAGCAGATCCTTTCTGTTCAATTCTCAGATGAGACCCTCGCAGAGAGCTCAGTCAAGCTCTGTCTAGACCCTGGACCCACAGAAACTGTGAGATACTAATTGTTTGTTGTTTTAGGTCTCTAAGTTTGTGGTAATTTGTTATGCAAAAATATGAAAACAAAATCAAGCACTAATGTGTTTCAGACATAGTTTTAGTGTTGAAGATGGAGCAGTGGGCAAAGCATGGTCCTGCCCCTGGGAGCTTTCATTCCAGTATATTTATAGCATACACATTTTAGCTTTAATTCATCTAAATTATAACTTCAAAATAAAAACCACAATGATTGGAAGTGGGAAAGGAAAGTCAACATTGCTTAAAATCTTTATTTCCAATATGGTATATATCTCAAATTTGAGGGTTTTATTTTTGGTCCAGAGGAGAAAAAATTACGCTGAATGGGTATGAGCATTTAATTACCAGGTGATACTATTCAAGGAAAGAACACGAGGACAACATTTTCAGCTGTGGAGAAAGAGTTCTTCACACACTCCAGCCTCAGAACCAGAATTTTGCAGTGGCCTGATAATGTGGTCCTACAGTTCATGTAACCATTTCAAAAACAAGCTTCAATAGAAAACTGCCAAAAGCAATTTTGAAATCAGCCTATTGAATCTATTCCTATAGAAAGACTATTATCTAAAAGGAAGCTTAGAATTCATTCTGCATCTTCAGGAGATTGAAGTCACATTTATTAATGGCACACACATTCATTCTTGTGTCAGGGTCAGCGAGCTAACCAGAGCAGGGTCTTGTGTTGACTCTGTACAATCTACCTGACTTCCCGTGTAGTCACAGAAAACCCAGTATCACAGACCACAGCCCACCTGTGGGCCAGCTGTCCAGAAGGAATGTGTCACTGGTCACTTGTAGGACCAGGAGCCTGTGACTGGATCAGCAGATAACAAAACTTAGGTCACATTCTATGGAAGAGTTGGAAGGTTTTTGGAATGGATATGTGACTTATCAAAAGTGGAACGTATCTGCAACTACAGGTATAATGTGTACTTGCATGCAGCTAAGGGCTGCTAACATTTGTATTGAGTGGACAGAGGATACCCATGGAGCTAGCACTTCTTGAATTCCTCTTATTGTTCTTAATAATATGTACAGGGCATTAGCTCTCTCTAGGATTTGTGCTTACCACTTTTATATGTATTTCATTTTATTTCTCAAAACTGCCATTATCTTCATTTTATGGATGAAGAAACTGAAGCTTAAAGAAGCTGAGACACAGCCAAGCTCCAACAACTAGGAAGTGGTAGGGTCAGAATTTTCATCCTGGCAGTCTGCTCCCAGAGTGGGTGCCCTGAACCGGCCACGCAGGCTGCCTCCCGTCCACGTGGCAAGCACCATTCCACATGGTTGTGTGTGTTTTTCCATTGGTTCCTCCTAACAAGCCCGTGAAAGAGATTTGGCAGTAACAGGATGGGGCCTTGAAAGACTTTTAAACAGCTAGTGTAAGGTAGAGCCAAAATGTCGATATGCATCTTCTGATGCTGATACTGTTTCTTATGCAAGCAAATATAAATGGTGGCACTGTTTCTTATGCAAGCAAATATAAATGGTGGCACTGAGGGCTTTTGTTCTAAGTGTGTGGCCATTTGTGTGCTGCTATTTCGGAAGCATTTACAGGTCCCCTTTGCCCCTCAAGTAGCTCTCACCAGTTTGATAATGCCTAACTTTCTAAAAGTACATGTTAAATTCCATTAACTTGAAGGTTTGGTCATTATTAAGTTGTTCCTAGTCCTTTAATCAGTTATGTATACCTTAGTAAGAATAAGTTTATCTAGCTCTTTTAAGAAAGAAGATTTTTATAGGGAAGAGGATGACAAAATATGAGGACCCAGGTGCCAAATCTAGAGAAGCAAGTCACTAGGGACTGAAAAAAAAAGAAGGATAGGAGAGGTTTAGCCTACTGGCTACTACAGCGATATTGAACACACTTTATAGGGGGTTCGGGTGGGGGGGAGTTATTGCTTGGTGGGTATAGAGTGTTTGTAAATAAAAAAATTAATGAAAATTTACAGTGCTTTCAAATGTGGATCTTTTGATATATTGAATTATCTTTTCTGTCATAGACAACCTTGTTTAGAACCTAGCAGAAGTATATAGTCAGAAATGCAAGGCACAGTCAGTTCTGCTGTAACACTTATTTTGAAAATGTAAATCTATTCCATGCAATTGATATGTTAGGGAACTATTTGAACATAAATATATTCCTCGTTTGCTATGCATGATTTTGTGCAGGAGAAACACTAGGTGAATGCAGAAAAACAAAGCCTCGTAGGAGTATACAAAATGCACATGAATACCTCTCAAACATTTACCAGCCACTTCAGTGGGATGAGTGTTATGAGCTTCACCCATCCACATCCAGCGTTACAACTTTGCACCTGATTTCAGACAGTCCTTCTTCCACCAAGTCACAGTAACTCTCAAGCTACAACCCTTCTGATGCCCACTTCCACAGGCAAACTTTAGGTATTTTTTGAGGTAGTATCATATTTATGTATTTCTTAACCATGTAACATGTATAAAACTGTGCTACCATTTTCATTAGTTTACTCTATTTTTTAAAAAAAATTTTCACTGCTAAAGTTTTTCAGTGTTATTCCCCTAACTCAATTTTTCCCATAAGCCCTGTGGTTATTATTGCATGGTTTGCATATCATGGTGGTTTTTAGGAACGTCTATGAAATGTTACAGCAGAGCTAACGGCATTGTCTTTTATTTTGTATGGATTGCTTCTGTTAGGAGTACGTGTGCCTATGCACCAAAAGCTGACATCTTATTATCTGAAACACTGCTTTTCACAGTGGTTAGCAGGTTAGCAGAATTCTTCCAGGAGGAAAGGGCTAACCAGGCATCAAAATAACACTTTTTAGGAGAGTTTCTAGAAGATAGCACCAAAGAACTATGCCCCTTTAATCCCTCCAGTTGATGTCTCAGGAGAGTGGATGCCAATAAATACATGTCTCTCCAGAGCCTCTGTTAGGCAGCTTTCAGATAGTGAAGTTCTCACTTTTGCATCCACCCTTTCATCCTTAGATAGAGCTAATGTGGGGAGTTGGTAGATTTCTCTTAGGGTTGACATTTGTGAATAGGCCTAACCTGCTTGCAGCACACATTTGCTGCTGAATAATATCTAAGTGAATGCCCCACTGTGAGGTTAAGTCCTTAGCCTGGTGACCACAGCTTTTTTAAAGTTTTCTATATGCCTTCCTGCCTCTACTTCAGTGCTTTGGAAATAAATGTGTGATTTTTAAGCCATGGGCAACCCCAGAATTTCTTAGAACTATTTATGTAAAGTACACACACTTAAGCAACTAAGCAAATAGCATTTAATTCAGGAGGATTAAAACCATTTTCAAGACAGAGTTGCAACACCTACTCTCCAAGTCATTGGACTCACCCAGGACAACTAACATGGAGGGAATGATGGGCAATGGCCATCCCAAGGAACAGAGAGAGTCCGCAACTGCAAGGAAGATAGTTCCATCCATCTGCCCCATGGGATCTAAGCTTCCTCTCAATTAGAACTAGAGTGGACATCACCATCCCAAAATTCTCAAGATTGGGAAATGAACAATGGACTAAAGTAGACTTATTGTTATTCTATTACAGACTTATTATTCTAGCAATGGAAGAACTTTTTATCATTGATATAAAGTCAGTGGCCACCAGAGGTTCTGAGGGATGGGAGAGGTAAGAATAGGTGTAATATGGGGGCATTTTGGGGACATTGGAATTGTCCTGAATGACATTGCAGTGATGGATACAGGCAATGGTATATTTTGTCATAACCTACAAAATTGTGCAGGTCAGAGTGTAAACTATAATGTAAACTATAATCCATAGTTAGTAGCATTTCTTCAATATGTATTCATCAATTGTAACAAACGTACCACACTAATGAGGGATGTTGTTGATGTGGGAAAGTGTGGGAAGGGGAGGGAGTGGGGTATATGGCAATCCCTTATATTTTTTATATAACATTTATGCAATCTAAAACTTCTTAAAAAATAAAATTAATTAAAAAAAATTTTCTTCATGAAGTAGGTGACACTAAGGACAAAATGAAAGGACATTTTGAAGCATTAGGACCACACAATAGTCCTGACCTAGGGTTAATCCAGCTGGGATTAATACAGGATATTTGAAGATTAATTTGGAAGGCATACTCAAAGAAACGCTAAAGAGAAGACTCTGGTGTTAACAATAGATTCCATTGGCAGAAGGAATAGACTCATGGTGGCTCGTAACTTCTTATTTAGGAACACTGATATCACCTGAGGTTAATCCACCTCTGTGCTTATTAATCTTGGTTCTGCTCTTAGGCAGGCCCTTCCCTTTGGGGAATTCTATGGCTTCTGGAAACTCCAAGCTTACATTCTGTCCTCTCAGCAGTCCTAACAGAAAACAAATTTTTCTTTCCCAGAATTTCCAAAAAATCATAAAAATATAACCCACTGCTGAACCTTATTGGTTCTTATTGGTCTGGCTTGAATCTCATGCTAATGGAGGAACCAGACATCATGGCTGTGTGGCAAAGGAAATGTGATGCTCTGATTGCCCAGGCCTGAGTCACATGCTCAGTTTGGAGCCAGGAAAGGAATCTGTTTCAACAGAATCACATGAAGTGAGATTAGAAGATAAGCGGGGTGCTGTCCCTGGAAGGGGAATGAGTCCTGGACTTTAAGAGCTTCCTAAAGCAAGGCTCTTTACTAGGCACTAAGCCTGTAACAGTGATCCAGAGACAGAGCTTCTGCCCTCCTTCAGTTTCCAGTGATTTGGGGAGAAGAGATATTAATCATATAATCACACAGGTGAGGAAGCTGAGGCTTAGATGACGTGACCTGTTCAATGTTACACAGCTAGTTAGAGGCAGCGCAGTGTCTAGAACTCTGAAATTCCTTCTGTGGTGGCTTATGTACCCCAGAAACACATGTTCTTAATCTTAATCCATTCCTGTGGGTGGACCCACTGTAAATAGGACCTTCTGATGAGGTTACTTCAGTTAAGATGTGCTCCAGCTGAATCAGGATGGGTCTTAATCCTTCCCTGGAGACCGGATAGCTATGGGGAATGGCCAGAAGAAGGAAGCCAGAGGAACCCGGGAGAGAAGGAAGATAGTTCCATCCATCTGCCCCATGGGATCTAAGCTTCCTCTCAATTAGAGGACTCTGGGGAAGAACCTGCCACCATATGCATTGCCATAAGATTGAAAAGCCAAGGAAAAGCTAGCCAGACGATACCCACCCTGGGGGGCAGCAAGCCCTCTAGCCTCCGAACCCATGAGCCAATAAATTCCTGTTGTTAAGCTAACCCATTGTATGGTATTTGTTTTAACAACCAAGAAACTAAAATGCCTTCCAAAACCAAGATGCCATGATTCTATGACAGGGATTCTTAACTAGGAGTCCATGGACCCCCAAGGGATTCCTGGAAAGGTTTCAGGGGGTCCATGAGCTTGAATGGAAAATTCAAAAATAACATTATTCTTGTGGGGACATGTTGGTGCGGGTGTGATATATTTATTAAATAATACACAGTATAATGTGAACTTAGAAAGGGGTCTGTGGTTTTTGCCTGACTGGCAAAGGGGTCCGTGGAACAAAAAAGATTAAGAACCCCTGCTCTATGATATTCTCTTGCCCTATCCCTTACAGCAAGCAGACATTTTAAAGCATGGTTCCTTGTCAAGTACTGGACAATTGTGCACAGTTATTAATAACCAGTTGTATGCTGGAGCTGGCTTTCACCAGCTGGCAGAGCCGGTTTTGTACATCTTTTCCCTACTAAGCATTCAGGAATCTTACCATGGCATGTTGGTACCTTGAAATCAGCTACGGTGGGATACTTAGACACCATAGAAATTGGCAAACACTACAAACTAGTAGTGTTTTTCCCTTCAGAGAACTGGTTAAACATTTACTGGCACTCCACTAGTTATTATATAATAGTTAGGGTAATTTAATCTACATGTAAATTATTTTCTTGTACAGAGTCTTTAATAGTTCACATAATTATTGATACAGATGGAGCGATTAGACAGAGAGGAAGTTAATAAATCATAGGACTTTTGATTCTTTTTTCATACATTCTACCCTAAATCCATAGGTTTTCAGTTTTATACAATTGGTATAATTTAAATTTCATTTTATACATTTAAGGTGTGTTGATCAAACTGCAAAGTATTAGCAAAGTATCTGCAGGCAGCATATCTGAATTTGCAACTACAGACTTGACCTTGCTAATAATGATTTTTTTTCAACATTGCAAATAGAAGTGCCAGCCTTTAGACATGTTCTTAACTGCCCAAACTGATAGCCAGTTTCCTTTATCTAGAGTGTTAAACTCTTAGATTTATTAGAATCATCCTTTCCACCAACATGCTGTTATTTTGGCAAAAACAGGGGCAAGGAAATAATGCATAGAGACACCCTTTTATAACTTAAAATTCTAAAAGGAATAAATGCTTTCTACTTAAATTGTTAAATTGTCAGATATCAACATCAATACATAAATGAGTGCTCTTTGTCAATTCCTTTTGGAAATCATATGTTCCTACTGAGCTTATTTTTGTATTATTTAAAATGTCCTGGAAGAGATGTTGATTCATTGCTGGTCTTTGGCCTTGTACCTGTACCTCCTTTGTGCACATGTAGCTTTAACTTTTTTTTTTATTATTAAAGAAGTTGTAGGTTTACAGAAAAATCATGCACAAAATCAAGGGTCAGCCAACTCCAGCCCACTGCCTGATTGTGTATGGTCCACACGCACAGAATGATTTTTACATTTTTTAAGAATTGAAAAAAAAAATCAAGAGAGGGATAGTTCATGATGTAAAAATCTATGAAATTTAAATGTGTCAAGAAATAAAATTTTATTCGAACACAGACACACTGATTTGTTTGGGTAGTGTCTATGGTTGCTTTCATGCCACAAGGGCCAAGTTGAGGGTTATGAGAGAGACCATTTAGCCCACAAAGCCTAATATTTACTGTCTGGCCGTTTACAGAAAAAGTCTGCTGACTCCTGCTTTGAGATGCCAATACCATGAAATATAACTCATGCACAGCTATTAATGGTGCTTCTACTGGATGGCACAGCCCAGCCACCTCGGCAGGTATGTGTGGCGCTGCCAGCCGAGGTGCTGCTGGGATGGGATGTTGCCATTCATCCATAATAACGTCATCAAGAAGAGTCATGCAGTTAATTAGTAGGCATTTAATTAGAAAACGGAATCATCATTCTTTATGGGCATGCTTAATATTCCATTGACAATATTATCTGCTTGAGATCAGAGGTGTGTTCATTACCACCTCCAGCCTCCCCATAGCATAGCAGTATTTTGTGGCTGTTTGTTAAACATAACTGCCATGTGTAACTTTCATCTCGATGTAATTCAGTTCAGTGGCTTTTTATTTAATCCCTTCTGTGTTGAGTTTTCTAATGCAGCTGTAACAAATTGCCACACGTTTAGCATATTCAAACAACATAAATTTATTATCACACAGTCTGCGTGTCAGAAGTCCAGTGGGCTTGGCTGGTTGTTCTGTTCCAGATCTCACAAGGTAGAAATCAAGGTGTCCATAGGGCCATACTTTTGATCTGAAGACTCTGGGGAAGAACCTGCTTCTAGGCTCTTTCAGGTTGTTGACTGAATCCAGTTCTTTGTGGATGGAGAGCTGAGGACCCATTTTCTTGTGGGCTGTTAGCAGGAGCCTCTCTTTGGACTACCTGCATTCCTCATCACCATTGCCCCCTTCGTCTTCAAACCAGCAGTAGCATGTCAAATCCCTCTCATTCATTGAATCTCTCTGACTTCTTCTTTTGCATCATCTCTCCTGCCATTAGCCAGGGAAAACTCTCTGCTTTTAAAAGCTCATGTGATTAGAGAGGTACCTTTTGGATAACCCAGGATAATCTCCCTATGTTAAGGCCCATAACCTTAATTACATCTACAAAGTTCCTTTTATCATATAATGTAACATAACTCCAGGGATTAGATCATCCACATCTTTGGTGAAGGGAAGTGTCAATTTGCCCCACACTTTCAATGGGCTCGGTCTTTCTAATCTGAGCATTCAGTGTCTCTGTGTTCTACTTGGAGATGCTGAGGGATCAGCACTTGGCACTGGTGACTGCGTTCTCTTTTCCACTTTGGGAAACCCTTTTATTCAGCTGTCTCTTTCTACCGCACAGTTGGAATTTCAAGTTAATCTTTCATCTGTGCATCACCATGTTATTCCCATGCAACACAATTAAACAGCCCACCCACAATAACTTAGAGCTTTTATAGTCATTTCATAGAGCTCTCTTACAAAATCACCACATACGAAAACTATGATGTGATGCGTGGGTCATTGCACAAACTACTCAGCCTGATGCTGCAGCCCTGACAAAAGGTCTATGGGCAGTCTGGTCCCTCACCCTCTCTCTCTTAAAGTCAAAAGCCAGGAGACAGACTGGAAAACATTGGTACTCTATGAAGTTTTTAATCTGTCCATTTACTCATGACTGCTCAAATTATGGGGGAATTATCTTCTCGCTGTGCACTCCAGTGTTTCTTTACTCATCTAAATCGGGTTGACGTCCAGGTTTGAACAATTCTTGGACTTGATCCCAGCATGAGAAAACTTGAGGCATTCTGGAAGTTCATACCCAAATACAATTGCATTTAGGAATTGCTAGATAATTAACTAAAGGAAATTACCAGCAAGATGGAAAGGGAGATAGTAATAGGTAACTAATCTTTTTGTTCATTGACTGTGATGACAGCACAGAGGCCACTACTAGAGACAGTGAAGACCAGGGCTTCCCAAACTTCCGTGTGCTAACAAATCACCTGGGATCTTGTTAAAAATGCAGATTCTGAGTCTCTAGGTCTTGGAATGGACTTGAGATTCTGTGTTTCTGACCACCTCCAGGTGGCACAGACTCTGCAAAACTATGAGCCACATTTAGAGTGGCGGCAGCTTAGACTACCGACCAAATAAATGAATTTCTTTATGGGTAAAGTCAAGCAACCACATTTCACCTTTCTTTCTTGGTATTGGGATTAAAGTATAATTTTAATGGTGCTGCATTCCCCCAATAGGGGAAAGAACAACCATGATGAATGCCATTCGTTCTGATCAACTCAAATCTAATTTAAGAGAATAATAAGTTTATAAGAGGATCAAGTTAAAATTTGGATCCATATAGGATCCTGATGACAAGGTTAGCATAGAAAGATAAGTTCTTTAAGTTTTTAAAGTGTAATTGGCAAATGATACAATGCAGTGTAATGATTCATGTTGATGGGGAGATATCTAGAGCCTGGAGTAAAATATTCTCTTCTTTCTCTCCCTTCTGTACATCTCTTTTAAGCCACCTGGAATTTTTGGGGAAGCCCAGAAACAGCTAGCTTCCCTTGTATTGGGAACGGATTCAGGTGTATGAACCTGAAATCTTAGCGTTTGTGTAACTGCTCCCAGGCCTGGCCTGGCTGCGTAGCCCAGGCTCCAGTAACTGCCCTTCTGGGGAAACCTAATCCCTTCATAATGCTTTATGATGCCTGAAACTCCGTGCCAGGGTCGGGCATTGCTGGGAGGTGATTGCCCGTCAGTACCATGATTCTGTACTTCTAGGAAAGGCTGGACCCAGCTAAACTTCCTCTTTGCTCACTGGCAATAAACTGCAAGTCCTGAATAAAGATTGATGGAGGCCACACCCAAGAGGCGGTTGTCATTTATTTTGCCTTCAAAGAGCAAAGGATTTGAGAGTGCTTCTAAAGCAATATAATTCAATTATATTGAATTATAGAGATTCTGAATCATCAAGATTAGGTTTGGTTACTATCAAAGTGAAGAAAGTATTTTCCCAGTGACTTTTGATCTTGTCACTCAGCTGATTTTGTCTGCCTGATCGGCATAAAAGGCCCCAGAGGAACTTCCAGTGAGCCGTCTGGGGAACATGGAATCCAGAATGAATGAGAAGTGCTCTATCTCTCTCACCAAGATTTCACTGTGGGAGAGAGGGAAATGTTTCTCATCTTTAATTTTGATTTCCTTCCCTCTAGTGTATTCAGGATTTAGTACTTGTTATTTTCATAGAACGAGTTACACCGTAAATGCTGGTAAATATGCTGCAGTGTTGAACTGTGAACGAAGATGCTAAAACTTCATTTGGAGTATGAAAGATAAAGGAGGACAGATAAGAGAATGTGCTGACAAGGCATTCAAAGTGTAATACTTCTCAGATGTCTTTAGACTGACAGAAAGTGTGTTATAACCTGTGTCTTCTCTAGGGCTTTGTGGTTAACAAGACAGGCTTTAGAGAAACTGCCTGATTTTTGACTCCAGCCCTATTGCCTATTAGTTGCGTCACTTTGGACAAGTTCCTTGATTTCCTTATGCCTCAGTTTCCTCCTCTATAAAATGGGATAATAGTACTTATTTCATAGAGTATTTTTGAGGATTAAGAAAATTAAGCTGGAGTGCCTGGAATGATGCCTGCCACATAGTAAGTGCTCAGTAAATGTTAGCTCGTGTTATAATTCCCTGATGTTCATGGAACCTTAGGCAATGCTAGTGAAACCAGATCTGAGTTCAAATCCTGACTCTCTGCAGGCCTATCACATAGTCCCCCTGAACCTCCTTCTCTGAAAACCTTTTACAGGCAACCTAGTACCTGTTTTACATGGTTAAGCTAAAAGGAGAGTAGTAATGAAAGGGTCTGGCATTACGCTGTCATTCAAGGAGAGATGATTGAAATCTGATTCATTGTAGCCAATATTTACTCCTAAATGGTGTTCAAGTAACTGATAGCAAGCCAACTAGCTTGATTGCTTTTTATCTAAATTAGAAATCTATTTGTGAATACATAGCCATTATGAACTGTGGAAAGGGTACAGTTTTCCTCTCCTGAGCTCTAATCCTTTCATTCTGATTAGATTAGGTTTCAGTCATGTCAGAAACATGTACCCTATCTCATCAATCCTCACCACAGTCTGGCAACATAATGATCCCTGTTATAGCGCATAGTAGAAGTCTGTGGTTCAGAGAGGTTAAGTAACTTGCCCAAGGTCCCATAGCTACTAAGAAGCAGAAACAAGTTCTCTTTGAATCCTAAACAGTGGTTTTTTTTTTTTTTTTTTTTCAAATTCCCCCCCCCCCCCAATGAGCAATTTTTATTGTGACTTCAATTTATAGAAGATTAAACCTTAATTTTGGTTCAAAGTGAGAAGCAAAGTAGTGAGATGAGAAGAACAGGAGCCATAAAAAGCAGGTTTTGGCCTATTTCTGACATTGGCAGATAAACTCTGACCTGTCCCAAGACTAAATCACTATCTTCCATCCTTGAAATACCTGTTACCCAAATCAGAGGCAGCTCCCCAGTTCTTTTACAGGAGGGGTTTACAGGTAGTACGCAGGTAAAAGGAAGGGGTGTTGGCGGTGCTTCTGCCTCAAAGGTGCAGTTGCTAAACAAAGCACATGGTTTGTGTTAAGATACCTAGCCTCCTGCTGAATAGTATGCTTGGGCATGCTTATGAAGGGAAATTTTATGTCATAAATATGTTTCCGTAATTTTTTAAGAAAGCAACTAAAGAGACAGTGACAAATGCAGTGCCTGATCCTGGACAGGATCAAATAATGGAGGAGAGAAGACCTCAAAGGACATTATTAGAATATATGGAAAAATTTGGAATATAGATTGTAAATTCATATTAATGTTAAATTTCTTCAGCTTGATAACTCCACTTAAGTTGGTTACATAAGTAAATATCCTTGTTCCTAGAAAATGTACTTGGAAATATTGTTCAAGGAACATGGTATATACAACCTACACTCAAATGTTCAGAAAATAGAGAAATAGATAGACAGACATAGATAGAGAAATGGTTGGTGGATAGATGGATAGAATATTATAGCAAATATGGCAAAAATGTTAAAAGTTGGTGGATCTAGGTTTCTAGGGTTGTATATTGAAGTTCTCAACTTGGGTTTTGTATTATTTTTGCAACTCTAAGTTTGAAATTTTTTCAAAATAAAAATTTTAAGAATGGAAAAAAAGATACTTAAATTTTGCGGGGAAGGCTTAAGGTGGTTGATAGAGATTATGTAGGCTAAAGTCCTCTGGCCACCATCACCATCCAACTCCTTTGATTCAGCCTCTGCTAATAGTAACCAAAGGTACGTGGGGATGAAATTTTTACTGAACAGTGCAGCCCACTGTAAGCCAGCATTTAATAGTGTTATTGGACTAAACCAACCCACAAAGTACAGTCCTACTCTAGATAAATTCTGTCATTCACAATGCCCTGTATTGAGAGAGTTAATATCTTTCTGCTTGGCAAGTTGTACTCAGAGATTTCACAGTTTAGTTCATTGCTTTTTTTTTTTTTGTTGTTGTTGTTGTTGTTGTTACTTTGTTGTATTTACTTTCATCTGCAGCATTTTGCTTTTTTAAACAGTGCTTTCCCTCCTCTTTCTGAGTAGATTTTTTTTTTTTTGTAGGGAAATTGGAGCTATCAGTCCATCTAGAATGATCACACTTTTCCATCCGATGATCCCTTTTAGCTAATCACAAAACATGTGGGCTGAAAGAGAAAGAGGCAGAGAAGGCTGTGAAATGAGGAGATCTATACAATAATTCTTATGATAGCTAATGCAACAAAGATCTGCCCCAGTGGTCACTGTCACTATTTGAGCCTCTCTTTCTCTCTCACTTTTAAAAAAATAGCTAATTCTTGGAAGCCTTGGAAGAATTCCCTGAGTCCCTCTTCTCTCATCTCCTTTCTGTATAAATTCCATTTAACAGATGAGTTGCACTGTTATGCACATGAATAAAAGACTGTTACACCTACAAGCCAACAAAGAATCACCAAAACATGGACTTGTACAACTTCATAAGTGAAGATGTGAAGAGCAAAGGTAGAGGAGGTGCTGAGAAGCCACCTGGAAGACCAGATTTGAAGGCAGTTGAAGGGGAGCAAAAAAGAAATGAAGAATGAAAAGTAGATAGAAGGAGGAAAAATTAGGTGGCCATGTATAGGTCTTTCTTAGCTCCTCCTCTTACCAGCTCTGAGACTTTGGCCAGCTCAGCTTTTGTATTCTCATCTGCAAAATGGAATATCAATAATGTCATATAATTGTGAAGACTGAGTGAGAAAATGAATGGAAAGCAATTAGCACGTATTAAAATGTAAATTTTTAATTACTGCTAGAATTATCACTGCTTTTGCATAGAGCAGTCATGAGAGATTCCAGCCTCTGCCATTTAGAACTCTGTAAGGGATCTTTTGAGATCCTTATGACCTTCAAAATGGGTCAAGCCCTATTCTCTCACTTCTTCTTCCTCCTCTCTTTTTATCTTTCATATTACACTAAAACTAAGAATGGAAACTTACAAAAGATTGATCAACTACCCTGGAGTTGAGCCTTTTTGTTCTTTAATCCTCAGAAGCTATTTCTGCCAAGGGCATTGGCTACCAAGCTTCATAAGTATCACTGACTCTTTTACCTCTCTCCAAAACAACCATGTGACAATCTCTTTTCTCCTGTAAAAGCTGAGTTTTTTCAAAGAGCATTTCTAATTGTGCTGTTTGCTTGTATAAGGCAAATGCATATTTTCAAGTCTGTCTTAAAATTGTAATTCTCATCTAATTTCTGCCCCTTAAACAAACAGACAAAAACATCATGTCAACAGTGCCCCCAAACAACGGGTAAATCCAATTTCAATCAATTCATAGTCCTTTATAGCTGGAAAAATCTCAGAAGCCATCTGATACCATTTTCTCCATTTATAGTTCAGGAAGCTGTATTAGAAAGGTTAGGTGACCTGCTAGGACATGGAGTTACTCTGGAAGAGCCTGGAAGATTTTTCTACTACGTTGCATTGTTTCCCACACCCAAATGGAGAAAACTCCAAATAAAAGCACTCTTCTCACCTTTAGAGGATAGATGCCCAAAGGCCAATTGAAGACAGTGTTTAAATTCATTTCCCAACTTATCATGGTGACTTCTTTGAATTCTCATTATTGACTTCCAGGCATGCCCGATATGGCCACATGATCACCTGCTTCCTACCTCCAGGGATGGCACAGACTAAAAACATGAATTTGTTTTAAATTTAAGATAATTTTGTGGTTAACAAATCCATTATGATACTAAAGGAAGCTAGAGTTGTCAGGGGTAAGATCTTTGCTAAAGATTTTTGTTGCATCAAATGACCCTGGGGCACATGACTCATCGACCTGACCCTGGATGACTCTGCTTGAGCCTGCTCTAACCACCCACAGCAGAAGCACAGAAATATCACTCACTGGCCCCTACTCTATTGATTACATGTCCACAAGTTATATTACTGATTGCCTGCTCCTCAACCTTCAGGCAGAGAAACAAGTTTCCATTCCCATGCATTTATTTTAAAACTTCTTAATATTCCTCATTTTCCTCTCTCCAGTATCAGACTTCTCCACCTCCGGCTATGAGGGTTGCCTTGTGTTATTATTTGACCCAAAGAACCTCCTTAATCTGGACTTTTTTCTGCCTCTCACCCAGATAGAATGCTGAATAATTCTCCCAGAGAGGAGTGTGCTTTTTGCTAAGCAGGACACCAAGGAAGTCTGTGCCTTCGTTCTAGTTTGGCCTCTCAGGCTTTCTGGTCAATAAGGGATCAGTCCTTTGCTACGTGGGCTGCCCACTGTAATCACCGAGGGAGCCCTGAAAAATATGCAGGTGCCAGGGCTGCACCACAGACATGGTTCCGGGGAGAGGTCTATTTTTTTAAGCTCCCAAGTTCATCTAATATGCAGCCAGGGTTGAGAACTATTCAGAGTTTTTCTGTAACAGAGAATAAAACCAAAAAATAGAAGGAAAGGAAACCCAGAAAGATGAACAGGTGGCACCATGTTGAGTAAAGGAGAGCTGCTAGCCGGGAAGGTAGGACTGGGATGGATTTTTTTAATGCCTTTTCAAGAGCAGTTTATCAAATACATCGTTGCCTTTGTCCAGTGCTTTAGCCCCAAAGTGGGATGGTGGTGGCCCTGACCATGATAAAGGGGCTTTTTGTACTGCGAGGCAAGGAGTAGAAGGAAAAGAGAAGTATGTGCTTTGTTCAGTCAACATGGCCATTTTAAGTCTTTTTTTTTTTTTTTTTTTTTTTGCCTGATGGTATGATTCTGACTATTATTTATATATCAAGTTCCCCCTAAGATGATGACTTCTGCACTCATGGGGACATATGCCCGGCTCCAGTGCCAGACACATAGCAGGAC
Source organism: Tolypeutes matacus (assembly GCA_026826555.1). Lineage (NCBI taxonomy): Eukaryota > Metazoa > Chordata > Mammalia > Cingulata > Chlamyphoridae > Tolypeutes > Tolypeutes matacus. The sequence goes on from JAKSZT010054487.1 coordinate 21,046,883, forward strand.
ATAAACACTTGTTTGTGGAGCAAACGAATCACGGAGGGAAGAGTGAATGAACAGTAAAATCACAGTGATGGGCCAGTCCTGTGTTCTGCTGCTTTTCATCATCTTCGCCAATGATCTGTTAGTGCATATCATGGGAAATGAACCCAAATCCTACCTTATCAGAGTGAATGAAGTACTTTAGAAAAGTATGCCCGGATCTTTAAAAAAAGTACTGTTTTCAATGGATATTGAAACTGTAGTATCACTCGATCTGGTGCTGCTCAAAAACTAATGCTGAGAAATACTGATTTTAAAAAACTTGGTTAAAAAACTCATTTTGTAAAATCAGATCCTAAATGGGAAAGTATGAGAGAGTCCATAAAACAATCATGATAAAAGTGTATTAGGAAAAAAAAGGAGTTTACAGTTTATAAACTTAATATTACATTCTGGATGGATTCCATATAGGCTAGTTGACTATTCAGGATTTTGTTGAAAAACTTCATCCTCTAAACCTAAGATTTTTAAAATGATGCTGTTATCAGCTAATCCATTAATTCAATTTTATAGAATAAGTAGTGCAGGACGATTCCTAAGAAGTTATAAAAGTAAAAGAAGTTAGTCTTCAGTGGCCTTCCCAGACATAACCTTGTAAATTTACATAATAAGTGTTTATTCTATATGTGATAACATTTACTAAACCGTAATTTCAAACCTAGGGTTAGAGTAAGTGTCTCAAGGTTAGGACCAGAGGTGTGTGTGTCTGTTGGGGGCGGGGGGAGGGGGGGCACGGGGGAGCCGGGGGTGGGTTGCTGAAGAGATAATGAGGAGAAAAGAATGGAAGGGCAGGTGCAGGAGATCAAGCAGCAGCTACCTTTATAATTATGCCATTAATGAAACCGCCCCAAGTTCCCGCTTTACAATCCAATAAAATGTTCCTGTCTTACAAAAGTTATGATGAATTAAAGTACCTTACCTATGTTTTAATTTGGGGATTATTTTGATGGTAATGGTTCTTATTGCTCCTGACTTGTAGATGCATACTTTTTTTATATCCCTAAAATCCTATTTAAAAAGCACCTTCCAATTATACTTATTTTTCTGTAAGTGAGTTAAATCAACATCGTTTAATTCATTCTTCACTTCCACTCTTGGGAGAGATAGGTATTGTGAATTTCTAAGTCAGACAAAAAAAAAATGAGATTCTAGATGTGCTGGCCTATATCTTCTTTCCTTGCTTAGTTAATCTGTCATTACTAATGCTTCCCATTCTTTTAACCTTCATTTTTATATCACGTCAAATTAGATCAATGAAATCGGTTAACTTTCATTCTCCTCTGTCTTCTGAATAATGCGAGGACATGATGGCTAAATGCCAGCTGTGATCATACTGCCTAGATTTGAATCAGGCTATTTAACATCTCTAAGATTCGGTTTCCTCATCTGTAAAATGAGTATAATAATAGCAGCTACCTCACACGGTAGTGATAAGCATTAATGAAATAATGTATGTGAATCGCTTAATACAGTGCCTGGGACAAGTGAAGGGCTTGAGAGGTATGAAGTACTAACCATTATTCCAGGTACTTTGTAGGAAGCTGTGGCAGCTGAGCACATGGGCCTCAGAAACCAGAAACTCTTATTCAGCGAATGGCTAACTATTTATTACACTGTACACTGAGCACAGAACTGTAGTAAACTCAGGATTTGAGTTAAACCTTGAAGTTTAATTAAACAGGATTTAGTTAAGTAAGTGGAGAGGAAGAATGAGGTACACTGTCCAATATGGGAGACTCTAGCTACATGCAGCTATTGAGCACTTGAAATGTGGCTCATCTGAATTAAAATGTGCAGTAAGTATAATAAACACACTGGATTTTGGAGACTTAGTGTGAAAAAGAAAATGTAAAATATCTCATTAATAGTTTTTAGATTGGTTATATGTTGATCTGATAATACTTTGTATTGTGTTAAAAAATTAATTTCTCCTTAATTTTTGAAATGTGGCTATTAGAAAATTTAAAATGACATGTGACTCATGTTACATTTCTGTTAGATAGTGCTATTCTAGAGAGTACAGCCCATCATTAAAAAGAAAGCAGAGAGGGATGGGAATGAGCATGATGTATGGACTCAAAGAACTTAGGATCTAGTGAGGGGAGGCAGTACTTACACACATCAGGGAAGAGCCCACAGTATCTTACATGGTCTGAATTCAGAATGCCCTGTGGGCATATGCCCTGTTATGCTCAGGAGTTGTAGCAATGACTGTATTCCTCTGAAGACCCACCAAAGCAGCGGGGAATTTTCCTAACCAGTTTTGAGAACTTAACAGCACCCTGTTTGTCTTCTGCAAAATCAGATATCATAATAGTAAAATGAAGGCAAACGAGCTTGCTGCTTATTCTGCAGTCTGTAGGTTCTCTTAGTTCAGAGAAAATTTGTTTGCATTGGTTTGTGTAATATTTTGGCCAAAAGAGTTATGACCTATTTTGCAGTACATCATCGAAATAATATAAGATGTGAAAAAACCTGAATATAGAAGACTTGAAACCTGAATAAAAAGGGCACATTTTAAAGCTTTTGCCTTGTCAAGAAATAGCTATTTTGACTTTTAGATAGATGGCTTTTGAGCCTGCCAAGCAAAGGAAACAAAATTCTCAACCAGCCTATCAGGACTTCATTTTCCTTTTCATGTATGCCGATTTGGAAGTGGCTGTTTTGTCTTCTGGTTCAAGAGTGTGCTTTCATTGTGTTTCCAGTTCCACACAATGGGTGCACTCCAGTTACTCTTTCCATACAGCCAAATAAGCACAAAACATCTTGCACCTTAATTTTTGGAAATAAAGAAAGAATGGAAGGCTATAAGGATGGAAAAGAGGATGGGGCCCTTATGGCACTCCTGTGTGCCAGGCCCTGGGCTAGGCTTCATCTTGTTAACTGAGGAAGAGTGTGATGGGCTAAAACTCTCGGTATGTAACTCAAGGTGTGAAACTAGTAGCTTCGTGGTCCTCCTACGACTGACAGTATGACACACCTCAGACCCTGCATCAATCTCCAGTCTGGGCTGAACCCATTCAGTGTTTACCATAAAGTTCTTCCTGTCCATTTAGCATGTCTGACTCATGGAGTGGTCTGGAATCCCCAGTATGCCGTGGGTTGAAAAAGCACTCTGCAGTGTGGGGCTTGGCCTAATTACTCGCTGAGATGGGTTGCTTGGACTTCTCATGAGGATCCAGCACACATTTTTGAGGCTTACTCACCTTTTCCTTCTGAACTTTACCACTTTTGACCATTGCTAGATTTTCTCGTCTCAGAAATGCGCTCTAATGCCATAAATTCCTAATTGAAAATAACAGGGCCATTTGGACACTTCTCATACAGATCTGATTTTTGAGTGCCCGTGGACTTTTATGTGAACAAGAGAAAATACATCTGAAGGACTGATTTTTCTTTGCTCTGAGCAGAGGCCCATAGAGAAAACTTGTTAGGAGAACACCAATCATACTCAAGAAAAATTATTACCCTGCAAAACTTGTGCACAAATGGAGTTGAAATAAATGTACATTTTTTTTTCTAAAGTTCCTAGCAATTTGAAATTGGTTTAAAGGGACAAATCAAAGAAAATATCCTTTTCTTGTCACTAGGTGATAGTGCTTTGCAACATCTGAGGAAAGAATGGCCGTTCATTCATTGAAATGTGTGTGCAGTGGATAAGTAATGATAACATTATGATCAGCAAACTAAATTTGTACATAAAATGCCATGCTCATTGAAATTGGATTTTGTGCTGTACATGAACCAATTATTTTATTATCTGAAAATAATTCATACCAGAAACTTAATTACAAATGTCCACTGTAACTATGCCAACCACATCTCTCTTCTTCCTTTAAAAATACTAATAAGCCTGATTTTCAAAAATCCCACAACCCCTTCTCTTCGGATGAATGCTATCTGGAAATGAAATAGTGCTTCTTGTTTTATTTTGCTTTGCTCTGGATTATGCTACTTGATGATATTAACTGATTGCTCATCAGCTGTCTATTCTATGCTACTTAGAGTAGAATAAGCTATTGTTTTTCTGTACTACTCACAGTTTGGCCAGTCCTGATGGTACAGATTGGGTCCTCACAACTATAGGGAAAGAAGCAAGGAATGAAAATGCATTCAACTTGCATCTCGGATGGTGGCATCACAGCCTGGAGACTGCAGCCCGAAAGTAAGAATCCCACTGCTCCTGCAGCATTGGGGCAAGCTTTGCCAAATTGGAGCTGCTTTGTTAGAAACCCCACACATTTGTCTCCAGAACATAAACACACCTCAGGTGAGCATTGAGCTTGCAGAAGTCCGGTTATAACGTAGATGCCCATCACTTTAAGTGCCAGTTAAATATGTTAAGTGTTTGTTTTGGTCTCTACTGCAATAGCTCACAATTTCGTTAGGATTTGTCCAATAATTTCCCCAAGCCAGGTACTCACTGAACTGCTCATATGCATTATCTCATTTAATTCTTCCAGAAGCCCTGTACACTAGGCACCAGTTTCCTTGTTTAAAACAAAACAAAACAAAATGGAAGCCTAGATTAAATGGTTTGACCAAAAGAAATGAAAGTCAAGGTTCAAATTCAAGTCGTTGACTCAAGTCTACCAATGGGCTCTGCCATTGCTCCAGTGGGCCAGGTGCTTGTGCTGAAGAGATAGAGAGAGGAAAGCCCCAGAATGAATTAGAGAAGAGCAGATATTGGCAGGGGTTCCTGTATTATCTTTTTAGATATTAGAAAAGTGGCATTTGAAATCTCTGTGGAATGCACCTGGGTCATGGCTCCAGGATGCGACCCTTTTCTGATGCTGCCATTGGCCCTTGCCCTCGCGCACTCTGAAGAGACCTAAGCACCACTAAAGCAGCAGGGACTGTGTCTAATTTAGGACGCTGAAATCCTAGAACCCACTTCCTATCAACAGGTAGGGACTCATCCCCAGGAATTGACATTTCATGTACTGGTTTTATACTCCAGGTCTCTGTCCCTTGCCATTTTCTGGCTCCATTACATAGACATTATGGTCTGGGTGTGGAATGTTTGGTCTTCAGCCTGCTCCTGGGCTCGTCACGAGAGCAGGAACAAGATGGCGTTGTGTGTTTTATGCTCTCAAGTGCATCCTTTTTGTATTACACAGCATCAATTCTGCCTTAGTGAGGCCACGTGACAAAGCCACTGTCTTCTCACGCTGCTGCAGGCCCCAGAGAAAATATTATATATGGTCCAATTTGACTCACTTGACTCAGCTCTTAGTTGTATCAGTGTTTGTGGGCTCCAGTTTCACAGTGACTTATGGGCTCTGTGCTCTGCTGGAACTTCAGAGGGGTCACAGGACTGCTCTAAATTCTGTCTGCTTAATTGTATGGTGATCTTAAGACTGAACCAAATTATGTCTTGATGTTTCCAAACGCCTGCCTTAAACAGTCATGACTTGAACCTCACCGACTTTAAGACGAAACTCCAAATGGAAACATCACCAGTTCTCTTACCTTTATTAATTTTAGATATTGATCCATCAGCAGTGTCACCTTCTTGATTAGTAAGTAAAAGAAGATATTGATGAGTCTCTCCACCTCTTGTCTTTGGCATTCAATACATAGCCTGTTTCACAAATTATGACTTGGTACCTGTCACTGAAATGAAAATTGATGTCATCTTTTACCTTTCTTCAGCTTTTTCACTAATGTTGGCAGCAGAATTTTCACCTTTATTTTAAATGAATGATTTAGATGAAAGATCCACCAGGTTGAGTTAGAAAGATTGTCAAGGGGTGAATCTATTGTAAGTTTATTATTTTTGTTGTATATAAACATTTAATAAATATCTAGATAGATATATATGTATCCAGGTAGATGTATCAGGACTATTACATATATGCAAATAGTAAAATGTATTCAAATACTTTATATATACATTGAGATTGCTCTTTGAATTGCATAGTTTTTTGTGTTTGCATTTTTATTGATTGATAGTGCTTAATGTTTTATAATCCATATATTACTAGAGACTAATAATTAAGAGTTACATTTTTCTAAAGTCCTTGTTTCTGATGGGTGAGTATGGTAAATATTCCCTTAGACCTAAACTCTTTCAAGAAACTTAAGAATCTTTTCATAAGTCTACCAGAATCTGGTTGCATGGTCAGCATCAGAGAGATAATATTCAGACACGTGCTATATTCCCCAAAAGATTATACCAAGGAGTGATTTTGACAAGGTTTCCCTGTGACGAGAGACAGTCCTGAGGATTGCCGGCAAAGGTGTAGTGACTTTAGCGAGGGCGACCAATACAACTTTAATAATTTATAGTTTGGGGAATACACCTTTTCTTTTTAAAAGTTGGTGCAAGACTTGTGAAAAATGGCACCATATTTCTATTTTCCACAACTTCTCGAAATTACTGACAGAAGTTCTGCAAGTCTGAGAAAGATCACAGATATGCAAAATAATAATGCATATTTATAAGAAAGCATTAAAAAAAAAAAAAAAAAAACTGAAATCCTCTAAGTTATAAGGATTCTGTTTCCTTGGCTGAAGTTTCAAAATAAAATGAGGTTAAGTAACCTCTACATCACTCAGTAAATAAATGGAAGAGCTAAAAATGGAACTGAGGATTCCCTGACTCTCTCTTCATCTCAATAAACACGTTCACATCCTTCTCTGCAGTTGCCAGGCTGCCAGGACACATGAGAGGCTGGCAGCAAGAAGAGGATCTTCCGTGTCTTAAAATAGTTTTGAGTTCTAAAAACCTATCATAGCAAAGCAAACTCTGTTACAAATGCTGACTCCTCATCCCAGCCCTGTGACCATCTACTAAGGAAATGAGTGTGAGGAAATCACTTTCCTTTTAATATCCAGGTTGTCATTTCTTGAGGAGTTTGCTCTTTGTATACTTAATTGTTTGGATAACTTTTAACACTATTTTTTTTTCTTTTAAAAATTAGCATGCATCAGATTTGCTAGAAATTTTCAGTGCCAAGGCAATGAATAGAAATCTAAAAGTCAATTCCGTTTCAACAAACATATCACTTTTCAATTTATTTTAAAAAGCACATACAGGGAAGCAGATGTGCCTCAAGTGATTGGGCTCCTGCCTACCATATGGGAGGTCCAGAGTTCGATTCCCAGGGCCTCCTGGTGAAAAGCAAGCTGGCCCATGAGGTGAGCTGGCCCAAGCAGTGAGTTGGCCCATGCAGAGTGCTGGCCCGCACAGAGTGCTGGCCCACATGGAGAGCTGGCGCAGCAAGATGAAGCAACAAAAAGAGACACAGAAGAGAGACAATGAGAGCTGCAGCAGATCAGGGAGCTGAGGTGGCACAAGAGATTGAGCAGCCTCTCTCCCCACTGGAGGGTTCCCAGGATCGGTTCCCGGTGTCGCCTAAAGAGAATTCAAACAGACACAGAAGAACACACAGAGAGCAGACAGTGAACACAAAACAAGGGGAGGGGGGAGGAAATAAATAAATACATCTTAAAAAAAAAAAAGCACATAGATTATTTGGTGTTCTTTGGCCATCAACCCAAAGATATAACTATAATAATATTTAGGTAAAAAGCACAGGCTCAATACTCATGGCTGTTTTGTCTCTCTAGAAAAGAATATAGTATCTGATTCAGAAATGGCAACATATATCTTGATTTTTAGCCTATGCTTTAGTTCTTCTGTGTCATATTAGATAGGAGAATCATGAAGTGAGATTAGATCTGTCTATAATAAACATCTTGTCTATGGTTGCCTGTGTTTCCAAGATAATATCAGAGGTTTACTTTAGGATGAAAAGAATGAGATTTAGCTTTTTAAACTGTGTGATACTAGTTTTGCATCAAATGTATTTGAAATTCCAGTAAATTCTTGCTGTTGTACATTATATTTCTTCAGAAAATATAAATTAATAGATTGAGTAATGTATTAACAATTATTCATTCATTAATATATTTGGTTCCCACATGGTTAGGGAAATCTATATGAACTAATGCTCATTTCAGAAAATGAGAAATTTTCAAGTCATATACGACACCCTGTCTAAACAGCATTTATAAGCAGATAAAAGACTATATTATTCACCAGACCAAGTAGTAATACCTAAAAATCAATAAAAAATGTCTTTAAAATGAGTAATTACTTTGTGAGAAATATGCTTGCTACCAAATTAATTTGAGATTATACCTGTACTGTGAAGTTTTACATGGTGCACGGTTTTGTTTGTTGTTTTGCTTGCGATATAGACTTTTCTTATCTATATAGATATGTACATAAAACAAAGCCATGTCTACTGTCTTCTATTAGAGACATTTTTCTAATAAGTTTTCATCATCTGATAATGTAAGAAAATTTTTAAAATATTATTTCTTTGTATTTTACAGAATGAAATAAACTGTGCTATTTTGATATCTTCTCATTCATAGTTTCCAGAACTGTTCCACTCTAGATTTCTGGATATGGGTTTCTATTTTCAAGTTATACATTGCTGAGATTCTGTTGTTGGTTGGGTCCTAAACTTCCCTGCAGAAATGCTGGAATACCACCTTCCTTAAAGGAGTTGAAGTCGTTCAGTGTGCAAGGGGGAGACTGGGAGATGAGTCATGGGCCCTTTGAAAGCTGTATTTCCCACTGATCATCAATGAGATCAGACGTTTCCATCATGAAGACATGGCATCAAAAGTGTCAAGCTGTGTACTATGAAAAACTTCCCAGGCCTCCATCATAGACTACATCCCTTAGAATCTCAGTGACCTCTGAGCACAGATCTTTTCCTCCCTGCAGGAATTCTGGACAGTTCTAAATGTGACATGGTGAAATAAAGTGATTAATAGAGCCACCTGGGATGACTCCAACAGGGGCAGCTCATTAAATTGCAGCTGAAGGAATGATATCTACATCGCATTAATCAGATGGTTCTCCTGGTAGTAACGGGTCTATTGATTAGTTAGGGAAGAGAGGGTGGTGAGTCTAGTAAGTCCACCAGAGGAGGAAGCAGGTAAGAGTGGTCCAGGTCTCCTACCTCTTTCATGTTATCATGGATAACACGATATGGTCATAAATGAGTACAGAGCCATTAAAATATATATATTTAATGGAAACCTTTAAACTAAAGTAGTTACACACATATTTAATTCTTTAAATAAAGTATACTTTTTGTGGAAAAGAATAAGTAACATCCTGTAGCTGTTTTTTGCCAAACCTCGCCTATAACTCGGCCAGTCCTGCTTTTATTTTCACAAACCCATTCGACCAACTACTCCAGGTTTCTTTGCTACCTTATGTACTTTTCTGAAATCCCAAACCTAGGGTTTTTCAACCTGCTGGATGCCCCTGTCATCCTCTGGCTCCCATTTAGTCACCTCCTCTTTCTAATAACTCTGCTCTTACCCGCAAACCAAAAAGGCGGAAACAATATTGGAAGAGCACTGGCTACCAATGAGGCACTTCCAGTATATTTTCTCATGTAATCTTCTCAGTGGCCTCCATTTGGCCGATGAGGACACGAAGATTTAGAGATCACGTTGGTCAGAGGTAGGAATCCCTGCCAGGTCCCTCTGAGGCCATGGCCTGTGTTTTGCTCACTTGGTCTCCTGCATCCCAAAATCTGGTCACTGATTCAGTCACCCATTGATGGAAGAGTGTACCTGTCACAGTCTTCTTGAAGAAAGAGTGGTCTCAGGACTTACAGGTAATTTTTATTATTTATTTTTAAAGGAAAAGCCAACATTTATCATGCTTTCTAAAGAATGTATCTTTAAATGCCTCTTAAATTCTGATGAAGATATAGAGATATGAAGATGTAGATATAAATAGAGCTATCTTCCTAGTAAAACTGAATCAATCTCCTATATAAGACTTTTGCACTTACTCTATGGCAGCCAAGACCTATTTAGTAGACTGATACTTTTGGGAACTTTAAGATAACATTGGTGATCAAAACTGACATTAGTTTTCCAAATCCTAGAATTATTCTGTCACAAGGCTGTGGGAAGCATTGGGAAAATGCCTATTTCTGGGCTCTGCAACATCCATTGAGAAACCTTCAGTGAACAGAGTATGTAGAATGAGGAAAAGACAAAGCATAAGCCTAATAGGACTTTTCTTTTAATATAAACATGTTTAGATTTTACTCTTGAGACATAGTTCTGTGTCATAGTTCATTTATACAAATCTTATAAAAATTGTTATATTAAAAAGTTTCTATTTCTATTAATATCCAGTTTGACCTGTCATTGATTAAAGTCCTTATTTCCATAAGTAAATAATTTGTCTGTCAGGCTTGAGGGAGGCTATTTGGGCAAAAGAATAATAAACTATTTTCTTTTGGGAATTCTTTTAAAAGTCACATTTCAATTAAGATGGTGTTGAATAACAAAGGCAGTGTGAAGTGGAATTATGGATTTGAAGTACTTACCATCCAACACAAAAACAACTCATTAAATTCCCACTGTTAAGGATTACTTAACATTAACATCCACAGAGCCTTCCTGCCCCCCAAAGTCAATGTAGGTAGCACTGAGCCACACAAACCAGTGATAAAAGGCTCAGCAGTTACTTGGCTGGAGGCCCAGATGTAGCTTATTGACTGTAAATTTTACTAGATAATCATAGTTGATTCTAAGCACCTATGAAAAAATACTTTTTTTTTTTTGTCTTGGGCACTAGATCTGCACCTAGTCCATCTCTACTCATCCTTAGATCATTAGGATGAAAAATCATGTAACATTAATGACTACATTGTTTTAAGATATAATAATGCTAGAAAAGAGATTATCAGAAATTTACCCCTCATTTAGTACATGCTACTGCCTACTTGATGTATTTACCTGGATTTCAAGGGTATCAGGAAGACATAGAACTCTTGAATCTGTCCTTATCCCAATTCCCACAGCAAATGAGCATTTCCCCCATTTTCCCTGTCTTAGTGAATGACATCACTCGGTGGTTCAAGTAACATGTCAAAAAAAGTAATGTGTCATCCTTGGTTCTTCTATTTTACTCCCTGTGGCAGCAAGTCCATCAATTCTACCTCCATAATATGCTCTGAATTTGACCTCTTTTCACCACCTTCTCACCACTGCCTAGTCCAAGGCCCATACAGTTCCTTTGTGCAGATTTTACAAAGGCATCTCTTTCTCGAGACACTTTACTTCCATCTGTTGGAATATTCCTGTAATATACCGATTTTCTCCAAAGAAGATATGCCACAGCTTAGCTGCTAGAAAGTTATTGTAATGAATTAACAAATCCATGGTGTTCATGATATGGAATGGCACCCCTAGAATTATGCTGCAAGAAACCTGAAGCCCCAAATCAAGCTACCATCATTTGATGTCTAGGCTACTGCAAGAGCTAGTTAACTGTCTTTCTTCCTCCTTTGCTCTTCGGCTAATGTCATTTTTTTTTTCCCCACAGAGCGCCCAGAGTGACCTTTTAAAAATCAAACATCAGATTGTGTCCCTCCCCTACTCAAAACTTTTCCAGTGGCTTCCATTTACACTTCCAATAAATTCCAAACTCTCTTCCATACCCTGCAAATCCCAATAAGATCTGGTCCCTGCCTACCTCTCCGATCTTTCCTCTGACCTCCCTGACTGATATTTCATCGGCATGCATTGGTAGGGCTTCATGACTGGTGCCTGTTTTCGCTGGTGGCTGCCCCTGCCAATTTTACCATAGAATAGCTACACTGGCCGAGCACCTCTTTTGGTTCTGCCCACTTGGCTCTAGCAACACAGGTCTTGCCATTCCTGGAAAATACTAAGCGTATTTCCATCTGTATTAATTTCCCAGGGTTGCCATAACAAATTACCACAGACAGGGTGATGAAGCAACAGAAACTTACTCTCTCACTGTTGCGGAGGCCAGAAATCTGAAATCAAGCGTCAGCAGAGTTGTGTCCATCTGAAGGCTCTGAGGAAGGATCCACGGAGGACACTCCTAGCTTCTGGTGGTTGCCAGCAATCCTTGGCCTGCCTTCACTTGTAGCTGCATCACTTAATCTCTGCCTCCATCATCACATGGTCTTCTCCCCTCTTCTCTCTGTGTCTGTTTCTCTTCTAAGGACCTGCTATTGGATTTAAGGTTCACCCTAAAGCGGGATGATCTCATCTCGAGATCTTTAACTTAATTACATCTGCAAAGATCCTTATTCCGAATAAGGTCACATTTCTGAGGTTTGGGGAATCCACTGTTCAGCCTACTACACCACCTAATGGCCTTTGCCCTGCAGTTTCTTCCCTGAATCTTTCCTCACCTGGCAGGCATGGTGTTGCTCCTCCTCTTTATCCCAATTTCTTCTCAAGTGATAATTCCTCAGAGAGTCCTTCCCTGGCTGCCCTATCTAATATCATATCCCCCGCCCCTGTTATTCTTGATTCTCTTGTTCTGTTTTTATTTGTCTTCATGGCACTTTAATACCACCTGGCATTTCATTGTATATTATTATACAATAATATTTGTGTTTTTTTTTTTTAACCGGGAGGTCCGGGGGATCGAACCCAGGTCCCTCCATATGGCAGACGGACGCCCAACCATTTGAGCCACATCCGCCCCCTAATATTTGTTTTTGTTTACTAATTATTCTCCCCACTAGAATAGAAGCCCCATTAGATCAGATACGTTGTCTTCTTCATCTTGGTATCCACCTAGAGCGGGGGTCAGCAGACTGTGGCCCACTGACCAAATCTGACCTACCAGCTGTTTTTGTAATTAAGGTTAGATTGGAGCACAGCGAAGCCCATATGTTTACATATTGTCTACGGCTGCTTTTGTGCTACAACAGCAAGAGCTGAGTAGTTGTGACAGAGACTGTATGGCCCACAAATCCTAAAATATGCAGTCTGGCCCTTTATAAAAAACTACTATTGAGTGGCATATGTGTCTGCTGACAGTATATAGTTGTTGAACTTATATTGTAAAGAACTATCTCTAAACAGAGAAATTTAATGTGGTCTTAGGGATGACCCTCTGAAGACTAAAGAGAAAGTTTCCTGGGAATCTTTTTTTCTGTTTCTAAGTTAGAATAATTTGGGCGGTTAGGAGAGGGAGATGAAATTCTGTTAAGAATAGATATCCTTTGAATACATTTTTTAGATCACAAATTACTTTGTTTAATTTTCATAATGACCCCAATAGGTCAGTGTATGAGAAAATAAGGTTACCCAGCCAATAAGAGGCAAAGTCACAAGCTCCAACTCTGGACTTTAACTTGAGGTTCAAGGATCTTCCCTTTTATTCTATCCCACAGCACATGTCATCTTCCAAAGAAAGCACATCCAGATACTTCATGAGGGCCATGTCCTGTCTTAGCAGTCGCTATGAATGTGTCTGTCATCACAAAGCATGTCTCAGGCTCCTCAAATCATAGTATTATTTTATATTTTAGTATAAAATTTAAAGATGAAAGATTATCAGCTACTTCAGAGCATAAACAATGCTTTATTTTGTACCTCCACAACATCTGGAAGTGTGCAAGGTACCTACAGGGGTAGGTGCTCAATATTTAATAAATCTAATTGGATTCTGAAACTCAATACAAAGTAAATGAAGTGCTCTTTAAAGGCCTAAGTAACTAGAAATCTTTTCTTGAAATCTCCAATGATTATCCAGAGGTTGAAGTAATAGATCCTTGGGTTTGCTAGTAATTTATACCCTTTGTATCAACTGTAGTGAACATCAGAATGGGTATTTTTGAAGACAATTAGTGAATAAGAATACTAACTTGAAAAATTTTCCTAAAACATAAAGCAGAATGACAAAGCAGGAAAAACTGTGAGAGAAAAGATAAAACATATGAAGGACAAGGAGATTCAATGTCTGTATAGTAGGGATTCCAGAAAGAGAATAACAAATGAAACAGAGCACAAACTATTTTCAAACAAAGTTTTGAGTATGAGATTAGAAAGAATTCACAGAATGATAAGATTAGTCAATGAACAATAGATGTAGATATATCTTGAGAAATAAATAATTTCTAAAATAAGTGCAATATCTATAAATCAACAGGTATCATAGGTTACCCATAAAAGAAAGTTAATCAAACATATTTTGACCATGATAAATCAGGCATTATGCTGGTTGGTTAGCTATTTGCAAGATTATTTAAGGGATCAAAAAGTGCTCATCATCATGATTAAGATTTTTAAGCAGAAGGGTGGACGTTTCACTAGTCATGGCATTCTAAAAGATGCAATATATATATCTACCTCTGACTTAGTCTTTTCTTGTTTTTGTTTGTTAGTTTGTTTGTTTTTTTGCTTATTATTCCACTGCCCGGAGTTATCGAGCACCCAATGGTAGATGCTGATGACACACCATCAAATAAGGCCAGCCCCCAAGGATGCATGTGCGTGGTCATATGGGGAGACAAACAATTTCAGTAGGAGTGACCTTTGGGAGCTCAAGGACAGCTACTCCATGGAAGAGACTTTTGAGCTAGATATCAGGGAGGAGGGCGCTTTAGAGACAGAAGAACCAGGATGTGCCCAGAGGCAAAAGAGTCTTCATTTAATTCTCAGTCATGATCTTTCCTTTCATTTTGCCACCCCTATGCTCTCATTTTGGCAGCACCGTAACCTCCAGACCAATTACTTTTAAGGAAAATTGACATCTTCATTCATTTTTTTCTGTTCATCTCCAAATGAAGACATACACAAATTAAGGCAAGAAGTTTAAAAGGATAAAGAAAGAACAGCACAGGTGTTTTAGAGACAAAGCAACTTGCATCCTTGAAAGTTAGCTCTCTCCAGAGTTGAAGGTTTTAACATGAAATATTTTGCCTGTCTAATTTATTCAATAAGCCTCAGGCGGCCATGCTTACTTTTATGGCTTATGCAGTGCTGAATTGGCTGTCAAAATTCAAGTCATAAATAATAATAATGGCACACAAAAGCCAGGAAATGCAAAAGTTAAGGCTTTCTTTGGAATATTAACTCATCCAAATTGTACATTTATAATATCCTTCAATATCAAGATAAACTTTCCAGTGTTGTTTTAGTATATGAAAAATGTGCAATATGGTCAAGTTACCATTATAATGAGAACCTTAGATTTTCATAGTTTGGGTATCTTTTAAGCATCATGGCCTACAGCTTTCACAGTGTATTAGCAGGAAGTTTCATTTTAAGGAGTAAACGCAAACTGTCCTTTGTGTTAGTAGATAACACTTATCCCCTGTGGAAGCAGGAGCACATGCACCGTGGCCATTGTTTTTCATTGCGATTTCCTTGATCACCTTCATACTCTCTCACCAGATCCCATGTAAGACCAGACGCACACTTTCTCACTTGGGATATCAGAGGGGAAGAGTTGTGTTGCCTGAGATAGAAAACCCGTTGGTCCATTTCTGTAAGCACTCATGTGGGACTGAACCCTCAGCCTTTAACTGATCACTGGCCTCAGACACTATTTTATTATGGTGGAAAACCACTCAGTAAGTTTTCAAATTCACTTAACTAAAAGTAAAGTGCTTTTAATCCAACTTAATATTTATTGATCACTTCTGATGTTCCTATATTTAAACATATGTAGAATCTGTAGGAATAGTAGTGGGTTAGACATGGATTTAGCAAGATAGAATCCAACAATATTTTGAATGTTAATAGAAGGGAGAAATTATATGAAAGGATTAGAAGTAAATTCCTAGAAAAGAAACCATTAGATAAAATTGTAAGGATGGATAAGATTTTTTTAAACCAGAATTTATTTGGTTAAATATATTAATCTTGGGTAAATACATTCCCAGGTATACAAAAATAAATTTTGTGTTTCAAACATCTCCAGCTGGGAGATTTCTCATGTAAAACTCTTATTATAGTTCATGTTATGGAGGACTTGTTAAACAGCAACAATTGAAATATTATCTTTATACTATCAAGTAATAGAAAAAAGGAAATATTTACTCGTGAAATTCTCTTTCTAATCATATCATATTTTTACATGCTAATTATATACTTTATCATTTATTCTTGATGACATATATAAAATAAAATTTGCCATTTTAAACATTGTAAGTGTACAGTTCAGTGTCATTAATTATTTTTACAACATTGCTACCATCTCAATTTTCCATCTCAATTTTCTTAACATTATGTTTTGAAGTTCATCCTGTTGTAGCATGTTCATTCCTTTTTATGGCTGGATAGTGTTCCATTGTAGGTATGTACCGCATTTTGTTTATTCAGTTCATTTATTATTGGGCACTTGGGTTGTTTCTACCTTTTGGAAATTCTGAATAATGCTGCTATGAACATTGGTGTATAGATATCTGAGTCTCTGTTTTAAGTTATTTGGGGTATATACATATGTAAGAATGGAATTACTGGGTCATATAGTAATTCTATGTTCAAGTTTTTGAGGAACCGCCAAATTGTTGCATCATATTACATTCCCACTAACAATGCACAAGCGTTCCTGTATCTCCAATCTTCACCAACACTTGTTATTTTCCGTTTTTAAAATCATGGCCACCTTAGTGGGTGTGAAGTGGTATCTCTTTGTGGTATTGGTTTGCATTTCCCTAATAGCTAATGATGTTGAACATCTTTTCATGTACTTCTTAGCCAGTTGCATATTACTTTTGGAGAAATGTCTTTTCAAGTCCTTTGCCCATTTTTCTATTGTTGTTTGTTTTTTTATTGTTGTTGAGTTGCAGTTCTTTGTATATGCTAGATAGTAAACCCTTATCAGAGATATGCTTTCTAAATATTTTCTCACATTCTGTAAGTTGTCTTTTTACTTTGTTGATAATATCCCTTGATGGACAAAAGTTTTGATTTTTGTGAAGTCCAATTTATCTATTTTTTTCTTTTGTTGTTTGTGCTTTTAGTGTCACATCTAAGAATCCATTGCCCAGTACAAGGTACTAAATTTTCCACCTGTTTTCTTCTAAAAGTTTTAAGATTTTTTTGCTCCATTTTGTGTTAATTTTTGTATGTGTTATGAGATAGGAGCCCACCTTCATTCTTTTTCTGTGGACAGCCACTTTTGTCAGCACCATTTGCTGAAGAGACTGTCTTTCCCAATTGAGTGGACTTGGTATCCTTGTCAAAAATCAATTGGCCATAAATGTGTGGGCTTATTTCTGAATTCTCAATCCAATTAATTGGACTATATGTTTGTCCTTATGCCAGTGCCACACTGTTTTTATTAATGTAAATTTGTAGTAAGTTTTGAATCAGGAAATGTAAATTCTCCAACTTTGTTCTTTTTTTAAAAGATGTTTTGGGCTATTCAGGATCCCCTGCTGTGCAATATGAATTTGATGATTGGCTTTTCCATTTCTGCAGAAAAGTGACTGCTGGGATTTTGATCAGAATTGTGTTGAATCTGTAATGTGCTTTGGGTAATATTAACCTTAACAGTATTAAATCTTCCAATCCATGAATACAGGATGTCTTTCCATTTATTTAGGTCTTCTTTAATTTCTTTCAGTAACATTTTATAGTTTTCAGTGTACACATTTTTTAAATCCTTGGTTAAATTTATTCCTAGATATTTTTTTTTCATATGCTATTGTAAATGGAATTTTCTTGAATTCCTTTTGGATTGTTCTTTGCTTGTATATAGAAACACAACTGGTTTCCTTCACTTAGTATAATGTTGTGTTTTTTGTCTGATATTAACATTGTGTAGTATTAACTTATATTTGTTCAGCTTCAAAGAAAAATGGTCTTATATATGCAATTCTACCCATATACATATTTCACATAATATATTTATATTTTACATAATATGTTTAGTTCCTAATAGGGCAGTTATACAGTATTTGTCCTTTTGTGTCTGGCTTGCTTCACAGAACATAATGTCCTCCAGGTTTATCCATGTTGTCATGTGTTTCATGACTTCATTTCTTCTTACCACTTCATAATATTCCATCATGTGTATACTACACAATTTATTTATCCATTCATCAGTTAATAGACACCTGGGTTGTTTCCACCTGTTGGCTATTGTGAATAATGCTGCCATGAACATCAGTGTGCAAATGTCTATTCATATCACTGCTCTCAGTTCTTCTGGGTATATACCTAGCAATGGTATTGCTGGGTCCCATAGCAAGTCTATATTAACTTCCATAAGAGCTGCCAAACAGTCCTCCACAGTGGCTGTACCATTCTACATTCCCACCAACAGTGAATAAGCATTCCTATCTCTCCACATCCTCTCCAACACTTACAGTTTTCTGATTTTTTAATAGCGGCCAGTCTAGTAGGTGTGAAATGATATCTCATTGTAGTTTTGATTTGCATTTCTCTAATCGCTAGTAATGTTGAACATTTTTTCATGTGTTTCTTCACCATTTGTATTTCTTCTTTGGGCAGTTGTCTTTTCAAGTCTTTTGCCCATTTTTTAATCAGATATTGTTGAGTTGTATGATCTCCTTATGTATCATGGATATTAAACCCTTATCAGATATGTGATTGCCAAATATTTCCTCCCATTGAGTTGGCTGCCTTTTCACCCTTTTGACAAAGTCCTTTGAGGTGCAAAAGTGTTGAATTTTGAGGAGGTCCCATTTATCTATTTTTTCTTTTGTTGCTCCTGCTTTGGGCATAAGGTTTAAGAAACTACCACCTACCACAAGATCTTGAAGATGTTTTCCTGCATGTTTTTTCTGGAACTTTTATGGTTGTTGCTTTTATATTTAGGTCCTTGATCCATTTGAGTTAATTTTTGTATAAGGGGTCTTTCTTTCTTTTGGATATGGCTATCCAGTTCTCCCAGCACCATTTGTTGAATAGTCTGTTCTGGCTCAGCCGGGCGGGCTTAACAGCCTTATCAAAAAACATTTGACTGTAGATGTGAAGGACAATTTCTGAGTTCTTGATTCTGTTTCATTAGTCAATCTGTCTGTGCTTATGTCAGTACCATGCTGTTTTTACCACCATAGCTAAGAAATACGCTTTAAAGTCAGGAAGTGAGAGTCCTCCAACTTCATTCTTCTTTTATTGAGATATTTTTGCCTATTCGGGGCCCAAAATGTGACTCACTTTTGTTTCCATGTTGTGTGGATAGAAGACCAAATCCAGAGTTTGCTGTAGAGACATTTCTGGTTGCAAAAGAAGATGTGCTGGGCCAGGGAAGGGAAAATTCTTAGGGAGATTCACCCTCACTTTCCAGACTAGGGGGAAGGACAGGGAATTCTTTTCTTAGGATCTTCCCCCTAGGAGCCCTCAGTAACATCTGACCTCTGATGTGATGACCTGGTGGAGGAGCAGTGCTTGGGCCACTGGCCCACTGTTCAGGTGGGAGGATAGAACCAAAAGAAGGTCCCAAGTGTCTTCCAGCAGCAGGAGTACCAGGAGAAGCTCAGTCATGCCCTATGGAGGACCTGCTGTGTCAGATACAGGTGGTCTGAGGGAAGGATCCTGAACCCAGATCCCTGTACCATTCATCCATCACACCTAATGCTCCTTTCTTCTTGGGGATCTGGGCCTCCAGAGGATTCTTTGGAGGTCCTCGTGAGCCTCTGCCATATAAATGTCCCATTTCTATTGTTAGGAACATAAGGATTCTTTTTGAAGTGTTTAAATTCTTCCTCAGTATCCTATATCTTTTGTGTAACATTTATGTAAACTAAGTATCTTTTAAAAAATAATAATAAAAAAAAATAAAAATAAATAAATAAATAATAAGTAAATTCTTCCTCAGTAAATTTTGTCTGATGTATGTCTTTCTTTCCTTATGTTATCCAGGTTTCTCTCAGCCATCTCAGCCAACAGAGCTCTCAAACTATTATCATGAGCTTTTCTTTCATGGGGAAATAAACTGGCTTTGATAATAGTCAGTGATGCTTTCAAATTCTTCAAATGCTTAACTCTTCACATGCATTGCTATTCTTTTCATCAGCTTTGGAAAGATTCTCCTCTATTTTTATGAGATAAATTAGTTCTAAATTGACTATATGGTGAAAATTCATTTTATTTTTATGCAGTTCAGAAATAATGTAATGTTTCTATTGAAGTTGTATCTTCCTTTCTGTGTTTTTTTTTTCCTACCTGCAGAAATTTTCTGAGTTGGAGACTTCTAATGATCTATAAGTGCATCGATTATTTAATTTTCTTCAATTAATTTGCTGTACATCTGGTTTCTTCCTTTCTTTTCTAAGTACATATTTAACTCAGCCATATCAAGCAGTTTCTTCAAATTTCCTTTAAGTCATCTTCTAAGAAGTCTCCATTTTCTGATGCATTCATTGTATTAGATTCCAAGTTTCCACCATCCATGTTGTCTTCTCTAAGAACAGCAACCCAATCTGTCTTCTTTAGCAAGTGGTTACCTAAAGACTTCCTTTCATTTTCTTTCTCATCTAAAACTTGTTCCTTTGGTACTTTAGCATTTTTTTTTTTTTTTTTTTAACATTTTGTGCTGTTTAAGAAGTTTGTTCACTCTTCCTTTCCATTTCCTCTGCCTCTTGTGAAGGCAGCTCTCTGCTTCCCTGATGAATGGAATTTTCATCCACAGCATCTGCTTGTGCTGTCTGAAGGTGCTCTTCATTCTTCTCATGTGTTTTGAAGGATATTTTGGGTGCAGCTACTTGAAATCAGATGTGTTTTGATGCATCTTCTGAAGACTGGATCTTCCCTGTAATGTCAGATATCACCTCAACTTGTTCTAAATGTTCAGATTTCTCTTCTCAAAGATATTTTCTAAAAGTCTCTCTTTTAAACCCATGTAAAGAGTTGGAGTTTTCCAACTTCTTATTAATGGCCTCCGCTTTTTGTATTTCTGACCATTTGTTCTTGAGACTGGTTTCCATTAAAGTTGAAAATTCTTTTTCAGTGAGTTAAGTTAGAAAGTTTGATGTTTCTCCTCCAGAAGGGCAGAACCTCCACTGGCCAATTCTTTGGTCTGCTTGCATAGAGTAGTTTTTTAGTTTTTAGTTTTTTGTTTTTTCTTGCTTAGTATTTTTATTTTTTTATAAATTATTTTTTTTTTATTTTTAAAGAAGCTTTAGATTACATGAATGTTGCATAAAAATATAAGGGATTCTCCTATGTCCCACTTCCATCCTCTCCCATACTTTCCCACATCAACAACATCCTTCATTAATGTGGTACATTTGTTGCAATTGATGAACATGTATTGGAGCATTGCCACTAAGTGTGGATTATAGTTTACATTATAGTTCAAACTCTGTCCCACACAATTTTGTAAGTTATGACAAAATGTACAATGGCCTGTATCTGTCACTGCAATGTCATGCAGGACAAACCCAATGTCCCTAAAATGCCCCCATATTACACCTATTCTTCCCTCATAGAGTAGTTTTCATGATTAAAAATCCTACCATTGGAGTGGATGTGGCTCAGGTGGTTGAGCGTCTGTTCCCACATGGGAGGTCCTGGATTCGGTTCCTGGTGCCTCCTACAACACATATGTACTAATTCAAAATTTTAAAAATTTATTCACTAAAACAAGGAAATATTTGCTATAAATTGAAAAAAAAAAATCCTATCATGAATGTCAATACCACCGATCCCACTGCAATTTGTGGGGACCTTGGCCTGGTATAAGGGCTCCAGAGCTAACCTGGTAAAGAGCATCATGGTCATCTGTGGATCCTCTGTGGCCCCCAAGATCACTCCTGGGTGGACTCAGCTTTCCAGGACCCTAATGGCCACAACAAACTGCAGAGAACGCCAGAGAGCACTCCACCAAGAACCAAATCAGTGTGGGCAACCAAAACAGACCTCGTCAAAGACGGAGAAGGACAGCGCCTCCCAACCTTCCTTACTTGCTGAAACACACAGGGAGCGCTATCACACGACCCTGTGCTATCACATGACCCTGGGCCATGTGGGCCGAGGCTGCTGGAGCATATGGATGGTGGCTGGGGCTCCAACCACTCTGCCCTCCCTGACTGCCCCAAGAATTAAGATCAATGTCTTGTCACACCTGAAACCCATTCAGTGTCACCAGTTGGGAAGCTCTGCAGTAGAAGATTTCAGACCCCCAACCCTGGCCAATACTCCTCATTTTCTCCAATAAATGTTTTATTTTGTGACCCGGAAGAGCTCATCCTGCCCACAGAGGTCACAGAGAACTTTGCTCTCAGCCCTTCCTTGGTCTGTGCTTGGCCAGCCTGGAGTGACCCAAGGAGGGGTTCAGAAGGGTTTATGGAGGACTGAACAGTGGGTTTGAGGCTTTCTCCACTAAATTCACCTTTAAACGCTAAGGAGAAAGAAGTAAGTGGGACTTTCGTAGTCTTCACATTTTAGGAATGAGGAAGGATAGCATGATTTTCAGACTCCGCACAGGGTGAAATGTTTGGTGATGTGGAAGCCTCTGGTGCTAATGCTCAGACTCATCATCTTGGAGGGTGTTGGCACTTTCTCGGTGCTGGCAGGAATGCTGGGCCACCCAAGCACCCTGCAGTGTGCTGGCTGGTCCTGGGGAGGGGATTTTGACACGTGAATAGCAACCAACCTCTATGAGCACTTGTACATTCCAGGAGGGGTGCCAGCTGCTTCATAAAGGGCAGCTCATAGCACATGATAAGGCCGGTTCTACTGTTTTCATCTCTTGTAGCTATATAAACAAAGGTTCACAGATTCTATATAACTTGCCTAAGGTTAACACACTTAATAGGTGCTTGATTCCAGTGCATTTTTCTATCATACAAGGCACAGCAAAATTAACGTGAGTTAGTATACCAAGTAACGATGGCCTGGGTACCCTCGTTGAACATAGGATATGGGCTGGATAATGTTTTCTGCTGAGTTAATTCTTTACTGCTGGATATAGGGAAGAGAATATTAGGAAGGTGATTTGGTGTCATCATTTGTGGAAGATCTTGGATAGCAGAGTGATAAAGAAAAGCTACTTAACTCTGCAAGCCAGCATTTTATAAACTGCTCCACAGAGCCCTAATGTTTCTAAGTGTGTTGGGGGTGGGAAGGGTGGGATCAGGCCAATCCATTGGTTTCCAGGCTTACCACCCCCACCCAACTTAAAACAAGGCATTTCCACTTTTATCTGAATTATATTAATATAACACTTATTTTTAAGAATGGGTTCTATTGCTGAAATATAAAAAATTAACCACTGTTCTAAACAATAAAAGTCACTGGAAATTTTTGAGAGGGAGTAACGTGATACAAGATGAGTTGCACAATGGTTAAGATATTCATATAAGATGAATTTGAGTGGAGAGAGATGGAAGGTGGGCTGACCAGAAAGGATGAGTTTTGTACTAATAAAAAATAGCTCACTGTGGGACTCTGGGCAAGTTCTTTAACCCACTGTGTGCCTCAATTTCTCAATGATTATTTGTTGATCACACAGGAAACAATGATTTCAAAATTTTAAATGTTTCCAGAAAGTTATACTAAAAGTCATTTTCCTTCCTGTCTTCCCTTTCATCACCTTTCCCCAGAGACAAGAACCACTACCTGTTTCTTTAATATCTTCAAGAGATAGTCTGTGCATAAACTGTAACTTCTTTTATGCATCCCTTCTTTTGTACACAACTGATAATATGCTAAGCACTAATTGTATTAGTCTGCCCAAAGGGGTGATGATGCAGAGTACCAGAAATCTGTTGGCTTTTATAAAGGGTATTTATTTGGTGGTAAAAGCTTACAGTTACAAGGCCCTAGAGAGTCCAACTCAAGGTTGCTTTCTCACCAAAGTCAGTTGCCACATGTTGAAGCAAGATGGTTGCTAATGTCTGTGAGGGTTCAGCCTTTCCCTCTGGGCTCTCCCTCTCTCCTGGCACAGGGCTCGTTTTTTACCGGACCTTCTATATCAGTCTCAGCTCTTCTGTTCTCTTCCCAAGGTCAGCTGCAAACTGTCATGTGAATGGCTCATATCTCACCGAGCCCCAGGATCAAAAATGACAGAGCTCTCTCTCTTCCCATGTGTCTTCTCAAGAGTGTTTCTGTTTTATATCAGACCCACCAAGTGGGTGGGGACTCAACTACTGACGTGGTCAAATCAAAGAAAGCCCTCAAAGCAATCTTAATAGGTAATCTAATCAAGGGCCCCTCAACTGAATCCTGTGTAATCAAAGGTATCATACCCAGAGAAATAAACTATTTTATAAACATAATCTTTCTCTTTTTGGGATTCATAAAATAATTTCAAACTGTCACACAAATACATGCCTAACTTTTACCTGAACAGTGTGTTTTGTAGACTGCTTCACAGCAGCACAGAGAGATTTGCCACTGTATAATAATCTTGTGTTACATGTACCATAATTTATTTAACTATTTTCTCCATTGCTGAGCTGTTTAGATGATTCCCAATCTTTCACCTTACCAGCAGGGCTGCTCTGAATACCTTTGTTAGGTATTGTAAATTGCCCTTAATGATTCTAGTGGAAAAGATACCAAGTAACCATTCTTACCACCTAGTCACTGTAGGATAAAAGAAAAAAATTATAGCTTTAATATTTCTGCATTTTTATTGTTCATTTTATAAATCAAGACTTTAAAAATTACAAAGTATTGCTTCCAAAAGGCAACTGCAATTGATCAATTTGTCAATGTGAGCTCATTTTCTCCTTCTGAATTTTCTTTCCATCAATAAATGGGCCTCCTCCTTGGTGCTTAAAATGGGGCTCTGCCTTAAATGAAATTCTCTTGGAATGAGAAAGTTGGGTCATTTTAGCTTTTTAATACCTCCAGATTTCTTATTTCAATTAAGATAAAAAGAAGAATGCATTTTCACTGTAGGCATTATGTGTCTCCCTGGGTTCTCAAAGCTCCACGTTCCCAGGAGATAAGAATGGACCTGCCAGCCTTCCTCTTTCCAGTAGCGGCTGACGGTTCTGCCCTGGGTCAGCTTCGCCTCCTGGTTCCGTTGCTCTGTGTCCTCCCAGATGAAGTCTGCCCATGGTCTTCTGCCCAGGGCCTGTGGACTCAAGCCAAGCCATGCTGAGCCCTGGCTCAGGGTTAGGTAGAGGCAAAAGAGCAGCATCTGCGGAAGGAAGAGTTCTCCTGCATTTTGCGCAAGGGGTGAATTTGAGGTCCAGCAAGTGTTCATTTGTTTTTGTTTGAGGATAAAGTGCTGTGAGCACGTGCAGAGATAGCATTTATAAACACCTGTCGCTTTTGCCACCCATAGCTTTAACAATTTCCATCATCTCTGGTTTCTTCAGTGGCCTTCTTGTTGAGGGCCAACATAAAACGCCTCCTGTGTCATATCACAGGGAATCTTTCTATAGAATCTATTATTTCTAAGGATAAAATACCTCTTCTGATTTGGAATATAAAAAGCTTCTCTCTCGTTATAACATTCATTCAAAAAATCTTCGTTGTATACCTACTATGTGCAAGACACTATTCTAGGACTGGGGATACGGCAACAAGCAGAAGAGAATAAAATCTCCACTCTCATGGTGCTTGTTTTCCACAGACAAAATACATAAGTGAAAAAGTCATAATATGTTGGAAAGTAACTGCCATGAAGGAAGATAATGCAGAAAAACGAGTGTGGAATTGTTAGGGGATTGCAATTTTAAAGAGGGTATCTTAGTTTGCCAAGCCTGCTATAACTATTACCACACAGTGGTTGACTTAAGTAATAGGACTTTATTGCCTTGTGGTTTTGGAGGGTGGGAGTCCAAAATCAAGTTATTGACAGGCCATCCTTTCTCCCAGGTCTGCAGCTTTCTGGTGTTGGATTGCCACGGTCCTTGGGGCTCCTAGGGTTGCATCTGCTTCATTCTCTGGCCTCTTTTAACTTCCACTGACTGACTGCAACCAAAATTTCTTTGGTTATAAAAACTACAGTCACATGGATTAAGGCCTACCCTGATTCAAACTGGCCTCATCCAAGTAGGATCTTCTAAGATCCTATTCCCAAATGAATCCATGCTTTAACTAATAATAACATCTTCACAGGTCCTATTTACAAATGGGTTTATACCTACAGGAACAAAGATTAAGGCTTCAGCATGTCATTTGTGGGAGACATGATTCAATCCCCAAAAGAAGGTGACCAGGAAAGTCTGTGGAAACAAACCAGGTTGACCAGGAAGCAGCAGACAAAAGACCAAGGCAAGAGAGTTCCTTTAGTGTTCAGTTAATACCAACGGGGCCGGGGACGCTGAAGTGCAGAGAGCTGAGGGAAATGGGGCAGAAGGGGAGACCGTGAGGGGGAGGATGTGGAGAAACACATCCTAAAGGACCTTCCAAGTCCTTTTACAGACTAGCATTCATTCCACATGAGCCGGGAAGGTACTGACAAGCCGGATGTGTTTGCCATGACCTGACTTGCTTCTGAACAGGATCCCTTGAGTTTCTGTGCTAAGAACTGAAGGGGGAAAGGACCGAATAGGGAGGTCAGTTATGTGGCAATTGTGATAAACCAAACAAGAGGACCTGGTTAGTTGCAGGAGAGACACTGAGAAGTAGATGGATTCTGGATTTATTTTAAAGGGAGAGCGAAAGAATTAGCTAATGGATTGAATGTGGAGTGTGAGTGAGAAGACACGGATGTTTCCAAGGCTTTTAGCTGAAGCAACTGGAAGGATTAGAGTTGCCATTAACTGAGATGGGGAAACTTCTGGGAAAGCAGAGAAAGCCTTTAATATATCTTTTGCTTGCCCTTTGTATCTCCATTTTAAAAGTTAAAGAAAATGTTATTCAACACATTTACAAAAAAATAAAAAAACAATATATCTTAAAATCCCGGATAGAGAACTTTTATCAATAGATAAATATTATAGCAGCTTGTCTTCAGACTATTTGGATGAAAATCTCTTATTCAACTTTAGAGCCTCAGAAACTAAGATGGGATAGGCCCAGCACAGAGCAAGTCTTTAACAGATATTCATTGAATTCAATCAAATTTACCATTGTGGAGACTAACATATGTGAATCTGTTCCCAAATCATACTTGTTTTTATTGGTATTGATGAATTTTAAGATTTAATTGGTCCCAGCCAAAAACTTAGTTCCATCCAGATGATTTTGTTTTTTTTTAACTAACAAGGCAACTGTAGATCCAGACAAAACAGACTGGTTGCCCCCCATCAAGCTAATCATTAAACACTGTAAATCTTTACCCTCCTAATCAGCTGACCTACTGTGAAAATAGACTGGTTACCACAGCAAATAGAGAGGGTGGAGTTGTCTACAACACTAGAAGGGAAGGGAAGCTTGCTTACCATGTTCATGTGGGGAGGCTTAACTGGCCCTTTATCCCTTTCTGCCTTGCCACAGTTTCATTATTACTGTGATCATGTCGACTGTTCTCTATTTTTTATTTTTGTGAGTAAAACCAGAAAGATGTTTTCCTTTTCAATATTACAATTTGTTACAAAAGGCCTTTGGGCATCTTCAACTTTCTTTTCTTTACAAACAAAATAATAATAATAATTACAAAGAAAAGTTATGATGTAGGTGCTGGCAGCAGCACCCATTTTCTCTCCATAAGCATACAGCTGATAATATCTCCCTACATGAGAATATTACATTTTGGATCCCTTCTTCATACTTCTTATTGCTGCATAATTTATTCCATGTCTTCCACCTAAAGAAAATGTGGTTTTGTCCAGTCACTTAAGCTTTAAGAGAATAACAATGACCAATATCTATAACACCTTGGAAAGCACTTTTGATTACATTTCCAAGTGTAATTTTCATACCACTCTTCTGACTTTATAGATGTGAAAAATCAAATTTTGGATCAAATACTGAATGAAAGGTTAAGGAGCAGTATTTTTGAGGTCATGGTTTATTCAGTAATTTCTCTGTAACAGGAATGATTTTATATTTTCTTTTGTGACTTTCAAATAAAAAGTAGAAAGACTTCTTACTCCAGTGATAATATTTAATTTTTTGCATATTTCCTAATCCTGGAAATTCTATCTACTAGAAATTATAACAACTAGAAATTTAATCCTTTCCTGTTGTTGCTTTTGTTTTCCTTTTTATTTCTGACATTGAAGTAGAACAAAAAAGAAAATAGATTTTGGAGCCAGATATTTGAATTCTGCTTCTTCCACATAAATGTGTGTGTGTGTTTGAGTGGTGTGTGTGTGTGAGAGAGAGAGAGGGAGAGAGAGAGAGAGCGAGAGAGAAGGAGAGACTTTGTCTTGGTTTGCTCCTCTAAAAAATGGAGATAGCAATAATAATGACTTCCTAGTGTTTTTGTGATAATTAGCTAACGTGCTTTGTGAAGAAGGTAAAGAAGCTCATGGAAAGCATAATAATCTGGCTCTTACTTCTCTTTCCAACCTCTGAATGTTAGAGGTCCTCTGGAACCTCAGCCCTCTCTCTTTAATATCCACAATTCTCTCTAGGTGATTGTATCCATTACCATGGCTTTATATATTATCCATTTATCCATCTGCTTTCACATCTCAAATTTATATTTTGGACCTCTCACATTAGATGTCTCACAGTCATCTCATCCCAAACTTAACATGTCTAAACCTGAACTTTTGGTCTTTACCTTATCCCACAAACCTTTCCTTTTTGTAGCCTTTTCCATTTTAGTATGTGGCATCACCATCTACCCAGTTAGTTAAGACAGAAAGCTAGGAAATATCTGTGATATGCCCTCTAATTCCCTCCTGAAGTACACACAACTACCAAATTCTGTTTCTTCCACCTCGAGTATATATCTCAAATCTGTCATTTCTCTCCAGTTCCACTTACCTCCCCCACCTCATCCCAGTCTAAGTCAGTCACCACCATCTCCCCTCCAGACAGCTGCCCGGTCTCCCTGCCTCCACCCTTACCCCACTCTAATCCTTTGCCCACATACCATCCATGGAGATCTTTGGAAGATGTAAATCAGACGTTGCTCCCTTACTTAAATCCCATCAGTGGAGTCTCATTGTTCCTTAAACCTAAACTTTGTTACTTTGTGACCTGTGCATCAGAGATTCCTCATGATCAGGTTCCCACTCACTATCCTGTACTCTCACTGACTGGGTCGGGAGTCCCAAAGACCACCTCAGGTTTAGTGATTTGCCAGCAGGAATCAAACTCAGAATAGCTCGTTTACCCCGGGTCACAGTTTATTACAGCTGAAGGGTACAGATTAATATCAACAAAGAAACGAGCTTTCAATTCTCTCCTCCCAGGGGAGTCATAGGGAGAGCACTTAATTCTTCCAGCAACTGTATGTGACAAAACATACCGAGTATTGCCAACCAGGGCAGCTCACTGGCGCCTTGGTGTCTACGATTTGTTGGGAGTTGGTCACACAAGCATGGAGCTCCCACAGAGCTAAGCTTGGTTACTCAATCCCTAGCCACTCTAGAGGTCAAACAGACCATGTGGTTCAAGGCCCCCACCATAAATCACACTGTTAGCTTAGACTGTTCAGCATGACTCAAGATCCCAGATAAACAAGGACACTCTTATCAGGCAGGATATTCCAAGGACTTAGAGGCTATCTCCCAGGAGTCCATCAAGGGCCTGGCCTTTCTTTGGAATGCATAGGTTTGGACAACCCAGGTCTGCTGAGTTAATTCTTTACTGCACACTGACCATCTGAAAGTTCATAAAACAGGCCAAGTTCTTTCCCTCCCCAGACCTTTGCACCTGATGCCTCCTTCTCATCTTTTGGGTCTTAACTTACATGTCACGTCCCCAGAGGGGCCTTTCCTGACCACCTGACATCAGTAGTTCTAGTCTCTATTATTCTCTATCACAGAACCCAGCTCAAATTCCTTATAATATCTACCCCAATTCATGATTGTATTTGTGTGTGTTTATTTACTTGCTTATTGTCAAAGATCCACAAGTATAGATGTCTCTTTTTTGTATGTGCCTGGCTCAGTAGGTGAGACATTGCTGACACTCAAAAAACATTTGTTGAATGATGGGAGGTGGTGTTTTTATATTTGTCTCCTTGGTTTTATTGTATTTGCAATTTTTTTTTTCAGGAGGTACCAGGGATTGAACCCGGAACCTCGTACATGAGAAGCAGGCACTCAACCACTGAACTACACCAGCTCCCTAGTATTTGTCATTTTAATGAATGTTTTCTAAGTCATTCTCATTTGTCACTCAGATGTGAGGATATTCTGGCTGCTGTACCTATAACCTTTTAGAATGATAGGGCTGGCTTGGCTTATCAGGCAATTTCTACTTTTCTGACAGCCCTTCAAGTGTGTCCTTGTAGCTGCCCACTCCATGAAAGACCATTGCTTTTTATTGCTCCTTTTACTGGAACCATCAGCATAGCTCAAGATCCATTATAGTCATTTGATCATGTCTCCATTTGTTCTGTGAATTGCACATGTATGACATTTAAATTTTAACTGAACCAGTGTTATTCAGTGAGCTTGGCAGAATTAATGCATCACAGCTCAGTAAGATTTTAAAAATATGTATTATATTTTTTGAACTTAACTACAATATTTAATAATGGTTTTAGAAATAATGGATAAAAAGAATATCTTTCTCAATTCAAGAGACCTGACACAGAAAGAAATGAGATAAATACATCCAAAAGATTCTGATTGATGATGATGGGTCTAATTTTGGAAATGTCACCATAATAAACAGAAACTTCTCTCAGTTTTGAAAAAAATCTAATTGCTCATGGCAATTTTCAGCAAATTTATTCTTTCATAATAATGAAATCATATGACATGTATTTCATTCAAATTTTGTACAAGAGTTTGAAAGAATGTAGTACTTTTAAATAAAGCACAGATGTAAACCATGTAACTGTCTTGCTAAGGATCTTCAGTGGTTACACGTTTCCTATTTATGTACAAATTCCTTGGCTTGTCATTCAAGGTCCTAGAGAATTAGGAACCAGCCTATATTTGCAGCCTCATCTCCTACTCTCCTAGACATTTACTATACCAGCCTTACATTACTACCTGCCGTCAAATAGGTTATAGCCTACTTAAAGATCCTGCCATTAAGAATGTTGATTTAAACATATAAATAAATGTGCCTGAATGTTAACTGGGGTCATCGAAAGAGCCCCAGATGAGGCATGAGGAGAGCTGGGTTCTGGTCTCTGCCCCCTGCCACTAATTAGCTTGATGACTTGACTACAGCTCTCTGAAACTGTTTCCTTGTTCATAAAATAAGAGTGGTGAACAAAACGATCTCTCAGTTCCTTCAAACTCTCAAGGCCTGAGTTCTATCTTCCTTGTGTTGATAATCTATAGTACTTTTAGTTATCAAGTGGAAAGTTCATCAGCGGGTCACCAGAGAACTGCTTCTAGTGATTTTAGTGATAAATCAATTGGAATTTCCCATTACTTTGGTGATGCCTTCAAGACTAATTAAAGAATACTGTGCCAAGAATCTCTGGTTTTGGAATAACTTCATTCCAAAAGAGTTTGGGGGAAATTTTGAGAACTACCAAATACTATAGAATATATAAACTTTGAGTGCATGTAATTGGACTGGCTTCCTATGAAAAAGATATAATGGGCAAGATACTCTTACACACAACCCCCTCTTTTTCATAGCCTCTCCACTCTCACTGCCATCTTCCCAATTTAGATCCTAATTATCTCCCACCCATAACCTATGGACTTACCTGCCCACCTCCTTTCCCTACATAAGGCAGCTCCATACAGTGCTGTCAGATTAATCTTTCTAAAGCTGAGGCATCTGCAGAAACAAGAACAAATTCTTCAGCCTAGTGAATAATAAGGCCATATCCAGTATAATTCCAGCCTTCTTTCCAGGTATATCCTACCAATGGTCCACAATTACCCCTTGTTCCAGCAAATCTAGACCATTCTCTGGTCCTAAACAGGCCTGGCCTCATCCACCTGTGCCTTCACTGCCCCATTTGGTTTATAAAGTCCTGATAGTCCTTAAAAGTTACCTCTCTACAAACACCTGTGAAGTGTTACCTCTCCCATGAAGACTTAATTTTCCAACTACACTTGAATATGACCTCTTTTCCCTTTAAATTCATTATTCTGGGTGCCTTTCCTATAGAACGTATATGCTGCCTTCTCTTATTTTGAACTTATGGAAAAATAATTGTGGAATTTCAAAGCTGAACACAACCTTATAGATCATTCTTATTTGGAAAATATTTTATGCATTCTACAGAATTCTAGACGTGGGTAGAGATTCATTATTCATCTAACCCTCTGATTCTTCATTAGAGATAGTATCACTCACATTCCTACATTCTTAACATGGTGCTTTGCACACAGAAGGTGCACACTTCATATTTGTTGAATAAAGTAGGTGCAGTCACCTTCAACGTAAAAAAAAAATAAATGTGGATGAGGAAAACCACAAAACAGACACTCTTCTTATGTTACTTAACAAGTTGCTACCAAGTGAACAATATAGCCATCCTTCGCCCCTCTCTGTATCCATGTCCTTTATAATGTGACTTTGTAGCTCTTCCCTCAAAAGGTGCATTATATCTCTTTGCTCCTTGATTTTGAGTTTGGCCATGTGGTTTGGTCAGGGAATTGTTAACAGCTGATCAATTGTAACAGAGGCAAGGGCTTAAAAAACACATTTGCCCATTTCTCCTTCCCCTCTTACTTTATTGTCATGACTCTGAGAACATACCTAAACTAGTCTGCTGGAGGACGAGATGTGTCAAACACATGGCCAAGTCTCCCAGGTCTTTTGAGTACTGGCTGTCCTGGATCAGCAAGTCCAGCCAACATCATCAGAGCTGCCTGCCTACCCAACCTGCAGCATCGGTTGAACCCTGTAGGCTCATGAGCTAAATAAATGGTAATCTTAGTCACTGAGGTTTAATGGTTGCTTTGTTATGCAGCATTATTGTGGCAGTAGATAACTGATACAGTGAGTGAGTGGACAATCCTCAGTCCCATACATCCCCTAACAAGCACTAATTCAAGTGCAGTGATTTTGTTTGTTATAATATTGAAGGGTGACTGGATCCATTATTCCTTGGATTATTGAAGGTATTTTGGAAAATGTGTTTTGTTACATAAATTATTGTTTTAAAAATACCAAAGATAGTTTTAGAGCCTAAGGAATTTCTCTATTTCTTTATTTATTTATTATTATTATTATTTTAAAGATTTATTTATTCATTTATTCATTTATCCCCCCCTTGCTGCTTGTGCTGGCTGGGTCAGCCAACCATGCCGCGCGGGCGGGCCTGCCCTCACCAGGAGGCCCCGGGAACCGAACCCGGGGCCTCCCATATGGTAAACGGGAGCCCCACTGATTGAGCCACAGCCGCTTCCCGGATTTCTCTATTTAAAACCATAAAAGAGATAATGCTCAACTAATTTCCCTCAATCTCATTAACATAGACATTTCCACCGCAGTGGTAGCAAATTAACACGGGCTGTTTCTCCACACCAGCAATTATCAACATGCTAATACATCCTTGAATTAAGGATGGTTTGATAAAATTTGACAAGGCACATTGCCCTTTGAGAGATAATTATCAGGGCACCATAGCCTTTGGGAAAATGTGATAAATTGCAATTGTATTTTTGGTCATAGTTGCTTCTATTACTTTTCACTGATACTATCTCTAGTGCAAGATCAGTTTATATTGTCTCGAACTTAACAAAAGAGCTCTTATTTATTTAATGGCAACTGTTTCCAAGGTCTCTAAAGTCTTCTGGGTTTTTTTATTTGGGCAATAGAAATGGCTTTTGGCTCAAATCACAGGCACTTTAAGAGTGTATATCTCAATCTCAAGTACAAGTCTCCTGTTACAGTGGGGCTGTCAAGTAACCATTAAAAACATTTCACATTCTTATAACTCTTATACAAGCTCTGATTGACACATTGAAATTGAAAAAATAATTAGTAGCTTAATTGACATAAAACCCATTCTGTGCTTATCCTGAGAGGTATTTTCCAAACTCTGCCTGTGGAGCTAGCCATCTCCTGGAAGAGCTAGCAGGAAGTGGTGCCATAGTGACAAGGGCACAGGCTACAAAGCCAGGCACAGGAATCTGAATCCCAGGCTCATCTGTTTTGACTATAGGGCAAGGTAATTAACCTTTTTACCCTTAATTTTCTCTTCTGTAAATGGCGATAATAATATCTACCTAGACAGCTTGTTTCAAAGAATCAAAGATCTTAGGGTTCAAAATTGTCAGTTCTTTTTCACTAAGACTTCTGATTTTCCTTCATTTGGGTTGCTAAACACCACTTATGTTAACAACATTTTAAGCTGTAGATTTCATCAAAGTTCCAGGACATATCAAGGTCCACTTAGGTCTTGAATCTAGTTATTTCTGACTTTCAACTTTGGACTCTTAAGGAGGTAGTGCACAGTAATTAGACTTTTACTGACAATATTTTTCATTTGTCAACACTTTTAGCTTACCCAAGATAATTCAGTATGAATTAAAAGGTGCTTTACAAGTATCATTGTGATAAAGATGGCAACTACCTTTTAAAAATAAAGGCAAAATAGAGTTATTTGCTTAAAATCACTGATGTTAGCAAATAGGCCTATTTTGTATCCCTAGCATTTGCCGTGTTTTTAATTATTTAATACATGCTTTGAATGGAAAGAAAAAACCCCTAACTTCTAGAGAAGGATATATGTAAGTGGAAAACTTCAAAGATATAACATGAAACTGTAGCACACTGGTCTAAGAAGAAGATTTAATGGTTAAAAGAATTGTTAGCAAAGTTCATTTAATGCTGCTTCAGACTATTGGATGAATGCATATCAGATGAAAAAAAAGAAGCATGTTTTTCTTGACTAAAAGTGAAAAATAGTACTGTGGGGCTATGAGAAGTAAAGTGTGTTCCTAAAACATAGCCAGGAATTTACTGCTTTGATTTCACTTTCATGGAGGGGTTGACTTCTATTTGTTCTTTTAGTCATTCCCACTGCTTACTTACAACTAAATGTAAAAATGACTAATGGAAGCTGGAATTCTGGTCAACACATATTGGAACATTACAATATGAAAGAAAGGAGGATTGTTTTTATCGTAAGGCAAGATAGTATGTTTAGGTACATTGGGAAAAAAAACTTAATGAAAAGTGCTTAAGTGTCTTTGCCAAGACTTTTTAAAATCAAAGCTTTTACATTTATGACTTTCCTGATGGAAGCAATGAGTAGCAGTCTTTACTCAATTTGTTTCAAAGCAATATTGAGGAAAATTGTACAAAATATGCAATAAGAAATTGTTCTGTGCCAGTCCCCGGGGTAGGGACTAGCTGACAACATAATAGATTTTTTCCATTTTCCTGTGTAGTGTTTTTCTAGGTGGTTGCAGGCCATATATTACCCATGGTCCTCTCCCACCATTTCCAAGGACATTAATGCGAGGCTTGTGCAGAAATAAGGCCATCTGCGGTCTTATTTTTATTTATGGAATGAGATCGTTCTACTATCTGAGCTCCATTGTCCCTTGTTACACGCTCAAGAAAGACAAAAATGGAATAGCAATTATGTGAGTGCATTGGAGAAGAATTAAGACTTGGAAAAGTGTAACACTGGAAACAATCATTTAAACACAGGGATTTTTTGGTGTAACAATAGTAAACATTCCAAACT
Organism: Tolypeutes matacus; assembly: GCA_026826555.1. Classification (NCBI taxonomy): domain Eukaryota; kingdom Metazoa; phylum Chordata; class Mammalia; order Cingulata; family Chlamyphoridae; genus Tolypeutes; species Tolypeutes matacus. The sequence goes on from JAKSZT010054487.1 coordinate 21,082,308, forward strand.
TGTTGCATTGTTTTTGCAGCACTTTTTAAATATATTTTTTATTGGAGAAGTTGTGCGCTTACAAAACTATCATGCATAATGTGCAGGATTCCCATGCATCACCCCTCCACCAACACCTTGTATTGTTGTGGAACATTTGTTACGGATTATGAAAGAACATCATCAAAATATTACTACTAACTATGGTCCAAAGCTTACATTTTGGTGTATTTTTTCCATCTACCCCCTATTATTAACACCATATATTAGTGTTGTGCATTTGTTATAGTTCATGAGAGAATGTTCTTACATTTATTCTCTTAACCACAGTCTATCATCCACCACTTGGTTCACTGTGTTATATAGTCCCACACTTTGTACAGTCCATCCAGTGTACACTCAGTGGCTCTCAGTTTCATCAGAGTTGTGCAGTCATCGCCTCAGTAAATTCTTGGATGTTTTCCTTAATCCAAAAGAAAAACTCCCATCCCTCCTATTATTGACCCTTAGCATTGATAGAGTACCTTCTTTGACATTGATGCAAGAATATTACAGTATTGCTGTTAACTACAGTCCATAAGTTACATTGTATTTTTCCCATCATCACCATATATCCTTACCACATTGTAATAGTGACATACATCTGTTCTAGTTCATAGAACGTTCTTGTATTTGTACTGTTAACCACAGTCCTCATCCACCATCAGGTTCACTATGTTATTTAGTCCTAGATTATTCTCTAGCTTTCTTTCAAATTACATGTACATCCCTAGACTACCCCTTTCAGCCACAATCCCACTTATAAACCAGCCGTGTTAGTTAATACTCACTATAATGTTTTACCATCAACTCTATCCATTTCCACGCTCTTACAGTCAAGCTAATTAAAAATTCTCCACATACTAAGCATCAGTACCCCTTCTTAGCACTCATCCTATCTCCTAGTAACCTATACTCTAGATTTTAACTCCATGTGTTTATTCTTTGTATTTATTCATATTAGTGAGACCATACAATATTTGTCTTTTTGTGTCTGGCTTGTTTCACTTAACATAATGTCCATAAGGTTCAATCATGTTCACATATGTGTCCCAATTTCATTTCTTCTTACAGCAGCATTATATTCCATCATATGCATATAGCACATTTTGTTTATCCAGTCATTGGTTGATGGACACTTATGTTGTTTCCATCTTTTGGCAATTGTGAATAATGCTGCTATGAAAATCGTTGTGAAAATGTCTGTTCACATCCCTGTTTTCAGTTTTCTGGAAATATTCCTATTAGTGGGATTGCCAGATCATAAGGCAGTTCTATATTTAGCTTCCTGAGGAACTGCCAAATGGTCTTCCACAGAGGCTTGGTTGTATTGCTTTGTTCAAATCATCTATCTCCTCTACCTCCCCAACTTTGTCTTCACAGATACATGAAACTTCTTTAGAATTAGAGATGCAAATTGTCAGGAAATGACATTTCTTTTGCCAAGGTCTCTATTGCAAATTCAAGTGCAGGACTTGCTAAACATGAAGAGCTTGAAAAACAGTTCATTCAAATCATAAAGTAATTTGAAGGAATGTGCATTCACTTCAAATCCCATGGGTAATAAAATTGTTGTACTTCTGTTCTGGTTTTTTTTTTAATCCACATGTAATATTTCTTCTCTCCCACAGCATCATGGAAGACTCCACCAAATTTCTCGTAGCTTGAAGAGGGCTTCTGTTACTGATCTACTCTCCCTGGTTCATAAATTCTTGCTCTCATGCTCTCCTCCTCCCATTATCTAATGTTTGGACATCTATTAACCTCCTGTTCTAGGTGATATTAATAACTTTTTCATATCCCCACTACATCATAATTCCTTAAGGACATTTGGACTTGTATCTCCATTCTCTGTCATAGCGCATGACCATAAGAAGCACTTAAATGTTGGATGAATAAATGAAAAGGCACCGTTTATAACATTTATGAGGAAGATGGCCTCATATATAGTGTTCTCAGTCACAGAAAATTAAAACTTGGCCTTATATTAAGCTTTCTCTTATAAACTGGTAATAGGGCTAAAACTTTGCTGAATTAGATACAATTTTTGTCCACTGAATTCACAATTTAAATATAGTGTGACTAACCTATAATTTCGTTGGCCAGAATTCAGCAGGTTAGGTTAGTAGGGCAAGCAGGGGTTGACTTGATGATGTTGCACTTGCTATTGAGGTTGCCTTTTATTTCCCTGAGAAAATAGAAGTCATTGGAAGAGAGTTTTGCCAAACTCCCATGGCCACAGCTAACCCTCTGCATTGGAATCCATATACATTCTCTGCCTTCTCTTTTCTTATAAGCACCGGCTTGTCCGTTTTGCATTGGGTCCCAGCCCCTCTGATCTTGAGCCAACACCCTCGCTGTCTCCAGGATTGTGAAATTTCCCCTCTATATGGACCATTCTCATCAGCACACAAGCATGCTGTAAGCCCCCTTCAGCTATGTCCCTATTTCTTTGCTGCCTTTGACAGCAGATTCATTAAAGATATTATCTGCACTATTTGTCTCTATTACCTCTCCTCTCTATGGAACTAGCGCCAATCAGTCTTTCACCAAAACATCTCCTGACTTCCACACTGCTAGATCCATTCCACATATCTCAGTACTTACTTCCCTCCATTTACCAACAGCATTCACTTGGCCCACAGGACACCATTCTGTCTTTTTCTGCCTAACTCACTTGTCACTCCTTCTGAGTCCTCTTTGCCAGCTCATCCTATTTTGCTGTCCTTAAACATTGGTCTCTGAGTTATGTCTCAGTAAAACTGTGAAGGATGAGAGAGGTGAGGAAACTGCAGAAGAAAAGTTTGAAGCTAGCAGTGGCTGGTTCATGAAGTTTAGGAAAGAAGCCATCTCAGTAACGTAAAAGTGCACGGTAAAGGAGCAAGTGCCGATGAAGAAACTGTAGCAAGTTATCCAGAAGACCTAATTAAGGTAAATGATGAAGGTGGCTACATTAAACAGATTTTCAATGTAGACAAAACAGCCTTATATTGAAGAAGATTCCATCCAGCACTTTCCTGGCTAGAGAAAAGTCAATGCCTGGCTTCAAAGCATCAAAGGATAAGCTGGTTCTCTTGTTAGGGGATAATGCAGCTGGTTTTTTACTTAAAGTTGAAGCCAGGGCTAATGTAATGTTTTAAAATCCTAGGACTCTGAAGAATTACATGAAATCGACTCTGCCTTTAAATGCAACAAGATGCATTTAAAGATGACAGCACATCTGTTTTTACATGATTAACTAAATATTTTAGGCCCACTGATGAGACCTACTGCTCAGGAAAAAAAAATTTCCTTTCAAAATATCATTGTTCATTGACAAAGCACCTGGTCACCCAAGAACCCTGATGGAGATGTACAACGAGATGAATGTTGTTTTCATGCCTGCTAACATAACATCCATTCTGCAACCCATGGATCAAGGTGTCATTTCGACTTTCAAGTCTTATTATTTAAGAAATACTTTCCATAGGCTTTTGCTGCCATAGTGATTCTTCTGATGGATCTGAGCTAAGTAAATTAAAAACTTTCTGGAGGGAGCAGATGTGGCTCAAATAGTTGGGCACCCACCTCCCACAAGGGAGGTCCCATGTTCAGTTCCTAGTGCCTCCTTAAAAAAAAAGAACATGAGCAGACACAGAGAGCACACAAAGAACAGACACAGAGAGCAGACAGTGAGCACAAACAAGGTATGGGAGATAAATAAATAAATCTTTAAAAAAAAAAAAAAAGCTTTCTGGCAAGGATTCACCATTCTAGATGCCATTAAGAACATTCATGATTCATGGGGGAAGGTCAAAATATCAATGTTTTAGGGGTTTGGAGGAAGTTGATTCCAACTTTTATCGATGACTTTCAGGGGTTCGGGACTTCAGTGAAGGAAATTATTGCAGATGTGGGGGAAATAGCAAGAGAACAAGAATTAGAAGTAGAGCCTGGTGATGTGACTGAATTGCTGCCTCTCATAAAATTTGAACAGATGAGGAATTGCTTCTTATGGATTTCAAAGAAAGTGCTTTCTTGAGCTGGAACCTACTTCTAGTGAAGATGCTGCGAACATTGTTGAAATGAACAACAAAGAATTTAGAATTTTACGTAAATTTACTTTATAAAGCATCCGCAGGGTTTGAGAGGACTGACTCCACTTTTGAGAAGTTCTATGGTAGGTAAAATCAAACAGCATCACATGCTACAGAGAAATCGTTCATGAAAGGAATAGTCAATTGATACGGCAGACTTCATTGTCTTATTTTTAAAAATTGCCGCAGCCATCTCAACCTTTAACAACCACCACCCTGCTCAGTCAGCAGCTATCAACATCAAGGCAAGACTCTCCACCAGCAAAAAGATTATGACTCACTGAAGGCTCTGATGATGGTTAGCATTTTATAGGAATAAAGTATTTTTCATTAAGATATGTATATTATTTCTTTAGACATAATGCTGTTACACACTTAATGGACTACAGTATTTTGTAAACATAAATTTTATATGCACTGGAAACCAAAAAATATGTGTGACTCTTTACTGTAATATTTGCTTGATTGCAGTGGTCTGGAACTGAACCTGCAATTTCTCTAAGAAATTCCTGTACCATTGTGCCAAGGCTTCCAAATTAGTCTCCAGCTTGAACCTCTCCCATGAACTCAAGGCATGTCTATCCAACTAGTGCTAGGCATCTCTACATGAGTGTCTAATAGATACCTCAAATTAAACCTATCTCCCCCAAACCTGCTGTTTCCCTGTCTTGTACTTACCAACTCCATTGTTCCTGGTATGTGGACCAAAAATCTTGGAAACATCCTTAACTCCTCTCTTATTCTTACACCACTCTGTTGGCTCTACCTTTGTAACATCCAGAATCCAGACACTTCCACCACTTCCACCACCTGTTCAAGCTATCATCACGTTTTGCTAGGATATTGCAAGAACCTTCTAACTGAAGCCTTCCTGTGTGAATGCCCAATAACCTACTGTTACGCAGCTGCCAGAGTGACCATATAAAGGCATGGTAAAGATCATGTCCCCAACTCCAGTAGTTTACATCTCAACCAGGGTAGAATCCAAAGTCCTTATCCTGCCTACAGGCACTATGTGATTTGCTCTTGCCACCGTACAGTCTCCTACGTTTCTCCCCTGCACTTGTCCTATTCTAGTGTCACTGGCCTCCTTGTCTTCCCACCCCCACACACACACCAAGCATGCCATGATGGTTAATTTCATGTGTCACCTGGGCTAGTTTGTGGTGGCCACTTGTTTGGTGAAATGAGCACTGTTCTGATTGTTACTGTGAGAATATTTCATAGATGGATATAAATCATTATTCAGTTAATTGCATCAACAGCTGATTACATCAACCATCACCAAGGGAGATTGCCTCATCCAATCAATTGGAGGTCTTAAATAAGGGAGAACTGAGAATTTCAATAGTCAGAAAGGAGAATTATCTCTACTTCAGCTGACCAGCTCATCCTGGGGAATTCATTGTTACCACCTTCTTCAGAGTTCCCAACTTGTCTCTTCTCCTGGGGAACTCAACGTCACCTTCAAAGAGTTTCCAACATTTGGCCTGCCTGATGGAATTCAGACTTGCCGGTACCCATGGTCTGAGAGTCAATTCTTAGTATTTACATATATATATATATATATATATATGATCATCTTGTTTCTGTTTCTCTGGAGAACGCTGATAAATATACATGCCAAACATGATCCTGCCTCAGGACCTTTGTACTTGAAGTCCTCTCCACCCTATATGCTTCTCTGCCAGGTGGTTACATGTCTCTCTTTCTCACTGCCTTCAAATCTCCATTCCAGTGTCATTGTACCAGAGAGCCTTCTCTAGCCCCATCATGCTCTGTACTGCCCATCTTTTTAAAAAAACTAAAGCTTCATGAAATCAGGGACTTTGTTTTGTGCCATGGGCATTAGAACAGTTCCTTATGCACAAATACATGTCGAATCAGTTGCTGAATGTCCCAGGGTTAAGCTGAGAGAGTTAGACTGCTATTAACAGTGTGGTATTTCTGTACTTTGGTCTATGCCATGGTCCACCCATGCTGCTCAGTTGTGCACCTTGATGTAAATCTCTGTTCCTTTTATCCTGTCTAGGCACCTGTCATATGTCCCTTGTTGGATGCTTATGGTGATACACTTTGAAGAATGTTTCTTTTTTATCTTTATATTCTCAGTGTCTAGATAATTACACATCACATATTAATGGTCTTAAATGATTAAACATATATTTGTTTTTTAGGCCTTGAAGATTTTTAATCTTGATCTATAATTCTGACCCAGAATGATTCTGCTTTAACTTTCTTTCATGGCAAGTTTGTTTTAAAGGGATTTAGATTACCCATCTTCTGAATAGGATAGCAAAGTCATATTTTGGAAGTCCCAAGGTACATTGTGACACCTCAAATAAATATGCTAATGCAGTAAAAGGAACATCCAACTTTTAAGCAATAGTATGGAAAATGTTCTTATTTGGACATAGGTTCACATAAGGCAAAAATATACTTTTTTTCTTTTCATATTTATAAATGGGACATACTTTTCATGTCTGGCAAGAACCTTTCAGCATGTGATAACTAGATTCCACTGGGTATTGGTCTACAACACTTAGCAAATTACATCAGCATTTCTCAAGCTTTTCCACTGAAATACTTCTAATACCAGAGGAGAGCAATGAGCACTCCCAAGGGGCTGGCTGTGTAAACCAAAGGAGTCATCAGCAAATTCAAAAGTAATTCATGTTTTGTTATAAAAATGTATGGAATTTTCCATTCCACTCCATAATAAGTCTTGAGTTATTTTGTTTTGTTATATATATTTTCCCCAAATCCTCAAGAGTAAATTGAAGGTGAACCACATTTATCCTGTGGCTTCCAGCAGTCCCTGGCACCTGGCAAAATGCAAGGTCCTGATCTGAGACTTACTACAGCACCTCTGGAGAACAGCAGAACTGGCCATCCTCACTAGACATAGCTCTGGCAGCTATTGAACCACCTTAACTGCCTGTGAAGACTGCTCTCTGATCATACGGCTGCTTTTAGCAGCTGATCTCTTCCTGTATGGTCCAATCCCCATTGCTAATGGAATGATGCTGTGTAATGGGTCCTGTTTTATTCATCCTGCTCTATTAAGCCAAGATCAATAGTGTAACTAACTTCCAGAAAGCTGATATTATACCCAAGTTTCACTACAGTGTCACCCACCCCAGCCCAAAACTTCATTTAATAATGCTGGAATGCCTGATAAGATTTTAATTACCTAGGTTTCTAAAGCACTATAACACTGATCCAACTCGAATTCATTTAGGGCTTTACCCAGGCCTGAATGGACCAGAGACTGCAGCCTTAGAGCAACCCTAGAGAAAGAGCTTAACACAGGGGCCATGGCATGAGGTAAGCCACGGAGCAATGAACCGACAGGTCTGTCCACATGTGGCTGTTTAAAGGAAATATAATGAGATATCTCTGAACTTTCTATGTGGCAGGGATTTTTTTTTTTTTTTTTTTTTTTTTTTGCCTGAATAATCTGGACCCAAGACAGATGGGTGACTGCTCAATGTCTTACAATTGCTCAGTTGTGGACCCAGGCGGGGCCCCTGTCACCAGGCTTCCCTTGCTTGCTCTTGGCATGACATTTTGCTGCTTTTCATACCTGGCTCCTTACTTGTTCACTTTATTGCTGTTGGGTAGATGCCAGAACTTAACTTTAAAAAGCAAAGTTTTGTCTCTCTCTCTCTCTTAGACTAGTTATATAAATATGGATTAACAGTTCCAGGGTAACCTCCATCCAAGATCTGGTGCTCTGTGGCAGTAGATGTTGAGAGGAAGGCCTGGTGTGGGCTCCAGGCTGCCTATGTGCAATTTCTTTTCACAGTAAAGAATGATGCCTTTGATTCTAGGGCAGAGTTAAGATTCCTTTCCGCAGGAGTTCACCTGGCAACGAGCAGAGCTTTCAGGACAGGAACGCAAACTGTTTCATATGAAGTGCAGCATCCCTGGGTGACAGAGCTGATGGACACAGAAAGGTTTGATGCTCCCACATTCTCATCCCAAGTGAAAGGATATGCTGATTGGATCCCTTAGGAAAACTCATTTTCTCGTAGCCCCTGGACCCTGCTGCTTTGTGCTCTCTGCTGACACAGGCTTGATGAAAAATGCCAAATGCCATAGCTCCTTTACTTGGTGGATAGAAATGCAGACCTTTGGTCTCTTTCTGTCTCTGCCTCCTTGCTGAAAACAATGTTTGGGCCTCTGATTCTTGGGTCCAGGTTGCAGCTCTTAGGTCTGCTTTTGCTGCAGATGAGACCCTCTCTTGGTGGATGTGGGGAGAGCCTCCTTTCCTTGGCTGCTGCTTTCCAGAAGCCTCCAGCGATTCTGCCCTGTTCAGGCTGTGTTGTCTGCAGGTCTTGGAAGCCTATCTCAGCCCCTGTGGCTGAGTTCCCCGTCAGCTCACTCCATTGTGCCTTAAGTTATCATGTTACCATTTGTAGAGGTTTGGCAGTTTGATATAGTTATGAATTCCAAAAATAGATATTGGGTTATGCTTGTAAACGGGTCTGTTCATCTGGGCATGATTAAGTTATGATTAGGGATTTGATTGGGCCACGTCACTAGGGTATTGAGCCCTGTGCCTTGGTGGGTGGGGTCTCAAAGATAAAAGACATGGCAAAGGACAGAGTTGGAGTGTTGATGTTGGAGTTCTGATGCTGAGTGTTAATGCTGGAGCCCAGGGGAGTAAGCACACAGAGGAGCTTGGTCGTGAAGAAGGAGAGAAGGCCCCAGGAAATGAGACGAGATGTTCACCTGATGGTTCACAGCTGGCCTTGTGGAAAGAGGCAAAGCTAGAGAGCCTCATAGTCTACAGCTGACCTTGTGGAGGAACCAGAGGAGCTAAGCCCGGAGAGAAGCTGAGCCCCGTGAAGAGAGGAACCCAAGAAGCCTGAACCCTGGCAAACGTTGGCAGCTGTCTTGCCCCAACACGTGGCAACAGATGACTTTGGTGAAGGAAGAAGCTTATGCTTTATGGCCTAGTAACTGTAAGCTTCTATCACAAATAAATACCCTTTATAAAGACCAACCGATTATTGGTATTTTGCATCAACACCCCTTTTGGCTGACTAATACACCATTCATTCATTCTCAGTCCATCACAAAGGTCCTGGAAAAGTCACATGAGCAACTTGCTGAGAATGGAGGCTTTCTCAGATTGCAGGTATCTACCTTGAGTATGTTTTGGGTAGCATCTTCTCCTAAAGCATAAACAGGGTTGCACAAAGTTCAGTGTAGTGGAAAACAGTATCCCTGTAACCTTGAGGATAGTTAACTTTAACTGAAGGAGAAAACTGAGATAAGAGTATATTAACTTAGTGTCACTTGATTCTTAAATTAGTGCTTTAAAAAAATTAATTGTGGTAACATACATATAACATAAAATTTGCATTTTAACCATTTTGAGTGTACCATTCAGTGGCATTGATTACATGTACAATTATCGGACTACCATCGACACCATCCATTACAAAAACATTTTCATCATGAATTAGTGTTCTTTTGAAGACTATCTGTATCTAGAGGTTAATAATTATATTTTAAGTATTTAGTTTTCATCAGTTAACTAAGACATTTGTCTTTACAGGCTATAACAAGAAGCTTTTCAATTTTCCTAATATCTAGACATTATCTATATGTTTAGTTTTCCTGTAATAACAAGTTAATATTAATTTGGCTGGTTATATAATTTTTATATGAAACATAATTTCTTTTGGAGAAGAGCTAAGACTTGGTCTTTCATAAATATATTGTTGAAGCAATAAAATGCATCCTTGTGAATAATACTTATCCTGATACAATGAAAAAGCTCTTTCACCCTTTCCTTTGTAATGTCAGGAAATATGAAGTAAACATTACGGATGTGAAGAAACACCAATAACTCAAGTACCCTGCTATCAACATTGAACAATGCTGACACCATTACTAAGCCCTTTCCATTGCTGCTGACACTTTTCTTCCTGTTCCCCTTAAGGGTTTTGTTTACTTATGCATGCATGCATTCATTCATTCATTCATTCATTCAGTAAATGTTTATGGATTTCTAGGCACTATGCCAAACCAATATACACAGAATAAAACAATAAAATCCATTTTTTTCTAAGAGCTTTTCAGTTTTGCTTTTATTTTGTTTTGGTTTTGGTTGCAAACAACTTATGAGAAATAATTTAAAGGATCAGAAGAAGAACTAAGTTTTAGGAATGCCAGGAATGCAGATAACTCCTAGGATCTAGTTAGCAGGAACTAAGACACTGCTGCCAAAGTGAATGATCTCCACCTCTTCTCCATTAGCGAGCATTCTACCCGATTTAAAATTCCGAAGAGAGCTTCTGAGTGGCCTGGCTTAGGTCAGGAGCCCACCCTTTAGCCAGGGAGGGCAGGGCATCTTGACTCACAGGCCCACCAATGAAACCCAAGTAGCTCCAAGATAAGGGGGAACTGGTGTAGCTAAGTGGCTGAGTGCCTGCTTCAGATATACGAGGTCCTGGGTTCAATCCCCAGTACCCCCTGAAAAACAAAAGAAGAGATAATGGCTATTGCATAGGCAAAAGGAACAGATGCCTGCTACAGAGAGGATCAGTGGGGGTGCCATATATCATACAGCGTGAGATCTACTTTATTAGAGCTGTGGACAACGTGCTGGGGAATACAGATGGAGCGCTGGAGAGAGGAGGAAATTCTTATATTTGAAAGTAACAGAAGATGGGGTTGGAAAGGTGGGCAGGGGGTAGATCATAAAGGTCTTTATATGTGGCATCCATAAATTTTTAATTGAAACTGTCAATAATGGGTAAAGGTTGAAGGATATTGATATAGAAATTATTTTAGAAAATTACTCTGCTGGTGAGGCAGTGGATAGATTAGAAAGTGGGGCCAGGCAAGCACACCAATGGGAGAAGTGACAAGGGCTGCTCTACAAGGAGTGTTGGTGCAGTAGTAAGGGGACAGTTCTAGAAGTACTTAAAATCTCTAAAATTTGGTGATTGACTAACCATGAGACTCGGTCACTAAGGCAGGGAATACAAAATAGGATGCTCCACTACGTTTGGCATGTTGACTTTGATGTTTTCAAGGGATATCCAGGTGATGCTAGCCCAGGAGGCAGAGGCATATAAGGATTTAAAGATCGCCAGATGGGTCAGGGCCAGGGATTTGACTATCAGTAAATATGGGTGGTAGTTAAGGCCCTTAGGATAGGGAGAGAATGGAAAGGGGTAGGAAAGTCAAAGTTAGCGAGCTTTGGAATGGCAATATCTAAGTGGTAGGAGGAAGAAGAGAGGGTGTGAAGAAAAGGAAAGACATCTCTATCTACCTGACTGCTACTTACCCTCAAACTGTAAGTATGCTTGATACACATATATTTTTAGCTAATTCTTTTTAGAGAAAAGGGTTTCTTTGAATCTCTTCAGATATATATATATATATATATATATATATCTAGTATAGTACATTCTGGTACTGTGGGGAACTCTTGAATATGTGAGATTTTAAAGAGAATATTTGGTCAATGATGAAAAACTGAAAGAAACCATCACTAGAAGGCTTAGAATTTGTTAAGAACTGGAGTGGCAGAATTGTGTTCAGAGTATGAGAATGAGACGGTCATTAAGTGTGTTTATGAGCTGTGTACCTCTACACTGAGATATTCACACAAATGTATTCAAATTTATTTTGAGAGGCCCACCCATCATAGCTGAAAAATCACCTTTATTTGTGCTTCTACCCTATGAATAAACACAGTCATCTTTACTCGTTTGCACTATTAATCCTTCATCTATTAAATAATTTATGTCATAACAAATTTAGGATGTTTCCAAGAAATGAATATACATATACATATATATGCATGTATATATATTCACTAAGGTCAAGAAAGGCAAGAAACACTTCTCGGAGGTACAACAGGACTCTGTTGCTATTCTGAAAACAAATATCTTAGACTTAATACATATTATTACTGGTTTTCAAATCAGAAAAAAACTTCTGGAATAAAGCCAAGTGTGGCTGGCCATATTGATCTGTATATATTTCTTAAAAGAATGACTCGGGTATTGGGGAAACTTCACTCTTACTGTCAGCACCACATTTTCTTAATGGTGTTTTTGACAATCTCATTTTTTTCTTTCCAAGTTGTAAAAGTAACATGTACAAAATGTTTAATTAAATTCATTAACATAATTTGGGTGACTGCAATTTGCCATGGTTTATCCTAGGAACTGAAGGTACCACATTGAATTGGGCCAGCATGGTTCCTGTTCTGTCTGCTTACAGTTGATAGGGAGAGATGAGCAGTATGAAAAATGAGGAAGGGTAGAGGCTCTGACATTGGAAGTTCTTGGAGCCAGCCATGGGAGCAAGAGGACCTAAGTAAGTCTTGGGGTCAAAGAAGGCAACCCAGGAAAAGGGATGTTTAAGCTGAGACCTGAACATGAGTGGCCAAGTCGGTGAGTCAGTGTCAGAAAGAGAAGGTACCGGAAAGAGAGTATGAGAAAGTTCAGATGCTAGAGAGCATGTGGCAACTCGATACAGAAGTTCAAGATGCCTGAAGTGCAGTTTGTGAAATGGAGGGTTTTTCTGACATCAATTCTGTTTTTGAAACTTTGTCTCTAAGATTATGTTTTCCCCCTTTGAAACGCAAAGTTTTTCAACTTACTGCTTTGCCAAAAGCTCTATTCCTCAGATGGAGTCTGCAGTGTGAGCCTGTGGTAGTGTAGCTTCTTCCACAAATGTTCCATTAGTCTTATAAACTCTGCTGGGGCTTTGCCAAGTTGGCAGTTGATTGTTCTCTTTTGGAGATTTCTTATCTAAGGAACTTGAAAGAGAATGAAAAACAAAGCTACAGGGCAGTAAGTTGGTATCAAAAAAAGCAGTCAATAAATTATCTTGCCAACCTGTTAGGCAACCTAAAAGAAAATTTAACCTCAAACAGTACTTCACTGAGTTTTTCTTTAGTGACCTCTGAGGAAGTTTCCTGTAATTGAGTGATCAAATAGTTTTCTAAGCCTGTTGTATGATTGTTTGCCCCATGGTAAAATTACATCTCCTGGGTGATTTTGTTTAGAAACAGAGTTCCTGAGGCACAGAACTCAGAAATTAAGTACATTTCATTTTTACCCAGAGCAATACTTAGAATTAAATGTGTGTCCTAAATTGCCACCTTAAAATTATTTTACTTTCCAGGACAATGCTATAAGTCCATGTTTGGTGGTATAGAATAATAAGGATGAAATGTAGTGAGATTCCTATAGAATTCCCTCGAGAAATCTGATTCACATGCGTGCTCACCTCATAGCTTCAATTACCCAGGAAGCTATGTGTGAATTCACTTGGGAATGCTACTGAGAATAATAAAAAGCATTCTCTCTCACTGACAGGAAATTGATGATGTCTTTGTAAACCTTTGAAAAGAATGAATATGATTCAACTTGCTCTTTGATGTTGATGGTCCCAGATAGCAACTTATAGGAATATCTGTTCCTAAAAATGAAGCAGATTCTTAAAAACTGCCTAATCAATACAAGTGTTTTTTAATGGGTATTTTCTTTTGACTTTGTGAGTATTTTCTGGAAATGTATTAGCGGAGTGACTGTTTTTCCTCTCAGCTGCATTGTCATCAACCAATGGAAATTTTAGACAGCCTCTGTGATAATAACAGAAAATTTTCCTCACAAAACATAATTTTATTTCGTATGTGTATTATATTTAGCCTGTTTTCAAGCTTGACCTATCATCCTCCCCCCAGTAAGCAATGACAAAGCTGTCCAAGGAGATTTATTCTTTGTCATTTCCAGCAAGTATGCTGCCTTGGGGTGTGCATGTGATTTTCTCTGTGGGGGAGGAAGTGCACCAGTGGAACTTTTAAACAATGAAACCACAGCAATAAGAACGTAAAACAAACCATCCTCAAAGTATTATAAAGCCTAGGGTCACAAAACTACATTTTTCCAGAAGTTAAAGAGTTAATTGGTTCTTTCACACTAGATTTTGTTTCAGTAATTTCATTTTGACCTTAAACAGTGATAATTCTACAATATCATTTTCTGGAAAGATGTAACAACCTTGGAAATGGAGGCATTGGTGCACAACCTTTTACTTGAATACTTTTAAAGTAAGAGGTCTGACTCCTCCATATCCCATGCCACCGAGGCCCAGAGCTGGCTTGCCCTGGGGGCCTGGCCAGCAGCTATTTGGGGAAGGTGGATTTGCCTGCCCAAGGGTAGGACAGGGAATCTGGAGGCAGCAGGAGATGCTTGACCACAGAGGGCAGGGCAGGCCATAGCGTGTGAGAGGAAGTATGGAAAAAACAGAGGTCAGATGGAGCAGAGATGGGGTCAAGTTCTGGAAACCTGTGAGGCAGGGCCCTGAAGACAGCCGAGGGCACTGCTGTTTTTGCAGCTCCTACTTAAGTTTTATCCTGACTGTCCTCCTCACTGACAGAAGACGACCTTTCAAAGACAGGAGAATGGTGGTGATTCACCAGCCTGACATCCTTCATGGGATGACGTTCACGTTAAAATCCAAGACTGCGATCCTTAGCTTTAGCATGGTAGGCCTTTCTGAACAGATTTCCGTCTACCGTTCTGGCCTCGTTTCCTGTTTATTCTTCAGGTGCAGGCATCACTCTCACTACCCAGAACCTATTTGCTTTCCCAGGTATATTGCGCTGTTTCATACCCCCGTGCTGTTCTTTCTGCGGAATGTCAGCCTCCTTGAGTCGTCCTCGAGCTAATTCCTAAAAATTAGCCTTTTGGGCTTGGGTTGGTGGAAACTCATATGCGCCGCTTCCCTCCCCCACCACAATACCCTGCACATGCCGTGATCATGGCATTAATCTCATTGTACCGTAATTCTTTATTATTTGTCTGTCTCCCGCACTCCACTGTAAGCTCCTTGAGGGCAGACATTAGGACACTCATTTTATTTTGAATTGCAGTGCTGTCTTGCAAAATACTTAGTAAATGTTTGAATAAATATCAGGTAAATGAATGAAAGAATTACTTAACAAATAATTACCGTATGGATAAAAGAATAAAGATATTTATTCTTTAATTTGCGGTACATTAGGTTAAGAAATCACCTTAACATTTGGAGGATAGATAGAGAGATAGATGGATAGATAGAGAGATAGATAAACAGACATAGATGTAAATGTAGGTATTGATATAGGTTGTACTTTAAACGTTATTTCATTTATGTAATTGCTCATCAATAAATATGTATTGAAAACTGCTATGTAACAAGCACTGTCCTTGGCACAAGGGGGAGAAAGTGATTTTGTCATGGTCCCTTCCTCCAAAACTCACCATTTTAGTAGACATGAACAGATGTACAAACAATAAATATAATACATTTTGATAAGCACTGTAGTCAAGCATGAACTGATTCTTGTATTTATTTTTTTTAACATTTTTAACTGCTTTATTAAGGTAAAATTTACATACATAAAATTCACTTATTTCAAGTATACATGTCGGTGATTTTGTGTGTTTGCAGAGTTGTGCAACAATCGCCATATTCTAATTTTAGAACATTCCCATCACCCTGAAAGAAACCTTGTGCCCATTTACAGTCAGTTTCGATTTCCACCATTAGCCCTAGGCAGCCATTATAACTTTCTGTCTTTATAGATTTGCCTTTTCTGAACAATTCATGTAAATGGAATCATACAGTCTACGATCTTTTGCCTGGCTTCTTTCAGTTAGCATAATGTTTTTGAGGGTTATCCATGTCTTAACATGTAGCAGAACTATGTTCCTTTTTATTGCCAATAGCATTCCATTGTATGAATTTTGTTTATGCTTTCACCAGTTGATGGACATTTGGATTGTTTCTACTTTTTGGCTATTATGAACTTTGGAGTTTTTAAATAACTTTTCTGACTGTGCATCTAGCTTATGTTTTGCATCACTACCTATTAAATCTCTCCTTTTTTTTTGTATTTGGTAACCAAACTGGGACCCAAATGCTTTTATTCATAGCAGCAAAACACAACTATTTCCTCATTCCATTAACAAGTCTGAATTAATGCTTGCTTTGGACATGAAAAAAAAAAGTTCAACTTCTTAACAATTTAGAGCTATATAACCATAGTACGATGCTGTAGAGAGAGATTTTTCTGAAGCCAACCTGTTATATTTTCTATATTCATTGAGCTCTGAAATATGAGAAGAATTTCGTTTCAAGCCACTTGCTCTCATGAATCATTTTCGGTGTAGAAATAGAATGTGTGGAACATCTTTGTTCCTATGAAAGTGGACTTGTCAAAATGCTGGCCAATAAGAGCAACCGTATGATTTGCTAATTATTGTTTCCTTCTTTTCCAAGAAGCAAATTGCTGTCATTACCAGCTGTCATCAGTTAAATTAACTATAATCTCAGTGCCAGCAGGCCAGTTGAGGATCCCTCCTTTAGGGGAATAAGGCCAAAAATATGTCCTCTTTACCCAGAAAGTCCTTCTGCCTTTTACATGGTCCCCACACATGCCTGATCTCTCGTAGACTTGGCCCTTTCTGTAATCCTGGGTTTGTTTGTCATCCCTCTGGACCCTCACTTTCTTGAGAATTGCAATTAAGTCCTCCTTGGCTAGGGCCGCCATCGCGGGAGGTGCCCAATATCAGATTTTGATAGGACCTTTAACAATTTCCCACCAAAATTGTATGTAACCATTCTATTTCATCAGGTTGTAAAATACATAGCAGGAATTCTTTAAATTAAAAATATAAAAGGATTTTATGATTATTTCTTTAGTTCAGATGCCCACAAAACATGCAGAATCTGTCTTTTCAGTCTCTTCGTGCAGCAGATAAAAGAAGAATCTCACAGATTCCCTCGTATTTTAAAGTCAGAGGAAGGATGGTTGACTTTCACATTTGCAAAAGCCTCTAGTTGCATCCTCCTGAAAGTAACGGGCACCTGAACATGGAGGAGTCTTGGGGGTTTCCAAAATGCCTGTGGTGTTTAAACGATTCCTAGAGGACCTGAACTTCTGATATGATGGGCTGGTTCGGCTCCCTCAGGCTAAGGGACATTTAATCTGCTTCTCTTTTGAATTAAGTGTTTTTATAACTTGGTGTTTTAAAAAGTAGGCTTTGTCTTCCCCAATGCCTGTCATTCCCCATAATACTCTAATTCGAACTCAAGCGGCACTCATCACTATGCCTTCCTGAACGACTGATGTTTTCACAGGATGAAAATTAAGTCTTATAACTGCGAGAATACATTTTATCAGTTTGGACCAATGACCAAGTTGACTTTGATTCTTTAAAAACAGCCAATGCTGAAGGTGCAGTAAAAAGAAAAGTCTTACATACTTGAATGAATGTCGTTTAACTGCACAATGGGAAACACCTTCCAATTGATAATCAGTTTTAGGTCCTGAAATCCCAGTAGCAGGTGAATGCAACTGGTAGTTTTTATTCATACTTAAGGAGCTAATCTGTTTGCTGCAATATTGTTCAATTTCTGTAGGTGCCACAGGTTAATTACACACTGCAGCTACAAGTATAGCAGCTCACTAATCATTTGATATCCTCAAAATTCTTAAACCCAGTGATTCTCGTGGAGAGCCTGGATGTTTCTTAACTCTCCAAAGCTGATCATCAGGGAACTTTAATGGCAGTTTATATTGCCATGATATCATCATCTTCCCATAAATATTTACGTGCTGTGGTCTATTTCATTTCTATCACCATCTTTTTCCTTCTGTAATTTCAGTTTTTCCACATGAAATAACTAAAGATCCCTAACTTTGTAGTCCAGTGTTACTTAAAGTGAGTTTTTGTCAATGGTCTGTGAGAAGATAAATACAGAAATGAAGAGTAAGCATTTATATTCAGTTTGACAATGTCTGTTGAATATAATTATAAAAATTGGGGGCTTATATTTTGAACATGTTTGCTTTTTTAAATTCATTTTTCTATTAATTGTTATTGTATTTTATAGATATATCAATCTGCAAAGGATTGGAGAGGTAAGAGAGAAGCAGGTCCTTTCTCACAGATAATTTAAGAAACACTGGCCCATTCTAACAGTTGGTTGGTGGGGTAAATGGACAGGTCCCCATGCTTCCCACCTAAGAATATAATTTGTTTTCATTTGTGAAATTTAGTGTTTTAGGTACTACACCCTTTTTTAAGCCCAATGGCCTATAATGTCTGCTAACATTATGACAACATCCACGGATCAAAGACATACTTGGCTCTTGAATTCTAGGTTTGTAGCCACCAAAGTGCTTCCAATTCATACATGCCATTCCATGTACATGTACATAATTTCACAAATTTTATGAACAGTTTTCTGTTTCAATTCTGAAATCTTATTCCATATTCCTTTTTTTTTTCTAATTTAGGTACTGTTGGTTCTAAATATGGTATTATCACTGGATTTAAAAAAATATTGATATCTTTCTTAATTTGGGATTTTTTTTTTTTTTTCCAAAAGCCTGAACCAAGAACCAAGCCTAGGTCTTTGAAAAAGCCTAAGTCAAATAGTAGTACTGCTGAGAGGTGCCAGTTTTATGAGGATTTTTTTTCTTTTTGCTAATGGTGCAATTATATATATTGATTTTGATCTTGAAACTCTAGAATATTGTGATTATCATAAAATGAATCTGACCACCCTCTTTTGGTCACCCTTAGTAGCTACCTTGTCCACTTTGAACAAGAACAATTTTGTACCCTTCGCTTCACGTCCTTACATTTTCGGCTGGCTGATTTTCCGTAGCCAGATATTGTGTACATCAGTGTTGACACAGGAAAGTTGGGCAAAGGGTAGAGGGTATATGCTTCCCATAGCACTTTTCTTGTCCCTTGATTTGTATCTGTTTTCTGCACAAAGTGAAGACCACTTTTTGGTACCTCTATATCCTTTTGCAAAGCACTGTGGTGACACTTAAGTACTTACTGTCATTTCTTGGAAGGCACTCTGGTTATGTGACTCTGTGTCCTTCCTGCACCCTTGTGCCAGGTTCTCTGGAGCTAGTTGAGAGACCTTGTCACACAAGGAGCATAAATTCTACTATCTGTCAACCTGCACATCCAAAGAGAGGGCAAGCTCTACGTTCTAAAAAAAAAAAAAAAAGCAATAACTCACTGTACAAAATGTCACTCACTCTGCCTCGGATTGGTCCCAGGCTCAGAAATATCATATAAGTGGTTCATAAGATTTCAGAAATATCTTGGTAAGACTTAAAATTTAGCCAGTGTAGCCTTATCTGAGGAAGCCTGCTCCTTGCAATAGTAACAGGGTTTCAATTTGGACTGGACGTCCCCAGGGAGGAAGAGAAAGAAGTACAAAGAAAGAGAGAACCAAGGGAGAGAGAGATAAAGAATGTCCTTGTCGCTCTCATTTCCTGCACACAAGAAATATCAACTCTGCTTACCTAAACACCAATAAATTACCCTAGATCTGGATTACTCCTTAACACTATTGTAGTGTTAAGCATTCTGTTTTTCCCTCTCTTGAACTACAGGAAAACTTGCATTAAAATTGACCACTATTCTATATATAATATAAAATGTTTATTCTGAGAAGTACATGATATATGTACATTGGGAAAGAAACTAAAATATTAATATTCAATTGTGTGCATTTTATATCATCTGTTTTTCTTCTGAGAGGAAGAGGAATAATTATATCATACCTAAATTATGAACTATTAAAAGGATATGGAAAAGGGCTTCTGTCATGAGTGGCACACGTAGGGCGCCTCGTTTGCTCTTTGTGCGGAATCGATATCAAGAGATTTTGGAAGCATAATTTTTGCTACTAGGGCAGCTGGTGATCATTGGTCCTGTCGCCCACCCCCACCCCCCCAAAAAAAGGATATGAAAGTACTTTGGACCTAATGTAATTGTTGTTTATTCTGCAAAGGTCATTTCTTAAAATATCCTCTTGCAGACATGCAAAGCCCTTTATTTTGCATAAGGTGGCTGGGAAGAAGGCTGGCTTTCAGAGTCAAATCACAGAATTGGCAAATGTGATATGCCCATATCTGGTCACTCACATATATATCTGTTTCCTTTTGCGTCTCCTACAGTAAGCTCTCGTCAGTATTCAGCAGTGCCAAGACTATGGGTTGTGTACATTTGTTCCATTTACGTATTCCTGTATTTTAAAGGGAACCCCGCCTGAAGCAATCACTCTAAAGACCAAAAATAAATCCGTCATGTAGCAGCAGTTTTCAAATAGCAACAATTTTTTTTAAATGTGTATGGAAAACTTTGATCAAAATATTCCAGAAGATGGTGACTTCTACATAGACATAGACAATTTTAAAAAATAGAACCATAGAGTGTGTTCAAATCTCGTCAGAACAAAATACAGGATATTATATATTGATCCATTGGCAAATGTATTTTTTTGAAATATTGAATGCAGTATGTTGCCCATATTATCAATCTGGATCAAGCAATCTGTGGTAATAGTGACTTTTTAATGAAAATTTTTATAATATCTGTGTGGCCATCTTTCTTTAAAGAGTTAAAAATACAATGAAATTTTTTAAAACACAGAATAAATAAACATTTTATTTCTTCAACTAAATGAACTCTATGTTTCAGGTTTTTAAATTGTTATTTTTCTCTGGAAAACAAGGCAGCCTAAATTTTGTCGCACTTTTGTCATTTACTTAACATATAAAGCTGAATAACTTTATCTTTATGATCCTCTATTTCTTCATCTATAAAATGGGTTAATAATGTAACAAGTTTTAGAGGGAATTTTTGAGGAATAAATGATATAGTTAATATTAGGTAAATAGTGCAGTGCTCAACATAAAGTAAATGTCTCTCGTATGTAAGTTGTTTTAGTTAGTTTTAAATAGCAATCAACCTCTCTTCTACTACCTCCACTATATCTCTCCTCCAAATTAAAAAAAATTTTTTTTTAATTTATTGAAGTATATTACTCATACATAAACATACATAAACAATAAGTGTATAGTAATAGTTGTGAACTAACAAAAGAAACATACATAACATCACACAGGGCTCTCATACCTCACCCTACTACCAATACCTTGCAATGTTGTGAAACATTTTAAACTAATGATTAAAGAGCATCCTCAAAATATTACTACTAACCAAAGTATCTTACATTTGGTGTATTTTTCCCCCAACTCACCCTATTATTATTATTATTATTATTATTATTATTATTATTATTATTTTATATCATTTATACATGAACATACATAAACAATAAGTGTATAGTAAAAGTTATGAACTTACAAAGCAAACATACATAACATCATACAGGGGTCCCATACATCACCCCACTGCCAAAACCCTGCGTTGTCGTGAGACATTTGTTACAAATTACGAAAGAATGTTGTTAAAATCTTACTACTGACTATAGTCCTTATCTTACATTTGGTGTATTTTTCTCCCAACCCACCTTATTATTATTTGTTAAATATATCTTATGGCAGGAGTTGTAAGCTTACAAAACAATCATGCACATGTGCAGAATTCCCATACAACACCCCTCTATCAACACGCCACACCATGGTGGAACATTTGTTACAGATTATGAGATAATATCATCAGACTATTACCAGGTCCATAGCACATATTTGGCACACTTTTTCCATACTCCCCCATTATCAACACAGTACATCTTTGGCATAGATGCAAGAATATTGCATTATTGCTGTTAACCACAGTCCATAGGTCACTCTAGTTGTATTTTTCCCATGCTTCTCCACATTCCCACCACCCTGCAACAGTGATGTACATCTGCTGTAGCTCACAAAGGACATTCTTGCATCTGTACCATCAACCACAATTCTCATCTGCTTCTAGGTTTACTGTGCTATTCAGTCCCTAGATTATTTTCTAACTTCCTGTCAATTGGCATTTACATCCTAGACTACCATTTTCAGTCACATCACCATTTATAAACCAGCTGTTACTCACTATAATGTGTTACCATCAACTCTATACATTTCCACACTTTTACAGTAATGTTAATTAAAACTTCTACATACATTAAACATCAGTAATCCATCTCAATCCTCCTCTTATCTCCTTTAAGAATCTACCACCTACCACCAGGTCTTGAAGATATTTTCCTACATTTTCTTCTCAAGGCTTTATGGTTTTTGATCCATTTTGTGTTAATTTTATATAAGGTGTAAGATAGGGATCCTCTTTCCTTCTTTTGGCTATGGATATCCAGTTCTCCTAGCACAACTTGCTGAATGGACTGTTCTGCCTGAGCTGGATGGGTTTGACAGGCTTGTCAAAAATCACTAGACCATAGATGTGAGGGTCTGTTTCTGAACCATCAGTTTGGTTCCATTGGTCTATGTGTCTGTCTCTATGCTAGCACCATGCTGTTTTTACCACTGTAGCTAGGTAATATGATTTAAAGTCTGGAAGTGAGAGTCCTCCAACTTGGCTTTTCCTTTTTAAGATGTTTCTGGCTATTCAGGACCCCTTACCCTTCCAAATAAATTTGATAATTGTGTTTTCCATTTATTTTTAAATATTCTGGTGGAATTTTTATTGGGATTGAATTGAATCTTTATATCAATTTGGGTAGAATTGACATTTAATGATATTTAGTCTTCCAATCCATGAGCGTGGAATGTTCTTCCAATTATTTAGGTCTTTTTTCATTTCTTTTAACAATGAGTTGTAGTTTTCTGAATACAAGTGCTTTACATCATTGTTTAAGTTTATCCCTAAATATTTTATTCTTTTAGTCACTATTGTAAATGGAGTTTTTTTCCTTACTTCCTCTTCAGATTGGGCATTACTAGAGTCTTTTAAAGCCCATTTCATTTGATATAAGCACAGCTACTCTGGCTTTTGTTGTTGTTGTTGTATGTGTAGACTATCTTTTTCCAGCCTTTCATTTTCAATCTATTGGTATCCTTGGGTCTAAGGTAAGTCTCTTGCAGACAACATACAGATGGCTCATATTTTCTTATCCATTCTGCCAGTCTGTGTCTTTTGATTGAGGAGTTTAATCCATTAACATACAATTACATAAAGGCAGTTCTTATTTCACCCATTTTGACCTTTGGGTTTTATCTGTCATATTTTATTTTTACCACTCTTTTGAGACTTTTAGTTACTTTTACTGATATAATCTTCATTTCTTGACTCTCTTCCAAGCCTCTTTCTCCTGTTTTTTCTTTTCAGACTGTAGCACACCCTTTAGTATTTCCTGCAAAGCCAGTCTCTTGGTTACAAACTCTCTCAGTTTCTGTTTATCTGTGAATATTCTAAACTCACCCTCATTTTTGAAAGACAGTCTTGCTGGATATAAGATTCTTGGCTGGACGTTTTTCTCTTGCAGTATCTTAAATATACCATACCATTGTTGTCTTGCCTCCATGGTTTTTGAAGAGAAATTGGCACTTAACCTTATTGGGTATCCCTTATATGTTATGCATTGCTTTTCTCTTGCTGCTCTCAGAATTCTGTCTTTCTCTTTGGCATTTGACATTCTGATTAGTATGTGTCTCAGAGTTGGTCTATTCTGATTTATTCGGATGGGAGTACATTGTGTTTCTTGGACACAGATAACTACATCCTTCATAGGGTTGTGAAATTTTCTACCATTACTTCTTCAAATATTCCTTCTGCCCATTTTCCCTTCTCTTCTCCTTCTGGGGCACCCATGACACATATGTTTGCACATCTCTTGCTGTCGTTTAGTTCCCTGAGAACTTGTTCAATTTTTTCCATTCTTTTCTTCATCTGTTCTTTTGTATGTTTGCTTTTGGAGGCCATGTCTTCAAGCTCACCAATCCTTTCTTCTGCCTCCTCAAATCTGCTATTATATGATTCCAGTGTATTTTTTATTTCATTTATTGCACCTTTCATTCCCTTAGGATCTGCTATTTTTCTGTGTATGCTTTCAAATTCTTCATTGTGCTCATCCAGTGTCTTCTTAATACCCTTAATCTCTTTCGCCATCTCATTGAATTTATTAAGGAGATTTGTTTGAACATCTATGTTTAGTTGCCTCAGCTCCTTTATGTCATCTGGAGGCTTATCTTGCTCCTTTAACTGAGCCATATCTTCCTATTTCTTGGTGTGGACTGTAGATTTTTGTTGGTGTCTTGGTATCTGGCTTACATAGTATTTATTCTGGGTGCAGTGTCTCTCTATAGTTTAGGGCTTTCTTGCCCTTTGTCCCTTCCTGTTTGTGTAGTAGGAGCCAAGGATGTAATTGGTGCTATAAGCTGAGGAGACTCAAGCTGCTCTCATTGCCCCAGGGACCGATGAAACTTCTCCCAACTTTCTCCTTTGCCAAGGGTAGGGACAGAGCCACAGGCTTGTGTAATAATCCAAGTTGTGCAGGCCTAGACTGTAGTTGCCCAGAGAGACTGATGAAGCTTCACGCCCCTTTCTCCCCTGCTTAGGGTAGGGATGGAGCTGCAGGTGTGGGCAGCAATCTATGCCGTGTGGGTCCAAAATGACCGCAGTTGCCCCAGTAGACTTCCAACTCTGTCCAGCTGAATGTACCTGCAGTTACCTGGAGAAGCTGGGGCAGGGCCCAGCAGCTTCCTCCCTGCTAGAGGTAGGGCTGAAACCTAGGCTAAGGCAGCAGGCCAATCTGGGTGAAAGAAGCCAGCCCCTACCTTCACTGTGATTTTCAGCTAGCCCAGCTTCCCCTCATACCAGGGGTGGAGTCAAAATGGTGGCTACTGGCCTCTTTCCAACTTGGACAGGTTCAAGCTTTAGCTGTTCTTAGGGTTATACTTTAGCCAGTCGAATTTACTAATTAGTAGCTGAAGTCAGTGGCCAACCATCTCTTCCTCGCGTGTTTGGGAAATGGAACTTCCAATTCCAGCCACAGAATTGTTCCTGAGGCAGCTTGTGCTTCCAGAGTAGGATGAGTACCAGTCTCTGTGGTGTGGCCTGTATATTCCCAGAGAGGCTGGCGCAGGTCCCCCCAGCTTCTTCTCTGCCAGAGTTGGGACTGGGGTTTAGGCTAGAGCTGCAATCCAAACTGGATGATAAGAAGTCAGTCCCTACGAGCACTGTGATTTTCAGTCCACCCCACTTCCCCTTGTGTCAGGGGCAGAGTTAAAATGGCCCCTACCGGCTTCTTTCTGACTTGGACAGGTTCAAATTTCAGCTGTTCTTAGGATTATACTTTAGCCTGTCAAATTTACTAATTAGTAGCTGAAGTTGGTGCCCAAACATGTCTTCCTCCCCCGTTTTTGGGAAGTGGAGCTTCCAATTCCAGCCACGGAATAGCTCCCGAGGCGGCTTGTGCCATCAATGGAGGATGGGGACTGGCCTCTGGGGAATGGAGTCCTCTACTTGCAAATCTTTTCTGCAGATAGGCAGTCTCCTCCTTCCATTCCTTCAAGGATGTTGCAGGATGCTCTTCTGGTCTCCTGGATCCCCCAGATTGGTGCTTTAGATAGCTCTGGGTGATTACTAACTGCCCTGTAGCACGGGCTGACTCTAGGAGCTCCTTACTCTGCTGCCATCTTGCTGGTGGTTGTCATCTCCTTCAATTTTGAGGAGAAAATAGGGAAATAAAAAGTTCACATTTTAATGAGAGTAGTATAATATTTAATTATGTTTCCTCTACTTAGAAGTTTCACTCTGTCAGCACAGGACAGAGTTTACTTCAATAATTCCCTCCTATTTGAGCAATAGAATATCTGCCTCAAAAATTAAGTGTAGTATTTACTTAAGAGAATAGCACATTTTCCCATGTTCACAAGATTATGAGATTATGATGAAAGTTCTCAAAGATGATGGGTTTTAAAAATTAATCGTGTTAACAAATGAGCAATTTTTAAAATGGGGAGCCTTCTTAATCTGCATTGGATACTCCTTTAATTCAGTAATGATTCCTTTAAGCCTCAAAAACCATCAGCAAATCAAACGAAAGCATTACCAAATACCTACTCTCCCTCTCTCACTCTCTCTCTTTTTTTCTGGCATAATTTATCTATTCTTGACTAAATCAACTCATCCCATATATTTCCTAGAACTGATTTTTGATGCATCAGTCTATTCATAACCCTTGAATGAATCACTGACAGAGCTTTGGTCAGTGTGTAACACAGCCAAATCATGCCAGCAATTTCTTTGCCCTAATTATTTAATGCTTTCAGTGTCTGTTTTGTATTTTCCAAGTCCTCTTGCAAATTAGGTATTAGTTATACAAGGTGACACATCAAATTAGGAGAGAGATGGAATATAGATTGAGTTGAGTCCCCATCCTAGGCTGTAGCCAGTGAACTACACTGAGAAAGTGATTTAGTATCTGGCACTCGCAGAGTTTTCTTTCTGAGGTGGTTCAGTGTAACCTTGTCAGGGGGCACGGGATAAATCTGATGGTTTCTGAAATTTCCCTCCCTGATTTCCTTTCTTTTTTTCTTTCCTTCCTCAGTAAATATTCATTAAGGGCTTCCTCTGTGCTAAGTGCTTTGGCGAGAACCCAGCAGTTGAAGCAGGCATGGATCCTGCCCTGAAGGGGTTTGTAATCCAGCAAGGGGATAAAATGGGAATAGCCAAGGTGCATAAGAATCTCCTTGGCTTGAGAGTGTATAAAATGATAGGATAATTCAGAAAAGAGATTCTTTTAGTTTGGGAAATTAAGGAAGGTATGAGTCTTTCAGAGGAGCTGATAAAAGCTATAAACTTTTCTCCAGAAAACGATTTCTCCCATTAAGCATATAAATTCAAAGGGTTCACAGAACCCCTGGAAGGGGGTATAAGTCTGTGTGTGTTTGGGGATTGGGGGCAGGGGGAGGTGCTAGACCTAGGTTAAGAATCCCTGATTTAGAGAATGAGGTATTTCACTTGATCCTTTAAGTTTGGGTAGGGTTTAGATAGGAAAAGATTGAATTGAAGGACCCATGGGCAGAGAGAGCAGCAAAAGGAAAACAGGAACCAGGACAGCACAGAGTCCTAAAGAAACAGCCCCTTTCTGATCTTGGATTCTGCACATTAGATAAGAACTCTGCTAAACTTTGGGGACCTTTAGCATCCATAGATGAGCTAAAACTTTCTCATTTTGATAAAATCTTTTCTTTCATCAATTATCTTTTCCCTCTATTGAGAAGTATTTTATTTTCTCTCTCTCTTTTAGTACATCTATGGGAAAAGCATGCCAAAAATAATGTTTTTTTGTGATCTGTTTATTTTTCTTTCTGCATACATCTATAAGGGGGTTACCTTTACAAGAAACTTTGAATGTCACTTTATATCATCCCACTCATTCATATGCTAGACTAAGAACTATTGATTTTGGCAAGTTACTATTTAATCAATGTAAATATCACTGGCACCTTATCACTGGAGTTTATTGGGCTGTCTTTTGCCGTTATTGGCATGTTCCAATAATGACTGATACAGCTGAAACTAAAGAAACTATTCCCTTTCTGTAGCATATGAAATATGCCCGAGTTTTCTCATCTGAAAAAATGGGATAGTATCTGCTTCCTAAAATTGTGATGCAGATAAAATAAATTAATATTGCAAATTGCTTGTGAGAGTTCCAGATAAGCTCCGAGTAAATGGCATCTATTATTGTTATCATCAACATCCTTATTGTTAATATTTTTCTTTTTATCTTAGATATTATCTATGTCATCTCAGTACCTGATTCTCCAGCTAAATACCTTCCACATGATACCCCATGAAGTTTTTACCTAGGGAGTCAGCACTCCCTAGAAATGGGATTAGCTTTATAAATGAAGTCCACTTAAAGTCAATCCAAATTCAAACTTAGAAAACAGAATTGGGGGAGCAATTATTCACACATAAAGGTTATTTTAAAAGTTCAGGGTAGCATTGGAATAAAACCAAGAAGGTATAGACTATAGGTTCTTTAGCTGGGTTCCTCTAAACAGTAGTTTCAGAGTGTATTCCCTGGACTAGCAGCATCAGCCTCACCTGAAGCCTTGTTAGAAATGCTCAGGCCCCATGCCAGACCTACTGAATCAGAAGCTCTAGAGGTGAGCCCACAGTTGGGTATTTTAACAAGACCACCAAGTGATTCTGATGCATGTTAAGGTTTGAGAACCAGTGGATTAACACATTTCAAGTCAAAACTAAACTTCATTGAGGAACAGGCGCTGTTACTACTGCATTAAAAATGTTACGATAACCATTTTCTTGACATGCAGTATTTATGAGATTAACAGTTGCATAAAAGCTAGCACATCACGGTAGATGCCATTTCATGACCAAGTTATTGGTAACACCATCCTCTGGCATCTAATTGTCCTACATCTAGCAGCATGTCGTTACTGCATAGATTTGGTATGAGCTGGGGTATTTTATAACATTAACCTGTCCCTTTATGCAGCCATTTAAAATTATATGTAAAAATCACAAGTATTAAGTGAAAAAAACTTAAAAGCAATACCTTTCCAAATAGAAGATTGTAAAATTGCACACGCAAACATCCTACATGTTATCCAAAATATTAACAATTGTTTCTGGAAGATGAGATTATGGGCAATTTCAATTTTCTTCTTTTGATTATGTGTATCTTAAGTTTTCTACAATGTGTATGCTAACTTGGTTGTAAAATCCCTAGTAAAACACAAAGCCTTAGGCATACTTTCATCTTCACCTTTGTTCTTGATGATGAGGCCAAAACCCCGCCGAACAGGACATCAAAACCTGATTTCTTCAGTGGGTACATGTTCCAAAAACTTAAGTTAACTTCCCAGAGTTCAAACTTTGTATAAACTCCTTTGTATAAAAGAGGGTGGAGCACTCTTTGAGCACTGCTATCATTTCCATTTAACTCCATTTTTTCCCCACCCTTAAGCTTGTCATCTTCCAGGAAACTCCCAAAGGAGACCAGGACAGACAGGAGTTTATGAACACAGGCAGAAGCATACTTCTTCAAGTAACACCAAACAAATTGTGCCAGAAGTATAAAGTCTATATCTCTTCCTATCGATGCCCTACAATTGAACTGTGAACATGGTCTGCATGAGGCTTGGCTGTAGCTTTGCCTCAGTAAGAAGTCTGGTCTTGTTTTCATTTTGTGTTTTCTCCCCCAGAGATCTGAAAATAGGACATGCAGTCAATTACTTGGCTAGTGGCCGTCCAGAAACCGCTGCCTCCCTACACATCAGAGAGGAGGAGAGGGCTGACCTTATCAGGCCCTCACTGGCTCATGCTACCGCTCTTGGAGGGAAAGAAATGATGCAGAGAAATTGAACCATGATGTACCTTTTGTTTAATTTAAAAGCCAACTTCTGCCAGGAATCTGCTAGAAAAAATAGTGAGCTTGGGCTGTTAAATGGTATATGCTGTTGATGTAGGTGTCCTTTAAGCTTGGTGGGCAGGCCTAGATGGCAGTCATGATTCAGGGTTGTTGATGCCCCTTAGACTCAGGAAGTGGCTGTGGATGGCTTGGGTCACCAGGTGACAGGGGATAATGCTGGGAGTGGTGTTGGCCTCCAGGCTGCCCCTTTGGCTTTATGTGCATGGTGTTTGGATGGTCCTTCCTCATCAGGATCTGGCCCCATCTCCAGGCCCACAGGGAGCTGCAATGGGGAACTTTTATGTAAATACCACTAAACAATCATAAGGCCAATGAGGGGAAGATATGGATATTAAAGGACTTTTTTCCTCTAGCTTTGTATGCACAATTCTAGACCCAATTGTGGTGCTCCTGGGACCTCAGACATCAGGTTACACAGGACATTAGGAACACTCTCTACTGTTTTTAGATAAGGATATCACAGGTCCAGATCCTGGGGAAGCAGGCAGTAAACTTACTAGGGCATGCCCTTGAGATCAACCCCTGTGAGGGAGTGAAGAGAGCAGGATTAGGCAGCAGAAGAAGTTGAACTGGAACTCAGTCACCGCAAAGGCCTTAGCTGATCCCACAAGTTGCTCTGGAGCTGGGATGGGCCTTCAGAGTTGTCTCCAGGTAGGGCCTGAGCCTTTATACCCCTACATTGGATACATGCTCAGGGATGACCTTGGCAAAGTGGCTTTCTTCAACCTCAGGCAGTCCTGAGGGAGGGTCTCAACTGAGAGTTGCTGACTGCCAATACTTCCTGCTTTTGAGAGGATGAGTGCTTCTGTACTGAGATCAGAGTAGGGAGAGAATCTGGGCTATATCCCAGTGTCAACGACAAAGAATAACCAAAAACTTTCTGACTGAAATCGGTAATTAAAATGAGCTATAGGGGCAGTGGTGGGAAAAGAGGTATGGCATCATCGAACCACCTGAAAGCTACCGAAGAAAAAAGTGTGTGATCAGGAAAGAAGCATTGGATTAAATGCCATGTCATACATGGAGATTAGATAATGCTTCCAAACATCACCCCATTGTTCTAACTCTTATTATTATATTGCCTCTGACTGCATGCTTACAAATTTAAACCTAGTAGAAAATTTTCCATAACTAGGCCAAAGACAGATGTCTGCATTTGAATTCTCAGGGTACAGTTGAAAATCCATTTTTGAATAATGTCTGTGACTGTGAAAAAACAGACCTTTGCTACTAGAGTTAATTGAGAGAGTTCAGGTCCAAATTCCTTTATCAGTCATTTAGTCAGTGACATTTATTGAGCAAATAACCTTTTGTATAAAGGTTGTAGGGCACCACCAAAATGGAATGGACATAGTGACTATTAACATTTAGCTATTTCTTCATTGTCTATTGAATATTTTAATGTAATTTTATCTTATCTAATGAGTTGTGTTAGTGTCCCTGTTTTAGAGATGAGAAAAGTGAAATTCAGAAAAGCAAGTAAATTTTCTAAAATCAAGCACTTAATAAGTGGTATTCTTACCCTAAAACTTTGCTAAGATTTTGAAGTACAATAGAAATTAGTGTAATGACACAACTATTACAGAGTATCAGAGAGAGCTAGTGTTTGTGTGTATGTGTGTGTGTATGTGTGTGTGTGTGTGTGTGTCTAAGTAACCCCAGACCTGGGTTATATAGTTTGAGCACTTTGTCCCTAAAAGGACCTCAGACTTCAGAAGGACTTTGCTACCCAGTACCCAAAAACATGGGGCAGACTTCAAGATAAATTAAGAGTAACTCTTTTAGGTGATCTCTCTAAAGATGAGGAATCTAGGAGTGACTTCCAAATCTAAAGGTGTGGGAGGTAACAAAGCCAAATGTGGTTTAAATCTTAGCTCAGAAGGACCCTTTCTTTCCTTCCTCACAAGTGAATCCCTTTGACATCTTTTCTCAATTCCTTAATATTTTCTTGACCGAATCATCTATCAAGCTTTTTATGAGTGAAGTAATTTAGCTGATGATTTATTATCCCTGGAACCTGGTTCTTTAGATGGCCCCACTGTGCTTCATAGAGCCCTGATAAAGTTGTCTATCGTGTTACTAGATTTTTTTGGTAAGAACCATCTCTTTACCCACCAACTCTATCAAGGAATTCCCACACAGGGTCCGACCCAGTTATTTTGATAGCTGGTGAAGACATGGTAAAATAGGATGTTAAAAAGAATTTAAGCTAGGTCCTCACTAGTGGAAGGGAAGAAAAGATGAATATCTGACCTTTGAAAAAAATAAGTCATAGTGATAGGTATTCTAGTTTCTCTAAAGATGGACATGTTTCTCTGTCTGCTGTAGCTTTGGGTGTGGTGGTAGGGTGGCTCAGTGGACAGTAAGAACCCACTAAAAAGGAGTCTGTATTTGAGAGTGGAAGAAGGCAACCCTGCCAAGTAGACGAGGGCATCTGGAGAACTGGAGAGTCAGTAGACAGTGTAAGGTCTAGACAGATGCGGAGAAGGGGTTTCAAGAGGCATCACAGTGGTGTGTGGGAGGTGTTATCCAGAAGTCTGGCAGCAGATGATGGATGCCCCAAGCCCTGTCTCTAGGAGAAATGGGAGTATAAAGAAGAGGCTCAGTCTTTAAGGACATGATACTAGGCAGTTACTTAAACAAAAGACCCAGAAAGACAAAAACAGGGACCCAGTTCCATACAGTGATACACTTTGGGAGGTTGGTCAGCAGACCTGAGCAGAAGGTATTTTCCTAGAGCTAGGGCTCACCAGTCAGGCAAGGCCAAACAGACCTGGCTAGAGAGGGAAGGATGTTATACAGAGACTCCCAGAGGAGGAGTCTTCAAGGCCAGGGAAAAGTTGAAAGGCAGATTCATTGGAAGGAAACTGAGGGAGATGTGGGCTGAATGGAGGCAGGGGATTGAGAGGATATGGGAATGGCAGCTGGATGTTGAGTCTCCAGAAAATGGAAAGAGGTCAGACTGAAAAGGCATCTATGCTTCCGTGCTTCCATTGTGGCCAAAAGAGGTCTGACAAGACCTTTGTAGGCATCCCAGATAAACTTAGCCATATGAGATCTTGCATCTCTGGGCAGCAAGAGATGGTGAACTGTTGAAATGAACCTAAAAGTCTTCTGAAGACTGATTCTTTCCTCCTTCATTAGCTAAAGTCCTGAGTTTCCACCATTAAAAATAATGTGTAGCGCTAATCTGAGAGGTAAATATTGATACTTGGTTATGGATCTGTAGATTGAAATACATCATGGTTTTTGGCTCAAAGTGTTGTTTTCAAACACCAGCCACAATTTTGAAAAAAAGTGAAAAATAAATAAGTACAATCCACAAATGACCCATATTGAACAAAATGCCTTTCCTTTGAGGTGATTATGAATTCTCTAGGCATCACAATAGCTGTTTCATTTCCCGTGAGAGATAAATTACCAATTAGTGTCATGGCACCAGATTTCTCCTCATGATATAGGCACAGGAATTTATAGCTTTTTCTTACCATCCTCTGAATCATTTTGTTCCCCTCTATACACAATACTGTGCTGAACACTCCATGAGTAAGGAAAATAAACATTGACCTATCTTTTAATTTTCTCAAGTATAATAAAAAATATGCTCATAATTTTTATATAGGATAAAGCTCTCTTTGAAGGAGAGTGATGGGCAAAGTTTCCATATATTTTTTAAAATAACGATTTGGTCTCATTGCATTATAGTCACACACTTCTCACAAAAACTTTCAAGAAATTAACCTGCTTTGCTATGTGTTATCTATAGCTCCAATCTCTATTCATGAATCTGTGTTTGTTTAGGGTGTGTGCTGCTCATTGTCCATCTCTATTCTGTTGGATCACACTCCTGTTGGTGCTACCTGCTTCCCACGATCACCTCTAGCAGGGCTTCTTTATGAGCAACTTGTAACTCTTTCTGCAAATTACCTTGTAAACGTTAGTGCTTTCTGATAAGTACGTTATGGGCTAAGAAGGGACACTAAGAGGATATTTAATCTCAAACCTTGCCTTCAGGTAGAATCAAATCTATACCATCCCAGAGAAGTATGAACCTAAATTTGAAAGACATCCAGAGAAAGTAATTTCACAGCTTTCCTTACTAACCCACTTACTTCAGTGTTTTTAAAGAAAATCATTTTCACAAAGGGAAAGTTGCTTTTTTCTAAATTTCTAATTTAGGTTCCTCATGCTGCCATTTAAATTCTTTTTGGGAACCCAGGAAGGATGAAGAATAGCTGGCAGATGCCCTTCATATTCTCAGGGAGCTTTTCTTCTTTAACTACCTGATTTTTTTCCCTCAGTTATCTTTAAGCATATTGGGTTTTTGTTTTTTATCTCCATTTCACAGAATGCAAAATGGAACACAGAGAAGGAATGTTAGGTCCAGTGATATGAGCTGGAGAGTGTCAGAAAACTTGACCCCACTCCTGCAAGCAAGTTCTGCAGAAGTGTATTAGCTCTCATATATACAGAGTCCAACCAAAGTTCTAAACCCCATAAAGAGCTTATCCAGATGTCAAGAACTAAAAGTAGCCTGTCTTCTAATTAAGAAAGATAGACTATGACGAAGGTTTTTTTTTTTTTTTCTTCTTTTTTTTTTTTTCTCCTTGTTCAAGGTTATTTTTTCTCCCATTTACCAACTCATCAACACATGGCCAGGAAAATACATTTTTTCACTTTCAAATAAACTACCCTTCAAGGTTTCAGTCAGCAGGAAACAGACCACACAGCAATTCAAATTAGGGTAATTTGAGGAGAATGAAACAAAGGGACTAGAGAGGTGATGCAGGGTGAGGGAAACTACAAGAGGTGATAATACTGGGATTCTGTTCTACCTGAGGCCTGAGATGTTGAGGAAACCAGAACTTAGATACATGAAGGATGTGTAGAGAAAGCCCCCTGACAAGAACTGAGACCTTGACTGAGTGTCACTGCGAGTCCACTGCAACTCCACAGCTAACTGTGACTCCGCAGCCCACAGAGACTCCACAGCCCACAGTAACTCCAAAACCCATAGCAACTACACAGTCCACAGCTACTCCACAGCCCACAAGAACCCTATACCCCACAGTGAATCCAAAACCCCCAGCAATTCCAGAGTCCACTGCAACTCCACAGCCCACAGTAATGCCCACAATGACCACACCCTCCAGCAACCCTCAACAACCTCACAGCCCACTGTGACTCCTTGGCCCACTGCAGCCAGTCTTCTGCCAGTGACTAGCAAGAAGCAGGAGGGCAAGGGAACCTATTGCTGTAGTCCATTTCATTCAACTTTCCAGGGCCCAGAGCAAGATGGGCCAAGGTAGAGAGTGGACCCAGGGGGCACAAAGGAAAGATTTCCACGCAGATGGTAAGGAGAAATTTGGCTTCTTATAAAAAAATGGAATTTGAGTTACCTATCTAGTTTCTTCTTTCTTTAGAAAACTATATTATTTCAACAATGTGATCTTGGAAGAAACAGCTAAGTGTTACTGGAGGTGAATCTACAATTTTGTTCTAATTTGTAGAGGTCATTTAAAATGGCATATCCTGGTACAATAAAGAATCAATAGTTGAGTATGGACTGGAAGTTGCCATTGATTTTGGGGAATGCCATCCTCTGGTGCATTATCTTAGATTTAATGCTTCTCCCATCAAGGGTTGGAACAAGCCTCAAATCTCCTTGCAAGGTTTTTTTGCACCAGTGTTAATTATTTAGACATTTTACCCTCTAAGTGAAAAAGGTGATTACTTCTCAGTCTTTGATTTCAGTATCTTCATAAATCTTACCTTTCCTCTCCCCTCAGCCAGAAAACAAACACAAACTCATTTTATATCAGAGACATCTTGCCAAATGTTTTTCCTGGTTCCTACGTTCAGACCTCATAATACTGTCTATCTTCTTCTCTTTTTCATAATAATGGAAGCAGTATGTTTCCAAAAGCCTGACATAGTTTAAAAATGAGAATTTGGCTTACGGATATTCTTATCCCTATCCTATTTTTATCCTCAGGCTCAGTGGCATAGAAGCCTTTAGAAATCAAACTGTCTCCCAGAATCACCTTTCTACCTTGCAGACATCAGTACCTTAATTGGTACTGATTTTAGGGTATGTAATTATTATGTATTAATGGGTATAGATTTCATTGTAAAGAGCCATCTTGTTAAGAACCCTAATTAAAAATAACAGGCATTGAATAAAGTGACACATTGTTTGCCTTTCAATAATAGTACCCTTTCCAAGTACAAACATTATTTATTGCCTCTTTGCTTATTTTCATCAAGCAGCCCATGGGTTGAGCTCAACTTCTCTGGTTAAATATGTCTAAAAGAGCAGAAATCAGAGTACTATTATTTTTTCTACTGAAAAAAGGAAGAAAGAAAAATCTCCCTAGTCTGTCTCTATCACTTCTACTGTGAAACATACAAAATTTCCAAATTTTCATTGGCATGAAGTAAGGACAAAAGAAAATTCTCATAACAAATTTTTTAATTGTTTGAAATTTGGTTAAACTTCTTAAGTAAAGACCCAGATTCTTTCATTCTCTTAGCTATCTCATCAGGTATGGCTCTGTTTGATGATAATGGTACTATTTGGTGAGTTACTATGTGTCTAGAAAGGACTAATGTTTCTTCCAAAGATGTCTGCTTATAGTCCAATGGTTGCTCAGCCTTAAGAATAGTGGTATTGATCCTGGCTGGAGCTATAAAATTGAAGATGTTGACTTTGCCACCTCTTCCCCTGTCAATAACCCATCCCCTAAGTGTTCATGGCCTTCCGACTTCCCTTACTTGACAAGGAAATTTATTGCGGCACCCTCCAAGCCATCAAAGCATTTTTATCCCATGTCTCAGTTCTCTCAGGGCCATATTAACTGTGAGGTATTTTAGGGGCAACAATGAATTAATTTTAATCCATCCCCAAGTGACATACTTAAATTTCATAAAAGCCTATCAGACGCTAGAAAAAAGAATGTGGGTGATGTGAGGCTAGTTAGTTATGCCTTCTGGCTCCCTTCAAATCACATGCCACAGGATATGGCCAATACTTCACAATTCTACTTTGTTTCTCATATATTATCTCTTTCAATTCTCACAATAAGCCCCTAAATTGGAAACCAGTACTTGTGAACAATAAATAATTTATTTAAAGACACAGATAATTAGAGCCAACAATGAACTGATTGAGGGCATATTGCCTTATTCATTGTGCGGGCTCTGCATATTTTCAACTATAGGGAAAGAGGAATGTGTGTGTTGTGTGCAAATGTGCACGTTCATGCCTGTGTGTAATGGGGAAGAGTGGAAACTAAGAAAAAGGGAATGGGAAGAATAGTGGGTGCAGAGGTGATGGTTGACCTCACACTGAGCTTGAGGATACCAGAGGCCTGGCCACAATTTATCAGAACCTATACCATGGTGAACCCACAGGGGACCCTTCACTATTCCTCCAGTATCTCAACTCCCTGGTTAGATACAGAGAATTTCATAACCAAGAAATTAGTAAACACCCAAATGTCTTCCTGATCACCTCTAGAGATTAAAAAAAAAAACTAAATTTAAAGCATGGTCTTCCCTGAAAGAGATGTGATGGGTTAGAAGATATCACCAGGCAATTCAAGCAAATAGAGATCAGAGCGTTGTGACTTCTTTATTTATTCATCAGTATTATGGGCCTATCTATCACTTAGGATGGGCTAAGTTATGCTAATAACACAACACCAAAATCTCAGTGGTCTAAAACGACAGGGATTTGTTTCTTGCTACATGTCTATCATGGGCCAGCTAGGGGCACTACTCAGCATTGTCCTCACTTCCGGGTCCAGACTGATGGAGTAGCCACTATCTGGAAAGTGGCTGATCCCCATGGCAGAGGGAGAGAAGACTCGGTAGGGTCTTGCATTACTACTGAATGCTGTGGCCCAAAAGTGAAGCACCTCAATTCCACTCACAACTGCTTGGCCAGAGCACAAAGCAGGTGCAGGTGTCCAGAAGGAGCAAAGACAGGAATTGTGAACAACGCTGATGACTAGCACACTTCATACATGTACTAGATTCTACGAGGCCCGGGCTCACATTCTCTCCCCCCGTGGTTCCGACGTCCACACTGAAGAGACAGATATGTAAACTGGCAGCCTCTGTGATAAAGGAAGCGCAAGAGCATATAGGAGGAAAGCCCTAACTCAATCATTAAGAGTCACAGGAGGTCTTTTAGAAGAAAGGACATTTTTAACGTGACCTAAAGAATGAAGAGGTGTTAGCCAGGCCAAGACATGGATGGCATGCAGTGTTCCCAAGAGAAGGAACAGCAATGTGTCCAGGCCAAATATTGAGCTGTTGAGGGAATCATTTAAAGAAGTTAATTACCTTTCCTTTTGCACTAATTATTTGTTTAATGTCTTACTTGTTCTAAATTTGTGATCAGATAAACTTTAACTTTGCCTTTATTTAATGAGGGCTACTATCTAAAAAAGGAAAAGCAGGCTAATCATAATGTATGTTTAATTGTGTGGACTCATCATAAAGAGGTTCAATCAAATGGGATATCTCATCAAAAAAAGTAAGAGAAAAAAAGGAGAAGAAAAATATTTTAAAATGCCAAGTGTCCATCAGGTAATGGTCACCCCCAGTCTTGCTGTTAGAATGGGTAGCATTGATTGATACACTAAATCCCACTATCTCAGCCTCAGGGTTTCCTAACCTCTTTTATCTTATGATTTCCTTTAAAAAAAAAAAAAAAAATTGGCCTAGTGGCTTAACTCAGAAGGCCAGACTCACTCATGGACTCATCCTGTGACCTAAGCTAAAGTGTAATTGGATAATATGATTTTCTCCTGTAATAATAATATAACAGTAGCTATCACTTACTGAATGCTTATCATATGCCAGAGATGGGAGAAATGTTTACATGCATTATACTCTATAGACTTTAATATTTTAAATAATAACCATGTGGTCAGGATATTATTCATTGCAACTTATTTAATCCTCATAACAAATCTACAAGGTGGTGTTGGTTTCCTTTTCCCCCCACTTTTACAAATAAGAAAATGGAGGCTCAGAGATGGAAGTAAGTTGGCAAGGTCAGAAGTTTAGATCATTCCTTTCCTGCGTCCAGAAGATTTGAATACCTACCTTAGAAATGTTTAGGTAAGGATTATGGCAATCATCGTTATATGAGATGTGAAATGTGGGACAGGCATTATTTTCTTTGCTGATACACCTTCCACCTGGAATGATGCCTACTACTGAAGAATAAGTGGAATATTTTCTCTATTCACTGTTTTGGACTCCTTTTGATTTTGTCCTGATGCTTAACCTAACTCATGGCATCTGTCACATCCATAAGGAAGAATTCAACTCCCAATTAATTCCTGACACTCTTGTGGAAACACTGGAGGCCTTGGAAAGAAATAGGCCCTGCTCTCCTATTCCCTGAAACTAAAATTTTGGGGGACTCTGGGCATAAAAACTATCTAATTTGTTAATCTTTTAAAATACAAAGGATGAGGACATTCCTCTCACTTTACATCTCTTCTGCTGAAACATGCTGTTGTGTTTATTACTAAATACATTGGACAATAAAAAAACTTACTGGTTTGGTTTATAGAGTGCTGGGCTTTTCCTATCATAATATATTTTCTTAAAAAATCCAACTTGCCCCTTAATTTTCTGCCTCAAATCATTATAAATGTCCTCCTACAGATTTCATTTTAGTTGAAAAGTAGAAAGAAGCTTTGAGGTCTGTGGGTCCAACACTTTCCTCCTTTGCTCCTGCTCAGTCATATTACACTAGGGAGAAGTCATGTGTGGGTGGTGGCAACTAGTATTGCTAATACTTTAGTGGCTGAAAAAAGAAAAGAAAAGAAAAATCGATTCTAATTGAAAAACAAAGAACCAGAAAGACAAAAAGGAAAACCCTAGGAAAATGAATTTTATTAGAAACTATAACAGAAAAAAAAAAAAAATGATTAAAAGAAACAGTCAAAAAGACAGCCCAGCTTTCTGGTCGGTCACCTGTGGTAAACATTCAGAAGCTCTGAAGCACTCAAGAATGACGGCGTCCAAACCAGTTGGTGACTATGAGCAAGGCTGGGCTCGTCATCCGTTTCATCTTCCTGCATATTTTACAGTCTGACCTCGAGAAACTGTACCCTAAGACACATACATTGTTTTTTTAAGAATATTTTATGCTGCTGTCTTTAGAAATGGGCTTTTAGTTATTGAACCCCCAGTGCCTAGTAACTCCTGATCTCTCAAGGTATACCAATGTCTTGGTGCTTGGAAGGAGGTTCATTAACTGCCCAGTTTACTGAAACTCAGTGGGGAGGTATCAGAGAGCACAAGATTGTTGCCATGTACAGAATTATCCTTCTTTCTATTTTCTTATCTGTTGTGGAGAAAACCTCTCTGGGTCTTAGCTGTATTTTGCTGTATTTCTTCACCAGAAATGTCCTTTCTCTTCATTTCCATCAGAACATGTCTTCCCCAATTTCTTTAACCTCGTCTTCAAAAGAAATCTTCCTTTCGAAAAACCCTTTGTGGCCAAGCTCATCTCCTTCTGAAACCTTTCCTACTCTCAACACACTCTCTACCAGTCATTCTTAATTGTTCCTTCCACTGTGCCCCCATCACACTTTATATTTACCTCTCTTGTAGCCTCCTTCACGTAGCTCTTTGAAGTGTCTCTCTCCCCTTCCAGCCAGGGGTCCCATTTGTCTTGGCATCCCTGGGGCCACAATGATTGGCACATACTAGGTGCTTGATAAAACTTAGTTGAATGTGTGAATGAATATAGGTTGGGTTCAATCATTCAACAAACGTTAATTGAGCACCTATTGTGAGTACTCTATACTACATAATCTGGAAGTTATTGTCTTTGCTGGTGAACTCTGCCAGTGGGTGAAAATGTGGGAATCAATTCAATATGGTCTTTCTACCTTTAAATGGAAGCACCATGAGGACAAGGACCTTCTCTCTTTGTTCTATGCCATGTTGTCACTATCTACCATGGTGTCTGGCACAAAATATTTCCTTAATGTTTTTATGTCCCTGCTCCCTAACAGAAGGTGAGAAGAAGATAGTGGATGGAGGGAATGTCAAAAACAAAAGGAGAAATAAAATCTCTGAGACTGGGGTAACAGGAGGACAACATTTGCTCAATGGTCAGTATAGAGCTGTTCAGCCTAGGTGCGGGACTCTACAGTTTACAGCATGCTTTAATACACATCAAACCATCCTGATCAGACTCACCCCTGCATCATCTTTCTTATTGAATAGATGAAGACATTGAGGCTGCATGTAGCAAAGCTAGACTGGAATCCAGTTGTTTGGCTTAAAGGCTCTGTCTTTGCCAGCTCCAGCCCTATCCAGCAAACATGCACCTTCCTCTCCAACGCACCTTGGGCCTTAGACATTTTATGCTTCTGTGGTCCTTCTCTGGCTCCAGACCCATATATGCAACTGCCTGCTAGACAGATTGCTCTGGGATGCCTGAGAACAACCTTTCTAAGACCAAACTCACTCTCCTCTCCCTGTGCTTGGCCCATTTCCAGTGTTTGTTATCTTAGAGGCAATCATTCCAAACCTCAGAGCGGGGCAAGTGGAAAGCTGGGATCCTCTATGAGCTTCCATAGGATCTATCATTACAGCCTGTTGATCTGCCACCTCACCGCACCCCAGATCTGAGCACACCTCTCCTGCTCCACTACCGTCTCTCGGCCTGCCACCCCCATGGCCTGCCACCACCTTAGCCTTTGCTGCCTCACAAGCTTGCCTGCAGCTGCTCCAGCCTCCTTCCAGTCTGTTCTCTGTCCTGCATGCAGAATGATCTTCAAAAATGTAAATCTGAAACTGTCATCCCCCTTCTTAAGATACTTTGATGGCTTCTCATTTCTTGGACAGTTATGACCAATTTCTGCAAAGGCTGCAGGACCTGTAGTCTGCCTTCTTCTCCCACTGTCCTCTCCTGCAGTAGCCGTGGGACCTTCCTTCTGTCCCTGGGATGCATGGTGCTCCCGTATGTCCCAGGGTCTTTGCCCGTGATGAGCCATCTCTGCCTGGCTAACTCCTCCCTCGGAGTGCCTCTCCTCTGCAGTGCTTGTCACAGTTGCAGCCTGTATGGTCATTGAATCAGCATCTAGCTCCCTCTTAGACTGTAAGCTCTATGAATCCCGGGTCTGTGCCTGTCTCTTCTCATCCCTGCACAGTTCTTGATATGCAGCATGCACTGATTGAATAAATGGACAGCATGAATCTAAACATATGCACTGTAAAGCAGACTTTATTCTATATGCTTGCATTCCAAAGATCTCTGTCGTTTAAGAACAGGAAGTCAAATTAAAAGAAATATGCCTGGGGAACGGATGTGACTTAAGTAGTTGAGTGCCTGTCTCCCACATGGGCAGTCCTGGGTTCAATTCCTGGTGCCTCCTTAAGAAGACAAGCAAGACAGCGAGCTGACATGACGGACTGGCACGGCAAGCTGATGCAATAAGATGATGTAACAAGAGGATGCAACGATGAAACACAGTGAGCGACACAATAAACAGGGAGCAGATGTGGCTGAAGCAATTGGGCACCTCCCTTCCTCTGGGAGGTCCCGCATTCGGTTGCCGGTGCCTCCTAAAAAAACACGAGCACACAATGAACAGACACAGAGAGCAGACAGTGTGCGCAAACAATGGGGGAGAGGGAGAATGAAATAAAATCTTTTTAAAAAAATAAAGAAATATGCCTGGATATATGTTGATACAATATTATTAATTAACAAATTCAATAAACTCTTTTAGTAACTACTATGGGGAATGCCAGATTTGGTACATAGACCATGCTCCGTTACCAATGTTATATTCATACGCTCCTAGTCCAGGTGTCTAGAAAACCTTATTGCTTAGAGTGAGCGCCACCTTTTCCACACCAGTCACTCCAAAACGAAACTGCTCAAAGCTTGTAGGAGAGCCAGCTTAATTTCTTC
Source organism: Tolypeutes matacus (assembly GCA_026826555.1). Lineage (NCBI taxonomy): Eukaryota > Metazoa > Chordata > Mammalia > Cingulata > Chlamyphoridae > Tolypeutes > Tolypeutes matacus. The sequence continues at coordinate 21,124,572 of JAKSZT010054487.1, forward strand.
TTTTGATATTAGTGATATTATAGAAAGTACATATCGTCGCATGGAGAATTAATATTTGCTTGAGAGGGCTGAGAAGCATTTGATTTGAATACTGTCTACTAATTTGAATTTTTTGCTTTTTATCCTGTTTGATTAAGAAATGATTAGTTAATGAAAGTGGCGGTTGAGCAGGGAGATGCACAAAGTGAAATTCCTCTTCTGTTATTCCCCCTCCATGCCTTGCTTTAAGCAGAGCATCTGGATGATTGCATTAATGCATGCTGACAGCATGCTTGGCATGATGTGTTTACTTCAAGTAAAACATATAAATAATGGGGTAACACTAGAACTAAAGAAACTAAAAGCCTTAATATTCATTCAAAAACCAGGCCTGGCTGTCACAAATGAATTGATTATCCTGATTCCATCAGGGTCGTTATAAAAACCATCCCTTTAAAAGATTGCACAATGCACCCCATCACAGTCCTGCCCAGTCATTCTGATAATTCACAAATGATTGTCCTCATGGGCTCTTTGGGGCCCAAAACCCTGCAGCACCGCACAGTCTGGGGCCTGGGAAAGTCAGTGGGCTCTGCCTTGACTGTGGAAGCTGATTCGGCTTCAGAGCTGTCCATCCCTCTTCAGCCCAGCCATCGGTGTTCCTGACACACACTAAGCATCAGATGCTGGATGGGACTGCTTCTCCCTTTGTCACAACCCGGGGGCCCAAAATGCAAAAGACCCGGTGCCATGGTCAAAATCTCTTGTCCATCTGAGGAGAACTGAGAAATGGTAGAATTGTCCAAGCCCATCCTACCCATCCAGGCATGGAGCATTCTGGACCAAATTTCTCTCCCTGGCAATTATCTAAAGAGGCTACAAGGCTGAGCTGTGATGTGTTATAGAGAGTCCTCTCTGTGCATATATCACCTCCTGTGATCGATTCACTTGGATTAGGAGTAACTCCTCACCTCTGTTTGGTCACAGTTTTGCATCTTGTGCTTGGGAAGCAATACTCCTTTTCTCCTTCCTTGATTCAGGGCCCAAATACCTAGCCCTTATGAGTGGGAGCTTCTGATTTTCTGCTTCCAGTTAGCCTCTTGCCCTTCGACTTGTTCTGCCTTCTTGTTACGGTGCAATGGCTTTATTTCATAATCTGACATGAGGGCATCACGTGTCACTGTCAGCTTTGTATTTTTATTGTGTACCCGCAGTTCTGTAAATTAAATATGAGTGAGTGGTTATGGCCAGGAAAATCAATCTTTAAACTAATATTTCAGTGCCAGTTGTATAGCTATTTCTCCATTTAATGCGTATCTTGGCTTAGAAATGGAGAACAGTGAATGTATCTTTTTGGAAAAAACGTAAGGCAAAGTGAAGACAAAGAAGCAAGCCAAATATGCCATAAGATTTTGAAGTTGAGTGTTGGAGGAGAGCTAATGCTTTAATTTGTGAGGTTCAGATTTTTTAAGATAAACTAACAGCACCTTCGTTTGATTTCTTTTCCAGCCTTTTCATTTCCAAAGTAAAATGTGGATCACCATACTTACTTGGAGTTGCCAGATAAAATATGAAATTAAATTTGAATTTCAGATCAACAATGAATTTTTTTCGTTTAAGTATGCCTCATGCTATATTTGGAATCTACATAAACTAAAAATTATTTGTTCTTTACTTGAAATTGAAATTTATGAGCCCTCTATTTTTATTTGCTAAATCTGACAACTCTACCACATAAGGAAGTTGTGAGAATGAAAGGCAATTTCCTGAGATAATGTAAATTAAAGAATCTAGCACAATACCCAACATACAATAGCATGTTACTTTACTAAGAATTTACAGTTTATCATTCTGACATAAATTCTTTATTATCCAGAGAAATGATTTAATTTTGAGAGCTTTAGCACCAAAGATCTGTACTTAAAAATATTTAAAAAATTAAAAACCTGAAGATGTCACAATTACTTCTAGAAAATTGTTTTAGGAGTTAAGTTTCTTAACATCTTTAGAAAATCAATCACTCCCCTTCTCAATTAAAACAAACCATATTTTTTAAAAAGAAAATTATGCTTTTGATTACACTGCTGGTTTTTTCTACCAGATTGTTCCAAAATTAAAATGTGTAGGCAAGAAATAGTAAATATTTTGAAATTTTCATGTACCTTAGAACAGGATATTTGTGGACAATGTATATAGTTTATTTTCTTTCTCTAACAAAGGATATCTTTATCATCATTTGGAATCGTTCTAGACACTGAGCCAGCAAATTGATTACTAACAATTTAAGAGAGAAGAGCAGTGATGGGCCAAGTGAAAGTCAAATTTAGTTCAGTAAATTTTCAAAATTGACTGACACTTAGGGAACTGGGCATTCTCTTTCTGCTGGTGGGAGCATTAGGAGCTTTCTAGAATGCATGTTGGCAAAACATATCAAAAGTCGTAATGTTATGCATCCTGCTGCAATGGACCAACACTGTAGAAGGCAGAGGAAAAGAAGTGTGCCTGACTCCTGTTGTTTGCTTTCTTGATCCCCACCCTCATCCTCTGCCCAGATCATGAACTCCCTGGGAGCAAGAATTGTCTGATTTTCTCTTGTATTCACACCTTACATGTAGTAAGCACTTAGTATTTATTTGTGGAACCAAACTAATTTTGCATGAACTGAAGATAAAATTTGGTTATACTGAGTTAATTTGGGGAAAAAATCCCTAAAAGCATATGCTGGTATCCAATGATTATATGAATTCATGCCAAGGAAAGCGGTTTCCACATACACAAAGATATATGCCCAAGGATTTTTATCACAACATTATTATAGTAGCAAAAGTGGAAAACAATTTGAATATTCAACCATAGGATGAATGTGGTTAAATAAATGACAGTAGTCTCACACAGTCATAAAAACTAATTCTTTAGAAGACTTGTATGGGAATATTTTCATTATTGTATACAGTATGGGAATATTTTCATTATACTTTAAGTGGAAAAGCAGACTAAAAACAGTTTTAAATATGATATTGTTTTTAGAAAAAATAATATACATACACATATATAACACATCAAATTAAAAAACGGTGTGAATAAATAATTGTTTAGGAGGTTCGTTTTTTAATTTCGTTTGTGCTTTACCATACTTTACAAGTTCTTGGTATTAAATATATTTAACTTTTGCAGTCAGAAAAAAAATTATTTTTCTGTTAATGAACTGACACCCACCATCGGGAGTGAAATTAAAAATAAAGAAGCCATCCAGGAGATAGCTTCCTAGACCCAAGATTCTTGCCTGGGTTGGCTGAGAGCTCCCAGTTGTAGCCAGCAGACCCTTGATGTACTCAGAGATAGGGTTCAAAGCTTCAGTGTCAACATGAACCCCACCTAATGGAAATGCTCTGTATTTTCTTCTCTTTCTGATTTTTTATCTCATCACTATTCACTTGCCAATTTTCCTGATATTTTTGCTCATTGGGAGAAAAGACTAGTAAGCTAAAAGAGAACCAGGAAATCTTTACCAAGTAGGATGAAAAAGATTTTGTTAATGAGCCAAAGAGATATTTAGAAATTGAAGTGAAGTGAAGAAAAATGTTTCAAACAGAAAAGGAGTTGTTTTCAAAGATATGACTTGGCTTCTCTACACCTCCCCCTAGACCTATTTTAAATCTCCAGCGCATTCATCCATTTGCTTAATGTCTTCACAATTTTAAATGTTGCCTAGCTTTCAAGTATTTTAGCAATAACCCTGCAAACTCAGATATAGGGGTGTGTGCTTTATCTCCCCTTAGTTATAGCAATAAGCTCATTAACCAAGACTTCTGCCCTTCTGTTTCTTCTTTTTGTCATAATGCTAATTTTAATAGTGCATCTGTATAGTTGTGCTGCACTGTTATAAAAAGGAAGCATTTTTATAGCTTACATTTAAAAGTCACATGTAGCTGCTCGTCTATTCATTTGCTAGGTGACCCTCAACCCTTGGCATCCTTGAGGTCCTTATATCCTGGCATCATGTTTGAAATATTGGCCAAGTCTGTTGCTAATTAGCAAGATTGTGATTGAAATTTTCCATGGATCAGTTATCTTTGCTCTCTTGCATTATCACAAACCATGTGGGGTGACCATAAGCCAGGCAAAATGCCTGAATTACATGGATTTATGAAATGGCCAGTGACAGACGAATTCATTCCCTAAGTTACAAGGAAGAGCAGAGAAGATATCCTAAGCTATGCCTGAAACCTGTACAACAAAACATTGAAAATGGATTAGAACCATTATAACAGAAGGAAAGAAACATGCCATTATTTCTAGGAAGTGATAGTGGATTCTTTAGCTATTATAAAGCATGGTTTTGTGAAGTTCACATACATCATATTCTTAAGTAGTACCTTTCTTCGTTAATAGACTTTATGTAAATACCAAGATTATTTACCAAAAAATGCAAGAAAAGCTAAACAAATTTGGGAAGCATGAAAAACAGTTCATAATTGCAGAAAACAGAAGACTGCCTCTTTCATGGGGCAGTTGTAATTGTCCAATCCCCTGAACCACATTGCAGTTGAGAAACTACACAAAAGAGTGGAGGCCAACTATCTTATCTTCTAAAAAAATTCCCAACTCTACCCTAGTCTCAATTTGACTCTATTTTCCTGGCATTTCTGCTGACTTTTTAAATGGGTAGGGAATAAGGGAACATTAATGCTATGTATTGTTGACTAACATTTGGTTTAAAAATCTACCTGAAACTAAAAAAGAAAAAAAACAAATACACAAAACAAAACAAAGCAACAAAAAAATCTACCTGTTTTGTAATGCTGTCATTTAGCCTGGTGGCATGGTACTGAGTAAGACTTCAGAGAGAAACTGATCAAGAAATGTTATAAATGGTATTCTCAGTCTTCCTGTTAATCCTTTCTAGTCTTGATTATTTGGTCTGATTCCATGATAAATTGATAATACACTCTATTTCAAGGGCTAAGTGAATGAACTATCATTCAGAACTAGTTTAGAGAAAGACAAACACTTGATTGGACAAACCCTGGATGAACACCCATGGGTACTCAAGCACTGTACTCCTCTAGAATAAAAAGGTAAGAAAAGCCTTCAAGGTAGCCATAGTCTTGTGGGATCAGCAGATGGAGACATATATTTATGGTATGATGTGATACGTGCTGTAATGGAGGTATAAAAAAGCACCAGGGGAAAATTAATTATACCTTAATTAATAATTAATTACTTACCTGTGAGGTAAAGGGGAACAAGGGTGGGAGGTGATACAAGAGAAGATACAGAAAATAAGCGACATGCAAGCTGGGTCTGAAAGCATCATGAGAAGATTTCCAGGCAGAGAAGGCAACAAAGGGCATTGCAGGAAGAACAGCAAGCTGCTTATACTCAATATTATTCTTCAAAGAATTCGAGGAGAATTCAAGTGCAATAGTTCACCCTGCAATAACATTTTAAAAAAATGAAAAATCAGGACCAGAAAACTCGACTAGAAGAGAATGTCAAAGGTTGGGATGAAGGTGTGCTTGAAGGCCATGATGTCCTTCAGAGTTACAAGAGAGACTCATATCTGTGCCCTGGGGAATAGAAACCCTTTGTAACATCAGACTCATTATTTAGTTATTCCTCTGCTCTGGGTGTCAGTTTTTTTCAGCTGTGCCATGAGGAATACAATACCTACTTCCTGGAGCCATGGCGAGGATGGATGGAAAGCGCCAGCATGTAGTAGGTGCATGTGACCATTAGGCTTAAATGTCTACTTGTTTGCATGTTGTTCTGTCATTAATGCTCACCAGTGCCATTCCATTGCTCCATCTTTTTTCTTTCCTTTTTTTTTTTTTTTTTTACCTTTTTTGTTTATTAGAGAAATTGTAGGTTTACAGAAAAATCATGTAGAAAAAACAGAGTTCCCATATATACCCCTCCCCCATGGTTAACACCATGCAATAGTGTGGTCCATTTGTTACAATTGATGAAAGAATATTATTATAAATGTTCAAGTAACTCTAGTCCATAGTTTACATTAGGGTTTCCTGTTTGTATTGTACAGTCCTATGTTGTTGGTTTTACAATTTGTATTCTATTAACATCCATGCGACCTAAAATTTCCCCCTTTTATTCACATTCAAATATCTACTTCAGTGTTGTTAATTACATTTAAATGTCTATGCTACCATCACCACCATCCATTAGCAAAACTCCATTTTCTATTTTTAATTTGCAGATGTTATTTTGGCCTCCCACTTCAGGACTCTAGACATAGAGGAACCCGAAGGTTTGAAAAACTGATGCTTAAAGGCAAACAGGGAGCCCATTATCTTGACTAGCCATGGGTACTCCATCTGTTTCTTTCCACTGAGAAAGATAAATTTTCAGTGACTTGTCATCCTCTGAAGTTTTACTTGAAGTTAGGGCTTCCTGGAGCCCACACCCATGCCTCTTCCTCTCAGGAAGGAAAATCAGATAAACTCATTTCTGTGAATTGAGAAACAACTGATAATGTTCAAGGATGTCCATCTCTTAAGACTATTTGGATTTCATCGAGAGACAAGGAACTAACTTTTTAATTTTGTCATTTCAGTCTTCAGTAACCAAGGAGAGAGAAATTGTGCCACTATTGCTATGATGGTGTTTGATGTTGTTTAATCTAGAGTTATTCCTTGATGCCTGTAGACCTCATCCCACACAGAAGTCTCCAATTCTGTCTACTTCTGAGGGAGGCACTATATTACAGATTAGTAACAAAAGTTTTTCAGAATCATCTAGACGGTGGTGGAGGAGTTGAGCTTATTTAGGGCTGGCAAGACCCCGAAATACACCCACAAGTTTCCTTTGGACAAATCTCTCCTTCAGATTGTCCTTGTTTTAAAGCAGTCAACCACCATTCCAAATTTATTTCAATACATTTTAAATTGAATGTCTAAAATATCCTTTGATAAAATCTAAATTAATTTGTATTAATCTCAAGCTAAATGTCAATCAAATACTAAAACCACATTAAGAAAGAACAGAATGCATAAGGCTTATCTTAATGATTGATTAGTTTTTATCTGTTGTGATTGGCCTTTTTTTAATTCATTAAAAGTCTTTCTGAATCTGTAATGCAATAACTCATGAACTAATTCATTTGGCCTGGTTTCTTCACAATCAATGTCATTTCATCAGTTTCTTTTCTTACCAATAAATGTGAAATTTGAAGGGAAAAAAAACAATTAACTTTATTTTTTGTTGCTTTTACTTTCAATACTGAATCTCCAAAGATAAATGCCGGAGTTATATCATCTGCATAAAATACAATACATGTAGAGGGAAAGAATATAGCATATAGAAAATTTTTAAACATCAGAATCATAAGGTATAATTGAGTTGAGGTTGAACTTCTAAAGACCAACCAACTCAGCCAATTTCTTATAATCTTATAATCAAGAAATTATTCAGAGAACACTCACCAGACAAATCACTTTGGACTGTAAATTAAGCATGGAAATTTCATCCCCAAAGAGGATGTTTTTTTTTACAATTGCAGTGATGCCAAATGTACATTTCCTAACCAGCAAGCCGTATTTAACCCTTCTCCCCAGTCCCTCCCTTCTGTTGTGTGCCAGCCATTCAATGCTGAGAGATGACTGCCATATGTGAGATGTGGATCCTGGGTGGTTCTGACCAATGATCAGAAGCTCCCACTTTAAAGAACACTGTTGAATAGATGGATTGGATGGAATGGTGGATGAGTGGGAAAGAAGGAATGAGTAACTGGAAAACATCTTGCATTGTAGATGTATTACCTTACATTTTTAGAGAATGAAATATTTGGGATACTTGAATATTTCACTTATAAGAAAATCATCATATATAAAAATAATTAATTGTTCACTTGAGAATTAGCATACAATAAAATATACTGAACACAAAAACCATATTGTACATAGTTGGATTTGCTTTTAATGATTCAGAAGGCATTTCAGAATCCTGCTGTCCTCATCTGAACATCAATCATCAATGTATGCTAAACATGGAACTATCTGCCAAGAGAGTTTGCCCATTATACAAGTTTTAATATGCTTCACAAAATACTTCACAAACAAGATGACAGAAAGCTTCATATGAAAGGTGTCCGTTTAAGGGGCTGATTTGAGCAAGGTCACTTGCCTAAGGATAAATACTGTGATGCAGCCAGACGCTTACTCAAAAGTGAGAGGCAGTGTGAATATATTTAACCCATCTCAGCCTCTGTTGCCTACCAGGCAGTGTGGGCTGATAAGGTCAATCCCTCTCAGGACAGCTATGAGAAATGAGCTACGAAGAAGAGAGAAAAACACATCACAAATCAATATATGTCACAGAATTTCTAATAGAAAGTGTTCCATCTTTGAACAGATAATTGATTTTAGAAACTATGATTCTTCGATGTCATGCCTGGTAAGCTAGATCTTTGCCATGGCGATTTTGTCTGGGGCCACTTTGGCTTACTAGGAACCAGCTGCCTACAGACTGGCTCTGTTGAAGTTACAGATGGCATCTGGTGCACCTATGAGTTTAGTTAACTCATGTTCACAGAATGGAAAACGTTTGCACACAATTAGATTTGAGTTCCCTACTGATTCCTCTTCCCCTTCAGATGCCAAGAGAATGCCTCAATTAGAAGTCACTGCAGCCACACTGGTTCGGTTGATTCTATCTAATACAGGGTGTTTTGTTTCCCACAGAAGATGTTTTCCTTTATTCATTTGGCCTTGGGACTTGTGCTTCCTGCCATAATAGCTTCTTTACTTGCTCCCTCTGTGATGTCTGTTTAAAGGCACTTTACTGTGTGTCATGCTGTAGGCTTTTAGTTAGAAGGTGCTACTCCTTAGCTAGAACTGTGGACACTACACAAACGGGCAACTTGGACTCCAGACTTTACAAATGAATCTGAGGCCGACCCTGCTTTGCATTACAGGCTGTGACCAAATAACCATTCTTCACTCTGACCTGGGTGGGAAACTCCACTGCTGAGAAGCAGCCTACAGGCTTCTAGGACAAGTTTGGCAACTTTGTGCTAGTCACTCACTAGCCGTTGGACATTTAGCCATTATAAGAAAGCATGACTAATAGTGAGATTTTTTTGCAATGATTATTAAATATAAGACATAATATTAAATATAAGCCATATGAGAACCATTTGTACATTCTACAGCTGGGATGAATGCTATGATGTAACAATGTGATTTCTGTCACGTGATGGTTAGGCTAATGTGTCAACTCGGCCAGGTAATTGTGTCCAGGTGTTAGGTCCACCAAGCACTGGGCTAATTGTAATACAAGAGCATTTATGGACTTCGATCACCAGTGAGTTTATTGCATGGATGGCTGATTACATCTGCATCAATCAGGGAGATTGCACCAGCAATGGGTGATGCTTTTATCCAATCAGTTGAATGCCTTAAAAGGGGAAGTGATTTCAACATTCAGAGAGAATTTCCCAGCTCGTCTTTGGACAGCCAACTTCTCCCAGAAACTCATCAAGGACCTTTTCTCAGACTTTCATTGGAGCCCCTGGTTTGCAGCCTGCCTGCAGAACCTGGACTTGTGTATCCCCACAGTCACATGAGAGACTCTTATAAAATCTCATATTATTGACAGATATCTCTTGTTGATTCTGTTTCCCGAGAGAACCCGGACTAATACATGTCATAAGATGTGTCTTTCTGGTGACTTGTCACCCCCCAAAAATGTAAGAACTTTGAGAGCAGTAATTTTATCTTTGTATGACCAGCACCTAGCACTGTGCCTGGTATGTTAAAGGTGCTTAAGAAATAATAGTACAGATGAGTAAATAAATAGATAATGTATAAGAGAAAGAGCAGGGAAAGGCAAAAGAAAGAGAGGGGTGAAGGAAGGAAAGAAGGAGTAGAGGCTCCATAAATATAAGGTTATTGTTATATATCATGAACAAATCTTACACTAAGAGCTCAGACTTCATTCATCACCTTTAAGGCATATGTTCTCATGTTCAGTTTTTAAATAGGTGACGTTTTAGCAAAGCTGCATCCCTTTATTTCTTTACTTCTCACTTATCTTTTTTACATTGAACTAAAGTCAACTAAAATGCAAAATTTTGGTTTTGGTTTTGAGGTGGGCAGCAGGCAGGCACATGATGAGTCTTCAGTCTTGGACCAACAGGCAGCTCCATAACACAATGGCAGAAAACATGGGTTCTGCAGTCTGAAATGGGTTCAGACTTTTGCCACTGCCACTAATTAAATGTGTACGCCTGGATTGTTATTTAATTGACCTGAGCCTTCATTTCCTCATCAGTAAAAATGACTAAATTACGTAGGGCTATTGGGGGTGGATGAAGAAACGTAGGTAAAGCATTCAGTACAGTGCCTGGCACCCATAGATGTGTTTTCAGTGTTAGCACTAAAAAGCCATCCTTCCCCAGGAAGGTGCTTGTTAGAACTGCCAGGAGGAATGCTCAGAACCGGCCGGCAGCCTCTCATGGCAGCTTCCAACGTAGCCCCACGTTCGGTGCTGATGACTCTAAGGCACCTCCCAGGGCCACTGAATTCACCAGAGAAATCGTTTAAGGAGTCGGAGGGGGCAGGCAGGCAGAGTGGTTGGAGGGGAAAGCCTGACATTGAACTGAACTAAATCTGTGCGAGTGGCTATTTTTGTCAGCCCAACCACAGTGGGTGTGCGATCGGGCACCTACTTTTGATCCAGCTCTTTTTATAGATGCTGGTTTTTCTTAAAGGCAACCCTACTCCATCCCCACCCAGGCTGCTGAACTAATTTGGAAGACTGCTTATGGAGTATTTATCACCTGCACTCTGGAATAAGACAACATCTAGATTAGTAATTAGATTCTCCTTTAAGATGTAACAACGGTCTCGTTATCAGCTCTAGCATAGACTCTACTGGCCTAATGGTATTTTATCCACAAAGACTGCTAACACAGAATTACCATTTCAAAAGTGCTTGGAATTGTCAGCATAGGCTCAGCCTGTACACGCAGCTTTGGTGAAAATAAGAGCCAACATCAGTACATCTCAGCGGCCAGTCTTCTTTATTCTTATAATGAAACCTTGACTTCAACCATTTCAAAACATTTCCCATTATTATCACTCAGACTGGTTCAATTAGAGTCCCCTTGCTCTTTCCAAAGAGCATTTATATGAAGTTACAAAGCTGTCTGATATAAAAGTAGGACGTCTTTGTTGGTTGGTGCTTTTAAAATATTTTTTTAAAGAACTGTCTGAACATTTCCTACTTGCATTGCCATACTGAAAAAGTTATTTTTAAGGGTCTGAGTGCAACCATTGCCATCCTGATACACAAGCCACGAGATCCACAAGGCTACGCCACAGCACACATAGGTGTATGGGCTTCAGTCCCTGCTAACCGTGGCTAAAAACTGACTGAAGAAAGGTGTATGGGTCTCACTGCAGTCTCCTCTGAAACTCTTCAGTACGAAGCATCCAGATTGAACACTACTACTTGAAAGAGGAAATCAGAGTCTGTCCTCTGTGCTGTGCTTTATGGCATTACCTGGCTGCGTGGTACACGAAGCATGGCACAGTGACACGGAAGGTTTTTCAGGTTCTGATAAAGGTCAGCCATTTTGGAAAACGGTGGCTTCTTTCCCTCCTTGTTCTTCCCCCCACCCAGAACCAGGCAGGTGGGCCAAGCAGACTTGTGCTAATGAATCAGGCAGCTTGTACTGTACGACCTGCATTTTCATTACTGGGAACAAAGCAGGCTGCTGGAGAGGGGGAGGGATTTGATAGGTGGCTTCCACTCAAAGGACAAGATGCATTTATCTGAGGGCAATTCAGTGGTTTCTAATGGACAGCAGGGTCCCTTTGTCTCCTTGTCACACTCTTCCTGTGAGTATCACCATGATTCATAGTCAAATTATAGTCACTTTCTACCACTCCGGCTATTTAAATCTCAGACTCCCCGATCCACTCTCTTCACAATTTTAAATAGCATTCAGGAGTGCAGTTCCCTTTTTCAACACCCTATTTTGAATTTGTACAAATAAGAATTGGTCACCAGGAAGTGACTTTTTGATTATTTCTTGGTGCTTTGCTATAGATAAGTATTGAGGCTTTTGAAAGTACTTTGATTAGAAGCAGTTGAAATCACATCATTTCCCAGCAAGACTTAATATTTTACTCATGAAATTCATTGTGTATCTTACCAAAAAAAGGCAGTAATTTCCATTTCCCACAAGAAGTCAGTGCGTTAGCCTTGATACTTAGTCCGGGTAGTAAAAAAAGGTGAGGATATAACATACCAAGTTCTGGTCTAGCGCAGTGATTCGCAGTCTTTACTGTGTATCAGTGTCAGCTGTGGTACTTGGTAAAAATTCAGAGAGCAAGGTCCATGGCTACTTCAGTGAGCCTGGGCCTCTGAATTGTTTATTAGCTCTCCAATGTACTGGTACACACAGGTCTAGATAATTTTATTTGTTTAGTTTATTAAGGACAGGAACGGCCTGGACTCTCTTCCTGGGAGCAGCAATGGCGCTGTTTGTCTACAAATATGTGGAAACTATGCACAGTGTGCCTGATCATCACTTACTAAACAGACTGCCAATCCCTTAACCCCCTGGCTTGCTCAGAGGCCAACAAGATTGTTGTTGATGTATGTCATTAAGGTGTATTAGAGACATTGTGCGGGACTGACTTGAGTTCCTATTTCACAGAAATTACAGCATCCCAGGAAAGCAAAATGCAAGTTGATAAGCAAGTTGTTTGGTCATCGTTCCTGCTTATAAAATATGCTAGGGAAACAATTTCCATGCATCCTTAATCTGCAATTCCAAAATCACCAAAACACTGAAAACCAAAGGATTTCTCAAGTTTTGCACCAAAACTCACTTGGCAGCAGAATTTGGTGTGAATTGATATGAGGCTATTAATAGCCTTTACTTACTGTACAATTACACAGTTTCGTGACTATTGAAACATTTTACTGCAGATATATCAATGATTTTGATTCCCTGCTGCCAGTGTTATGCAATATTCAGTTTACGCATCGACCCTATGCCTTACTATAATTTAAAAAAAAAAGGAAAGGAAAGGAAAAAAACCCTGAATTCTGAAATATATCTGGCCACAAGATATTTGGATATGAGATTGGGAACCAGGATTATATTATTTCATGTTGATGTTGGAGAATTGGGGACTTGTTTGCTATCTTGGCTAAGTCCCAAAAGTTGTTAACTCTAAAATTCAACAAGATAAGCAGTTCCAAGATTCATTTATTGGAACCTAAAATGATTAACTTGTCTTATTAAGGAACCATAACAAATGTGAATGCTCATTCACTATGGAACCATGCATTCTCCTTATGTGTTCTTGACAAGATGCCTTGTTGATTCAAGGGAAAAAAAAAAAAAAGTTTTGTTTTTAGGTCCATTTCCTATCATCTTTCATCTTCCTGCCAACTCTTTCACTACCCTCTTTTTCATTCTCTATCTGATAAAATATAGGGATAATACATTCTAAATGAACTTAAGAGTTTATGGCTGAAACTTCAAATATAGGTAAATACAGTAAAAATTGAATGAAGTTAACAGATACTACATGTGTTTACTTATTTCTGATTAATGTGAGAGATTCTTTAAGAGACTTCTGCTGAAAGAGACCTCACCTGCTGGGAAGTCCATTATCGTTCCTGCTGCTGTAAATGGCCTAGTGATTCTTTGGAAGGTATGCTAGAGAATAAAGGCATCCTCATAGCGCGCGCGCACACACACACACACACACAATGATTTATTTGTGGGTCTAAAAAATTTCCAGCTTCCCCAAATACTTGTCCCACCGCCAAATGATACCGAAATACCAATGAGAAGCAAAGCTTTTCTTTAATCAATTAGAAATAAAAGCTAGAATTGCAAATACTATATACCTTTAGAACGAAAAGTAACAGACTGAAATTCACACTAGAGTGTAAGAAGTGACTGATATCCATTCCTTCCCAGCTGTTTTTAGTTCTGTGGAAATAGGAATAAGGGGTTTCCAAACATCTGTTGTATTGGAATGGGAAATCTAGCCATGTTTTCCATAGGGCAAGGCCCTGGACTCTGCAGGAATAGTAGAGGGGGGAGTTTTGTAAGCTAACAAACTCCATGTTTGACAGGTGGCTCCATCTGTGGTCAAAACCCATGCCACCAACATGCAAATAAGGCCTTGTTGCTAGGTTTCAGTAATGAAATAGTAAATGGCATCTATTTATGTAGATGCCTTCTAAAAAGAGAAAGAGAGGAAGAAGGGTATGAATTGTGCAGTTTCGTCATACTTTCTTCCTCTCCTCCTTCCTTCCACATTGCCATGCATGTCCATCAAAGTAATAACAGCGGGAGGGAAAAAGAAAAGAAATACCCTAAAGAATAACAAGGGCAGCATCATGCTTATTTCATGACCTATTTTGTGCAAATTGTGTTTCAGTTTCTTGGCTTCTTTTGAATGGTCAACCATTCATTTAGACTCCTAGGCGTTCATTGCTCGGCTCCCAAAGGGTGTTGAACAACTGAACTAATCCAGTCGTCTCGTTTACAGTTGAGGGAGTTGAGGTGAGACCCAGAACTGAAGAGTACCTAAGCCAGTGCTCTTCCCGGTCAATTCATTTCTCTCTCTGTGCATTGCATTTGAAATTGCCCCTTGAAAGTGTGTGTGTGCATGTTTGGATATACTCATGTATAGTTACATTGATACAATTTACATATTAACCTAAACCATTTCATAATTATGCAATATTTGAAACGTACTTGCTTTTGTTCTTTTGCTTTTTTGGTTAATGTTTGTTTTTGTTGTTTGATTAGGTATACAAGAAACCAAGGTTATTTAAAATCGGTAAAAATATATTCCTTCTCATGATGTTTAAGCATCATACATGTTATGAAAGAATCTAATGATGCTTCTGACCGAGTTCTAACAGAAATTTGGGTTATGGTTGAGTTTGCAAATAATTTCTGACCTAAATAAACAATAGTGTGCTTGCTTTCCAAAGAATGCCTATTAATTGTGATTGATAATATATGGGTTTTGCCAACTATATTAAGTAATGAATGCTCCTTAAGGGCAAGATGAATTACCTGTTCTGATTAAAATCTTGGCTCCAATTCAAGAGTTACTATGGGACAAGGTTACCCCTTCACAGCTTATAAAGATGCCTATTTAGGCAGTGGTCATTAATGCAAATCACTTGAAGACAAATTCTTCTCAATAGCAGTAGTTAAAGAGAATGTGAATCATTTCTTTGATATTTTCCAGCAGATAGCCAGAGTCAATGTTGAATTTTAACTATAGTAATTGCCAACGTTCAGACAGTATAGAACGTTTGTGACCTTAATATTGAGTCATATAGATCAGGTCCTCTTCAATAGGTGGGAAGATTACTAAATTGATTAGTACTGACTCGTAGTTGGATATGGAAATTGATGGAAGAGGTGCAACCGTTGAGGAGGACTGTCCTGCTACAGGTTGAAGAATAGACGATAGACTGGACATAAATCTCAGTACGTGCCTGTTATATAGCTCTTAACTTGTAGATTCCTTTGTTTGCCAGATTCCTTACTTTTGGTGACTTTTTTTTTTTTTTTACTGCAATTCAGAAGCACCTCTATGAGGTGCCACTAAAAAATCAGAGTGAGGTGTGTGATTTTCCTGATTTGGAAAAATGAAAGCCCTGTATCCACTGCAGCCTTATACCACTCATGCAAAATTAAGAATTTCCATACTGTTTATAGCAAAAGTATATCTCTTTGCTCAAGTTGACAAACTAAAGAAATACAGCCTTTAATGATTCTTTAGAAGATATTCTCAACCTGAGAGTCTCTCTGAGAGGTGGGATGGAGGATGGGTATCCAACATTCTGTCTATGTTGAAATCGTGCATTTGGGGGGGGGGGGGGGGCGGGGAAGAAGATCCACAATATCTACCAGATTCTTTCTCAGAGGTTCTGTGACACACACACACCCAAAAAAGGTTAGGAGCCCTCATTATAAAGTAAATAATGCCCTACAATTCCTAAACTACACACATGTATCATTCTGTTATTATTAAAAGTTTGCACTGACCTTTACCCCTCACCCTGTACTTTGACTCTGGGTAGAAGTCCTTCTTGGAGTTAACCACTAAATCCTACCTTGGTTGCTCATTCAATCACATGTGACTTCTAGGATTGTTTCCTGAAGGGTATTTGTCTAATTTGACTTCAGAGATAGCAACTGCCAACCACAAGTTTGTTTGCTCCTGTCTCAGCTCTCCTAGTGTTTACTTCTCCATTTCAGAGCCAGCCCCTGGCGAATAAATTCATGGAAGTCTTGTGGAGCCATCTGAAGCCCTTGTATGCCCTCCACCAATCCCTGAGAGGAAAGCAAGTCACTTCTACCCTACCCCTTCAGGTCTTCTGTACACAGCCTTCATATGGTGATTACAATTAATTGACCTTTTCATTGCTCTGGCCTCATTTTACAAATCAGTACCAGGGCAGAGAGAGGCAAATGTGAGTATCCTTGGCAATAGAACAACACACTGAACCTAAAACTAAGCCAAAAATAGTTTCATCACTTTTTATTAGATCTATATTCTAGCCAGACAAAGAGAGTTTCTTCAATAGGGCCATCTAAGAACATTATGGCATAGGATGTGGTTTTCATCTTGACATCAAGTTTAGAAAATAAAGGATATGACCTTAAATTAATCTTTATGGACAAGCATCCCTACCTTTAATAGTTTTTGAAAGTATTTACACCTTCCAACTATACTACTTGTTAGAAATCAAAGATTATCTTTTTTTTTTTTTCTTTAAATTTGCCTTTCAAGTATCAAGTATATGTTGAATATAGTTAAAATTCAACATTGACTCTGGCTATCTGCTGGAAAATATCAAAGAAATGATACACTTATGGCTTTAAAACATAGTGTGGAATTCAGTACATAAGTTTATGGTCAACTCACTTTTCTCCTGTTGATTTCATAGCTATCATCCCATAATCAATCCACTCTAGTATACTCTTTTTTTTTTTTTAAGATTTATTTATTTACTTTATCAATTTTAAACGCCCCCTTCCCCATTTGCTGTTTTGTGTCCATTCGCTGGGCAATTTTCTGTGTCTGTTTCCTGCCATCCCTTTTCATCCTTCTCCTCCAGTCTTCACCAGGATTCTATCCTGAAGACCTCCGATATAGGAGAGAGGTGTTCTGCCACCTGTGCCACCTCAGTTCCCGGTTTTTGGAGCTTTCAGAGCATCTCATCTTGACTCTCCCCTGCGTCTCTCTCCTGTTATGTCATCATCTTGCTGCATGGCTCCCGGGGCCTGGCAGCTCACTGGCACACAGAGCCTGGCAGCCCATGTGCCTTCTATATATATATATATATATATATATATTTTTTTTTTTTTTTCTTTTAATTTTACCGGGAGGTCCCAGGGATCGAACCTAGGTCCCTCCATATGGCAGACGGATGCCCAACCATTTAAGCCCTATCCGCCCCCCTCTAGTTTACTCTTTTTTTTTTTTTAAACAAATCTATTTTATTGGTACATATTAACAAAGCATACAATTCATTCAATGTGTACAATAATAG
Source organism: Tolypeutes matacus (assembly GCA_026826555.1). Taxonomy (NCBI): domain Eukaryota; kingdom Metazoa; phylum Chordata; class Mammalia; order Cingulata; family Chlamyphoridae; genus Tolypeutes; species Tolypeutes matacus. The sequence continues at coordinate 21,142,125 of JAKSZT010054487.1, forward strand.
TATTTGGTATAATCTCATAGTTGTGCATTCATCATTTCAATCATTATTAGAGTATTTTCATTATTTCAACAATAATAGTAAACAAAAAATGACAAACAATAAACAAGAAAATTCCTCACCTCTCCATCTCTCTGTTTCCACTTCTTTTTTTAATATATATATATATATATAAATATATTTTAAGAGGTGCTTAGATTACCGAAAATACTACACAGAACCCCCTGGGATTCCCATGTTGCCCACCCCCCACACCTCCCGCCACGTCCCACACAAACATCTCCCACAAGTGTGGCCCACCACCCTCAATGGACTTACACATCCTGGGGCCTTGCCACCAACCCTAGACCACAGTTCACATCGTATAAGCCCTCTCTCACTTGGAGGTGGAGTGGACATCACCACCCCAGTCCCCTCAGGATTGGGGAGAGAACTATGGGCTAGAGTGGACTTGATGGTATTCTGGTGTACACATATGGTGATTCTAGCAATGGAAGAAATTATAACAATGAGGTGGACCCAGTGGCCACTTGACACTTTTGGGGCAGGGAGGAGACGAGTAGTTGAAATTCTAGTTTACTCTTAATCATAGTTTCTTTTTATCATGGCCTTCTAGAAGAAAACCTGCCCACCACTGTCCCTGCCATTGGGATTCATTCCATAAATATTTAAGCACCTATTGTTGTCTAGGGTTCACATTAGACACTGGGGTTGCCTATGTAAATGGACAGAGACCCTCATCTACATTTTGAAAACCAGGGAATTGGGGAATTAGACAGGTATACCAGTAATTTCAATACAATGTGAAATTGCTATTACAGGGTAAAAGACAGAGAAACAATAGAAACAAATAAGGGGGCACAAAACTTTTTAGGTATTAGGAAGACTTCCTTCCTAGAGGAGGAGACTTTTAAGTAGATGAGTAAGAATTAAGCAAAAAAGAATGGAAAGTATATTCAAGCAGAAGGAATGGGCTAGAGACAAAAATCGACAAGATGATAAATCTGGTGAATTGCATATGATTTGGTAAGGCTGAGGCTTTCAGGTCATGGAAGAAAGTGCCAGTAGATGAGATAAAAGATTCTCTAAGACCTGGTAAGGAACTGGAACTTTGTCCTGAAGATAAAAGGGAGCCATGGAAAAAGAGAAAGGATTATTAATTGACATTCTTTCAATACCACATAGTTCACTCCTTATATTCTCTCATGTGAACATATCTCTTCATCTAAATTGTGAGCTTTATCTCTCCAGCTAAACTGAGGAGAGGAGCCACATCAAATTGTGTCATACACAATACTGTACACAAAGCAGACATTCAACCCACACATGTGGATGGACTGATTGATTGATTGATTGATTGATTGATTGATTAGAACAATACAGCTGCTTCTAGATAGCTATACTTTGGGCCTGGCTTAGTGACTTTTTGTAAAATGCCTGTCTTCTAAGGGTTTCACACTGCCCGTTAAAAAAAACTGCTTCCTTATGAATTTATATTTTTCATCTTCTATTTATATTTGTTTGATATCAATACACTTTAGGGCTTGAGAATATTGAAATGATCAATGTGAAACTAACATATTTGTTTGGTATTTGAAATTGTGTCACACCAAATCAGTACTATTTTAATTAACACTGACCCAGAAGGGCAAATAAGATCACATCTTCCGAAGCCTTAGCAGTCATTCTTGTCTCATATGAACACATTTATAAAATCCTTCTCAAAGATCAAGTTCTCTTAGGGGAAATATGAGAGGACCATGAACAAATGGCTGCTGAAAGGAAAGGACAGAGGTAGCATGAGCTCAAGTGGAAAAACACAAACTTGACCTTTTTCAAAATGTAATTGGCCAGTCCTGCATTCCCCTTTGAAGGCATCGATCTGAATTATGGCTAAAGAAAATCCCTCAGCCTATCTTTAAATCCTAAAAACCCTCTCTAATTCTCACAATATCTTATATTTGTCAGTTTTCACATAAATCAAGCATTTTGGACTTTATGTGACTAAGTATTTTCTAACCTAAACCAGCGGTATTAAGAGGAAAGTGAATTTTAAATTGCTCATTGGGATATTGCATCCTGCATATTATAACATTATTCTAGATAGTTTAATTGGTGCATTAGATCTCTTACTGTTTTTAATCGATGTATTTTTTCTTTTTCAAGACATGTACACTTTTCAAGTCCATTTTCTAACTGTGAACTGAAATACTGTTGATTACTAAAATGGAAAGAATTACCTCAATAAATGAGAAGTTTCCTTCCTATTGAGTAGACTCAGGTATAATGAATCCCATAGCTCTAGAGGGAAGGAAATGAGTCAAGGTCTTTTGAAACATGGAAAAGCCAAAATAATCTACGCAAAAAAAGTACAAAATTATGAAATTTGGTATTATTATTTCTAATATTATATTTTAATTTCATATATTTTCTACATCTTCCTAAGAGTTTTGATTATACTCTGACATTATATACATCTGACTCTGATGACATTGGGTTGAGAGAAAGAAGACTAGTTTTACTGCTTGCCTTTCCAGCCTTCTCTTCTACCACTTTCCAAGGAACTCCTCACTTGTAAACTACTCTGCCATTTCTAGAACATGCCGTCCTCCTTCATACTTAGAAGCTTTGTCTTTGAAAAGCCTCCCTTCCCTCTTGTTGCTCAATTCCTGCTCTGCCTTTGATACGCAATTCAAAACCACTTTTTTCTCTACTAGCCCAGACAAAACTAGTGACTCTTTTATCTGTGTTATAAAACTAGTTGTGCAGATTTTTGATGCATTATTTTTACATCATATTGTTATTTTGGTTTCAGTCGAGGCTTCTTAAGATTTAACCACAGTTTAAAAACGTGTTTGTTTACCTTGGATCTTTGAATCCTCTGCCTTCCTTCTGAGTTCAGGTTCCTTCTACTTGAAGTACATTAGCTAATAATTCTTTCAAGTGCAGGTCTGTAGTGGTAATTCTTGCAGCCTTTTTTCTAAAAATGTTTTATTTTGCTCTCACATGTGAAAAATAATTGAGCTGGGTGGAGATTGGCTTGACTTAGGATTCCTAACACAATGGGGGTTACACTTTGCTGGTACACTCTTGGGATTTTTTTTTTTTTTTAATCACAGGAGACATCTCCCACACAACCTTACCAAATTCCAGAGCCATAGGCAAAAATAAGCTTGCTTGTTGCCTCTCTGCCTGGCTACTATGCCCATCCCACCTCCAGTGAGGCATCCAGGTAGCCTCTAACTTCCCACCACCAACAACAATTTAGCAATCAACGTCCTCATACATAACCCTTAGGTACATGTATGGGAAGAATGTTTCCTGTCCTCCCTTGTGTGGAAGAAACATTCTCCCCAGGGTTCTGGCTTTATGCAGGGCTTGCCAATCCAGCTCCCTCTCACACCTACTACCCTTGTTGGGAAGGTCCAGGTCCAATACCTAGGGAGCTCTGTAGTCAGCTGGTGATTTTACCAATCTGACCCTAACCTCTCCTTTCAAACTTGGCTCTATATTTTTCCAAAAAGACTATATTTTAGCAGCATTTATAAATGCTTGCTGTTGGAATTAAGGTTAGAATCTGCACCGCTCAGGCCACTTGTTACTAGGACTGGACACCTGGTATCTGCTATGTCTCCCTCCACCGTGAGGATCTTACATGCAGGTAGCTATCATGGTCATGTTTTATTTTACTAAAGTGAAGTCTAAGCCCATAAATATCTCTGAAATGAATGAACGAATGAGGACATTGGCTTGAGGTGACACCTGGGGGTCTATTACTTACTCGTATAGGATAAAGGCCTTGGTCTTCTCATCTGCAAAATGAAGGGATTGAATTGCTCCCAGACCTTCTGAAAGGCCTCCTCTAGCTCTAGCATATTCTAATGTTAAGATACTCCCTCGCAGAGTTTCAGGCATTAAAGGTGCTTGACCAAACCTAGCACAAGTTATAAATTTGGCAGTATTCTAGTGACCAAAGAAAGCAGTTATATCCCAGGGCGAAAATACATGACTGCTCTTTAGTATGTCATTCCTAACCATGACCTGTATCTGCTCTAATATCTATTGAATATATTGAGAGGGGCTGGGAAATGGCATTTGTTTACCTAGAAAATAACTATTCCAGGGAGGTTTTTTTCCACCTTTCAGATGGAACGCCAATTTCTCTTTAAAAAAAACACACCCTCTATTTCAAAAGGTTGTATTAAAAAAGGAGTTGCAGCTGGTTAAATTTAGAATGTTGAACAAATTCCAATCCAAGAATATTCCTTGGCATTGGGCCCATGGCATTTTTTTATTTCATTCTAAATTGGATAAATTTTAATTCACTTTAAATTCTTTGCTTTCTGCAATTTTTTTTCTGAGACAGGAAACCAACCATTGGTATTTGTTCTGTCTTAGACACTATAGCTAAATCATGACATATTGTATATATATGATCAAATTCTGTTGTTTATTATTACAGAGACTCAATTAGACATTAAACATATCAATCACATCTAATAAAATCCTGATAAAACTCTGCCCAAAGAATAATGTAAGAAAATAATTGCATCTTATGTCTTTCTCCCTAGTTAAAATGGCCTTATATTTCATAATGTAATTTTAATAAATTTTGAGGCCCTGAATCTTATTTCCCTGTATATTTTTTTCCAATTTCACGATCAGGTTTTGTATTCTTCTTTCTTTCGGCTTCTACTTTATGCTTTCTGGGAGGCAATGATCATTTAAAGAGGAAAGAAAAGAAAGAAAGGAATGACCCTATTACGTTTGGCCGAGTCTATAGTGAGCACTTTAAGAATCAGCTGCTTAGGGATACTATTTGAAGCCTCAGAGGGGATAGGTTTATAGAACAGAAGAAGAGAAGGCTAGGGCAAGACTTTAAACAATGCCTATTAGAGGGCAGAAGGTGCCACAGAAGTGGCCACAGTTCTCCCTTTTATATGTGGAGATGACTTGATTTCTGCATTTCCTTAAGAGAGAAACGAGTCTAGGTATTTTCCGTAGGCCTCACCTCACCTACCATAGTGATGAGCACATGGGAAATGCTTTTTGTTCAACCATTCATTCAGTAATGACTTCCAGTTACTCTTTCGTGTGCCAAGGACACAACAAAAACAAGATGGAGAAAGCCCCTGATTTCACCGTGCTTATGTTAGGAGGTGTAGATGTGAGAGAAGCAGAGACAGGTAAGAAGCATGTGATCAAGTAGATAACTAATACATATCTGTAAGTGAGGCAAAGAAAATAAACCAAATAATAAGCAAGGAAGTAGCTCCAGGGTGGGGCTGGGGCTGGGGGTTGCTTCTCCAAGAATGGCCAGAGAATGTGTCTGGGAGAAAGTGACAACATCGGGTGCTGAAGTACATGCTGAGGAGGCGGTCCTGTAGGAGCTGGATAAAAGACATTCCCAAGAGAGGAAACAAACTCAATGTGGTTGAGAAGCAGGGAGAAGCCCGGGTGGCTGGAGCCTTCTGTACATACACAGGAGAAAGTCGTGCGTAAGCCAGATGTCCAGGGCCCCTTGGGGTATGAAAGTGGTTTGAATTTTATTCTCTTTGAAATGGGCTTGGAGGCTGGCCACTTGTCCCTACTAGTTTTGTCCTTCCACTGCCACAGCTACTGCCAGCATCACCCAGTTCCTTGGTCCTACTTGCCAAGGTCTAAAGAAACTCAGAATACAGGAGGAAAGAACCCAACACTCAATTGCTTCCACAGCCTTCTTTCACCTTCTGAATTAAATATGCATATTAGAACCCCCTCGTCCTCCAACAGAGATCTAGTGCCAACCACCTCCCCTATCCAAGGAAAAGATTCTAAACAAATCCTTAGCAAACTTGGAGTGACGTGGGTGTAGAAGTTGTGCTAATAAAAAAGATATTCAATAAGGAGTTTTCTATCCTAAAAATAGTTGCAGTGTTCACAAAGAGAAAGAGAACAAGGGAAGGAAGCTCTGAATATTTTAGGGCATATGTATTCCTAGTATTTTACCAATCAAGATTTGTAATAGATTGCCTATTCTGGATACTGGTCTTGAGTACAACTCAGGTTACCTGAGTAAGGGAGAAGCAGTACTTGAAGCCAGCTGAATGTCTTGGCAGGATAGAGCTGTGCAATTTAAAGCATCTTTTTGGAGGTATTGCAGATCCATGTCGTCCACCCCTAGGCTTCACACTCTCCTTTTCCAAGCTGCATTTCTGTGCAGTTCCGTCACAATTCTAACTCTCTCCTCTACCGAGTGCAAATTGGAGATATGATCATACCCGGCAAATGTTACATTGGGCAAATGACATCAGTATTATGAAAAACAGTGAAAGAAAGGCAATCCTAGGCTTGTCCTTTTGCCCAACTGAGAATGGTCATAAATAGAACCTTAATGTCCTTAACATTTGGAATCAGAGGCTGCTGTCAACTCTTCAAGGTTTTCTTTGTCTGCTAGTGAAAAAGTACAATAAATAAATAATAAATACATACATACATACATAAATTTTTAAAAATGAGTGACTCAGTGGAGAAATGATGCAGAGAACTGTGGTGTTCTTGCTGGGTACAGGGCTAAGAGATGTGTGACCTGTGCTGGTTTTCCAGCTGGCCTTGAGCTCTGCACAGAAACTCTGCCTCTCTGTTTCCCAGTATATCTGATAGCTGTGAGGGGCAGCCTTAAAATGCTCACTCCACATTTTGAAATACATTTTCCAGTGTTGGACTTGCACGGCTCTGAAGGACTCTGTGGACCCCTATAGCCACAAGACAGCTAATTTCTGGATGGAAAGCTACCAAGGTGTATCACCCAGATACTTCCAAGCGTTGTGCAGACTAAACATCCAGAAAACTGAATTTGCTTCTAACTAAATTTTGTTGTCTTAAGGCCTCAGTTTAATGTCCCTCTTCACCATTCTAGTCCATTTCAAGTGAAGATTCATTTGATGACAGTTCTAGGGCAAATGTATCTGAATGGATTAGTGGGGCTAGGAGGGGATCTCTGATGTCCCTTATGACCTTTAGCATCAAAATTACTTTTAAAATGTTTAATTTAGCACCAGCATAGTTCATGTAACTATAAATTCCTAGAATTAACCTGAGTATTTAAATTTCTCAGGGGCAAAAAAAAAAAAAAAAAAAAAGAAAAGTTCTTATCCTCTAGAGCAATTGTTTTCAAACTTTGCAGTACATTAGAATCACCTGGGGAGTTTAGAAAACTTCCTGTGCCCAGACTGCATCTCAGACCAATTAAATCAGTGCAAAGTATAAACCTTAATGTAAACTATAGATCACGGTTAGTAGCAATGCTTCAATATGTGTTCATCAATTGTAACAAATGTACCGCACTAATGAAGAATGTTGTTAATGTGGGAAAGTGTGGGAGGGGGAAGGGTGGGGTATGTGGGAATCCCTATATTTTTTATGTAACATTTATGTAATCTAAAGCTTCTTTAAAAATAAAGAAAACAAACAAACAAGGAGAGCAGGTGTAGCTCAGTGGTTGAGCACCCGCTTCCCATGTCCGAGGTCCTGGGTTCAATCTCCAGAACCTCTTTAAAAATAAAAAAAAAATTACAAATTCAGATACTCAGATTAGGCATCACTCTTTTATTAAAGAACTCCCAGGTGAATGCAGTGGGCACCAAGTTTGAGGACAAAGCTCTGTAGCAGTGGTTCTCAAAGTGTGGTCTCTGGACCAATAGCATCAGCATACTCTTGGAACCTGTTTAGAAATGCACATTTCCAGGCCCCACCCAGCCCTAGTGAATCAGAAGTTCTGGGGATGGGGCCCAGGAATGTGTGTTTTAACAAGCCCCCTAGGAGGTGACTCAGAGCTACAGCACATTTTGAAAATCACTGCTCTACAGCCCTGCTTCTCAAACTTCAATGTTGAGTTGTATAGTAAAATACAGGATGCTCAATTAAATTTGAATTTCAGATACATAATGAATATTTTTTTGAATAGGTATGGCCCATGCAGTAATTTATCTGGGCATTGTTGTTTGTTTGTTTTATTTAACTTGTTAAACCTGGCAATCCTAATCATGTTAAAATATACTTTCTGATTCAGTAGGTCTGTAATGGACCTGAGATTCTGCATTCCTAGCAAGCTTGTAAGTGTTGCCAAAAGCTCTTCCTTTGAGTAGCAAACCTATTAGACACCTTGTTACTACCCTCAATGTCCCATAAAGAGGGCAGTCAACAAATGTTACTGACTCAAGAAATGGAATTTAGTCATGTTAATTCTGCAGCATAGATAGATTGATTCCCTAAGTGACACCACTTGATGTGATTATTAATGTATCTACCTTCCTGTTTTGCCAAAGAACCTAATTTATTTCCTGGAGATTAGAGATTATTTAGGTTCTGATTTGTAAATAAAACCCTTTAAATCTGCAAATCCAAAGGTTCTGAAACCACAATAAGAAATTAGAACATATTTCTGGACTAATACAGAACTATTTATAAAAGTAAAGGAAATGATCAAAGTGATTGTCAACCAACTATAATATTCTTGTGCTTAGTATAAAGCTCAAACCTACATGATAGACTTTTTATTTTAGAAAGCTATTGAAATTATATATTGAGACATTTCTTTCTATTCAGTCAAATAAAGCAACTGCAATTTTTTCTTTTTTCTCTTTAGGAACAATCTGGTGCTTCCATCTTCAAAGCTGTTATTTACATATCAACAGCTTTGTTCAGCTCCCCTGTTCTTTGGTCAACTGTGAAATTACAATAAAAAGTAGAGAACAGGGTGGCACCAAAGATAGATAAAAAAAGAGGCAAGAAAGGAGTAAACAAGAATATTAGAAGAAATAAACAATGCTGCCTAAAAGTATACATGGATGCCTCAATTTAAAATGAATTTTATTTTTATTTTTATAATTATTTAATATCCTGGATGTTTAAATCTTCATCAGGTTAAGTCTCATCAACTTGTAAAATGTGAAGATTTTTCTTTTCTTTGTGAAGAAAATTACTGAAATAGATGTGACCTGTAAGATGCTTTAAGATACCCCATACCTTCCTGTCAGATAATCTTCAACAGATGCTCACAACCTTTTCCTGTGCTGGCTGATTGCCCACCAGGTCCATTAGGGGGAACAAACTGTCATTCACTAGATTTATGATATTTAATTATTTCATTATGTCAGGTAAGTTTCACACAGTTTTTATTTCAAAGATCTGTAAGCACTCAATGCTTTGACGGGAAGGTTCTTGAGGGAGAGGGATTGAGATGAAATAATTAAAGAAATATATTCCCAATCTTACTGAATTTGAAAAGTACCCAACTCACTTGGTTTATTTTAGAAATTAAAGGCTATGAAAACACAATATGAAGTTTTATCATAGTGGTTTATTCTGATGCATATATTGCAGATAGTGCTTCGAAACCTAAAATCTGCCATGGCCTATTCTGGAGCTTACCATAGATTCTACTCTGGTCAGTTGTTTTCTCTGGAATTTTGTGACAAAATGATTTTCTAGCTGGTAAACAATCACTTTTTGTTTATAGATTCTATAGATATTGTCATATTTTCCCCCTGAGGAAAGGAACCAGAAACTATTTTTAAATATAAATATAAATATTTAGAACCCAACCTATTTTTTTTTTTTCGTATTGCCTAGACTTATTCAGACAAAGGAAATAACATTTTAGATCCTAAAACCATGACATAGCTGAAAAATATTTTTCTAGTATATAATATTTGGTACATACAAAAAGTAACATACAAATATGTTTTTTAAAAAACATAAATAAAGATCCATAAACCCAACCTTCAACTCAAGAACTAGAATATTAACAATAGCTGTATGCCCCTTCCTTGCCTCCCCATACTCACAGATATCTGCTAGAGTGAATTCTGTGTTTATAAAGGTTTTACCATTTATATCCACATCCCTAAACTGAAGTTGGGGGAAGTCAAGGCATGATGGATTCCTCTAGGTTCTTGGCTATGTTACATAAAAGAATTTAAGAACATGCTGGTTTAATTAGGCCAGTAGTTTATTGAGAAATGGGAGAAGAGAACAGGATTACGCAGGGAGATACTGATGCGGGCTCCTCTAGGCAGACAGAGTGTTTTGGGCTTGTGGGCTACCTTTATTAAGCTGTTATTTACTCCTCCCTTTCCTAAGGTTGGGGGAGGGGCCCCAGCTGTTTGCTGTTCTGATTGGTTACCCCACTGGTCAGTTCCCAAGGGGGGCCACTGGTGAGGCCCCTTGAGGGTAGCCAGGGCTTTCCCTTGACCCCAAATGAGATCGCGTTCCAATATCATTCCAAATGGGGTTCTCATGGGGTCCTTCCAATAACTTTCTGGTGCAGTCTTTCCCTCAGGGGGTTTCCAGGCAGGATTCCATGGCCACGTGTTTCACAGCCATGTTTTTCTGCCAGGTCTTAGACTCGTCTTCCCTTTTCCTAAACTAACCTGCCTCAAAACCACATACTCTTTGTGCTTGTTTTTGAGCTTTCTAAAGGTGATATCATTGTATGCAGCCTTCTGGGACTTGCTTTTCAGAAAAACTCTCAATGTTATGAGTCTAAGATTCATCTGTTTTGTTGCAGGTATCTGTACCTCATTCACTTTTCTTGTTATACAGTATTCCCTTGTATATGCATGACACAAGCTATTTATCTATTCTCCTATCAATGGTCATTTGTATTATGTCAAGTTGTCTGCTCTTATCTCCTGGTACACGTGTATGAGAGTTTCTCTTACATACCCAGGGATGAAATTCGTAGATCAGGGGTACACTCATATTCAACTTCACAAGACAATTCCAAATTGTTTTTCAAAGTGGTTATACTTCTTCCATCAGCAGCATATTCCACTGTTGTTTGTATGTCAGACTTGGAGATCTGAGGAGTAATCCATGTTCTCATCATTGAAATACTTCTTACTATGAGTTTTTTATTTTTCAAAGTTTCAAGAGAGACTTCGGGCCTTGGTAAGGTGGTTAGGATGCATGAATTTTGTCTTCTGGGTTTCTCTGCATAATTTTGGTTTACGTTGCTCACAGCCCCTTCCAACCATGCCACCATGCCCTTAATATTGCCCTCCGTAATTAGTTCCAGCACAAGTATCTGTTTCTTGTTCTCTGAATAAATTCATGTTAATGGCTACATGTGTTGCCCTTCTCATGCATAGTAATAACCATATTATTATTATTAATAAATTATATTGGCTAATCCTTATTAAAATTGGATGTTGTCAGGTACTCATTTATCCTCCCTTCCAGTTTTACTCAGGAGCCAATTGAAAGTCAAGGATTTCTACTTGTAAAATTGGATTGGAGAACATGACAAAGCCTGGCCCCACCCTTATTTGACTTGCACACAGTCACTGGTAGAGAAGCTCAAGAATTCTACCCTCCCTGTATTGGAGGTCAGGCCCTGCCCTGGGCATTATCACTTGTGGGGTAGGAAGCAGGAGCTGGGGAGCTGGGAAGGCACAGACAGACAGACTGATAGAGAAGCTTACATTTCAGTGCAGCAACCCCACCTGTGGAAAACATGGCCCACTGGAAGTAAGACCTCATCCCAAACACATAACTCATTCCTCTTCCAGTGGAGGAAAAGAACCACTATGTTAAGTACTCTATATAAACATTATCTCATTTAATCTGTACAGCATCCCTATGTGAAGACATTAATATTTCATTAACATGTTTTAGATGAAGAAACTTAAAGATTAAATATCTGAAAGTGATAGAGCTGAAATTTGAATTCAAGTCTAGTGACTCCAAAGCCTGAAAGCATAGCCTCTTCCTTGTACTGCTTCTCCTTCTAATAGGGACCCTTTGGAGAAACTCAATGTCGCCATTCAGCAAAGTAATTATAATAGTGTAAAGAGCTGGCACTAGGTAGGCCATAAGGAAGATGCTTGAGGACCATTTGGTTCCCCTTAAGAGAGACATTGTACAACCGTCCCTGTCTTTGGGGATTCCAAATTCAACATTAAAAACTAGCTTGCTAATGTTTTCATGTAGGGCATTTTGATACTTAATTAAGCAAATATTTGTCTGAGACTATGTGTATAGTATTCTTTGGGTACCATGGGCACACACACACACACACACACACACTCATGCACGCACACACACAATGAGAAAGACATATCTCCCCTCCCTCAAGAAGCTTGGAATTTAATGACAACCAAGAAGGAAGAAGGAGAGAATACTTCAACAAGTGTAAGTGCCTATTGTGTTTCAAAAAGAGATAGGCCTGTGGTACATAGCTAGTGGAAACATAAAAGAGGGGATGGAGGGAAGAAATACCGAGGGAGTAGAATCAGAAAGATTGGGTAACCAAAGGGATATGTGGTCTGACAGTTGCAGGCTTGGATGACCAGTTAGTGTCATTTTCTAGGAGGAGGACTCAATGGAGGAGGAACAGGACTGGGGGAGGTATGATAAGTGCAAATAGACAATTGTGAAAATGACTGTAAAATAAGTCCACCATTTAAGATGACCAGAGAGCTGTGAGCCGCCACCATAGAAGCTAGGGGTTTATTAGCAAGATGAATCATCCTTTCCCTAATTGCTAATCATTTCCAATACTCCACACACTCCATTCAGCTACTTCCAAGGCAGTGTGTGGTGGACTCTCAGACAGGGCACCTGAGTTCTCTCGTGGGCCTACATGCTTCCCTTTTAGAACATCATAAAATCAGCACTGACGCTCAGATGCCATAGTTCCATCTTACTCAGGCTCTGAGATCTTAGGCTGTGAATCAGAATGTTCCACGCCAAAGCAGAGAGTATGTCCTGAATGTGTCAAGATGATGAACTAAGGGAGGATATAGTCTTCTTAAGGTTGCTGTAATTTCCTCTATTAGAAGTAGCAAAACTGAATCTTTGGGTTGGTTTGGTTGGAAGAAATCATGGTATCATGGTAGAAATTCATTTCCCAGAAAATTAATTTTCATTAATTATTTCTTTTACCTAAAGTCTGCTTTGGTTCTTCTTATTAATATGAGTTTATGTTGATGACCACAATTTACCGTTAGATATAAGTGATATCATAATCATGTAATGATTGTTTTAGCAACATCCCGTGCATAGCAGTACAATTGAACTATAGTTTAGCCACTACTACACCCTGGAAATACAGTAATGAATCAGGCAAACACAGTGCCTGCCTTGATGGACCTTATAATCTAGTCCAGATGACAGTCATGTAACAAGTATTTACCGTTGTGATGAGAATTATGAACAGTGAAGTACAGAATGTTGTGGGAACATATGTCGAGGATGTAACCAAATGGGAATCTTTTCAGTTGCAAAGAGCATTTTCTTGATCCTCATTTCAACGCTGTGAAGTAGATTATATTATTGTCCCCTTTTAAGCTTGAGAAAACAGGTTCAGTGATCTTAATTGACTTGCTCACATAGCTAATAAGTGTGCTGGACAAGAAACAAGCATTCTATCTTCTCATCTCCAGCTCCTGTACTTTTCTGCTTGTTTGAACCTATGAGAACTGGACTCTGTAGCCCTGCTACATTGTACCTGTTAGCTGGGGGCTGGGGGTGGGGAAAACCTGCAGTTCAGGTGCAGCCCACATTGAGCCTGAAAAGGAGCTAAAGTGGGGAGCAGGAGGCTCTGAAGTGGATCAAATCCTGATCATTTAGATTCAGCAAGATTTAAAACGTATGCCCTTGAAAAGATACTGTTACGAGAATAAAAAGACAAGTAACACATTCAGAACTGTGTGCGAGAGACTGTGGTCTAAAATGTAAACTATGGTCCATGCTTAATGGCAAAGTCCCAGAATGTGTTTATCTGTTGCAGGTGATGTGCCACACTAATGAAGGATGTTTATGTGGGAGGCTGCAGGAGGTGTGGGAAGTGGGGCATGTGGAAATCCCTATATTTTTTGTGTAACATTTATGTTATCTAAGTATCTTTTTAAAAAATATATTAAAATTTTATTTTAAAAAATAATAAAATAAAATCCAAAGGTTAAAAAAAAAAAAAAAAAACACAAGTTACAGACTGAGAGAAAATTTGCAAATCATATATAGGCATACCTCGTTTTATTGCACTTCACAGATAATGCTTTTTTTTTTTTTCTATTAACAAATTGCAGGTTTGTAGCAACCCTGCATCAAGCAAGTCTGTCAGCACCATTTTTCCAACAGCATGTGCTCATTTCATGTCTCTGTGTCACCCAATTTGGTAATTCTCACGATATTTCTTACTTTTTCATTATTATTTTATCTGTAAAGGTCATCTGTGATCAGTGATCTTTGATGTTACAATTGTAATTGTTTTGGGGCACCACAAAATGTGCCCATATAAGATGCCAAGCTTAATCGGTAAGTGTGTGTTCTGACTGCTCCACTGACCAGCCGTTCCCCACCTCTCTCCCTCACATCAGGCCTCCCTATTTCCTGAAACACAACAACATTGATATTAAGCCAATTCATAACCCCACAGTGGCCTCTAAGTGTTCAAGTGAAAGGAAGAGTCACAGGTCTGTCATTTAAAAGCAAAAGCTAGAAATGATTAAGCTTACTGAGAAAGGAATGTCAAAAGCTGAGGAAGGCTGAAAACTAGATCTCTTGCACCAAACAGTTAGCCAAGTTGTGAATGCAAAGGAAAAATTATTGAAGGAAATTAAAAGTGCTGCTCCAGTGAACACACTAATGATAAGAAAGCCAAGCAGCCTTATTACTGATACGGAGAAAGTCATAGTAGATTGAAGATCCAATCAGCTACACATTCCCTTAAGCCAAAGCCTAACCCAGAGCAAGGCCTAACTCTTCAATTCTATGAAGGATGAGAGAGGTGAGGAAGCTGCAGAAGAAAAGTTTGAAGCTTGCAGAAGTTTGTTCATGAGGTTTCAAGAAAGAAGCCCTTTCCATAACCTAAAAGTTCAAGGTGGAGCAGCATGTGCTGATATAGAAACTGCAGCAAGTAATCCAGTAGATCTAGCTAAGATAGGTGATGAAAGTGGCTATATTCAACAACAGATTTTCAATGTAGATGAAACAACCTTATTTTAGAGGAAGATTCCATTTAGGACTTCCATAGTTAGAGAGGAGAAGTCAGTGCCTGGCTTCGAAGTTTCAAAGGACAGGCTGACTCTCTTGTTAGGGACTATTTCAGCTAGTGACTCTAAGTTGAAGCCAATGCTCATTTACCATTCTGAAAATCCCAGGATCCTTAAGAAGTATGTGAGATCAACTTTGCCTATGCTCTATAAATAGAACAACAAAGTCTGGATGACAGCATATCTGTTTACAGTATGGTTGACTGAATACTTTAAGCACAGTGTTGAGACCTACTGCTCAGAAAAAAGTTTTCCTTTCAAAATATTACTGCCCATTAACAATGCACCTGGTCACCCAAGAGCTCTGATGGAGATATACAATGAGTTGAATGTTGTTTTCATGCCTGCCATAGCAGTTTGATATTTATGAATTCCAAAAAGAGATATAGATTATGTTTGTAAACTCGTCTGTTCCTCTGGGTATGATACCCTTTGATTGATTTAAATTCAAAGGTTTTACATCTGCTTGACTAAATCAAGATTAGGGCTTTGATTCAACCATGTCAGTAGGGCATGACTCAGGGTTGAGTCCCCGCCCCCTTGGTGGGCTGAGATAAATGGACACTTACAAAAGAGAGAGAGAAAGCTTCATAGACATGGAAGAGGAGAGAACTTGGTCACTTCAGTCCTGCCATGTGACAGAAAGGAGAAGGCTCAAACAGCTAAAGCCCCAGGGAGAGCTGAGCCATTCGCCTGATAGTTTGCAGCTGAAGAGAACAGAGCAGCTGAGATTGGAAGAAGCTGGGCCCACAGAGCCTTAAGAGGAGGAAGGATGGAGAGACCAGGCAGACGTCACCCGCCTTCTTGCTTCAACATATGGCAGCTGACTTTGGGTGAGAAATCAACCTCGAGTTAGATTCTTTAGGGCTTTGTAACTATAAGTTTTTACCCCAAATAAATTCCCTTTATAAAAACCAACAGGTTTCTGGTACTTTGCATCAGCACCCATTTGACTGACTAATACACCTGCTAACACAACATCCATTCTGTAGCCCATGGATCAAGGAGTCATTTCAACTTTCAAGTCTTACTATTTAAGAAATACATTTTGTAAGACTACAGCCTCCATTGATAGTGATTCCTCTGATGCATCTAGGCAAAGTAAATTGAAAACCTTCTGGAAAGGACTCACCATTCTAGATGCCATTAAGAACCTGTGTGGGGTTGGATGTGGCTCAACTGGTTGGGCGTCCGTCTCCCATATGGAGGGACCTGGGTTCGATCCCTGGGATCTCCCGGTAAAAAAAAAAAAAAAAAAAAAAGAACCTGTGTGATGGGAGAAGGTCAAAATAGCAACATTAACAGGAATTTGGAAGAAGTTGATTGCATCCCTCATGGATGACTTTGAGGGGTTCAAGACTTCAGTGGAGAAATTAACTACAGATGTGGTAGAAATAGCAGGAGAACTAGAATTAGCAGCAGAGCCTGAGATGCGACTGAATTGCTGCAATCTCATGATAAAACTTAAATGGATGAGGAGTTGCTTCTTATGGAAGAGCAAAGACAGTGGTTTCTTGAGATGGAGTCTACTCTTTGTGAAGATGCCAGGAAAATTGTTGAAATGACAACAAAAGTATTTAGAATATTATGTAAACTCAGTTGATAAAGCAGCAGCAGGATTTGAGAGAATTGATTCCAATTTTGAAAGAAGTTCTATGGTAGGTAAAATGCTATCAAACAGCATCTCATGGTACAGAGAAACCATTTGTGAAAGAGTCAGTCAATGTGGCAGACTTCATTGTTGTCTTATTTTAAGAAATTACCACAGCCACCCCAACCTTCAGCAACTACCACCCCGATCAGTTAGCAGCCACCAAAATGAAGGCCATACCCTCCACCAGCAAAAAGGTTATGACTCGCTGAAGGCTCAGATAATGGTTAGCTTTTTTAGCAGTAAAGTATTTTAAAGCAATTTTATTGAGATATATTCATGTACTATATAATCTGAAGTATATAATCAATAGCTTTTACTATAATCACAGAGTTGTTCATTCATCACCACAATCAATTTTAGATCATTGTTATTACTCCAAAAAGAAAAACCCCTTAATCCTTACCTGTTACCACTCAAGCCCTGTATCCTTCCTCTGCCATATATAACCACTAATCTAATTCCTTCTCTATAAATTTATTTATATTTACATTTTATATAAATGGAATCAAGCAACATGTAGTACTTTGTGTCTCTTTCACTTAGCATACTGGTTTTTTTTACAATTGATGGAAGAATATTAATACTTTACTATTAGGTACAGTCCATAGTTTGCTGTAGGTGTATTTTTTCCCATATTCCACTCTATTATTAACACCTTGTAAATAGTATTGTACATTTATTCTAATTCATGGAAGAACATTCTTATGTTTGTAATATTGACCACACTCATCATCACAACAGGGTTCATTATGGTATACAGTCCCATGTTTCATCCTCTAGCTTTCCTTCTAGTGACATACACAACCCTAAACTTTCCCTTTCAATCAGTCACACCTACATATCAATGCTGTTAGTTACACTCACTATAATGTCCTACCATCACCTCTATCGATTGCCAAACATTTACAATCAATCTTATTACAAATTCTGCACAAATTAACCATCAGCTCCACATTCTCCACCCTGATTGTATCTTCTGATGAGCTATATTCTAGGTATTAACTCCATAAAATTGCTCATTATATTTAGTTCATATTAGTGAGAGCATACAATATTTGTCTTTTCATGTCTGACTTATTTCACTCAACATAATGTTCTCAAGGTTCATCCATGTTGTCACATGCATCAGGACTTCATCTCTTCGTATAGCTGAATAATATTCCATCATATGTATATACCACATATTGTTTATCCCTTCATCAGTTGATGGACACTTGGGTTGTTTCCATCTTTTTGCATCTGTGAATATGCTGCTATGAACATTGGTGTGCAAATGTCTGTTTGCATCACTGCTTTCAGTTCTTCTGAGTATATACCTAGTAGCAGGATTACCATATCATATGGCAGTTCTATATTTAGCTTCCTGAGGAAACCTTTAACTGTCTTCCACAGCAGCTGTACCATTCTACATTCCCACCAACAGTGAATAAGTGTTTCTATCTCTCCACATCCTCTCCAACTCTTTTAGTTTTCTGGGCTTTTTTGATACTGGCCATTCAAATAAGTGTGAAATGATATATCTTTACAGTTTTGATTTGTAAGTCCCTAATAGCTAATGATGTTAAACATCTTTTCATCTGTTTTTAGCCATTTGTATTTTTTCTCTTTGGATAAATGTCTATTCAAGTCATTTGCCCATTTTTCATTTGGATTGTCTTTATTGTTGAGTTGTAGGATTTCTTTATATATCATGCCCTTATCAGACATGTGGTTTCCAAATATTTTCTCCCATTGAGTAGGCTGCATTTTCACCTTCTTGACAAAGTCCTTTGAAGTACAAAAGTATTCCATTTTGAAGAGGTCCCATTTATCTATTTTTTCTTTCATTGCTCGTACTTTGGGTGTAAGGTCTAAGAAACCGCCTCCTACCACAAGACCTTGAAGATACTTCCCTACATTTTCTTCTAGGAGTTTTATGGTACTCGTTCTCATATTTTGGTCTTTGATCCATTTTCAGTTAATATTTGTATAAAGTGTGAAATAAGGATTCCCTTTCATTCTTTTGGATATGAATATCCCATTCTCCAAGAACCATTTGTTGGAGAGACTGCTCTGTCCCAGTTGGGTGGACTTGGCAGCTTTGTCAAAAATCAATTGACCATAGATGTGAGGGTCTATTTGTAAACTCTCAATCTGACTCCATTGGTCAATATGTCTATCTTTAAGCCAGTACCATGCAGTTTTTACTACTGTAGCTTTGTAATATGCTGTAAAGTCGAAGTGAGAGACCTCCAAATTCGTACTTCTTTTTTAAAATGTTTTTGGCTATTTGGGGTCTCTTACCCTTCCAAATAAATTTGATAATTGTCTTTTCCATTTCTACAAAGTAAACTGTTGGAATTTCACTTGCGATTGCATTAAATCTGTAAATCAGTTTGGGTAGAATTGACATCTTAACAATATTTAGTCTTCTAATCCATGAGCATGGATTACCCTTCCATTTATTTAGGTCTTCTTTGATTTCTTTTAGCAATGTTTTATAGTTTTCTGAATAGAGGTCCTTTACATCCTTGGTTAAGTGTATTCCTAGATATTTGATTCTTTTAGTTGCTATTGTAAATGGATTTTTCTTGATGTTCTCCTCAGATTATTCATTATTAGGGTCTAGAAACACTACTAGTTTTTGCAGGTAAATCTTGTATCTTACCACTTTCCTGAACTTGTTTACTAGCTTTAGTAGCTTTATTGTAGATTTGCCAGGACTTTCTATATAGGATCATGTCATCTGCAAATAGTGAAACTTTTATTTCTTTTCCTATTTGGATGACTTTTATTTCTTTTTCTTGCCTAATTGCTGTAGCTAGAACTTCTGGCACAATGTTGAGTAACAGTGGTGGCAGTGGCATCTTTGTCTTTTTCCTGATCTTAGCAGAAAAGCTTTCAGTCTTTCACTGTAGAGTATGATGTTAGCTGTTTGTTTTTCATATAGGCCCTTTATCATGCTGAGAAAGTTTCCTTCTATTCCTATCTTTTGAAGTGTTTTTATCAAGAAAGGATGCTCTATTTGGTCTAATGCCTTTTCTGCATCAATTGAGATGATCATGTGGTTTTTCTCCTTCAATTTGTTAACGTGGTGTATTAAATTAATTGATTTTCTTCTGTTGGACCACCCTTGCATACCTGGGATAAAACCTACTTGATCATGCTGTATAATTCTTGTAATGTGCTTGGATTCAATTTGCAAGTATTTTTTGAGGATTTTTGCATCTATATTAATTAGGAAGATTGGTCTATAATTTTCTTTTCTTGTAGTACCTTTATCAGGCTTTGGTATTAGGATGATATTGGTTTCATAGAATGAATTCGGTTGTGTTCACTCCTTTTCATTTTTTTGGAAGATTTTGAGCAGGATTGGTATTAATTCTTCCAGGAATTATTAGTAGAATTCACCTGTGAAGCAATCTGCTCTTGGGCTTTTCTTTGTTGGGAGGTGTTTGATGACTTATTCAATCTCTTTACTTGTGACTGGTTTGTTGAGGTCTTCTGTTTCTTCAAGAGTCAGTGTAGGTTATTCGTGTTTTCTAGGAAATTGTCCATTTCACCTAAGTTGTCTAGTTTGTTGGCATGCAGTTGTTCGTAGTATTCTCTTACTATCTATTTTATTTTTGTGGAGTCCATAGTAAGGCCCACCCCGCCCCTCATTTTTTATTTTATATATTTGCATTTTCTCTCTTTTTTTCTTTGTCTGTCTAGCTAAGGGTTTGTCAATTTTGTTGATCTTCTTGAAGACCCAACTTTTGGTTTTGTTGATTCTTTTTTTGTTCTCAATTTCATTCATTTTTGCTCTAATCTTTGTTATTTCTTTCCTTCTGCTTACTTTGGGATTAGTTTGCTGTTCTTTTTGTAGTTCCTCCAGTTGTCTAGTTAGGTCTTTGATTTTATTAGCTCTTTTTTCCTTTTTAATGTAGGCATTTAGAGCTATAAACTTCTCTCTCAGCATTGCCTTTGCTGCATCCTGTAAGTTTTAGTATGTTGTCTTCTTGTTTTCATTTGTCTCCAATATTTACTAATTTTTCTTGCAATTTCTTCTTCTATCTACTGATTGTTTGAGTGTGCTGTTTAACCTCTCTAAATTTTTTTAATTTTCTAGTCCTTCTCCTGTTATTGATTCCCAGCTTCATTCTATGATGATGAGAGAAAGTGCTTTGTCAATTGATGTGGCAGACTTGATTGTCTTATTTTTAGAAATTACCACTGCCACCCCAACCCTCACCAACCACCACCCTCATCAGTCAGCACCCACCAAAATGGAGGAAGATCCTCTACCAGCAAAAAGATTATGACTTCCTGTAGGCTTAGATGATGGTTAGAAATTTTTAGCAATAAATGCCTGTATCTGGCAAGGACTTATATCTAGAATATATAAAGATGTCTTAAAATTCAACAGTAAGTTGAAAAGACAATTGTCCAAAGAAGAAATACAAATGGCAAAGAAACACATGAAAAAAATGTTCAACATGACTAGCGAATTGCGAAATGCAAATCATAACTACAATGAGATATCATTTCACACCTATTAGACTGGCCGCTATTAAAAAGTCAGATATTTTTTTAAAAATTTATTTCCAGAACATTGTATACCAATGCATACTCACCAGCACTGGATAATATGATTCTCTTTAGTCTTTGCAAGTTTGCCAGTTAAAATATTTCACTATTTAAGTTGCTTTTCTTCAACCTTTGAAATAGAAAATTTTTTTAGATATCTCACGGTTTTGTATGAGATTTACCTTTGCATTATTTTGCCCTTTTTATAATGTTGTGAATAGACTTTTTTCTTTATTTGTAACTACTATTTTATTTCTATAATAATACATGTCTACTATATTTGTAAAAAAAAAGAAGTCAGAAAACTGTAAATGTTGGAGAGGATGTTGAGAGATAGGAATGCTTATTTACTGTTGGTGGGAATGTAGAATGGTACAACCACTGTGGAGGACTGTTTGGCAGTTCCTGAGGAAGTTGAATATAAACTTGCCATGTGACCCGGCAATACCATTACTAGGTATATACCCAGAAGAACTGAGGGCAGAGATATGAACAGACATCTGCACGCCAGTGTTCATAGCAACATTACTCACAATTACCAAAAGCTGGAAACAGCCCAGTTGTCTATCAACTGATGAATGGATAAACAAACTGTGGTGTATTCACACGATGGAACATTATGCAGTGGTAAGAAGAAATGAAGTCATGAAGCATATGACAACATGGATGAACCTGGGGGACATTATGTTGAGTGAAGCAAGCCAGACACAAAAGGACAAATACTGTATGATTGCACTATTATGAACTAAATATACTGTGTAAACTCATGGAGTTAATAATTAGAATATAGGTCACCAGAAAATAGAGGAAGGGTAGAGAATGGAAAGCTAAGGATTTATCTGTGTAGAATTGGTAAAAAGGTTGTTTATAAATCTTTGGAAATGGATAGAAATGGTTAAAGCATATCATGGTGTTTGTATCTGGCAGTGGTATGATATGGGTATGATGGTGGTTGAAAAGGAAAGTCTAAGGTCATGTATATTAATAGAAGGAAAGCTAAAAACTATAACATAGGACTGTATAAGATAGTAAAACCTCATGTAAAACAAATATGGGTGATACTGCATATATAAGATTGTTTTTACAAAATATAAATACAAATATATTAGAGAGAAGGAAAAGGAATAGCAGCTATGTACAGCAGGGGAAACAGAGAGATTGAGAGGTGAGGAGTTTTGGTTGTTTGGTTGGTTTTTATTATTATTATTATTATTATTATTATTATTATTATTATTGGAATAATGAAAGTGCTCTAAGAATGACTGAAGTGATGATTGCACAAATATGTGATTACACTGAATACCATTGATCATACACTTAGGATGAATTTATGCTTTATTAATATACATCAATAAAATTGATTTGTTAAGAAAAACAAATTCAACAGCAAGTAATAGCACCCAATTTTAAAAATGCACAAAAGACTTGAACAGACACTTCACCAAAGAGGATATATAAATGACAAGCACATGAAAAGATGTTAAACAGTTTTGACAATTAGAGAAATGCAAATTAAAACTACAGTCAGATATTACTACACACCTATTAGAATGGCTAATATGAATAATATTGGCAATACCAAATGTTGGTGAGGATATAGAGAACTAGAATTCTCATTCACTGCTGCTGGGAATGCAAAATGGTACAGTCACTTTGGAAAATAATTTGGCAGTTTCTTATAAAGTTAAACAAACACTTATCTGACCCAGCAAAACACCCCTAGGTTTTTACCCTAGAGAAATGGAAACTTGCGCTCATGTAAAAACCTGTATGTGAATGTTTATGGCAGCTCTTTTCATAATCCCCAAAAAGAGGAAACAAAATAAATGTCCTCATGGGATGAATGACTAAAACTGACGTATATCCATGCACTGGAATGGTACTCAGCAAAAAAGGTGATGAATTATTGGTACATACAATGACGTGGGTGAATCTCAAAGGTATGACATTGAATAAAGAAACTTGAATCACCAGGTTATATACTCTAAGATTCCATTTATATGACAGTCTCTAAAACACAAAACTTTAGTGACGGAGTTGTGGGGGGAGAGTTAGAACTCTTCTGTATCGTGATTGTGGTGGTGCATACTGAATACGCAAGTGTTGAAACTCAAAGAACTGTTCATTCCCTCCCCCAAAAACCAGTCTGTTTTGTTGTTCTTAATTTAAAATAAATTTAAAAAGAGGCATTCTAAAGAACCAGCCCCTCTCTATAAAAATGGGCCTATATAGAGAATTGCTTCATTTTATTTCTAAAAGCAGAAAAGCCTAAGCCTTTATCACCAAAGGAGCAGAGGGCAGAGACTCATTTGTGGCTCTATTTCGAGGATATCATCCTTCCAGAAAGAGTCTGTAATACTCAAAGATCGTATATTATATTATAATGATTTTTCCTTTTCTTAGTATTTGGGTCAGTGAAATTCCTAAAAGAGATTTTCTCCACATTCAAGTGTAAACTAGAAATTGTATAACCTTTTGCTCATATGGTTTTCACAAGTTCATTATACAGCTAATAAATCAGAGTCTCCAAAAATATGGCAATGTATCCTTCGAAGGAGTTTGATCCAGGAATTTTAATATTTTGATGACAGTGTTAAGTCCATTGAGCTTCTGTGCTATTTTTTAAGTTTGTCTGCACTGAATTTTGAATGATACCTTACTAGTACATGCTTAGTATAATGTACTAGTATATAATGCTTACATTAATTCAACATTGATGTTGAAAATGCATAACTTCTGTGGGCTCAATTACAGGTATTATACAAAATAAAATAAAGAGAAATAGACACTTAAGTATTGCAACCATTCCCCAAGAAAATGGCCTTACAGTAAAAGGCAAAATAAGCTTATCCATATCATTTGACTTTTGGCTGCAGTCTGGACAGGTATGAAAGATAAAAATGCCTCTTTTAGGGTTTTGTAAGTAAGCCATGGCTATCTCTTGGGAGTTTTTATATCCTTAGTATGCATAATATTCAGAGGGCCACAATGGAATAAAAAGAGGAGCAGCAGTTCCAGGTTAATCAGACCAGGCCCCTTGGGAAAGGGGTGTTCTGGCCTCAGTGGTAAGTGCTGGAAGGAACAGAGCTGGAGTGGGTCAGGACGGTATTTCCATCTCCTCTCAGGAATGTAATACAGAGCAGGAGACTCTTTCATGGACCTTGGCTCCCTCGGGTCTACCGTCAAAGCTTACATTTAAGAAGGGTTGGTTGAACCAACGATTAACTCTGTTATGTACTTTCTAGCCCAGAGTGGGATAATGGAGCTCATCAGGTGGGATGGTTGCAAGAGGACCCCCCAACTTGAACAGACAGCCTATGTTTAAAAGGCTATAATCACCAATTAGCTAGCAGAGAGATACCCAGAGTCCCTGCTACTAATATCTGAAGCAAGGTCCACACAGTCAACAGCTACAAGTTATCACATCCAGGAGGCAGCGTGTTGTGGTGAAGCAGACAAGGGCTTTGAGGTCAGGTTGAGTTGGAATAGACTCCAGGGCCCACCACTTAGTAGCTCTCTTACCTTCTGAAGTTATAATGCCTCTCAGTCTGTTTCCTTATCCTGAAATGGGAAATAATATTACCCATGGCATAGGGTTGATGCAAAGAGTAAAGGTGATATATATATATGTGTGCCCTAATGCATATTAGCCAGGCAGCAAATGGTAGTGGGGATAATTTATAAGACAGTGGCCCTCTCTGGAACCTGCACCCCACAGACTTCTGCAAAAGAATTGTTAATAAGACACCAGGTGGGGTGGGAGAGTAACTGATGTTGGCAGAGAGCAGCCAGTGGAGGAAAAGGATCTGGTGAGGTACAGGTTAGTCAACAATAGCCTAGCTCCAGAAAGTTCCTGGGCTAGAATGGATCTCAGAGAGCCTTTGCCTCTGGTGACGGATAGTGTTACCTGTTTATTATTAGTTTCTTATTTGTCCTTGTGTACCCAGTGTTTTTACAAGTAGAAGTTTGCTTATTACCCATTATTTTATAAAGCAAATGTTCTTGAGCCAAGAGAAGTGTGCCGTTCTTGGAGAGTTTCTCCACCATGCCCTGCTCTTTATTTCCACAGCATCTCCATGCAACTGGCGGGAGGGGAGGTGTACGGGGCGGTTAGGTATATTGGGCAGCAGCAGCAGCAGCCTGCAGAGGACAGACAGACAGCTGAGGATGCTGTGCCCTGGGGAAAAGCCCAGCTCATCATGGGCTGGAGGCATTCCCTGGCCTCTGAAGTCAGGGGCAAGCTCTGAAGCACCTGGGAAGCAGGCAGCGGCCTTCCCGGAAACAGCATCCAGTGCACTGAGGATATGCGTCTCCCTCTGATCTCCTATTGTTGCTGCTTTCTCCCTTCCTGGTAATGCTATCCTCCCCATCCCCCCCACCCTGCCCCCAGTTATCCTCCACCCTGAGTCTTTCCTGTGTAAAGTCTTACACCAGTACACTACACACATGTAAGCTGGGTTTTTGTATCACAGACTGTTGCAAGGGCAATCATATGGGCAAGAGTTTAGGGGGTTTTAAAAATTCCAATACCTAGATCTACTCCACACTAATTACTACAGAATGTTTGGGGATGAGCTCCAAGCATGAGTATAAGTGAGTATAATCATGAGTATAAGTGATTCCAATGTTTGGCTATGGAGAAACACTGCTGATTTAATGGGAAGCAAAGGAGAGGAAAGAACCTAAGTTACTTATCTAGCTCTAACATCTGACCTCTCCTATAGCTAAGTTAGAAAGCTAGTGTGGTAAATCACACTAGGGGCAGAGAGGTGGGCAGCATCAAGTGATCAGTGAAAGGTGGAATCAACAGAACCTGGGAGATTGGATAGGGAGTAAAAGAGAGAAGTTGTCTAGATGATGCCCAGGATGCCATTAAATCAGTATTATAAGGGAGGCAGGAGAAGGGGAGAAAAATATTTTTGTCTCGGACATGTTGAATGTTGTGTGCTTTTGGAGCTATCCAGGGGGCTGACAGGTCCTCAGGACCAAGTCTGGGCCAGAGATACAGTCATTGGCATGAAATGGTACTCGAAGCCTAGGAGTCAGTGAGATCATCTTGGGAGGGCAGGTGGAGTGAGAAGAACAGCACCGGGGAGTTTAAAGGGAGGGCAGAGGAAGAGGAGCCAGTAAAGCAGACTGAGGAGTGAGGAGGATAGAAGAAGCAGGAGAGGTGCCAGAACAGACTGTTTCAGGAACAGAATTCATCAGCATGTTGGATGCTACCTCTAGATCAAGTGCCGTGTTTATTGGATTTGGCAATTTGGAGGTCCATGGCAGGCGATGTAGGCCAGAAACAGTACGCAGAGCGGTGGTGCGGAAGCCTGAGGACAGCGAGTTAAAGGGGGCTGCCACGGGGAATAAAGAAATGGAGACGGCAAGTAGAGATTACTCTTCCAAAACAACTGGCTGAGAATGGAAAGAGATACTCAGGGGTGGCTGGAGGAGAACATAGAATTCAGGGGTTGTTGTTATTGTTTGGGGCATGTGGATAAGGTACAGGGAAGGAGCTGGTACCACGGAAGAGACTGAAATTCAGGAGGGAGATGGATAATTGATACGTTAAGGCCCCTGAATGGTTGGGAGGGAATGGCATCTAGAGATGGTAGAGCCATGAGCAGGAGAGACACCTTTGTTTTGTTTCTATTTTTGGAGCCCAGTAAAACAAGGAAGGTTTCTCTAAGGAAGGTTTATGGTATAAAACCGTTTTCATTTGAACCTTTCCTTGTGGGAGGGTAGGGTTGGCCCAGTGGGGACTGATGCTGAAACTTGAGCACTGATAGCCAAGGGAAAATGAGGCTTCTAGGAATATAGGGAGCCAAGGAATGAGTCTGATCCAGTATCCCTAAAAAGTGCTGAGTTTCAAAGTCAAGAAAATCAAGAGTGGTTATCAAGTTCAAAAGTTACAAGAGGGGGCAAGACTTCTATACCCAAGCCAAGGTCAAGCTCCTTGTGGTATGTGCATGATTTGAAGGAAAAAGCAAAAAGTAAGCAGAGTCCTGGGAACTGAGGCTCTGTTAGCCATCAGCTGCATCAATCAGACTGGCTAAAGGAAAAGCATGGGGATAGAAAGTTGAGAGGTTGCCCATCACAGAGCCGCTCTTTTTTCTCTGCTTTGAATAAAGTGAATAAGGTGATCTGTTGAGCAAAAGAGAGCAGGAGTTGGGTAAGGCAGCTGGAGGAGAAAAGTAAAGCTCTAGAATGGCCATTGAGGGACCCAGAAAAAGAAGCTAATCAGTGGTTTGGTTGAAATTGCATCATATAAATTCTTAGTGGCAGCCATCCTCATGGGTAAGCACTGTCTCCATTTGCACTTGGCAGCCCAGGTGCAGTAACAAACAAACAGCATTGAAATCTATCCTTGCCATGCAGGTGGGGCAAAAGCCCAGGGCCAGGGCAGTCAAGGAGACTGGTAAAAGAGTGAGTCAAATAGGTGCAAAGGAAATGTGTATAAACATAGTTATAAATCTAGATATACAATTAAATCACTAATGAATGACTCATTATTATGAAAATAATTAACCTAACTCTGTTTTTAGAGCACTTTTCCACTTTCGAAGCATAAAATCTCTTGGTTCATTCAGTCAAGAACAGCATTGTGCTCTGTTTTCATTATACAGACCTATCAGTTTCTATTTCCCTCTGCAGAGGAGAATATTTTACTCTGTCTTCTCATTGTCACGTGGTTATCAGGTAGCTAGAAGAGGCAGCTGAAGTTCCAGAAGTACTTTGCAGTGAGTATGTAATATTTATATAGCAATTGAATTGTCAGTCACTGAAAACTCAGCACTCACAATTCTATATTTTTTTCAGAGAGAACATTGGTTATTTCCCATGGGTATTCCATTTTATGGGGAAAAAGCAGAACTCCACAAACTAACCTGGTTTGACATTTACTTAAAATATGCGAAGTGCTATTTATCTGGATTATCTTATTACATGCCCAAGCTCTGCAGCATAATTAAAGGCAGCTGGAGAATGAGGATAAAATCGTGCCAATATTTTAAAAGAAGAGCACTTAGGGCCCCACACCCCCGACCACCACCACCACCACTTAGTCTTGAGCTGATGAAAGTATATACTGGGGCCAGGGATGATAGAGTGGGAGCAGAAGGGAAGGTTGCTCTCCCTCTTGTTTAACAAAGAGCCTTGTTTACTCAGGTAAGTAGAGGAGTTGGCAGATAGAGGAAAGAATATGAATCTTTTCAGTTTTAATAGAAAAAAATAGATTCTTGGCTCATTTATTCTATTTTATGACATTATATTGCATTTAAAAATATGGCAAATAAAACTCACCCTGAGAAATAAAGAATACTACCTCCTTATATTTGATGGAAATTATGACATAAAATACCTCAATGAGAATTTATGGGGGAAAAAAACCTGATACTCTGGGAAGAATCATACAAAGGATCATGCCTTCTGGAGACTCTCAATAAACACTGCCAGAATGTAAATTTGGTTTTCTGCTCCAACTCTACTGCCTTCTTTCTCCTACCACAATTTCCTAAAATTATGCAACCACAGTGTGC
The DNA here is from genome assembly GCA_026826555.1 of Tolypeutes matacus. Taxonomy (NCBI): domain Eukaryota; kingdom Metazoa; phylum Chordata; class Mammalia; order Cingulata; family Chlamyphoridae; genus Tolypeutes; species Tolypeutes matacus. The sequence goes on from JAKSZT010054487.1 coordinate 21,170,891, forward strand.
AGGGCTTTGAACAGAACATAATTGAGTCTTTATGTGGCACAAATTAACCCATCTATAGCATGGTTGATCCACATGGATCATTAAAAGTGATAAAAATCACCATTCTTATTCTTTAGAAGAAATGACTACCAGAATTTGTGAGATAAGGATACGGAAGATGTGGACGGGCCTCAGGTTTTGCCCCTGTTCTAAGTGGCATCACCATGGGCAGGCAGCATGGGAGGCAGTCGTTGTGCATCGAGGATTCATGGGGAGCCTTTTCAGGATGAGCTGGTAGTTCCAAGTCCAGGGTGATGACTGGGTACCTGCATGAGGTGAGATCAAAGTCAAGGTCCAGGGAAAAAAGCCATCAGAATTCAGATAAAATCCCAGGCAGAAATATGGAAATTCAGCATGGGAATGGAGCAGAGAAGAGAGGCCACCTCTGGAATTTGAAGAGTCTCTGCCTAAAACAAATGAATCAGTAGTACACATTGTCAACCCAGATGCATGCCTTATATTAGCCTTGCTTCTTACTTCTTTCCAGGGCTTTAAAGTATTCCTTTTACAAACTGAAGGCAAGCTGGTCTAGGCATTGGCCAGGATAACATGGAAAGTCCACAGGCTTTAAAACCAGACCAAACCAGGCTTGAATCTCAGCCTGAGCACTTTCTAACCTCATGGATTTTAAGCAAGTTAACTCATCTCCCCTAACTGAGAGTGAAGATAATAATACCTACCTATCAGGTTGTTGGGAGGATTGAATGGAAGCATCTAGCACACGATAGTTTCTCAATAAGTAGTTCTCTCTTGCCCTAACATTCAAACAACCCAGGTGATGTAGGCCTGTACTGAAATCTCCATTTTCCATATAGGTCAAGAAAACCATTCCCTTGCCTGAGATCTTAGGACAGCAGTTCTCAAAATGTGGTCTCTGGACCAGCAGCAATAGAATCACCTAAGAAATTGAGCCCCACCCCAGGCCTACTGAATCAGAAACTCATGAGGTGAGGCCCAGCAACTAGTGTTTTACAGAACCCTCCAGCTGATTCTGGTGCACACTGACGTTTGAAAACTATCATATTTGGATAAACCAGGTCCAGTAACTTGCAGGATACAGCAGTACAGAACTCGTAGTACACTTTATACTGAGTACACTCTCATCTTGCCTACCCAGAGTCACCTTTTCTTTGAGCTGTTCAGGGTTGGCCTTAGGTGGGGTCTACATTGGGACAGTGCCTAAGTCCTAGACTTGGGGGGAGAACAGTAATTTCCAGAATTTTGCCTCTTGTCATACTATTGACAATCATGTATCCTAATCAGGTTTGGAAAACAAATGTAGAACCCATCACCTGCCTGTTGCATGAAGCCCATTCTTCGTGGGCCCCATCACCCCTTCCTCCCTTGATGCCAACTTCTGTTGGATGACTGAATATCAGACTGGCCACTGGGTAACTTGGAATGCTTTCAACTATTGTATAACCTCAGAGTCTCCAGAAGAGTAATGACTGTAAACAACAGTGTTACCTAGAAAATAAGGTAAGCATCCTTCACATTCCAGCCTGGGGATTATGGGGACCAGGGGCCAGTCTACAGTTCCTAATTCCCCCAATCCAGAGCAAAGGTATGCATGGAGAAGATGCTGTCCCACTCCCCAACCTACTCACCGTCATGCCAACATCGTGTTGGGTGCTTCCTCACTGTGGACTTGGAAATAACTCCTCAGCAGGTGTGTGCCATGCTTTGGATTAACTGTACACCTGCTTCCTCTTCTTCACTTGCCTACTTCTCTGGAAGGGAAAAAGAAAATACAACCTTGAGTATGTTGAGACACATGCATTCACAAATGAGCTGCTTTTAACAATGCTCAAAGAGACTAAACCAGCTCTTTCTCTCTTGTACATCCAGTGGAACCAAAGGATGAGCATTGTTCAGCCAAGGTCTACCAATTGCTGGAATCTTCAGGGAAGAAAGATTGTGTTTATAATGAGAGAAGAATAGATTAATCAGAACTCTAGCCTTTAGCTGTCAGCACTAGGATGCAATATATCAATTGGAATATGAGGTAGCTTTGACAAAAATATCATCTTGCTTGCTTTAGTCAGTCCTATTTGGAGCAACCTGATTTAAGCAATGATTTTCTCTGCAGCAGATGAATGCATACCAACAAAATCCATTAACTATAAAAGTTTTAGAATAAAATGCTGTTGCAAAAGAAGGAAATCATATTCTAGTATCTCCACTGCTGACAGCCTGTACAAGCCTCAGGAGAGATCTCCTTGCACAAGTATATCCCCTTCATAAAGCACAAATAACTTGTGTAATGATCAGACCCTACTAGAGTCTACAGGGTCATCAAGAGTTAGATTTAAATTAAAAATCTAAAACAGTTTTTTAAAAACTGACACTACTTGCTGGGCTTTAGATATTCATATTTCTGTCGATTCTTTATGGAATACATTGTGCTGCCAGTGAATCATTCTGAGTAACGCCGTCCTCCTGCTCTAAACAAGCATGAACCTGTGTCACCGGAGTTACATTTGGAACCCATTTCAAGTTATTGCCTGCCTTTATTGCAAGCAGATTAACTTTCTGCCTATATTCTGTTGTGATCAGGGAAGCAATCCTGAAAATGCTGTAAAAGCTTTATCTATAGCTTTCAAATTTTCTAGGCCTGAATGATGTGACATTTGTACCTATTCCAGTACATCACATCAACAACCTAAAAGTGATCTGGTGACATATTTGGACAATTTGTCTTAGTATTACTCAAAGCCAAAATTGAGAAGAAAATAGTTTTCAATGGAATTCCATTTAGAATCCATTGCTACAGAGTCCCCTTTTCCATTTAGCATCTCTTCTCCCCTAAGTACCCTGTGTCTTCATGTCACTCTGGGCCTAACTCTAACTGATAAGGACTGTTAGTCTTATTTTCCTTTTATGAAAAACAAGAATAATACTAATGCATATTCATAGGATTTTTAGAGGATTGTATTAGTCAGGGTTCTCTAGAGAAACAGAACTGACAGGACGTGTGTTTGTATGTGTCTCTGTGGCTCTGTGTGTCAATATTAAGAGATTTCTTATAGGAATTGGCTCACATGACTGTAAGGATTGAAAAACTTTAATTCCATAGGAGAGGCCGCAATTTGGGAACTCAGTGGTGATGTTGAATTCCCCAAGAGAAGCCACAAGTCAGGAACTCTAATAAAGGTTTTTCATGAATTCCCCAGAAGCTGGCTGGCTGAATTAGAGGCAGAAATTCTTATTTCTAACTGCTGAAGTCCTCAGTGAAGCCCTTCAATGGATTGGATGAGACTTCTCTCATTGCTGGGGGTGGTCTCCTGTGTTGGTTGTAGAAGCAACTGACTAATGGTTTAAATTCATGAGATACCCTCACAGTAACTATCCAGCCAGTGTTTGCTTAACCAAACAACTAGTCACCATAGCCTAGCCAAGTTAGCATATAGTATTAACCATCACAAGGATTAAATGAAATAATGACATAAAAAGCTATAGAGAATGCAAATATTCTCACTGTCCTGATTTTGTGATAATCAGGGTAGGCTAAACATTCGCTATATTAGAAACCATGCATGTGTCCTCAGACCTAGTTGTTCTTCCTAGGTCTGGTTTTTAGAATGCCGGTGAGAAACTAAAAAAAAAAAAAAAAAAACAAACTATAGAGAGTGCTCAATAAATGCTAGCTATTATTATTCCATTTATGTTTACCTGCTGCAGGAGGCCTAAGGCTAGATAGTTTGGTGTTTATGTTCCTCCATTTGAGCACTGAAAATCTGTCTATTTCATGGTAGCTAAGGATAAAAGAAAACAAACCTAAGAGCAAATAATAACAATAAAAATAATAAATATATGTGTGTATATTCATTTGTGTATACATAGTCACACATACATACATACATATATACAATGGGCAAATTACTTTTTAATTTTATGGTAAAATAAAGCTTATAAATTTATATGCAGAAAATTCTTTTTTTTTTTTTTTTCAAATTATGTTCAGAATGAGCTTATGGTTGGGGTCCCTGTGTGACGACTGCTTGGTAACAGTAAGTGATATCTTCAACCAGGGTTTTTGCAAACTCAACAACAACAACAAAAAAGGGTGTTTTAAACAAGCTGTTCTTGGATTAATTCTGCTCTAAAGCTGAGGGCCTGATATCACGTAGTAACTCAGAAAAAAGCCCAGGTCCTTTTCTCAGTGATGGTGGATTTAAATGCGGGGATAAACCTAGGGGATCTAGAGCAGTGCATCTCAGAATACGGCCCGTCAGCATCACTTGGGGGTACTTTATTAATGTGCAGATTCCTAGGCCCAACCTAGGAAATCAGAACTTCCAGGGTTGCCTGTGAATATGCTTTTTAATACACACACACACATACACACACACCATGGCAATTCTGATGTATACTAAAGTATATAAATATATAAAGTATATATAAAGTATATGAAGTATATATGATGTATACTAAAGAACCAGAACCACTGATTTATTGCCATCTCTGGCAACATGTCAACAAAATTGTCTTCTAAAAATCCAATGACTTATGTGGGGTATTGGACAGGTACTCAGTATTCTCAATTCGTAGCTGAATTCCTCAGAAGGGCCTGGTGCCTGGGGAGTCTGAATGGTGAAGGAAATGAAAAACCATGTGCTCAGACACAAAACCCAGGGGAAGAAGCACCATTGGCTGTGATTATTTTAAGAACCAGACTTGTATTTCGCAAAAACATTTTAGCATGGGTATGGGAGATTGGGTGTCTGCAGGTAAATCCAATATTATCCAGTGGTGAAAATAGAAACTTTTAAACACATACTCAAATACAATGATGAGTCACTGAAGTTCTATACTGCCTGGCACAGTTTAGATGCTCAATGAGTACATGGGAGTATATGTCAAATGAATAAAATACCCAGAAGAATGCATTGCAAGGTTAAAAACAATAAGTACTATTGTGAACGTTTTCTGGTGGAAAACAGAAAGGTAGAGCTTCCCAGACGAGGTGAGATTTTCAGATGACCCTGAAGAAGGAGCAAGGGCTTTACTAGAAGGAAGAGAAGGAGCAGCATTTCAGGCTGCAGAGGAATCAATATGCAGAAAGGCACTGATCTAGGACAGACCTTGTCTTGTTTAGGAATTCCACCGAGCTCTACGTGAAAGGAGAACCACAGGCAGGCCCCTGCGAAGTGTCACAAAAACTCAGCCAATGACTGCGGACCACTGAGCTCCTACAAGATGATCTCAGGGATGGAGGTGGAACGAAACGCTATGAGCTAGATGTCAAAGTCCCCCGGTAGAGGGGTAGAGCACCCTGAGAGTTGGCAGAGCACAGGGATGGAGACAGACACACGAGATGGATAGAATAAACTTCATTGCTGGAGAGAAGGCCTGTAATGTTCATGAGACTTTTCAGCCAGTTCTGAACATGATCTGTTGAGTTAAGAAATACCTACTGTGTCAGATCTGTTTTCAGGTGCTAAGAAGACTTCCAATGAACAAATAAAGGAAACAGAGAATCATCCCTTCATGATATGGGACATGGTATATCCATCAGGCTGTCCCTTTGCCCTGATACTTACTAGTTTTTTAATCATAAAATTCACCCATTTAAGTGGAAAATTCAGTGGTTTTAGTATATTCACAGAGTTTTGCAATCATCACCACAATCTGAGTATTCAACATTTTCATCATCCCAAAAGAAACCCTATACCCAATAGCAGTCACTCCCCATCCTCTCCCCTGTCCCCAGATGTAGACAGCCACTAATCTACTTTCTATCTCTATTCTGGACGTTTCATATCGGTGGAATCATGCAATATGTGATCTTTTGCTACTGGATTCTTATGTTTAACAAATGTTTTAAAAATTCATCTATGTTGTAGCATGTATCAGTACTTCACTCCCTTTTATTATTGAATAATGTTCCATAGTGGTGTATGCCACATTTTATTTATCAACTCATCCCTTGATGGACATTTGGGTTGTTTACACTTTGGGGCTATTATGAATTATGCTGCTATGTGCATTAGTTCATAAGTTTTTGTGTGTACATGTGTTTTCAAATACCCTAAGAGTAGAATTGCTTGGTTATATGGTAACTGTGTTTAACATCTTTAGGAGGTGCCAAACTATTTTCTAAGGAGGCTGCCCAGTTTACTTTCTGACAGTAATGTACAAGGGTTTCAATTTCTCCACACCTTCACCTATACTTGTTATCTGTCTTTTTCATTCTAGCTGTCCTAGTGGATATGAGGTGGTATCTCGTGGTTTTTTTGTTTTTCTGCTTTTTGTTTTATTAAATGAGTGGATGTTGCTGTGTCCCGATAATACTTTATTTATGGGCACTGAAGTTGGAGTATCATATAATTTTCACATGCCACTAGATATTCTTCTTCTTTTGAATTTTTTCAAACATTAAAAAATGTAAAAGCCATTCATTTTAAATTCTTTTTAAATTAGAGAAGTCGTAGCTTTACAGAAAAATCATGTAAAAAGTATAGCATGAGCTGTACAAAAACAGGAAGTGGGCTGAATTTGGTCTGTGGATCATAGCTTGCCAACCCCTGCTTTAGAGGGTCAAGATCCATAGCATAAAATAAAATTTTGCACCATCTAGTATTTGAAATATTTTAAATTTAAGGATATCTAATACTCAACAGGACTCACACATCCTAATGAGTATGACTATTTTAAAGTACTAAAATAATCACAATTTAGCTCTGAACCACTTACAGTTCCTCTGCAGTTGTTACACAACATATTTTCCATCCTCTTCCAAGTTATCAGCAATTTTGACTGTTCTTTTTTTTTAAGCATTTTTTCAATTTTATTGACACATATTAATAAAGCATAAATCCATCCAAAGAGTACAATCTATGGTAGTCAGTGTAATCACATGTTTGTGCATTCATCACCCCAATCACTCCCAGAGCACTTTCATTATTCCAATAAAAATAATAATCAAAAAACAATCAAACAAAACTCACCACCTCTCAATCTCTCTGTGCCTTGCCTGGTATATATAACTGCTATTCTTTTTCCTTCTCTCTAGTATATTTGTATTTTTTTAAAAAGTCTTATATATGCAATATCACCCATATTTGTGATTTACACAAGGTTTTACTATCTTATACAGTCCCATGTTACAGTTTTTAGCTTTCCTTCTAGTAATATACATGACCTTAGACTTACCTTTTCAACCACTGTCATCCCCATACAATAGCACTGCTAGTTACAAACACCATGATATGCTTTAACTATTTCAATTCATTTCCAAAGATTTACAAACAACCTTTTTAACAATTCTGCACAGATTAACCCTGAGCATTCCATTCTCTATCCTCCTTCTATTTTCTGGTGATCTATATTCTGGTTATTAACTCCATGAGTTGACACAGTATATTTAGTTCATAATAGCACAATCATACAGTATTTGTCCATTTGTGTCTGGCTTGCTTCACTCAACATAAGGTCCTCCAGGTTCATCCATGTTGTCATATGCTTCATGACTTCATTTCTTCTTACTGTTGCATAATATTTCATTGTGTGTATACACCACAATTTGTTTATCCATTTATCAGTTGATGGCCTTTGGCTCTCTGCTGTCTGTATTTTTATCCTTAAGTTCACTCTTCCTAATAATCTACATTTCTGAAACCTCCAGATCTCTCACCCTTGTTTTTTCCTTTCAGGCTGCAGGACACCCTTTAGTATCTCTTGTAAATCTGGTTTTTTGGTAACATATTCTATCAGATTTGTTTTTCTGTGAAGACTTTGAACTCACCCTCATTTTTTTTTTTTTTTTTTAGCACCCTCATTTTTGAAGGACAGCTTTGCCAGATACAGAATTCTTGCTGGCAGTTTTTCTCTTTCAGTACCTTAAATACATCATACCACTTTCTTCTCGCCTCCATGGTTTCTGATGAGAGGTTGGCACTTAATCTTATCGAGTTTCCCTTGTATGTGATGCTTTGCTTTTCTCTTGCTGCTTTCAGAATCCTCTCTTTATCTCTGATATTTGTCATTCTGAATAGTAGGTGTCTTGGAGTAGGTCTATTTGGATTTATTCTGTTTGGGGTGCGTTGTCCTTCCGGGATATTGATATGTATGTCCTTCATAAGGGTTGGAAGTTTTCGGTCATTATTTCCTCAAATATTCTTTCTGCCCCTTTTCCATTCTCTTTTCCTTCTGGGACACCAATAACACGAATGTTTGTGCGTTTTGCATCATCATTCAATTCCCTGAGACTCTGTTCCATTTCTTCTCTTTCTGTTCTCCTGTCTTTTCCAGTTCAGATGTTCTGTCTTCAAAATCACTAATTCTGTCTTCAAGCAATTCAAATCTGCTCTTATGTGCCTCTAATGTATTTTTAATCTCATCCATCGTGTCTTTCATTCCCATAAGGTCTGTTACTTTTCTTTGCAGGTTTTCAGATTGTTCTTTATGCTCTTCCAGTGTCTTCTTAATATCCTTTATTTCTTTAGTCATATTTTCTTTAAATTCTTTGATGTGATTTAGGAGGGTTGTGTGAGCATCGCTGATTAATTGTCTTAAATCCTGTATCTCTTCAGGATATTTGGTTTGTTCTTTTGGCTAGGCCATCTCGTCCCATTTCCTAGTATGGCTTGTAATTTTTTGCTGATGCCTAGGTATCTGAATATGTTGGTAAATTTACTCTGATGGCCAATTTCTCTCTCTTGCCTATTGTTTGTTTGGTTTTTTTTTTCACAGCTCTTCTTTGATATTTGGTTCAACTTATTCTAAGTCTTTAAAATTGCCCAGCTTAAGTTTTCAAATTGGGCCAGGGACTCACTAGAGGGGCACAGATTTTCTCCCAGGGGCTGGGTAAAGAGAGCACAGAGAACAGTCTTTGTCCATGCAGTTTCCAGATGGGCCAGCAGATGGCACTTGTCAGTGCACCTTTTCACAGCTTTCCAGCTTTCCAGCTTTCCTGTGTTGAATATCCAGATTGCAGATTCAAAGCAGGCTTTGCTGGCCGAATTCACTGAAGAAAAGCACCCCAACCTCCCCTCCCTTTTTCTCTGAGACGGCTGACAGGGAGGAAGATGTCTGTTCCTCTGTCAGTTGGCTGCAGTGAGCCAGTGATTTTACCCCAGCTTAATAGCTGGGGGAGGGGAGCCCTTCCTAGCTGCCATGGGGGCTTGGTAACGCACATTTGTTGTTTTGGCTTCTTTGTCTTTCTGTCCCTCACCCTCCTGGGAGTTGCATAGCACTATCCTGGTCTACCGACCCCCAAAGCAGATCCCTTGGGCAGCTTTTGGCTCTTTCTCTGTTGTTTTTGTGAGAGCATTCAGCTTTGCCTGTTATTCCATCGCCACCTTCATCACTGTGGTTTTGACTTGTATTTTCCTAATGGTTAATAATGTTGAGCATCTTTTCATATGCTTATTAGCCATTTGTATATTTTCTTTGGAGAATTATCTATTCAGATTCTTTACCCATTTTTAATTGGGTTAACTCTTTATTATTAAGTTGTAAGAATTCTTTATATATTCTGGATATAAGTCTCTTATCAGATTCATGATTTGCAAATATTTTCTCCTATTCTCTGGGTTTTTCACATTCTTGGTGGTGTCATTTGCAGCCCAAGAGGTTAAATTTTACTATATTCCAGTTTATCTACTTCCTTTTCTTTTGTCATGTGCTTTTTGGTGTAATATCTAAGAAACCATTGCCTAATTCAAGGTCACAAAGGTTTATTCCTATGTTTTCTTTTAGGGGTTTTGTAGTTTTTATCTTTCACATTTAGACCTATGATCCATTTTGAGTTAATTTTTGTGTATGGTATAAGAAAGAATCCATCTTCATTCTTTTACATGTGAATACCCAGTTGTCCCAGCACCATTTGTTGAAAGGACTGTTCTTTATCCCCCATTGAATTGTCTTGATACTCTCTTCATTATTTGGAAAATTGATATAATGAGGATAAAATAGTTGGATTTTCATAGATTAAAAAGATTCATTGAGAACCAGATTGGGTGAATATGCATGCTGGATACTGTTGAATCCTAGAAACTTTTAATATCTTGGAACAATTTAAGAGACTAATTCAACATCCACTCAACACTGATTAACTACATCCTGTGAGCAGGCACTGCTGGGTCTTGGAGCAGAAAGGTGAATTGACTATAATTTCTATCCAATCTCCCAGTTCACCTGGAAAGACAGAGAGGTAAACAAACAAATACATCATTCTAATAAAGATATGTACAAAGCAAAATGGAAGCCTAGCAGCCCAAGGGGCTCATTCTGCCTAGGGTAAAAATTGAGCTCAGTCTTGAAAATGGGAAGGCCATTCCTGTGAAAAGGGAAAGGGCAGTGAAGCAGAGGAAAACCATCTGCAGTTCAGTGGGACTTGAGGTTTGGAGTGTGTGGATGGGGTAGTTGGGATTAGGCTGGAAAGGCAGTCTGATTGTGAAATCCTGCAAAGATTAGGCCACATTCTGTGGGCCAGAAGGAGCTACTGAAGGACCTTATACCCAAGAGGTTTAATGAATTTCTGGGAGGTTGCAGAGAGCTTTCTTTGAGGACCTGGTTTTTGCAAGAGGTGGTGCCAGGTCTGGCATCACTGGCCGAGAATCACAGCTCTTTTATTTTCTCTAAACTATGCCTCAGTTGCCTACATTTCTTCTTATACTAGGAAAATTTCTCCTATAAGAGTCCTAGTTACAGATAAAGCTTTCCTTATACCGAGGCCTGTGGAAGATAAAATACTAATGTGTCCAGGAATTAACAATATCTTATCAGAGACCAACCAACTCTCATCAACTTGGGTGTCAATCCCCTTGATAGTTGCCCTCTGGAGAAACGGAGCAGCCCTTGAAGCTCTAAGAGCACCAGAAACCCCATAGCTTCATTCCACAGCTCCATTAACTCAAAAATATGGCTCAGAAAACTGTAGAGTAGTGAAGACATAGACACCCATATGTAACTCTCTCCTTACCCCATATGCCATCTATTGTTATTGGATGATACCTATTATTAAGACGTAGGTAGTGTGTGTATGTGTTAACTTGAAAAGGCCTCTTAAGAGAGAACCATCTATAATACCCAACCTGAGCTCCAAGGAGGAAGGTCTGAGCTCTGTTGTCTGACTAACAAAGCAGGAAGGTATTCCTAAACACTTTGAAAATGAAATAAAATCTTAAGAGTTAGTGGGAAGAAGGGTAGTAAAGTGGTTAAGGATTGGGGTGTGGAGTCATACTACCTAATATGAACCCTGTATCTACCACTTACCATCTATGTAATCCTGGGCAAGTTAATTCCTGAAGCTTCAGTTCCTTGATCTGTAAATAAGGATAATAATAACACCTATCTCATAGTGCTTGTGAGGATTAAATGGGATAATCTGTGTAAAAGGCTCTGTTTCCTGGCACAAATTAAGTTATCAATAATGCTCAATAATAATAATCTCAATAATGACAACTATTGTTACTAAGGCTAAAGAGATTCCTTGTTATTGCTTCAGAAATCAATTTAGATGCAGTACACTGAAAATAATAACGTGTATTCACCATTTGTAAAAAGCTTCTGAACCGAGTCCTTGGCAAAACCGTATAGATATGCATATTCACAATAAGCATCATGCATTATTGCCTAAGGAAATTGTACTGTTCTTATATCTGTTCAAATAATATTATTAAAACATGCCATTTTTGATATGTGTCTTGTTGAAGGAATAGGCTCCCAGCTATTGGCTGGGATACTTGACCAGGACTAGCTTTTGCTGAAATTGTCAATAATAGTGAAATTCTCTAGAAAAATCACTTCAGGTTGCAATTACTGCACAAGAGATGGACATAAGCTGTATAATTAAGGAAGAGATACATTACCAAAAAGTTATGATGATAAAAAAAGGGTAAGATGATACATAATTAACCTTTCTAGCAGATAACATCAGTGGTTATCTAAGCTTCTTTTCACCAATCTGCTCACTTGAAAATCATTCAGTTTTGCTACAGCATTTTCTTAAATATTTAATTCACCTGCCTGCAGATAAAGTGAATTTTCTCTGTTTTCCTTTTTTTTTTTTTAACTTTATTTTGTACATTTAATAATTGAAAACATAAACAATTAAAAACTAAAAAGTAAACACAGATGAATAAATATATACATTTCTCAATTAAATGTAATGGATACATGTAAATTTTTTTGTTGTTTTTTGTTTGTTTGTTGTTTTTTTTTGTGAATCAAACAATATATTACGCAATATATTTGGTTCATAGTAATGCATTCATACAGTATTTGTCCTTTTGTGTCTGGCTTGCTTCACTCAACATAATGTCCTCCAGGTTCATCCATGTTGCCATATGCTTTATGACTTCATTTCTTCTTACAGCTGCATAAATTTCCATCGTGTGAATAGACCACAGTTTGTTTATCCATTCATCTGTTGATGGACACCTGGCTTGTTTCCAACTTTTGGCAATGGTGAATAATGTGGCTATGAACATTGGTGTGCAGATGTCTGTTCGTGTCACTGCTCTCAGTTCTTCTGGGTATATACCCAGTAGTGGTATTGCAGGGTCACGTGGCAAGTCTATATTCAACTTCTTTAGGAACTGCCAAACAGTCCTCCATAGTGGTTGTACCATCCTGCATTCCCACCATCTGTTTTCCTTTGAGCTACAGTGTTCTGCTTTCACCAACATCAACATTTAAAATTGTATTTTATTAAATGAACTAAATTTTAAAGGAACTGATTTTTCTCAGGATTCTAAATGTAAACTAATACCTGATAAGTATTAATTATGGGGAAGATAGCCTAATGTTTTTTAATTCAGGAAGAATGTGAAAGATGGGAAATTTTAGATTCTGTAATAGCCAAGTCTCAGTGGGTGAAAAGATGGGCTAGAAAGGAAAAAGACAGGAACAGAGACCAAATAGACCCACAGGATGAAAAATTGCAGGCAGAGAGTGGTGGGAAGTGATTAGAGCACACAAGCAGATATTTGGTATCAGAGAAATCTAGCCACAGTCAAAAGCCAGGTGTTCCAAAAGCCAGGCAGAGCAGATCATCCAATATAATATTATAAAAAGAAAGCCCAGATCGTGAAATCTGAGAGGTAACCATGTTTACTCAATGATGACAACAGTCTTCAAGAATGGCCAGGAGCAGAACATGAAGAAGATGTCTACAGCATAGGTGAGCTGGCACCAGGAAGACCTCAGGGCAGATTGCAGAGCCCAACCCAGAGGACTAGAGCTTGAGATGAAGACTTCAGTCCCTGAAGGGCTCAGGAAGAATGCTAGGACCACAGTTCCTGATGAACCAGGCAGAGTACCAAAAGGAAATCAGAGTAGGGACTCAAGGATGTGGGATATGGAAAGAAGGAGTCAAGAGCCTGGGTTCAAGGGCAGGGCAGGCTAAGTTGTGAATCCAATGCTCTTGAGACAATGGATTAGTCAGCCAAAGGGGTGCTGATGGAAAGTACCAGAAATCTGTTGGCTTTTATAAAGGGTATTTATTTGGGGTAGAAGTTTGCAGTTACCAGACCATAAAGCGTAAGTTACTTCCCTCACCAACATCTGTTGCCACGTGTTGGAGCAAGATGGCTGCCGGTCTCTGTGAAGGTTCAGCCTTCCTCTTCCTCCTAAAGCTCTGTGGTCCCAGCTCCTTCCTTTCTTAGCTGGAGGTTAGCATAAGGCTTGTCTCTCTCCCTGGGGCTTGTTTCTTTCTGGGCTCAGCTGCTCTGCTCTCTTCACAAGGTCAGCTGTAAACTATCAGGCTCCTTCTCTTCCTGGGGTCTCTGCCGTGTCTGATGGAGCCTTCTCTCTTTCCTCACATATCTGCTTCTCTGTGTATTTACTTCCCAGGGCTCCAGCATCAAAAACCCCAACTCTCTCCTCTGTTATGTCACATTCTACTGATGTGGCCAAATCAAAACCTTAATCATAATTTAATCAAGTAAAAGTGAAACCTCTGAATTTAATACAATCTTATATGCCCAGAGGAACAGACCAGTTTACAAACACAATCCAGTATCTATTTTTGAAATTCATAAACAATATCAAACTGCTATAGATACTGGGTAGGGGCCCCTGACCAGGACCAGCAGCAGCTCAGATCTAGGGCAGGTTGTACCCAAATGAGTTGTCAGGTTTTCTCAACCTCAGCACTATTGACAATTTAGACCCGATAATTCTTTATTATGTGGGACTGTCCTGTGTGTTGTAGGATGTTTAGCAATATCCTTGGCCTCTGGCTATCAGCACTCCCCCAACCCTAGTCATGACAATCAAAAATGTTTTCAGACAAACATTTGTCACTGGGGGAGGGAGTGGTAACAATGTCCTTGATTGGAACCTCTCAGCTAAATGGGCACAGCTACCAAAATTTGAGGAATGCCAGAGGAAAAGCCAAGTAGATGATGATGAGTTCTAAGCTTACGTTTCCTATTGGTTGGTTTGATTGGTTTGGTTTGTTGCTGTTTTTAGTATCTTTGTTTTCCCTATCTGAACCTTCCAGAAGAACTTCCTTCTTATTCTCAAGCACCAAGTCCTTTGTTCTCATGTTTTGTCATTGTTCTGGCCTCTTGGGTAGGGTGCTGCCAGGAAATAGGTACTATTTTCAAGAATCTAGAATGGTAGGCTTCTGAAATTCTTAAAAAGAATATCATTCAAGTCAAGTTATTAGTTGTACCAAATTATGAAGTGCTTATTATATGTTACTGTACCCAGGGATTTTACATGCATTTCTCATTAAATCCTTTATAACCCTTTGAGGTTACTGCTGTTATTATCCCCCTTTTATAAATGAGAAAGATTAAGTGGCTTGCTTAAGGTCAGCCATGGGGTTAGTGGGTGGCAAAACAAACATTTTAGCCCAGGCAGTCTGCATTTATCATGCTTATATTGTTCTGTCCATTTTTCTTGAATGTGATCGAAAGGAGACTATTTCTATCATTTTACTTTAGCCTATTTTCACATTTATATCACCTTATGTCATTGTAGTTATATTAATCATATTGATCACAGCATATAAAGTAGAGAGTTTTCTCATGTCTTAGTATAAATTATTACTTACCTAAGTTATGCTTGGCAGTGTGTTCAGGTAAACAACAAACTATAAAGAAAACCAATGTGAGGATGTAGTGCTAATTCCCGTGCCTCCTATTTAGAGAACTGTTGAAATTCAGGGAATTGACTGGCCTGGAAAACGTATAGCAACCAAAACCTGTCTGCATTGGAAAGAGAAAGGGGAAGAGCCCATTAAGAATGGGCCAGAACAGAAGCAGTCAAGAGCTGAGGAGGGATGTAAGAGAGGCATTAAGGGACCAGAGAAGGAACAGCTCATCCCTAATGCCAACACCACATTAGGGAATTATTGGCACAGCTCACACCTTCACTTCCTGCCCAGAGCTCAAGAGCACAGCCTCCCTCGAGGCAGAGAAGAGCTCTTGACCTGCCTTCCTTTCCTTTCACATTTCTGAGTCTCAGAAAGAGAGGGAGGGTCAGCTCTTCCTGCACTTCCAGGATCTTCAACAGCTTCCTTCCCTAGCCTCAGTCCTCCAGGGGTAGCCCTAGCTGATATGTGCAGGTGGTGGTGGAACCGGAGGAAAAGTGGGGAGACTAGGTAAAGTTGAGAGACCCTCAAGTTCCAATTTTTAAAAATCCTGTGCTAGTGAAGCAAAACCATCTGCAACCAGATTGTGGGCACAGGCTGCCAGTTTTTGACCTGTTAGAACATCCCATAATGAGAAGGCTTGAGGAATTCCTTCAGAATAGCAAATAGTTTGACCTAAGAGGAACCGTGGCTCTCTCTTCAATATCAAGATGTGTGCATGTATTTTTAAAAGCATGTTCTTTCTTCTCCCTTTCGTAAATATATATTTTAAAAACACAGATGCGTGACTTTACTTTGTGACTCACAGTAAACAATCCAACGGCAACGCCCCTCAGCCCTGGAGTGAAAGCAAAAAAGCACTCTGCCTACCCCGCCCCCAGCCTTTTATTAATAAATGGGGCGGTGGGATTAAACGGCTGTATGAATGAGCTTTTGAAAAAATGACCTAAAGGCAAGAATAGCCAGGTAGGTCACATTTTAGATGACAAAATCCCATGTCATCTGTACCCCTCTTTTTAAAAAAAAAAAAAAAAAGCATTTAATTATTTCCTGTGTTTTCAAAAACACATTGCTCTTTATTCATCGTTGTGTCCTTATTTACACGTTTGTTTTGTGTGGGCATTGGGATCTCAGGAGGATGTTATCAACTCCACTGGAGATTATTTTTAGGTTTTTCGATGTAGGACTCCTTGTTCACAGCATCTTATTTGTGTGTCTGTGATTGCTGCTAACAAGTATCCTTTACAGACATCTGTGGGGTGGGGATTTGGAGGCTGGGGCTTTGGGAGGGGAACCTAACATGGCCAGAAAAAGGGTGCTGGGATGAGCGTCATGAGCTGCAGTGCAGAAAGCCACATGCATTCATCCGGGGTTCTGTAAATCATGTCTAGATCTCTGCATCTCGTTAAAAACCTGCAGAGCACAATGCAAAGCCCTTCAGGGAGAAAGGAGATTCTGCTACCTGCCATGCCAACTAAGTAGCCTTGGACCTCAGCTCTCTTTCCTCCACTGGGAAATGAGAGGAGGTGGGATGACCTCTGAGGTCTCTTCTGCTTTCAACACTGACTCTCTGATCAGTTTTTCTTAATCTAATGCTGTATATGATTCAAATGGAATAAATCCCCCCCCATCATAGAAATTTTTAAAATCATCTTAAAGCAAAGAAAATGACGTTCTTTAATTAAGTCTAAATTGCACCTGGACACTAAAGAATTCTATTCTCATGTTAGTTAATTTAAGTAGCATCTTCTCCCTTACTCTCCTTGTAATGCATTGTTATACCAATGAATCAAGTGCCTAGAGGCGAAATAGTTAGTGCTGTATAAACACAGAGCTCCCCTGGCAGACAAATGAGTTTGTATTTGTTGTTATTTTAGTATTGCATATTTGTCAAGTCCTGCTCAATTATTTTATGCACCAACTTAATGTGGCACTTGGCAAATGAGAGAATGAGGCACTTAGGTTCGGGAAGTATGGGGGTGATGACATTTTCATGTACCACTCCGAAACTGGAAATGGTGGCAATCATGTGAGCATTGAGCTGTGGTGTCTTAGCAGGCTGGGTCATCCAGGGTGGCCCCCTAGGGAGAAAGGTCAGGGCCTATGCCACCTTAGAAAAAGTTACCCATATTTGGTGACTCTGGTTCTTGATTTACAAAATTGATAAAACAAAAATTTTGTTCCACTTAATTATTGCTCCCATATCTTTATCAAGAATTTCCAGAATCCCAGATAAATAAGTAATAAGTGAATGAATGTGCAGTATGGTCATATTATTAGAAACACTTTTTTAGATTTTTATCCTTGATAAATTATAATCTATCATATATTAGAAATAAAAATATTTTGAGTGTGCTTATGTTTGCGCACATGTGTGCATATGCTGTCACATGCATGCCTAGAGTATCTGATTTACTTCTCAGTTTCAGTTGTCAGCATAGGAAAATAAGAAATGGTAATACATGACATTCTGCATGACTTTAAGACATATATATATGTATACACACACACACACATACATACATCTCTTCGAAAAAGTTAGCTGGTATGGTCTTTTTACAGTTAAATATCCACTGATTTGTAACAGAGCATGTAATTTGTTACTTCTCCCTAAGAAAATATCCATTTCTGAACTTTCATTTTAAGTTTTCTCCTATAATAAAAGCCCCATTTTTCTAGACATCTGAAATAAAGTTGGTGTTTTTTCTCCACTATCTTTTCTTTAGCACAGGATATCAGAAGTGCTGCTGTTTCTATGCTTTGTACTTATAAACTTATGTTAGACTATAAATGAATTGTCTAAAATAGCATCTGTGAGAGTTAATAGCTCCTGTGGGTGGGCCATAGGATAAATCTACCATCACTTGCTGTGCAATATTTATAATTAATACTCTCTCCTTTCTAGTCAACATTATACAGCTTAGTTTTCTAATTATGGAAACAAAGAGTGAGTTTTCACACAGAGATATTATTGTTTCTTCTGCCCTGGAAAATGAAGATTTATGAGGAGAAAGTGATTTCAATGGGCCTCTGGATTGCTACCAATTTTTAGGTTCAGCTGTGTTACCTCACCTCATTTGAAGAAAGGTAAAAAAATGCACACTTCTTTGTTTGGGAGATACTAAATGGTGGCCAGGTTCTACATCTCTTTTCTCCAGAAATCATTCTGATTCAGCAAAGTTCAGGATAGCAAAGTAATATTTTCTAATCCCAGCCCAACTTTGTAGCCTTGTTTCCTATTGGGTCACTTGGAAAGCCAAGCATGAGTTTGGCTAACAGGTTTCCGTTTAAACATAGCTGCCAGTGCTACCTGCAGAGGAGGGAATGGTAAGACAGCCGGTAGTACCCAAGCAGCCGATTGTAAGTAGTCCCGTTGCTGAGCTCTGTGGTGATTCCCTCTGCCACAGTCAGCAAGTACATACACTGCTGGAAAGCATCCACCACCCGCCTGAACTTGTGGCTCCGTCACAGCCTAGCTTGTTGCTATCTGAGTAGATGACTGTCAAGGCTTTGGCAGGGGAGGCTTATGAAGAGAAAGGTCTGCTGTCTCCTCAGCCTGCGAAACCAAAGGATAACGTACCTTCCCATCACTTTCCTATTCTGTTGTCCTTGTAGGATAAGTTTTGCCTTCTGAAAACGAAGGCAATGGACTCCATTTTGACAGAGGCAGGCCTTTACGAGACCCCGTAGTCCTCAGTGCTGGCCTTAGTAACAAAGGATACAGTCCAGCCACGCAGAGATTTGCACACAGGGCAGCCTCGAAACAGATTGTTCCAGTTTCTTGGGCTGAACGTCAGGACAGGTTGGCACCTCTACTTCACGCTGAATTGGAACTGGATGCCTTCCCGCCAGTGGTCTCCCCTGCCAGCTGAAAACTGCCTGGTGCCTGAACTCACCAATGATGACATGAAAAAGGGAGCTTTAAAATACATTTGACATGGTTATCCAAATTGAATACTATTAATTTTCATTTGCCCCTTTTCAATCTGAGTTGGAAGCCCTCAATGAGTGAATTTTACGGCTCTTAGAAGATCTTACAGTCAAGCTATGGGGCTCTTCTTATTTAAAGCGACTTGACAATTTCAGAATATAAAATTACTGACCAATGAAGAAAAGGTGCTGCATCAGTACATGTTAAACTGCAATGACTGAATGATATTGAGGGTTAGTCAAGCTGAGTATTATATTCTTCTCCTTGGCTCAGCACAAAAATCAAATATATGACAGCCATATAAAAAATGGACTGCTGCTTCCTAGTATCGCCAGCATTTCCGGACCCTCCACTACTTTGGGGGATTATTTGTTTAAAGATGTTATTATGGAGATTTATCTGGCACAGTGTACAATATTGGGGGATAGGATAGACCAACTGGTTTATTCTGGGAAGTGTTATTGGTAAAGCTGTTCTGTAAAGCTGCCATTTCACTCTAAGTCAAATCCTCTCTTTCTGAAATGTTATTTAATAATGTTCAAAGCTATAAGTAGAATCTAGTGGTTCATACTTAGAGTTAAGAGCCAAGTACTTTGCATTCCTTATTCAGCCCAGACACTATTACTTTACTGTATGACTTCCAACTGTCTGTGTGCTCAGAGGGAATTGAAAATCTGAGGCCAATTTGACAAAGACCAAAATATCTGCAAAATCCTGATACTGAAATCATTTCATCTTAAATTATATGGCTAATATATACTTCTCACTTTGCATTATTCATCTTCTATTTCTTCTATAAAATGAGTGCAAATCTCATTTAGCTATTCAAAAATGTTAATCTTCTCAAGTAGAAAGAGATTTGTAAATTTACAGTATTCAAGACCAGAGCGCTTCCCAAACTCCGAACCAGATCTTAAGCCTGTTTCAATGTTTGAATTGTATACATCTCAAATTATTAAGAAATTCTAAATTTACCCTTCAGTAAAGGGTAATTCGGTAATAATTCAGTTCCTTAATTATTAGCATTGTGTTTAAATCACATTGGAAAATTCTACCCCTTCCAAACAGCATTTTGAAGTGAGCTGTCAAGAAGTTTTTGATTGCACTTTATAGCCAAAGTGTCTACAGCTTATGTACCCAGTGTTACAAGAGCGCCAAGGCAATCCATTTAATTGCTTAGAGATGGAAATAGTGTACAAGGAATACACTGTTGTTTCATTTGAGTTGTGTCAACCTGGAAGAGAACCCCAGGCCAGGCTGTCTTTGTGTGGCCCACCGCTTTGTGAGATAGCCATTCCTCTGTCAATCACTCATGCTAAATTGCTCCCGCCTTCCACTTTTTCTGGATAACTCCTGAGTAAGACCCACTTCACTCAAGTAATTTCCCCAAGGTTTGTCTTCTGGTTGGGAGTGAAGTTCAAGTTGAAGTTCAATTCCATTTTGGAAAAATTTCTGTTGACCTTGGCAGAGTGTTTGAGGAGAGTGTTGAGCTATTAATTGAAATTTTCTCCCTCTAGATCTTTCGTATGTTTCTACTGTATTTGGTTTTACTTCAAATTTTAGTTTAAAAATCCCTTAGGCAATTATCATCATTATAATGTAAGATAGAATGCTTTTACCATTCCAACAAATAGTAAAAGCATTCTATCTTACACTATAAGTTGGAATGGCCATAGATTCAGGGCTGGTTAAAAACATAAATAACTTTAAAGTTTACCTCCTGCAACTCCATCTGATGCTCAAATATACTGTGCAATATAGATATGTCTGGTATCATGGCTTATAGAAGTCTTTTCTGTGATATTTCTAAGAACTTTATAGACATCTTATAAGGATCCATTTTTATCTTCTTTAAAAATATTCACGCTACCATCGTTTCTCGCCTCTCACCAGGGGTTCCAGCTTCTACTCTTCACCCCTTCCCCATAATTTATTCCCCAAACAATAGTTGTCGTGACCTTTTCAGAGCACAAATCAGGTCTCATCACTCCCCTGCTAACAGGGACTTCTCATAAAACTCGACACCTTATCCTGAGCTGCAAGACTCAACCCAGGCCTCCACCATTCTTGCCTAATCTCACCTCTTCTCGCTGTTCCTCAAACAGCTCATCTCTCAAGTCCTTGAGTATCCGGGTGTATTCCTACCTCGAGGCCTTTGCAGTTGCTAGTCCCTCCGCTTGGAAATCCTTCCCCTGAGACTCACAGGGCTCGGGATACACAGTTCGGTGTCACCTCCTAAGAGAGGCTCTTGCTGATGCACTGTCTAAAGATGTTCATCCCCCCTCCCCCAACCCCTGCCTCTCTCTCCCATTAACTTTATTTTCTTCCCAAAGTATATGACTATGAGAAGTTATTTGCTTGCTTACTTGCTTGCTTGCTGTCGTCTACAAGGTGTGAGCTCCATAAAGGCAGAGACCTTCACTGATGGATGCTATGCGCATAGTCGTTTGGATGACTGAGAAATTATGATCCAAGAATTTTATAAAATTTGCTTCTGGTCACACAATGAGTAGGAACAAACTATTGTTTCTATATCCATGCCATAATATTTCCAATTCCTTGGCCTTGCTCAAATGCTATTTACCTGGAATACTTTCCCTCTTCTTCTGATAAGCCCCACTGGCCTTTAACACCCAACCCAAGAGCCTCCTCATTAGAATGACCTCTTCAGACTGGGTTAGGTGACCAGTTCTAAGCGCTCCAGTAATACCACAATGCCCTCTGCAGGCTTTACCATTGTCCTTACCACAGGGTTTTATAGTTGGATTCTTCCAGAAGATGGGGATTTGCTGGAGGGAAGGGACCCTTTATTTCATTTCTATTTTCCCAGCCCAGAGCTTGGCAACCAAATAAAAGTTTACTGAATGCATGAAGGGACCAGAACCTTAAAATTCTGAATTTGATAGACTGTATTGCTAAAATACATTGTGTGTTCTAAGATGGGAACCATTAGTATCTTATTTCACATTTCATTACTAATTATCATTTAATTAGACCATAAGAGTGAAAAGAAACCTTCATAATTTAATATCTCTCAAATGTAAACTGTTTTCAACACGAAGGGAATGTGATTTATTGGCATTACTTTAAAAATAATCTAAGTGGTTTTTTTTTTTTTAAGTTTATTTTGTGCTTTCAATAATTGAAAACATAAGCAATTAAAAACTAAAAAGTAAACACAGATGAATAAATATATACATTTCTCAATTAAATGTAATGGATACATGTAAATTTTGTTGTTGTTTTGTTTTTTGTTTGTTTTTTTTGTTTTTTTGTGTGTGAATCAAACAATATATTACACAATATATTTGGTTCATAGTAATGCATTCATACAGTATTTGTCCTTTTGTGTCTGGCTTGCTTCACTCAACATAATGTCCTCCAGGTTCATCCATGTTGCCATATGCTTTATGACTTCATTTCTTCTTACAGCTGCATAAATTTCCATCGTGTGAATAGACCACAGTTTGTTTATCCACTCATCTGTTGATGGACACTTGGGTTGTTTCCAGCTTTTGGCAATGGTGAATAATGTGGCTGTGAACATCGGTGTGCAGATGTCTGTTCGTGTCACTGCTCTCAGTTCTTCTGGGTATATACGCAGTAGTGGTATTGCAGGGTCACATGGCAAGTCTATATTCAACTCTTTAGGAACTGCCAAACAATCCTCCATAGTGGTTGTACCATCCTGCATTCCCACCAACAGTGAAGAAGTGTTCCTATCTCTCCACATCCTCTCCAACACTTGTAGTTCTCTGTCTTTTTAATAGTGGCCATTCTGATAGGTGTGAAATGATATCTCATTGTAGTTTTGATTTGCATTTCTCTAATCATGAGTGATGTTGAGCATTTCTTCATGTGTTTTTTTGCCATTTGTATTTCTTCTTCAGAGAAATGTCTATTCAAGTCTTTGGCCCATTTTTTAATTGGGTCATTTGTCTTTTTATTGTTGAGTTGTAACATCTCTTTATATATCCTGGATATTAAACCCTTATCAGATATGTGATTTCCAAATGTTTTTTTCCATTGAGTTGGCTGCCTTTTCACCCTTCTGACAAATTCCTGTGAGGTGCAAAAGTGTTTAATTTTGAAGAGGTCCCATTTATCTAATTTTTCTTTTGTTCCACATGCTTTGGCTGTGAGGTCCAAGAAACCACCACCTACTACAAGGTCTTGAAGATGTTTCCCTACATTTTCTTCCAGTAGTTTTATGGTCCTGGCTTTTATATTTAGATCTTTGATCCATTTTGAGTTGATTCTTGTATAGGGGGTGAGATAGGGGTCCTCTTTCATTCTTTTGGTTATAGATATCCAATTCTCCCAACACCATTTGTTGAAGAGACTGTTTTTTCCCATCAGCATGGGCTTGGTAGGTTTGTCAAAAACCAGTTGACTGTATAGGTGAGGGTTTATTTCTGGATTCTCAATTCTATTCCACTGATCGATATGTCTATCTTTATGCCAGTACCTTGCTGTTTTGACCACTGTAGCTTTGTAATGTTTCAAGGTCAGGCAGCGAAATTCCTCCCACATTGCTCTTCTTATTTAGAATACTTTTGGCTATTCAGGTGCACTTACCCTTCCAGATGAATTTGGTAATTGCCTTCTCTAATTCTGTAAAGTGAGCTGTTGGGATTTTGATTGGTATTGCATTGAATCTATAAATCAGTTTGGGCAAGATTGACATCTTCACGATATTTATTCTTCCAATCCATGAACACGGAATGTCTTTCCATTTGTTTAGGTCTTTTCAAATTTCTTTTAGCATTGTTTTGTAGTTTTCTGCAGATAGGTCCTGTACTTCCTTGGTTAAATTAACTCTTAGGTATTTGAGTCTTTTTGTTGCTATTGAAAATGGAATTTTCCTCCTGATTTCCTCCTCAGATTGTTCAGTACTAGTGTACAAAAACATTACTGATTTTTGCGTGTTGATCTTATATCCTGCCACTTTGCTGAGCTCATTTATTAGTTCAAGTAGCTTTGTTGTGGATACTTCAGGATTTTCTAAATACAGGATCATGTCCTCCGCAAACAGTGAGAGTTTTACTTCCTCTTTTCCTATTTGGACGCCTTTAACTTTTTTGTCTTGTCTAAATGCCCTAGCTAGAACTTCTAGTACAATGTTGAATAACAACGGTGACAGTGGGCATCCTTGTCTTGTTCCTGATCTTAGGGGGAAAGCTTTCAACCTTTCCCCATTGAGTATGATGTTGGCTGTGTGTTTTTCATATATGCCTTTTATCATATTGAGGAATTTTCCTTTTATTAAGTGGTTTCTATGGATAGTTCAAAATCCACAGATAATCCCCAGACCTCAGTTTAGAAATTAATTTGATCAAAACTGTTAACCAATTAGGAACTACATTGATGAGTTTAACTTTCTTACATTTCTCTTCCTAACAAAATTACATGGGGAAGAGGCAGAAAGAATATAAACAACCCATGCTGGATAATGAGCTCCTGAATAATTGAGAACGGCCTAAATTTATATTAGTCATTTTTTGCATTTTTTTTAGGACCATTACATCCATCTTGGGTAAGTTTGGGGGAGCGATGAGAGATACTGAGGAAATAATAAAATATGTTTTGTTACTTTTTCTCTAAAGTTAATCCAGTTAACAATTCAGATAAAAACAGAAAGAAAATGGCTAGGATTTAAGTGTTCCTTAATTGAAACAAGTTTTTGCCCTAAGGGAAGATCATACCTTTTAATCAGGGATTTTTCTGACATTTTGTTTCACGTGTTAGGAGATACCTGCCATGAATAATCAATCTGTGGGAAGCGGCTGTGGCTCAATCAGTAGGGCTCCCGTTTACCATATGGGAGGCCCCGGGTTCGGTTCTCGGGGCCTCCTGGTGAAGGCAAGCCCGCCCGCACGGCGTGGTTAGCTGACCCAGCGAGCGCAAGCAGCAAGGGGGGGATAAATGAATAAATAAATAAAAAATCTTTAAAAAAAAAATAATAATCAATCTGTGGTTTTGTTAGTGTATTTCCAAGATTTGCTCTATATTGTCTTCTCAAGCAAAGTAACTTTGTCTCTATAAATATGTTTTCCTTGGGCAGTGATTTAAACACTTCATGAACTTTACATGGAAGATGTGATTCATTCATTCATTCATTAACTATTGCATGCTTACTGTATGTCTGACACTGTTAAGGTGCTAAGTGGACATATTGTGAAGTTTATATTTAATGAGACCTTTCACCATCACCAGCATACTGAAAAGGGCAATTCCATTTTTAAATTCATAAGAATTTACATGTTGAAATGTGGCTTGCAGACAGAAAAAGGTCACTAGTTTTCTGAAAAAATAATGTTACTGAAGATTAAATGCAAAGGGGGGGTCCCTAAAAATGAAAAAAGGGGGGGGGAAGAGTTTTGCTCACATCTTCACATTCCAAATGCTCCTTGTTTATCTCTTTATAAAATCATAATCAATGCTAAATTTTCATGCCTGTGCTTATAAGCCAAAAAATAATGATACAGGATAATTTGGAATAACTGTATTATTTAAAATATATGCATTCATCCCTGATGATACATAGAACACGACATTTTGCTCATGATTCCTTTTATTCCTTAAGGCATTTTATGACGAATCTATTATTAGCCACGATTTTAGAATGAGCAGTATAAATAAACAGCTTATCAAAGGTTGTTCAGTGAGTTTGAGATCCTCTCAGGAAGAGTGCCCACAGTTAAAAATCTACCCAACACCCTATATCTTATATACATTATTCTCCCTTGCCTGTGTAGTTGGATGTTCAAACAACTATCGCAAGGCACTATGTATGACAAGACTGGCTGCAATGTGAGAGTTTTCTGGAGCCACAGATTGTCCATAGCTCATATCTACTCTTACCATACAACTACGTAAACTCAGCTGTGGTTCAGCTCTGAGACTGCAAATTATCACTGAGTATTGATATCTCCACATA
This sequence comes from Tolypeutes matacus, assembly GCA_026826555.1. Classification (NCBI taxonomy): domain Eukaryota; kingdom Metazoa; phylum Chordata; class Mammalia; order Cingulata; family Chlamyphoridae; genus Tolypeutes; species Tolypeutes matacus. Next base: position 21,196,850 of record JAKSZT010054487.1, read on the forward strand.
GCATCTATTTGATTCATTGGACAGATTGTTTTACATGATCAGACAATTCAGTGAAGTTTCCCTAGGGCCAGGATAATTTGAGAGTATCTTTTGAGAGCCTACATTTACTTAATTCTGAACATCTTATGCTGATTATTTCTATCCTAAAGTAAAAACAGATTTGAAAGCACTGTAATAAAAATGGGAGAGAATAATACTCAATCATTTGAAAAAAGAAATTCTTAAAGAAGAACAGACATCTCATTTCCCATTTTCCTTTCACTATGTCTACAGAGTACATCTTGTAGGGCTCAGGGAACCATTTCAAAGAACATATGTAGTGTTTTATATATATTCACAAGTGAAAATGATAGTAGCAAATTGATGCCTAAAGCTCATATTTCATTGCTCTGTGCTGGTACTTTCCACACTAATCATTTGCTAACTATAAATGATCCCATTCCATTTATGAAGTAATCTCCTTTTTTGCCTCCAATCATAGTTAGAAAATGAGTCTAGCTTTCCATTGATACATGGATTAAACCATGAAATGGTTGGCACCTTGCCCAAGAATAGGAAGTTACTCCATGGTAACACTGAGATTAAAACTTAGAATACAAAGTGTGATGGTTAGGCTAATGTGTCAACTCGGCCAGGTAATTGTGTCCGGGTGTTTGTTCCAGCAAGCACTGGGCTAATTGTAATACAAGAGCATTTATGGACTTCAATCACCAGTGCGTTTACTGCCTGGATGGCTGATTACATCTCCATCAGTCAGGGAGATTACATCATCCATGGGTGATGCTTTTATCCAATCAGTTGAATGACTTAAAAGGGGAAGTGATTTCAACATTCAGAGAGAATTTCTCAGCTCGTCATTGGACCAGCAACTTCTCCCAGAAACTCATCAACGACCTTTCATCAGACTTTCATCGGAGCCCCTGGTTTGCAGCCTGCCTGCGGAACCTGGACTTGTGCATCCCCACGGTCGCAGGAGAGACTCTTTTAAAATCTCATATTATTGACAGATATCTCCTGTTGATTCTGTTTCCCGAGAGAACCCTGACTAATACACAAAGTTTAAATGATTTTTATTCCATATGCTAAAGTTTGGTAACATAGCACTACAGCAGAAGCTCTCACCCTACTCCACTTAACCAAGTGGCCATATTCACCAACGTTCTCCATTCCCTCTCTAAAATACACTGATGGGTCCCAGCTCATATTGACCACTCAGGGCTAAGGGGTGCTCACTCACCTCTCCTCACCTCCAGTAGAGTTGTTTGGTTACCAAGAGTTCCTGTATTTGGTCCCCAACCTATTTATGCCAGTAATTATGTAACTTAATTAACTATTATATAAGCCCATGAAATACAAGCTCAATAGAATAGGGTTGTTGTCTCTATGAAAACTAGGCAGATATACATTCAGGAGAGTCAGAGAAGACCTATTTCCATGCACAAATCTACTGATACACTGTATGAAATTGTAGTTGTTACTTAAATTCCTTTGTTCCCTAGATCCACACATAAAATCAAATTATAAAACAGAGTCCATAACTACTTGCATCATAAGGATGTATTAAGGACTAATATGACATTTTTCAATAACTAGTTTGAAATTTCTGGAAAAGGCATTTTCTTCTTGATATTATATTCATGCATTCTATCATATAGTCATTCAAAATTTCCAGAAACCAAGGATTCAGAGGAAATAGTCCCTAGAACATGACCTTAAGGAGGTCTTTGGGAAACAGACAAGTATGGGAAACCACTTTGAGGACAAATAGTCAAGGACCCAATAAATCATGCTTAGAAGTTTGTACTTTCTCCTGAAGACAGCATGGAGCTCTGTAATTGTTTTTGAATGGGAACCTAACATAAAATGAGATAAGCTTTCTGTTTTGATAGTCACTCTGACAAAGGTGTGTATACTGGGATGCAGGAGGCATTATATCAGAAAGTTGCAACATTAGAGAAAAAAAGACAGACGAGTTCACTACTAAAATAGTCCAAGCAAAGGTGATATGGATCTGAACTTCAGAAGTGAGAAAAGAGAAAGGGAGGAGAAATGGTGATAAGATATATTTAAAGGTAGAATTGCCAGGAATTTGCAATTGGATTAGATATGAGAAATGAGGTTGAATAAAAAGGTGAGAGTGACTCCCAGGTTCCTAGCTCAAAGAATAGGAAGAAATATAGTAACATGAGGCAAGAGAGAGGAGGGAAAACAAGGGGAGGAGTGAGTTCCATTTGGAACACCTTACTTTGAGTTCCTTGTGGGATATCTAGTTGAGCACCGCCAGTAGACAACCAGGAATGCAGTTCTGGAGCTCCAGCAAAAGACATCAGGGATGAAAGTGGTGGTTTGGAAGCTCTTATCACATCTGCAGGTGATAATTCAAGTTAAGGTGGTAAATGACAGCACCCAGGAAGAACAACTCAGGGAAAGGGAATCCTCCAAGGTCAGCATCCAGAGGAGCCCAGAGAGGGTGGAAAAGAGACATGCTGGAAATCAGGAAGGCAGAAGGAAAACCACGAGAGAGTAGCTTTCTGGAAGCCAAGAGAATCAAGAAGATAATAGAATTCAGTGTCACAGAGGTTCAGCAGCTAGGATTTTTTAAATGTCCACTGAACTGAACTGGATAATTAGGAAAATACCAATGTCACTACAGAAGCCGCTTCAGTGGAGCATAAGGATGAACGCCGAATTGTAGGAGGTAATGGAAGGTGGCAAAATAGAGATCTTGAATGAAGAATGTTTTCAATAACTTTGGCATTCAGGAAAAAGATTGTTCTGTGACCATTTCCAGCAGGGAGGCAGGATCAAGGGAGAGCTGTTGCCTTTTTCACCCTTTCATCTAATGTTTCTTTCATTAAGCAATATCCAACTTATGAGGCCTTTAAAAAAATACCTTAAAGACATTCATTTTAAATTTTACTTCATTTGCTTATGACAAATAAAATTTGTATATAAGATTTCCCTATGCTTACCATATGTCCAATTGACATAAAAGCCTTAATAAAAATACCATTCCTAAAGTGTATCAAAAGTAAAATGCATTTCCTTTTTTTGTCATTGTCCATTAAAATGTCTCACAAGTCTGTTAGTGTTATTTGATTGTTTTTACCATATGGTCAGAATAAAGAGAACATCCTAATTGAGCATTTTCCATGAGTAAACAAAGACTGGGTAGAGGAAGGAAGAATAACTAAATGACTCTTCCCAAAGATGTGCATGTTTGTTGTGTTGAAAGAGAAAGAGACCCTCAAAATCTGAAATATTCAGACTGACTAATATGGGACAAGATGCTGGAGACTCAGTTAAGTTTTCTAAGTTTCGGACTAGAGGTCTAGCATTCTTGGAGAAGAAACAGGGATGAGCCTTTTCATGTAGCACACTCACCCATCAATGAGTTCTAATTGCGGTTAAGGGGCGCTTGGTCCTGGTTTCACTTACTTTTTAGAGGAAGCACAATAGACTAGATTAGAAAGCCATCATCAGTGAAATGAGTGGAACGACAGAGTCCGCTCTAATTAAACCAGTTCAGCAGGTAAAACCAAAAGGCCACCTGTATTAGTTTCTTAAGATTGCTGTAAAAGAAATTAGCACAACTTTGGGTAGCTTAAAACAACAGAAATTTTTCTCTCATAGTCTGGAGTCTACACGTCTAGAATCAAGTTGTTGGCAGAACCATGGTCTCTCCATTGGCTCTAGGGGAGGAATCCCTCTTTGCCTCTTCCAGTTCAGTGATGGCCAGCAATCCTTGGAGTTCCACAGATTGTAGCTATATAACCCCCATTTCTGCCTCCGTCTTCACATGACCTTCTTCCCTCCATGCATCTCTCTCTTCTTAGGAGGACACCAGTCATATTGTATTAAGGGTCCATCCTACTTATTATGACCTCATCTTAACTAACTACATCTGCAGTGACTCTATATACAAATAAGGCCACATTCTGAGGTACTGGGAGTTAGAGTTTGAACACATTTTTTTTTTTTTTTTTTTTTTTTACCATTATTAACATTTGATTATATTTCCTTATAGTTTTGGGGTTTTTTTTAATATATTTTTATTTTATTTTATTTTACTTTGTGGAGAAGTACCATGCAGACAAAGCTCTGACAAGCAGAAATGTGAATTTATTGAATGACCAAACAATTTCATACTTTCAAGGAATTCTGAAAAGAAGACAGAATCTGTCCTTATTGGATAAGTTTTTAGTGAAGGTGACAAAGAGTGTGTCAGAACCTGTGGTACAAGTTGGAAAAAGGAGGAAAGGGAAAGAACACCTGAAGTGCAAGTGCCCGATGTTCTAGTGGAGGGCACTCTCCTTCCAAGCAACATTCTATGTAGCCTCTCCTCCTCACCACTCTCCTCCCACCATCCCATTAGGCCATGGACTCTTCTCAGTACAGGTGAAGTGAAGTTTTTATTTCATTTAATCTAAGTATTCATTAATTTTTAGGCTTATTTCTCATGTAAAGTAATGTTATACAACCCTATCTTTGTACATATTGCCTTAAAAATGTGCATTGTCTTTGGTTTGGGAAGACATTAAATTTATTTACATTATTCCTTATGGGGAAAAAAAAAAGATACTTAGATTGCACAAATGTTACACAAAAAATATAGGGATTCCCATATGCCCCGCTCCCCACACCTCCCATACCCTCCCACATAAGCAACAGCCTTAATTAGTGTGGCACATTCATTGCAATTGATAAACACGTCCAGGGCATTGCCACTGAGCATGGACCATAGTTCACATTGTAGTCTACATTCTCTCCCACACAATTCTGCAGGCTATGGGAAGATATATAATGGCATATATCCATCATTGCAATGCCATTCAGAACGATTCCCAAGGCCCGAAAAAGCCCCCGCATTACACCTGTCTTTCCCTCCCCCTGCCCCCAGAACCTCCAGTGGCCACTGCCTCCACATCAATGCTGTGATTTCTTCCAAAGCTAGAATCACAACGAGTCTGTTGTAGAATACCAGTAAGTCCACTCTAGGCCATAGTTCATTCCCCAGTCCTGAGGATTCTGGGATGGTGATATCCTCTCCAGCTCTAATTGAGAGGGGGCTTCAATCCCATACAGCTGATGGATGGGACTCTCTTGCTTGCAGTTGTAGGCTCTCTCGTTTCCTTGGTATGGTGGTTGTCAATCCTCACCTCCTTGTTAGTTGTCCTGGGTGAGTCCAATGAACTGGAGAGTAGGTGTTACAGCTCCGCTGAGTCTCAGGGCCCAGCTGGCACATGGAAAGCCCAAAGATTCCAGTCTCTTGGACTTACACCTACCAACTCCAGCACCAAGTATAGGTTCAAATAGAAGGGACAGACGAGCCATGTGTAGGGAAGCCATAACTGAGTCTAACTCTGTCACTCTCAGAAGCACAAACTCCAAAGTAGGGCCCACTGGCAAGGCACCAAACTCTGGAGCTATCTCCCCTGACCATAATTCATGAACATGCTGATTGCTCTTAATTGATTATCTGTTAGCAATTCATGAAGAGGGGTGGTGTTATGGGATGAACTGTGACACTCAAAAAGATGTGTTGACATCTCAGCAGGATCTCATAGACTGCCAAAGTGGATACTACCCCAAATAGTGGGACTCCTGAGGGCTCTGGAGACACCCAGGTCAGACAGCTTTCTTCCTGAAGACTAGCTGCTGGTGATCCTTGGCTCCTCTGCCACATGGCAAGACACATGGCGGCATCTGCTGGTCTCTCCTTTCTCCTCCGAGTTTCATTGATTTCAGCTCTTCCTGCTTCTTTGGACTTCTCTCTTTCTCTGTATTCAATCCATTGATAAAGGCCTCATTCAGGATAAAGGCCCATCCTGATTGATGGTGGGTCACACCTTAACTGCAGTAGCCTCATCACAAGGTCCTTTTTACAATAGGTTCACACCCACAGGAATGGATTAGATTTAAGAACGTGTTTTTCTGGGATATATACAGCCTCAAACCTCCAAACTACCATATTCTAAATACTGAAGTTGGTTTCTGCTTTCATCAAGCTTACATTCTAGAGAAATGACCAGAAATAAACAAATAAACTAGAAATTATCAGTGCTAGGAAGAAAAAGCAGGGCTTCCCCCAATCTTCCTCACTGAAAAGTGACTCGCACCCAGTTGTTTACCAGGTAGACATAAGTCACTTCTTTGAAACTCTTGGTACATTTGGCAAAACAGACCTAGACTGAAAATTTGCAAATCAAGATGTTAAAGGTGGAAAGCATTGCCTGTATTTGCAAGATCGGTGCAAGGTCATCAAGAGATAAGGATGATTTAGAGTTTAATATCACCAATGGAAAAGCATATGGACTACATTTCCTTCTAAAGAAGAATGTGTGGATACATTCCAAAGAGAAAGTAATGACAATAAATTTTACATCTTTTCTACTTCCATTTTCCTTCAAAAATTCAGTAAGACCAAGGAGAAACAACAGTATGGACTAGGCTAGAAATTTCAATCAGTAAAATGACCTAGGCTGGGACGTGAGTACCTCCCTACATAAGACCTCTCAAATAAACTATCTGAATGCTGCTTGCTCCTAGTTTGAGATTTCCATTGATAATTGTGAATGTGAATGGAATACTATGATATTTTAAAAACAAACCTTAATTTACTTTAAGGAGAATCCAATGTGTGGACTAATCCCCATGCTGCACAAAGAGCCAGCTGTTTCAAGCCTACAGGAAATCAGACATAGTTATCCTGAGTTTAGTAGCTTATTCATCACAGAGGGCTTCATTTTAAAAACAAAAGCAAAACTGGAACTAGAGTTTCATTCATCAAATATCCTAAAATGGTCCATGTTAATGTGAACTTAGTAAAAAAAATTTAAGGCTAGACAAAATCCCTGACTCTAAATACTTACCTAACAAAGCCAAAACCATTCATTCAGCCATTATTCATATTAATGAATACAGCAAACAAGCAACAGCCTCTCTCGGAGATGCATATAATGATGCATCAGAAACTAAATTAGGCACAACATTGTAAATGTAATCAATGCCACTGAGTTGTATACTTAAAAATGTCAAAATGGCAAATTTTGTGCTATGTGTATATAAATATATTATCACAATAAAATAAATAATAACTTTACAATTTTAAATTATAATTTAGTTCTATACTTTTTAAAAGGTATGAAAGAAAGTCTTTTGTTCCAAAAGACTGAAATATGAGTATGCAGCCCTAAGAAGCTATTGTTCAATTTGCAATATATTGAGTAGTCAGGAAAAAGTAAACCCACTAACATAAAGCTCCCTTGCAGTAATAAATACATCATAATAATTACCCGTTTAAGGCCCCATCTGGCATGCCTTACATTAAGCAGCCACATTTATGACCCTTGATCCTTTATATCACCAGGAAATGTTTACTGAAGGAAATATTGGTTTAGGTTTGTTTGTTATGGGTGACCACCTGTTTGGAGCTGTTGGGATAATCAGTATTTGAATGATCATAGATTAGAGATTGCTCTTTATAACTGAAATCTGAAATTTCTCCTATGTTCTTGGGTTTTCATCATTAATACAGAAGGCTAGTGATCTTACGTATAAAAATATGTAGTTGTGAATAAGCCTGCTATTTTATTGAGGCAAACAGCTGGCTAATGTTTAATTGTACAGCCAGCAATTTGGTAACTTCCCCAAGATAAAGAAAACAAATTTGTTATTTCATCACTACTCTTATGACTTTGACAGTTTCAGAAAATTGATTCAAATTGCATTCAAAAGTAATTCTTGTTTTCAGGTTCTCACTGGTGCTATGGGAGAATTTATAAATATGTAGATCATCTATTATGACTATAAGGTTGGGATTAATGCACCTATTTAATCCAATCATATTTATACTAATTTACTGAAAATTATAAACTCAGAATATACACCTGGAAATATGAGAGAAATGATTTTTGATCAGTTATATAGAATAAATGAGCCAAACAGAAAGCTTGGCTAAGTAGCTATATGGGAAATTTGTTTTGCCACCAAATTGCTATCAACTACCTACAGAATAAGGATGCTGCTGAGTGCATGTGTCTTACATGGAGAATCCCAGGTGCACTTTACAGTGTCCAGAAGGGATTTTCTGATAATTCCTGAACAGAAAGCTTGCTATAAACTCTTGGAAGTGATTTTAGGTGAATTTGATGGTCAAAGGGGATTAAGTATGTGTAAGTTCTTTGTATACTGCAAATGAAATTAACTTCACAACATCTTGACCTCTCTAGGTCAGGATGATATAATAATAATGAGAACTACAGATCTTTCCTTGCTCCTCATTTCACGATTCAGGTGGATGCTGGAGATTACATTTGTAGCCTCTCTAAAGGAGAATCCTTGTTTACCTGATTTTGTAAGTATTATTGTTAAAAGTATCTTAAAAAGCTTTAGAAGATTCTATCCATATGCAGTCCCCATAAAGACTCTGAGAAAGTAGCTACCCCGTGGAATGAATCTTCCCATTTTATTATTTCAATAACCTGAAGTTCTGGCTTCCTTGGCTACTAATAAGCCCAAGGCTGCCAATAAATTACCTTAACGCTGCGAGTGTAGTAAAATAGCAACCGCCTTTGAAATGTTGTCATCAACAACAGGACGCCTCCAGGCTGTGTGCTCCAAGGAGACCCCTGTGCGGGGACCGCCTCCGAGTGGGGCACCCTCCCAACCCTAAAGCCCACAAGAGTTTAGCTTTTAACTTATATTGATTTGATCAATATTCTTCCCACTTATATTTTTAACTTTATCACCAAGAAAATGTGCTGCAAATAGAAGTAGCTTAATAAAGTGAAATGAGTTCTGTGGGATTCAACAGCTAGCACCTGCCAGGTTTAGAGCATTTTCTCATCATTCTGGGATAACCCATGCTGATAAAGCTTAGCTCTGTGAAGCCAATTATCCACATGGTTTACAGTAACATGACCTGAACTCAATTATGATTATGCCAACTGCTGTGAATACATGACAAGTCCCATGGGGTTGTTTATAATGCCTTTATGTCATATCCTATGGATATCTTTTGAAGGGATGGAGGAATAGGAGTTGCCAGACAGCTAAAAGATGGGTCCCATTTTCTTCTAATGTTTTTTTTTTTTTTAATTGTTTCTTAGGGTCAAACATTTCAAAATTTTCTGTGTCTAACCATTTCTTCGATCCCTTTTCCTACTCCACTGGTCTCTACAATATTGTTTCCTTGTCCTTTTTTCTTCCCCCATATTTACCCTTCTTAATATACATACACTGAACCCTTTCCTTCAGAGTATTTTCATCAAGATGTTTTATGATGGGTCAAGATAGAAAAATACACAAGCTATTCTGCATTTGCCCCTTATCCTAAGAGGCAGCCTATATCTTTTGCATTTTTACAAGTTTGAAGAAAATAGCCCCAGGCTTGACACTCTACATGCTCTATCTAGATGATACTTGTGGTAGTTTGAGGATTTTATGGACTCCAGAAAAGAGCATGTTCTTAGAGTTCATCCATTCCTGTGGGTGTAAACCTATTGTAGGCGGCACCTTCCTTTTATCAGATTACCACAGGAGTGACCCTGAGTGGGTCTTAATCCTCTTACTGGAGTCCTTTATAAATGGGATGACTATGGAGAGAGGGAGCCACAGAGACAGAAAGAAACCCATGGAAGCTGAGAGAGGAAGCCACAAAAACAAGGAAGCTGAAAGCAACAAAACCCAGAGAAGAAGGGAGATGCCGCCATGTGCCTGCCCATTGGACAAGGAGTCCAAGATCCCAGGCAGCCAGTCTTCTGGGAGAGAGCTTCACCTGATCCCTTGATTTAGACATTCTTCTCAGCCTTAGAACTGTAAACTTGCAATCAAATAAATCCCCATTGTAAAAGCCAACCCATTTCTACTATATTGCTTTCAGCAGCTTTTAGCAAAACCCATGGGAATTTTCTTAACCTGTATCATAGGAGTAGCTTACAGAAGTAGAATTTTACCCCAAATCTCTGCATCTCAGTGATTTGGTGACCCAAAACAGGCATGCAATTGTTCAGTGACCCAAGCAGGAAAGCCCTGATCCTGTCTACCATAGCACCAAGTCTAATGTTTTATGCATAGAAGTTCTCAATCAGTGCTTGTGAAAATGGGACTTTCCCTTTGTTCTTTCTGCCCCTCTGTTCTTCAAAACTTCAAAACTTCAAAATAGCTAGTGCTAAAACTTAGCTCCCCCAAGTGGAAAAAACTGGTAATCAGAGATACTAATAAATAGTGGATTTCTTTTTGGTGGGAGAAAGATCTCCCTCCTGCCTGGCTTAATCTTACCCCCTCTGTATTTTGTCTCCATTTCCCAAACACGTTCCAGTGGCCATTAGCACAATATGATTATCGCTCATGACAGAGATTATCCATCATGCTATGCAGATTGGTAGGTTGCTGGTTGATTGTTATTAGGACTGTTCTAGAGGAAGAAGCACAAGATGAGGAAGTTCCCAGTTGACTATTAGGTGGGTCAACGAATTTACAAATAATTGAAAAGAAGCTTTCACTTTTTCCATCTTCTTGCAGCCTCTTGTGATCTTCTCCAGGACCATCTTTTCCAACAGCGCACCATTTCTGGGGTCCTTTATCCGTGTGAAGTGTCTCAGTGAGGGTCTCAGGACACAGGTCAGTTAGTAAAAAACCTTAATTCCAAAAAACACAGACACTCAAACTACACCCATGTGTGAATATCTGGGAGAGTGTTCCCTTACAGTCTTCTCAGCTCTATCAATGATCCTTTAATCACACCATTCACACTTGTTTTGCACAATTCATAGCCAGATGAAAAGTACGGGAGAATAATTCTTCCTAAATTTCCGTCTAATGCCCAGTATAATGTGGAGCAAATCAACTTCAGCTTCTCTAACTGTAAAATTGGAATCTACCCCCACCTAAAATAAATAAATAAGTAACAAATAAAAGGCACTGTTCAAATACACGGTATTATTATCATTCCCCCAATACAGACTTGGTTTTCAGAACTTCACAAAACATGGCAATATCCAGACTTTCCAATACAAAGAATTAATTTTCAAAACACCAATGAAAAAATTCCCTTAGTACCTTCTTAAGTTGCCAGAAACTGGAAAACCACCTTGTGGCATATAAGAAATGGTAAAGAATCGGCCACTGGAGTAGCCTCCATGACTAAAAAGTCATAGACTATTAAGTCTGTTAGGTATCTTAAAAGATATCGATTTCCACTATGGATGCAAGAAAAACAAAGTCCTCATGCTTTTTGTCTGTCTGGTTGTGGTAGCCAAGATTGAATGAGGGAATACAGGAAATTCTGAAAATATGGGGAAGGGGAAATAATCTTTGCAACTCAGAAATAAACTTGTAAACAGCAAATGGCCATTTTACTCCATTTTTTTAAGTTTGGATTTACATGAGAAGTGTTGGAAGACTGTTGCCCCTACACTCTTGCCTTCTGATTGATTCCTTCTGGTTAAAGCTTTAACAACTTTGAAAGGTTTTTTAAAAAAACAAAAACACTTGATTTAAAGCAAGCCAGTGGTTCTTCTCATTGGTCCTGGGGAAAAAAAGATATTGAATTTTATCCCCTGATTTTACAATTGGCAACACCCAGAAAGAGAAAGACAAGTGACATGGAAGCAGCAAATATATGTTCAGTACCCATGAGCCAGACACCGTGCTGAGTGCTGAAGAAAAGTGTCCTAAGACTTGTACATAAATAAACATACTTGAAGGAGAAATTATACATTGTGGGAGAAACAAGATGAACTCTAATCAGAGGCTTTTTTGGAGGAGGCTGCATTCACTATGAGCCTTGAAGATTAATAGAATTTCAACAAGTAGAGCTAGGAATACTATGTGTTCAAGGCAAGAAAATTTATGTTTTGGGGTACTTTCAGTGAAATCTGTAGTCCATTTGGTGCATTGGGTGCAAAAAAGAAAATAGGGGGATATTGGACTAGCTGGTTGATTAATGGGCCATTGTAATGGGCCTTGAAAACTGAATGAATGAATTTGAATTTCATCTGCAGGCCTTAGCCTTTGAAAGTTTTTTGAGCATGAGACTGAAATGATGAGATCTGTCTGTATTTAGGTATAGAAACAGGCATTTATCTAAGTGTCCTTGGACTGTAGGGGACGGTGTGTGTGTGTGTGTGTGTGTGTGTGTATGTGTGCTCATGCACACACGTGCATGCAAGCACAACCACTCATGATAGCGTGAGTGTATTTTGTTTTGCTTTTTCGTATATCATCAGAGGTTGAAGAGGATAATTTTTAAAAGACCTTTAGAAACCTTCCTTGGCAGAAGCATTATGTTATTGGAATATAACCATCCTCCTGCAAGAAAGCAGTCCAATTTATTCAGTGGAAAATACAACATACTGCATTTCTATATTTTATTTGACTAGAATTCATGAATATTTACAGAGATGAGCCCTAACTGTGGGATGCTATGTCTCTTGGCCGTCAATTTTTAGTTGCCCACTTTATTTGAATTTTGTATAATAAAAAGATTTTTAATAATATTTATTTATTATTAATATTATTAATAATTTTAAAAAGGCAGTTTGTTTATTCCTGAACAAAGGTCTGTGTATATTTGTAAAGAATCTCCATTGAGGCCAATAGCTTACTTGAGTCAGTGCCCCTAGTTCCTTAGGGCTCCATATTTGAGAAAATATGTTTATAACCTTAGCATTCCATAAAAAAGATCCAATACCTAATTTGTCTGTTGGGAGTCAATAAATAAATTTGTCAATTGGGAGTAGTGTTGCCAGTGACACAATCTTTACTGCTTGTTAATAGACATCTTTTTTAAAAATATATTTTTATTTATTTTTAAAGGATACTTAGATTACATAAATTGTTACGTTAAAAAAATATAAAGGATTCTCATATGCCCCACTCCCAGACCTCCCACTTTTCCCCACATTATCAACTTCTTTCATTAGAGTGGTACATTCATTGCAATTGATGAACACATTTTGTAGCACTGCTACTAAGCATGGACTATAGTTCACATTGTAGTTTACACTCTCTCCCACTCAATTCTGTAGGCAATATACATTTGTGATAACCCTCTCTCCCAGAACAATGGAGGTAGTTGGCTGCAGTTGTGATTTTATTATGGCATTTAATAATAACAACAATAATAAACGGATGGCATTTCAGATTTTCCATTGTTGCTTTTACAATTATTAATAATGAAAAATGGCTCCAAAGGTGCTGGTGTTTGGCTTCCAATGAGAAGACTGCCAACCGAATTAAAACTTCTTTGCAGATTCATAGTCTTTCCAGAAGAGTGAAGCTCTTATTCCAACTTAAATTTGTGCCAAAAGCTCCTTTCAAAGTTTCTCTCCACATTACATTTCTACTGTTTCCTGTGTGAGATGTTTCACCAGAGGCTCAAAGCATGAAAGGGAAAAATCATAACTTAAACGCTTAGACTCCTTTTTCTACCTGCTCCCTTTAGGGAAACCAACGCAAGCTGAATTTCAGTTAGTCCTTAAGAGGATGAGAACAATACTAAGTCCTGATAGGTTCCTTTGACTCAAAGAAATGCCACTACTTAATCAATCACTATATAGCAGGGTTATATAGCATATTGGACCATCATATAACACTTTTTTTAGATGCTTGTCCCAGAGACCTAAGCTATCATTATTGGTAGCCGTGTCCCTTTCCTTCTATGTTTTAAAAAAAGAATAGAACAGACTCACTGATCTCTCCTGAATTCTATTTTGACGAGTCAGCCTTGGGGGAATGGATATTGTACCATCTATAGTTTAGGTTTTAGAACTGAATCCTTTGAAAGTCAGATAATAAGATACCTGACTTTTGTAGATCATTCTGTTCTCTTAACATTTGCCAGCACCCCTGATTTTTTTTTTCCTGGAACTTTATTTCAAAATAACCTTTTAAGCATGAATTGAAACACTGGATTTAAAAATAAATGAATGGCATGCTTCCTGCCCTTAAGTCTGATGAGGGAGATATGGAATAAACCCTCAACTGTAATGTAGTGTGATGAGCCCTGTAATAGAGGTAGGAGCAGGGTAGAACCACCTAGAGAGAGGTACTCAGTCCTTCTGGGCATATCAGAGAAGTTGGCTAAGAAAAGGCAGCTTAGACTTAGACTTGAAGCAGGAGTACAAGTTTTCTACATGGACTAAGAGAGGGCTATGGGACAGAGCAAAAAAGCAACAAGATGCTCTCACTTGCCGTTTTACACATTTGCTGATACAAATGCAGCTGAAACAAATGCAGCCACTTTCTCCAGCCTCTAAGGAGGGAAAAACCTAACATATAAAAGGAAAATTAAGTGACTGATTTCCTTACTGAATTTCTGTAAGAGATGGGTTTATTATTAGCCCGGTTAGCCAGCCCAGATCTCAATTTGGATGATTACATTCCTCCTGCCTAATTTATCCCTGTAGTTTTAATTGGTTTCAGAATTTGACTTCACTTCTCTTCAGTTGTTGTGTAGTGTTGTTATTTGGTGTTAAACATCTGTTATGTTCTATCACAGAGATGAATATTTTGAAGCAACTGATGCTGTGATTTCAGTCCTATAGGGCAATAAAGCAATTTGCAATGACTTGGAGATGGCAAATAATCCCTAAATACTTAGATGCATGGCATTAATTATTGATAGCCATAGTTATACCACCCATAGAGCATTGTCTTTACTCTACAAAATCATACATGGAGGGAAAATCCTTGTTTTTTAAATACTGTCTCTATGTTAACATACACTCAAAAGTGTTGATGTCCTTTCTTCTATTTTGTTGAGATCACATAGGTTTTAATTAAATATATACTGCAGTGTGCTAAGAACAGATGTTCATTTTGTTTTTTAATCAACTTGGAGGAAGTGTGTTAGGTCATTTATGAGTTTGGCAACATGCTATGTAGACATTCTCCCTTCTATCACTTGTTTATAACAGAATGGGGATGACAACGATTGAAAGTCTGAAACTAAAAGCTACCCAGAAGTCTGGCTTCAGTGTGTTAATGAATTCAGTCCTCCTCTGAGGGAGCCATGGTATTGCCGCTGCAGTTGCTGCTAAATGCCATATTTGATGTCTCTAATGGAGACTGGCAGTCTCTGCCATCCATTATGGTTTTCACTTTGGTTAGAGTTCGGGCCCAGGGTAAGGAATTATGACCTAATTAGCAGGCATGTGAACAGCCTCCTGCTCCATATTTTCACATCGCAAAAGGCTTTTTTCTCTGCTCCTTTGGTGAATGTTCTAGAACATCTGAAATAGATGTTCTACGAGAGTTTATGTTCAGTATAATATTCATTTCTATCCAAATGTCCTTAAGATTTATCACCCAAATTTTGGAAAAAGCCATATGACCTAGAAAAATGTACACACACATGCTTCCTGCCGACAGCCTGTGTCAGTGATCTCAACCTATGGAAATAAATAAGGCAGAACCTCACATACATTTTGGGGGATATATACAAGTATGGGCAGCACAGATTAACTAGCCTCGACATCAGGGAAGCCAGAGCAGGCGGTAACTGACCAGAGCTGGGACTACCAAGAAGCTGCCAACTCCATGCTGTCTGTTTGTTGTGGACACACAGTCCACCTCCATACCATTCCCTGAATTGCCTGCTGACTTCACAGCAAACCTGCTGCAGGTGCCCATGTTTTCCTTTGTCACTACAGTACCTCATCAACTTTTGTACAAACTTCCTGAATGGCCCAGGAGTCTCAAAAGTCTTGACCGCCACTTTAGAAAACTAGGAACTGCAGTCACAAGTCACACCCCCAAGGTAGCATCCACATCACAGCTCTATAAAACGGGCATAATAATACCTTCTTAATACCTGTGAGTCTAAGAGATGTATCAGGCTCCCAGGAAAGTGCTGGCATATAGGAGGTTATCAAATAAATATCAGTTCCTCGCCTTACCCCTTTCTATAATCCTGGGAGGTCACAAGTCTGGGAGAGAGGGAGCAAAATTGCCTACAGAAGGTAATGCCAACATAGAGTGTCCCAAAGACAGTTTTGGTGTTAGGACAGGTGGCCACAATGCTTGAGAGAAATGCAAATGAGAGCCAGGTTACTGAGGGCAGTGGGTAATATCTGGCAAAGGCAGAAAGAAGCAGGAAGCATGAATGAGGGATTGCAAACTGTGCTTCTCTGGGGCTGCTGTGATAATGGGGTGGGAGGGGAAAAGAAGGCAGAAGGGAAGCACTGAGAGGGCCTGACTTTGGACAGTGGCCCTCCCTTCCACCTGGGGGCTGGGACTTGAACAATGAGTCAGAGCATTCCAGGTAGAGATGGTTGTGCAAGCAGGAAGACATTGTAGACAGAGATGACCCTCTACAAAGGTACATGAGAGTATGGTGTGTTCCAGAAAGGAAAAAACAGAACAGTGGTTCAGTGTGGCCAAAGTGAGGGCAGGTAGGTGGACAGAGAAGGGAATGTCCAGAAAAGATGTTGAAAAGATGTCCGTTTGTGAGGACTTGAGGGCTATATATGGAGTTGCCCTGATCCCAGGGCCATGGGGAGTCATTGGAGGATTTTGTTTTATTTTTTTAAAGATTTATTTATTTATTTATTTCTGCCTCATTATTTTGCGCTTGCTGTCTGCTCTCTGTGTGTTCTTCTGTGTCTGCTTATCTTCTCTGTAGGCAGCACTGGGAACCGATCCTAGGACCTTCTGGAGTGGGAGAAAGGCGCTCAATCTCTTGCACCACCTCAGCTCCCTGGTCTGCCGTATCTCCTATTGTCTCTCTTCTGTGTCTCTTTTTATTGCATCATCTTGCTGCGCCAGCTTTCCGCACAGACCAGTACTCCTGCGCGGGCTAGCTCTCCGCTTGGGCCAGCTTGCCACACGGGCCAGCTTGCTTTACACCAAGAGGCCCCAGGAGTCGAACCCTGGACCTCCTATATGACAGACAGGAGCCCAATCACTTGAGCCACATCTGCTTCCCTGGAGGATTTTAAATAGAAGATGAGTGATATGATAAAATTCCTGTTAGCCAAAGTATAGTAGCATATATACTCAAGTGGGAAGAGATAGTATGGAAGAAAAAAGAAAAAGAGAAAAAAAAACAGGTCGATTCAGTCATCCAGGGGAAGAGCTAACAAGAGGAAGTGTATCCCTTCCTCCCATTTTTTACATGCTTGTTACTGCCTATCATTTTACTCACCTTATTCACAGCTGAGAAGGAATATGGAACCTGGAAAATCTAGTCAGTTTTGAATTATAAAGTATCACCAGGGTATGAAAACTGCTGGTGGTCCCTTGGAAGTAGGCTTGCCATGGGAAAGACTTAGTGCTTTGTGACATCAAAGAAATAAAATAGAATCTTCTGCTTGATTGAAGACTAATATTAGTATCTGATTGTGCTCCAATCACAGGTTTTCCAAATCGAGGGGTTTCCTAACTATTGTCCTCCTTTATGCTTCCCCGCTCTCCATACAGCCTGCCTCCCCGGGAGTTAGGCCAAATTAACTGCGAATTCAACCATAACGTTTGAAAGTGACTTGTGAGATTTTGAATTCTTATTACTAAAATGAAAGGATTGGCAATCAACCCTGAAAACGTATTCACTCATTTAACACATACTGTTGGAACACCTGTTACCTGTATTTGTCAGCTGTTAGGTCAACTATGGGGAATTCCAAGATGACAAACACTATTCCTGCTTCTCAAAACTAGGCAGAGGCAGGGGAGGGGTAAATAGGACCCTTTAGGTGGGAATACGAAAAAGGAAAGACTGGGCCCATCAGCTTCACACAAGAGTGGCTCTTTTACTCATTAGAGTAAATGTTACAATGAGAACAGCAACTTCACATCATGAGGTTAAAGATGGGATGGTGCCATGGTTGTGCCGCTGGGCACAGGTGCCAGATTGCCTGGGTTCAGATCCCTGCTGCACCACTTACCAGCTCGGTTTGCTCATTGGTCAAGTGGGAGTACTCCCTTCATAAAGATAATTGTGAGACTCATGTGGGTTATGGCACATAAGGTGCTCGGAGCAGAGCCTTGCACATCATGGCTGCTCAGTCATTGTTACCTGTTATTTATTATCATCATTATAATTATTATTAGGATCCAGAGCCAAACAACTCACAGTAGTAAGATGGAAAAATAAAATAAATTCCAGCAAGACCAAGTATATCAAGAGATAAATTACTTGCCCAGATATCTGTCCTCTCTCTAGGGAGGAAAACTCTTTCTCCCTTTGGCCATGGTTCTATTCAGAGAGTTATCATCTCTGAACTCAGACAACCAGGAGAGGGAGATTCTTTGTGGTTCTCACTTTCCCAGTGGCCCAGAATTCTGTCGTGCCTCCTCCTGAGGAAAGTGGACTTGGGTGACTGGGTGGGCGTGGGACTCCTCAGGGCATTATAAGGTGGGGTTTAATAACTTTATCTTGGGCTTCCTGCATGCATCCAAATGCTTTCAAGGGTTATTCCTGCTGTAAATAAAGATTTGTGAGACAGAGATAGATAGTGTTAATCCAATCTATTAAATTAGTCCTTTTTACTCCTCATTAGCCAGGTTGATTCATGTGCCACTCAACCTCAAACCCCTGTTTAGTCTGGTTCTTTAAATAATATAACCAACCAGGATTTTTATATTTGCTTTCAAAGGCATATGACCCTACCAACATCGTTTTGTCCTTTTAGCTTTACAAACCACTTAAGAGAATGCTTTCTCTTCAGTTTGCATTCATGAAGCCTCCAAGGGCTTTGTGCAAAAGAGGACTGACCATCGAAACCTTTATAAATATTGTCCTTTTCTCCTGGTCAAGGTGTAAGAAAGGGCATTGGATGGGATGTGGAAAGGAGACCTGGCGGTGGCCTTGTCCTGGCTGTGGCTTTGGGAGAAAAAAAAAACAAAAAACTTCTGGAGCTTCAATTTCTCCTTTTGCAGAATGGTGGAGGTAGACTATATAAACTCTATGGTTTTACTTTATTTCAGGTTCCCAGCTAGTAAAAAGTAGAGAATATTTTCATCAAAAACCTCATGAAGTTAAATCTTTGATAGAGAAATGTGAGAAGATTTCATTCATTCTTTCAACAAATACTTATTGACTGCCTAGTATGTACCAGGTATGTTCTGGGCACACAGTGATGGACAAAGACAGGTGCCTATGTTCAAGGAGTATATATTCCAATGGGGGAGACAGACAACAATAAATAAATAAGCAAAATAATTTCAGATTGCTAGAAGATTGCTCAGAAGGAAATAACTGAATGATGCAATAGAGACTAACAGATGGGCACTCACACTTATAAAAAGAGAGGTCACAGATCTTTCTCTGAGGCAGATACATTTTGATTGTCACGAGTCCACCACAAAGGAAAAGGAGGAAAAATTTCCAAGAGACAGTTCAGCCCCCTGCAGAAACACCAAGGAAGGAAGATATTTGAGATTTTTAGCACAGCTATGAGACCTGGATCTGCACACACTAACAGTCAGTGGGCGCTTTGAAGTGTTTTGGAAGCTGCAGAGATGTGGCTTTATAGCACGCAGACTGTAGAGGTTATGTCCTATATCTCAAAACATGTCTCCTCCCAAAAGAGCTCTTCAGATGAAGTATATGAATCATATACTGTGTGCATGCCAACAAGAACGAGCTGTTTTCTAGGATCCAAGGTGGTTGTGAGAGTCATATGAGTTATTTTTAAACGAAAACCCTTGTAAACTTGAACCACCTTACAGGAGTGAGTTATTATTATGCTCCCTGCTAATACAGACCTCACTGATGGCTTCTGCAAGCACCATGCCCTGCCAGATGCTTAGCTTTGATTCCACGGGAATCTCTATTCTTTCCTGCCTCTATCTTCCTTTGCACATATCAGACTATTCAAAGCATCACAAAGGTGAGGTCTGACCTTTAATTGTTCATCCAGAAAGATTTGTGTTTGACTTGCTCACTGCATCCCAGGAAACTGCTCAGCAGCACAAATGAAAAAACACCATCTAGTTGGCATCTGGGGAGGGGAAAGACAGCAATTTCTGTGTCACACAAATGTAAGACAACAATAAATGTATGTCTGTGTTTTGGGGTCATATATTTCTCCAGGAAATAACAAATGAAAGAAATGAAGAAAAAGAAACCTAGGTAAAAATGAGCCACAAAAAGTTAGCATTTTTCTAAATCCTCTCATATAGTTAGGGACTTTGGGAGAAATAAGAACTAAAGGGAAGGAAACAGAAGGGCAAATCCAATTAGTAAAGCTGGGAACTATTAAAAGGACTGAAAGATTGCTAAAATATCCTACAATGACAATTTTTCTAATGCTAATCTTCCCAATAATTATAAAGCAAATTATACAGGAGCCAAGAATCTTCACTTTGCAGCATTTCTCTGTCTGACCAAATACAACTTTCCATTTGACCTCACTAAATAGCATGACTTCTAATTCGAACTCAATACCATGCATTGGATGGATTCTATCAGGAATTCCCTGCACACAGTTGCTATATTTCATCATATGTGCTTGTATACTGTGCCATAATAGTCAGGTAGTATTTTTTTGAAGCTTCATAATGTTCTTAGATAAAAATTTTTTGTATGACAACAGATGATTGAACTACTAAATGATCAGGCTCATGTCATAGTTTTAAAAACCAAAGTATACTACCTAGCATATGGTGGGCAACTCAGTAAATGTTGCTTTAATGAAACTGTTGGTCTTTGACTCCTCTATTTCTAAGAAGAGTTATTGTGTTCTATTTCCCATTCTAACCTTGAGTGTCATCTAGAATCCATTTGCTTCATTTATGAAGTGGAAAAAAGGTTTTGGAGGATGTTTGCCATAAGAAACTATTAGTCACAGCACGTTTAGTCTCTTTGGTGGAAATTTTCTTTATACCATTGAGGATTGAATCATTAAATGGGAAAACAGACATATTCCCCATATATGCCCCAAGGCAGCCCTTCACCAGGTTCTACCTACTTATCCTTCAGGCCACAGTCACATATCCTCTGGGAACCTCCCTGTCCCTAATTCTGCAACAGGCCACCTTGTATACAGACCACCACGTAAATTTCCTTCATGATATTTACCTTACTTAGCATTCTATTCAGAGCCTCACAAAGTTGAGGTCTGACCTTTAATTGTTCATACAACTGTAATTTTATATCTATATCATGAATTACTCGATTAATGTCTGTTTTGCACAATAAACTATAAGCTCCTTGAGAACAGGATCATGACAAATTCCAGCATAGCGCCTTGCCAATATGGAGTGCTCAATAAATATTTGTTGAATCAATGTATGCAAAGTGGTTGTTGTGCCCAGGGCCTATGTGGCCCATTAAGTCATCTTAAGCAACCAGAAAAGTAGCCTTTTAATCTAGTAAGTTACAATCCAGTATTTTACCTCAAACACCCAGCTCTATGTGATGGTGTAGGAAAAATAGTCTGTTCCATGTGGAGATAAATTACAAACATCATATATTCTTTCTCTTTTCCAAGAGAAACATTTTAAACACTTTCCCCAACTAATTTCTCCTCTAATATATGAAAATGAGTTGTCCTTTCTCCTGTAAATCTCATACCTCCCTACAGGGAATATGTGGCCTTTACAAATTAAAAATAAATTAAAACTAAAATTAAAAAGAAGAGAAAAACATTGAACCTGGGTTAGATACAGCTTCTCTCCCTGGGAGCTCTGTGCAGCCAGCTACCATTACCTCAGAGAAATAAAAGAAAGTAAGGTTGATTAGCTCAGGGACATTTATCTGTGAGATAGAGTAAGACTTCTCCTTTCAACTTTATTAGAGAAATACTTTTTTAAAGTAAATTCATGGTGCTAATATCGCCCCCCAAATATCTCCTCTATTATTTCTCTAGCAAGGATAATCAACATACAATACTGCCTCTTTCAAAGGAAGCCCCAAAAGATCTCAAATGCTCTAGATTCTCCAGTATATTCAGTGCTTACTGTGACTGGAATCAGACCTTCCACCTTAAAATGCCAATGTTAAATCATAACCTGTCCTTTTTTTGAGAAAAATAGTTACCTAATGACTTTGCCAAGTGAATTAGCCTTTGTTTCTTAATTGTCTTTGTATCTTTTAGTTTCCAGACTTAGTACCCTTTACTCTAACTATATTTATCTTCCTCTCCCTGTCAATGGGACTGGAACACCAAACCTCCATTGGCTTAATCTCCCTCTCACCTGTACTCCTACTTGGATGGATTTAACTTGTGCAATCAATCTACCTCCTCCTCCTTTGGAAAAAAAAAATCAGGGAGCCTAGAGTTTGGGCAGGTGTAGGCTAGATGCACCACTTGCACTCAAGATGTCATAGGGGGAAAAAAAGATATCATGGAAGGGAAATGTCTTGGGAAGACACAAATCAAATATCACAATCTATCATCCAAACAATCTGAAGGGACTTAGCAGAGCGGGTTCTATGCCAAGGGGGCAGAGTTGAGAAAACAGGTGAAATAGAGAAGGCTGAAGATTTAGGGGCAGGATGCCCATATAATTTTTATTTTGAGAATGAAAGGAGGCATTATAAATAATTACACCAGAGCAAGAGGCATAAACTTGGACTGACCCTGACAAACTATCCAGGCTTCATGGTCTCCTTCATCAGCAGGGGAGAGGAGTTTGAAGCAATCCTGCAGACTCAGTGATGGTGGAAACTTTGTTCAAGTGTCCAGTGCTGATCAACTCCTCCTATGATGGACATGTAAATACCTTCTCTTGTCTTAATGAGAAAATACCTTCAATCAGGATATATTCAAGTCTCATCATGGCACCACTCAGAGCCTTTAAGTTGACTTACCTGGATATCCCTGATCTGATTATGTATTAATTTAATAATATAGCTACGAGAGTCAGACAGAGTTATGTCCTTCATTTCCAAGTTTTTGAAGAGAATCTTCCTGATACATTTACGCCCAAATGCTTCCTATATTGATGAGAAGGACTGCCATGAAAAAAGGTATTATTTTTCAAAGTTTTGGTGTTTAACATCAAGCTATTTTGGTTCTTGGAAGAGGGACAGCTTGGTTGCCCCCATAATATCCCAAAACAAAGTTCATATCTCTGGGTGGATGTTCTTGAGTATCTAAGTGTGAAAAAAGCTGTCAAAAGTGTAAGGCATCAGCTATGTAAGTTGTGATATGTAAATCAAAGTTCAATTTATTCTGTAACTGTCACAGTTATCAAGCTTGAACATAAAAACCAAGTCACACAATGTATATCATAAAAAAGAGACCTGTCATAACCAAATTTATGTTATCTGTTATCCTACCTGCTTTTCAGCTGACATCTTACTTAAAGGAATAAGCTTCAGTTATCTGGAACAAGTCACACACAATGACAGATAAGGAAGGGATTTCCATCATTCATTTTATCTTCTTGATTGTGAGGCAGAGTTTAAAATGGCCATCTCCATTCCAAGGTTATAAAGTTGTTTGGCTTTTCTAATAGTACTTGTATGATTTTATTTTTTTTAACACTTAGCTATTTGGTTCATTTGGAATTTATCTGAGATGAAAAATGGATCCTACTTTCTTTTTCCACATGGCCAACCTTTGTCTCAAAGATTCCACATATATCACATATGAAGGTCTTGGTCTTTTTTAAAAAGCAGTTTTATTGAGATATATTCATATACCATATAATCCATCCAAAGTGTATAATCAATGGTTTTTAGTATAATCACAGAGTTGTGCATTCATCACCACAATTGTAGTACATTTTCATTTTTTTAAAATTTTCATCCATTGATCTGTCCATTCATGTGATTGTACTGCATTGATTTAATTATTAAGACTTTATAGTATGTTTTAACATCTTGTAAGGCTGGTCCTCTTTTATTTCTCTTCTTTCTCAGAAGCATCCTGGAATTCATGTTTAATTTTTTATATGAACATTAGAATCACTTAGTTTAGTTTCTTTAAAAACTTCTTAATATTTATATGAGGATTATGTTAACTTTGTAAATTCACTTAGGGAGACTTAATAGCATTCATTTGCCACACATTTGATCCAAGAACAAGGGGTGTCTTTTAAATTGTTCAAGTTCTGTTTTGTGTCCTACAAGAGCATTTTAAAGTTTTCCTATGTTTCCACATTTCCTGAGTTTTATCTTTGGGGGTACTGTTATAAGTAGGATCTTTCCTTCCATGACATCTAACGATATATATGAAGACTTTTGGCATCTTCTATTAGTTACTTTTATATCTTACTGAATTCTCTTATTGTTTGTATACTTTTTCTGTTTATTCTCTTGGGTTTTCCAAGGAAACACTCTTATCTAAAAATAGTAAGAGATTTACCTTCTCCTTTCCAATTTTTGTACTTCTAATTTCTTTTTCTTGTCTAATTGTGTTACCTAATAGTAGTAATTGTGGAATGCTTGTCTGTAACAGTAGCAAGAATGCTATTTGGGTATCCTTATTAATTTTTTTATAGTGGTAGCATATATAAATAGCATAAAATTTGCCATTTTAAGCATACAATTGAGTGGCATTAATTACATTTGCAATGTTGTGTTATCATAACAACATGCATTACCAAAACTTTTTCATTGTCCCAAACAGAAATTCTTTATCCATTAAGCAATGACTCTGCCCTCCCCAGCTCCACCCCTGGTAACCTTTTATCTACTTTCTGTCACTATGAATTTGCTTATTCTAGGTATTTCATGAAATGGAATCATACAATATTTGTACTTTGTGTCTCGCTTATTTCACTCAGCATGTTTTCAAGGTTCATCCATGTTGTAACATGTATCACAACATCATTCCATTTTATGGCTGAATAATATTCCATTGTATGTGTATACCAAATTTGTTTATCTGCTCATCTGTTGGTAGACATTGGGTTATTTCCATCTTTTGGCTATTGAGCCTATATTAGTTTTGGTGCCAGTTTTTGGCTGACATGGAGGATGGATAGATGAATGGATAGAAAAAGATATAGCGATATATTTATTATGTCAAGGAATTATTAATCAATTCTTACTTTAATTAGTGTTTCTTAAATCAAAAATAGTTGCTAAATATAGACAACTACCTTTTCTGGGTCTATGGAGATGATCATATATTTTTCCTGAAGCATATAAAAATGATACATTATGTTAATAGATTTCCTAATACCAATCCATCCTTGCATTTCAGGTATAATCTCTACTTAGTCATTTAGTTTTATTATTTTAATGTGTTGCAAGATTGTGGTTGCTACTATTTTATACAGGATTTTTATATTGGCATGCATAAGTTCTTTTGAGCTGCAGTTTTCTTTTTTGTGCCATACTTGTCAGATTTTGGTGTCAATATTGTACAGACTCCATATAAAGAATCTGGAAGCTTTCCTTATTTTCCTATGTCTTGGAGAAGTATAAATTTGCATGGGAACTAGTTGTTCTTTAAAGATATGTTGAAATTCCCAGCAGACTTGATTGAGTGCCTACTCTGCATCAAACACTGTGCAGTTGTTAATAAGATATAGCAGCTGCCTTCAAAGAACTCACAGTCTAATGGAAGAGATAAGCATGTCAATAATTTATTACAAAATGGGATTATACATTTCTATAATACAATCATGTAAGGGTTGCTCTGAGAATATACAGAAATGATTTCTTAAAGAAAACAGTGAGCTATGATCAACAATTGTTGGTATTACTCGTGAAAAAGGCAAGCAGATACCTAAGCAGTGTCATTCCAGAAGCCCCGTCCCCCAAACCGACCTCTACCTGCTGTGGTCCCTTTACTAATAAACTGAAGACATTTTATCTCACATTAGAGTCATCATAAGCTTAAAATGTACCTGCTCCTCAGGAAGGTGAAACACTCAAGTTTACACTCACAGAGAACTGATTGACGGACTTCTATTCCTGGAAGTAATTTGGGTACAGAAAGAGAAAGAGTTAAGATTGTAAGGTTCCCAGGTCCATGACAGTGAGACTAATGAGGAAGTACCAAAATGGGGGGGAAGAGGCTTTCAAAGGCAAGCATTATCAAATTTACTATTTGTTTGGATCCACCCAGGGTGCAATCAATGGACAGATTAGTTTGTCTCTTCACTAATCTCTCATTCTTGCTCTCATCCTCTCTTCTTGTATGCAAATAAAAAGTGGTTAATTTTAACCAATTGAATACACCCATGCAACTGGAAGTATGTATGTATGTATATATGTATGTGTATGCATAGATATACATACACAGCATCAGCCCCCTTCAAATTCCAGTGGTACTATCCTGACTTCTATCACCATGTATTAGTTTGCCTGTTTTTTTTTTTTAACTTAATATAAGTAAAATCACCCAGTATATACTTTTTTAGTATCAGATTTCCTTTGTTCAATATTATGTTTGTGAAATTTAGCTATGTTGATACGTGTTAATTCAATACTCATTACTGTATAGTATTACCTTATATGAATACCTTACAAATTATCCATTTAAATACTTGTGAGCATTTAAACAGTTTCAGTATGGGGCTATTATGAATTCTTGACTGCTATAAGTATTCTTGTCCATGCTTTGTGATTGAATATATGTATGCCTTTCTGTTGAGTTTATACCTCAGAGTAGAATTGTTGGATCAGAATAGGCACATCTTCAGCTTTTGTAGATACTGCCAAACAGTTTTCCAAAGTGGTCGAAGTGATTTACACTCCATCCTGCAGTGATGAAAATTCTATTTCCTCTATATCCTCACCAATTCTTAATTCCCATCTTCGTCATTTTGCCATTCTGTGCAAGGCACACATGAAAGTTAGTTTCAGTGCTTAGTGAGCCTTTGACTAATTTTAACCAAAGGACTCATTTTTAAAATAACAATAATAAAAGGAATAGAAAGTTTTAAAGTAGCTAGAGCTTTCATTCGTTCAGGGGACAAAATCATCTGTTGAGGCCCAATTTCATTTAGATCAATACTGAGGAAAGTCCTGACATTAAACGGATGCACTACCCAAATAGCCAAAAGCATTCTAAAAAAGAAGAGCAATGTGGGAGGAATTTCACTGCCTGACTTTGAAACATATTACAAAGCTGCAGTGGTCAAAACAGCATGGTACTGGCATAAAGATAGACACATCGATCAGTGGAACATACTTGAGAACCCGGAAATATACCCTCACCTATACAGTTAACTGGTTTTTGACAAACCTACCAAGCCCATGCTAATGGGAAAAAACAGTCTCTTCAACAAATGGTGTTGGGAGAACTGTATATCTGTAACCAAAAGAATGAAAGAGGACCCCTATCTCACCCCCTATACAAGAATCAACTCAAAATGGATCAAAGATCTAAATATAAAAGCCAGGACCATAAAACTGCTAGAAGAAAATGTAGGGAAACATCTTCAAGACCTTGTAGTAGGTGGTGGTTTCTTGGACCTTACACCCAAAGCACGTGGAACAAAAGAAAAAATAGATAAATGGGACCTCCTCAAAATTAAACACTTTTGCACCTCACAGGACTTTGTAGAAGGGTGAACAGCCAACTCAATGGGAAATAATATTTGGAAATCACATATCTGATAAGGGTTTAATATCCAGGATATATAAAGAGATGTTACAACTCAACAATAAAAAGACAAACGACCCAGTTAAAAAATGGGCGAAAGTCTTGAATAGACATTTCTCCGAAGAAGAAATACAAATTGCAAAAAAATACATGAAGAAATGCTCAACATCACTCATGATTAGGGAAATGCAAATCAAAACTACAATGAGATATCATTTCACACCTATCTGAATGGCCACTATTAAGAAGACAGAGAACTACAAGTGTTGGAGAGGATGTGGAGAGATAGGAACACTTCTTCACTCTTGGTGGGAATGCAGAATGGTACAACCACTATGGAGGACTGTTTGGCAGTTCCTAAAGAAGTTGAATATAGACTTGCCACGTGACCCTGCAATACCACTACTGGGTATATACCCAGAAGAACTGAGAGCAGTGACACGAACAGACATCTGCACACCGATGTTCATAGCAACATTATTCACCATTGCCAGGTGTCCATCAACAGATGAATGGATAAACAAACTGTGGTCTATTCACACGATGGAATATTATGCAGCTTTAAGAAGAAATGAAGTCGTAAAGCATATGGCAACATGGATGAACCTGGAGGACATTATGTTGAGTGAAGCAAGCCAGACACAAAAGGATAAATACTGTATGAATGTGTTACTATGAACCAAATATATTGTGTAACATATTGTTTGATTCAAAAAAATTTTTGTATGTATCCATTACATTTAATTGAGAAATGTGAAAAAAAAAAAAGGATGCACTCTTTTAGAATTTAAAAAAATTTTTTTGCCAGTTCTAATTGTGCTACTTTATTCTGCAAATCATAGTTCTTATAAATGACATCTCCAAGTGTGTGGAATAATAATTGTTTTGCATAAATAATGCAAGATAGTAAGCCAAAGCATAGTATATGAATTACAGAGAAAACAGTGAGTCGAGCTATAGTAATTACTGGAAAAATTAAAGAAGTCAATCAGAAGATAAATAATAAGAGAAGAGGAATTAAGCAGAGCAGGAAAAGGAAAGACATTTTTTATTGAAGTTGCAAGCTCCTTGTAAACAGATGAGTTGAAGATCATAAGGAAGGAGTTGCACAAATATGCATTTGAAATTTTAAGATGTCTTCTGCACTATGGGAGATCTTTAACAAAATCTACCCAGGTAAAAGTGGCAGAGTGATTGTCAACTCTACACTTTAAAGCAAATACTGCAGCACATCCTTCTTTTATACTGAGGGAGAAATAAAATGGAAATGGAAGGACCAGAAAAAGAGGAGTTAGAACTTTCTGAAGCGGGTTCTGATGGAAATTTTAATTTTTTAGTGCAAGCGCTATCCAGAATACATTCGGGCATAAATACTGAAAAGAGAGGGAAAGACTGCTTTATCCTGTCCTATTAATTCTTAAAGATAAAGTATCAAATATAATAAAATAACATGTAGTTTCTCCTTTGGTAACAATTAGTGTTCCAACTACCCATTAATTTACCTTTATCTCCTGTAGACCTTGCACTCTGGAAAGCAGGGACCTCTGCTTTTTCCATTGTACCTCCATTTCTTATCATGATCTCTAATCCACTTTATAAATATTTGTCAAATGAGTGAATGAACAAACAAATGAATAGGGATTGGAATTTAGGTTAACATTTTCTGTTGTCTTTGACTAATCTACAAATCTTATCTTTCATATCTTATGTTTTAAAAGAAAGGGCTTAGGGTTGAGATCTAGTCTCATTATACTAAATTGATTATCCAAGATGAACATTGAGTATAACAGATTCCACAGGACAGGAGAGAGAATGGGAAAGTCAAGTCTTTCTACATAACAAGAGCATATCAATAGAGTAAAGAGAGCTTGAGGAAGGTCAGGAGAGGGGCATGAGGAATTTTATAAAATCCTAAGAGCAAACCCAAAATTGAAACCATAATATAAAAAGTTTCTGAGAACTAAGTGAGATTCCAGAAAAACAATTATATAATATAATAATATAAAAGAAAAATATTTGAAGTTATTTTTTAATTAACTGCAAAAGACAGTAATGAGAGAAGAAAGAAAACAAGAAAGATAAAGTTGTCATAATTAAGTGACTCTAAAATGATCCCACTGTAAGTGGAACAAATTTTAGAATATTTTTAAAGAGGAAAAAAACTTGAAATCAGGGATGCTTGAGACTAAGAAGGAAAGCTGGGGTAAGATGGATCCTTATAAAATGAAAACGGATTTCCTTGAAGAGGGAAGATTGGACAGATTTCTGCAAAATATGATGACTAGTAAAGCTCATCACCACAACAAGTTAGCAAAGATAAGCTTCTTGGATTTAAGCTAGATCCCTGAACCCGGGTCCTTTGCAAATTGCACAGCTGCCAATGCATCAGCCGAGTTTTATTTTAACAACATTTACAATTTCTCTTTCACTTGAAGCAAGGCTGAGGGACCATCTGAACAGATAATGAAATAACTGTGAAAGTTCAGAGCATGCTGAACAAAACAAAATATGTTTTGCCTGATTTATGCAAACTAAACATATTGTCAAGGTTTTGAAGCAGTTAGTCCAAAATATGCACAAAATACAGCAATTTCTCAAGTAGCCTGGCAGCAGATGAATTAAATGGAAATGTGCCTCTGAAACAGTTTAATCAGCCTGTATAGATGTGATGAACATTTTGATATTTTCATGATATGAATTCATGAATAATGTCTTTTCCTTAAGGATACCCTACTGAGTTCACCCTATATCTCAACTCTTGCCTCTTATTAATGGAGTCCTTCCATTAGGGAGTCTAAGAGCATATTTATTTTTGAAACCTCTGCTAAAGAAGAAATTAAATAAAAGATGTTGCTTGCTCGCTTCCCCCTTGGAAACAAACCAGACCAATGGTGGCCTCCAGTACTGTTGCTTGCACTCTGCGACTCTTTCCCCGAGGCTGGAGAGTCTCCGAAGCCAAGTGGAAGAAACAGTCCTTTGATGGCCCAGAGAAGGTCCAGGATTTTGTGTGCCTGTGGAGGGCTTTTCTACCCCAACCTTGACTGCAGTGAAAAAAAAGGTTAAGGAACTCTGCAAATATCCAGAGTCATGGAATTCTGAAACCCAACTTTGATATGCATAGGTGTGTTCGATCCTGAAGGAGGACACAGCTGGTAAAAAACAAAATAATCTTCCAAGGGAAAAGAAAAATAGTGGCTCTGGAGAAGATTCTAAAGGGTTTGGAATGAATAAAAGATATTTTATTCTGTCTACTTATGATAGTTTCTCAATGGTTTGGTATTTCTGCAATAGGAAATTGTGATTCAAAGGGAAAAACTTTGATTAGGATTGTGGCAAGTTGTGCTTTAAAAAAGTCTCGTCCTCTCCTTCTTTTCCTACACAACCCTTCACCAAGTAGAGATGGAAGAGGAGACGATGCCTGCTATAATTGCCATCTTTAGAAAGTGTGGCATAATACCTCCAATAGTCATTGATTTTTCTATACTGTCTTTATAGCAAGCAGAGTAGCCAAGCTTTTGATTCGATATTATCTCAGATTTGGGTGTGAAGAGTTTCAGCTCTTAAGAAAAGGAAGATGTCATCATTTCTCAACTTCTTTTGTGGTTACCTGCTGATCAAATTTCCAACTCCTTTGCTTTTCACCTTCCCTTGTTGGACCCTGCAATAGTCAGTCTAGATTCTAGAACATTTAGCATTTCCTTCAGTAACTTTCTCAACAAACATGCAAGGAAATATTTCTTTTAGACCTATTGGGTGGATTACCAAACCTGCTACCCACTGAACAGCCTTCTTGTTGGATTTATTGTTAACAACAGGGGATTCCTCAGTGACTGGTATAAGTAAAGGCAACTAGAATGCTTTGCAATTTTCTCATCATGGAAGTCTTTCTGTTTGCTCAAAGTAGTACCTGTGGGCCAGTTTGAAATTAAAGATAAGTATGGGTGGATGTATTTTATGCACATTATTTGTCATTTTTTATTGCAAATTCGTTTTTAAAAAATTAAATGGGTTATTATACAAAACCATGTACCAATAAAATGTTTTATAAATATCTTCATTGATGTCTCCTCTCTCATCAAATATGGGAAATTTGAGTTGGGCAGAAAGGGTTAGCTAAGGGAAGCGGCTGTGGCTCAATCAGTAGGGTTCCCGTTTACCATATGGGAGGCCCCGGGTTCGGTTCCCGGGGCCTCCTGGTGAAGGCAAAGCCCGCCCGCATGGCGTGGTTAGCTGACCCAGCGAGCACAAGCAGCAAGGGGGGGATAAATGAATAAATAAATAAATAAATCTTTAAAAAAAAAAAAAAAAGAAAGGGACAAATGAAGATATGTATAAGAAGTTTGATGGTATATAGACAAATTTACCTAATAGAGTTAATGGCCCATTATTTAAATGTCAGATTCATAACTTTTAGATTTCATTTTTTTCAAATGTGCAGCCCATTCTAACTCGAAATGGGAAAAACTCTTGCAACCATTCTATATGTAGGAATAAATGGGAATTTATCATCCTCTATCAAAATTTATTTTAAAAATTAAATATAATGGGAGGAAGTTCACCTGAATATACATAAAAGATATATAAAATTGTTCAAATGATCACAGAATGGGGCATGGTCACAATGGGTGGAGAATCACTCAATAAATGAGAGAATACTGAATTCCCAGCCTGGAGAGCTCTGCCACATTCTCCAAGGGAGCAACAACAGTCCCCCAAGTGCAGGGGCAGTGTCTGGCTAAGGACACTGATGGGTTCTTGTTATTGATGACTAGCCTTACAAGTCTTTGCTTTTGAAATTGAAACTTAGCCTATTGTTATGGGGTGCCTAAGGGTTGCTGCCTCCTTGTTGCTCAAATGTGGCCTCTCTCTAAGCCAAACTCAGCATGTGGATGCATTGCCTTCCCCTCAGCATGGGACATGAGTCCCAGGGATGAGCCTCCCTGGCAACGAGGGATTACTACCAAGTGCCAACTGGCAATACGACTGGAAAAAGACCTTGCATAAAAGGGGAAAAAGGTAAAGACAAATGAGTTCATATGGCTAAGAAACTTCAAAGAGAGTCGGGAGGTCATCTCAGAAGTAACACTTAGGCACACCTCAGTAGGATCTCATAGAACACCAAAGTGAATATCACCCCAAACAGAGGCTCCTGAAGGCTCTGGAGACACCCAGGTCCTATATAAGGGAGGATAGCTCCAGAGATTGATGCCTTATCAATGGGCTCTACTTTGGAATCTGTGCTCCTGAGAGTGACAGAGTTGGACTCAAATAAGTCCTCCCTGCACATGGTTCATCAGTCCCTTCTATTCAAACCTATATGTGGTGCTGGAGTTTGTAGGTGTACTTCCAGAAACTGGAGCCTTTGGCCTGCCCATGTGCCAGCTGTGCCTGAATCTCAGTGGAGCTGCAACTCCTACTCTACAGCTCAATGGACTCACCCAAGACACCTGGCAGGGAGATGATGATGGACAACGGCCATCCCAGAGAATGGAGAGAGTCTGCAGCTGCAGGCAGGATAATCCCATCCATCTTATCCATGGGATATAAGCCCCCTCTCCCTTGGAGGTGGAGTGGACATCACCATCCCAGACTCCTCAGGATTGGGGGAAGAGCTATGGACTAGAGTGGACTTACTGGTATTCTGTTGTAGACATATTGTGATTCAAGCAATGGAAGAAATTAAAACATTGATGTGGAGCAAGTGGCCACCGGACGCTTTGGCAGCAGGGAGAGGGAAAAGCAGTTGTAATACAGGGGCTTTTCAGGACTTGGGGATTATCCTGAGTGACATTACAACGACAGATATAGGCCATTTTACATCAGCATATCCCATGCAGAACTGTGTGAGAGAGTGTGGTCTACAATGTGAACTATGGTCCATGCTTAGTGGCAAAGCCCCAGGATATGTATATCCATTGCAGGTGATGTGCCACACTGATGAAAGATGTTTATGTGGGAGGTTGTGGGAGATGTGGGAGGTGTGGGAGGTGGGGAACATAGAAATCCCTGTAATTTTTGTGTAACATTTATGTAATCTAAGCATCTTTAAAATATTAAAAAAAAAAAAAAAAGAAAGAAAAAAAGGAAGAAAGAAAGAATAAGGTCAATGTAAATGATTTCTTTTACAATTCTTTCAATTTGCATTTTATCCCCACAGCAAATGGAGGAGGGTGTGAGTTCATCTGATCTTATGTAAGTTTGTACATTTATTGGAAACTGTTTTATTGATGTGGAAAATAGCTATATTCTCTTCTTTCAAATTACTTAGGAAAAATAATTCATCCATGATAAGATATTTTAAAATAATATCATAATATAATGAATAGAAAATAAAATTACTTCTCTTAACATTAAAAAAAATTAAATGTAATAGCCTACTGCCTAGTATGTAACAAAAATATTATATAACCTCTTTAGTAATGTCAAGTTTTTTTCTGACATTCAAAGAACTTGCTAAATTTAAATCTATTATTCCTACTAGGATGCATCAAGACTCATACCAAGTCCAATACTCTTTGCACCTTAGGAGACACTTTGATTGAGAATAATTACTTATACAATGGGTAACAAATAAAACTGATGCAATCCTAGTTCCACTACTGGCTTACTCTGTGACCTTGAGAATGTCACTTCAGCTTTCTGGGGCTCACCGGGAAAATGTATAGTCATGCCTCCTTCTCCCATCCCTATTTTAAGGACAAAGTAATATGCACTAACACAGTGCCATAGCAAGTGGGTGGGAAATTCTCTTAGGTGACAATGATGTAACTCTTAAAATTAGTTGATATTGAATGAATATATTTTATGATGTGATTTTGGAAGCTATCTAGCTTTACTCTCTTAATCATAAGCTGATCTTCAGGGTCTACATTTTACTTCAGTAGCCTAAAATAAAATTCTTCCCCTTTTACTCCTCCTGATACTTTCCTTGGTACACCTCCATTGTGCCAAGATATACTGTAATCAGTGACTTCTCTCTCGTTCTTCATATTTAATTAATCACCAAGTCCTTTCAGGCCTTTTGTTCACAACTCCTTTCCTTTCCACCCTATCTTCCAGTTTAGGCCTTTTAACCTCATACCTGGACAATTGCAGGTTCGATTTCTGGCCCTACTGCTTACTAGTTGTGTGAAACCATTCTTCTGTGTCTTATTTGTAAAATAGTGAGAGAGTAAAACTCAGCCCAGGATTGAGAAAGTAAAAATCATCCTTCTGATATTCAGACTGTGATAACAACAGAAAAGGAAAGAGACAAAGCCAGCACACAACAGTGATTCTTCCAAGATCACGCCATAGCCACAAAATGCTGTATCCTCTTTCTTTTGAACAATTTCTGCTTTCTTATCAATGACTTTCCCAGCCCCACTTTTTTTACCTCCCACCTTGATAAAAGATGCCTGAGATACTCAATTGCTAAGCTTCCTTCACTTCTTGACAACAACCACTCCGGAGGTGATCCCCATTCACCTTAGCCCTCCTCACAACCATTCAGCCAAGCCCATGTTCTACCAAAAGCCCCACCTACCCTTCTTAGCAGAATGTGCCATGATTTTTCAAGACGTGTGCTCTTCTTTGTTAAAATAAATCAGATAATCCTAACCATTATGGGACCACAGGTATGATCCCGGTTGTCTCTATTGAATGGGATTTATCAGTAGGAATGATAATAATAGCATTCTCTTAAGGATCCTGAGAAATTCAATGAGGTAATGTATAGAAGGCACTTAGAATGATACATGGTGCCTAGTAAGAACTCCATAAATGCTAGTTTTATTATTGTTATTATCATCATTGTTTTTGTTATGACACCTCCCTATTATAGTGTTTTAAATATATATAACAGCTACCAAGCTCTTCCTTCCCCAAGCCACTTTTCATATTGCCTCAAATTACTCTCATCTATTTATTCCCCAATTCAGAAATTATCAGTAGTTCTCAATAGCTATCAAATTAAGTCCAAATTCAGTCTAATATTGAATGCCTGCTATATTCACACCACCTACCTTTGTCTTTATATTCTATTACAAAGAGCCTCCACTCTAGCTATCTGGTCTTTTTCCTGGGCCCCAAAACATGGCTTACACATGGTCTGTACACTTTTACTCAAGACAAATTCCCTTCTTGTAATGGCAACCTGACTTCCTTTCCAACTCTCCAAATACTACCCATCCTTCAGCCCTCCTCCACCAGAAAGTTCCCTCATTGATGCCTCTTCCCCTTTCAACCACACCAAGCCTTGCTGTTTATTCCACTCAGGTAGAATAGAACCTTATATTGCTTTGTATTGTTACTTTATCCAGATTGAAAACCCCACAAGTCCTGGATGGCATCCTATAACTCCTCATTACAAATAATTTTGTCCTAAACAATTGATATATTTTGAATGAATAGCTTCACAAATCAACCTTTCCACTTCCTTATATGGTATATTTATTCTGTGCACTTCTTTCTAATTAATTTGCACAATGAATTTCTCTAAACATGCAGCATTTCCAGGGTGGCCTTCTCAAACCTGTTCAGGGTGAGATTTTCAATTTCTCATTTTGGGGCAGGGAGGGGACGAGTAGTTGAAATACAGGCGCTTCTTTGGGATTTGGAGGTTGTCCTAGTACCGTTGTGGCAACGGATGTAGGCCATTTTAAATCAGCACACACCACTCAGAACTGTGTGGGAGAGAGTGTGGTCTACGATGTGAACTGTGGTCTATGGTTGGTGGCAAGGCCCCAGGATGTGTAAGTCCATTGAGGGTGGTGGGCCACACTTGTGGGAGATGTTTGTGTGGGATGTGGTGGGAGGTGTGGGAGGTGGGCAACATGGGAATCCCAGGGGGTTCTGGGTAATATTTTCGGTAATCTAAGCACCTCTTAAAATATATTTATATATATATAAATAACATTTTTGTAAGCAAATGCACATATATGCATATATATTTATATATCATTTTACAAATAAAAAAAAAGATCAAATGTAAACAAAATGCAAATCACTTTATAATATAATGGGCCAATATACCAAAGATTATTACAATTGTCATCATCATAAGTGCTAACCTTTATTGAGTGTTAACCATGGATTTAAGTGTTTAAGTATTAAATCTGGGGAAACTATCTCATTAAAATCAAATTATACCTAAATAATGAACATGATACTGCTATGCATTATTGAAACAAGAGTATATATTATTGATAAGTCCTTGTATGATAAGAGTTAAGTCCCATGATAAACGAATCTGAAAATATTAGGGAATATTGATCTGTTCTCATTTTTGTCATTAGAGAATTCTTCTTGATTAAAAAAATAAGGCTTCTCATTGCAAAAAAAAAAAAAAAAAAATCTATAATTTGCACATACGATAGTTACATTGCCTTTATCTATCTCCCTGTTGCCAAACTGTATCCAGATATACTTGCCTATATCTGACCTATGACTTTTTTTGCTCTGTGATACTTCTTTAAGTTTTCAATTTTCTTACTCTGTAAAGTAGCATCAAACTTAGTCTTGTGATAATTTCTACTTCTAATTCCGTCCCCCTGTATTGAATTAATATTATTTTCTGTATCTCTTGAACTTCTCAAAACTTCTTAAGTTATCTTCCCTCTCTAAATCTATTACCCCACTTTTGATTCCCTCTGCCAGATCATTTTACAATAATTTTTCTTTTCACCATTCTGATTTATTCAGACAGAATCATCCTATCTTGCTTAAGTTCCTTGGTTTTGCTAGTTTCTTCTCAACATCATCTCTTTCTTTTGAAGCTCTCCTGCTACAAAGTCCAGAGCAAATTTCCAGTCTTTTTCATCCTTTTCATACACCCAATATAGACTTATTTTTCTAGTTTCCTTCAAAAGAACTGTAGTCTTCTAAGACTTTATCATGGTGTTCCTTAGCAGGTTCCAGAATTATTTTCTTGTTGATTTAAATGTTCCTACCCAATGAATTAAGATTGTATTTTCTTTCTCATTTTCAATTCTCAAAAGACATATATTATCTAATAGACAAAACAAAAAGAGTTTGGCAGAGTTTTCTTGTTATGACTTGCTTGTGACCATAGATATTCACTAAGCCCTCTGGTTTACATTGTCCCATGAGGGTGCCCTGTGCACCCATGAGGAGTGTTGAAAGAATTGCTGGGCACTTCTGTGAAACCTGCTCATTTACGTAAAAAACGATTAAATAGATATATAATATTGATTATTAATATGACTATAGGGATTATTGCTCTGTTAATATTCTAACAAATGACTAGAGAAGACTTGTATATCCTTTGGGGGGCGGATTAAAAAGCATGAAATTTGGAGTGTAAAGACTTAAATTCAAGTCCTGGCTCCAACTCTGTATAATCATATGACCTTGGATAAGACACTTAACTTCTCTGATCTTCACTTTCCACTGTAAAGTGGGGATAATAACTATGTCATAGATTTATGAGTTTTACACAAATGCGAAATATCATTAGAATTTGTTAAATAATTTGATGCTAATGACCTAGGTTTACCAGTATACTCATTCCAAGTAAGTCTCTACATTCCACTCAACTGATCATTCAGTTAAAACACACACACACAAGTGCACACACACACACACACAGAGAGCCCCCACAATACACTGAATTGGAAAAAATAGACAGTGATTAAAAATGTAGTCCCAGGGAAGCGGCTGTGGCTCAATCAGTAGGGCTCCCGTTTACCATATGGGAGGCTCCGGGTTTGGTTCCCGGGGCCTCCTGGTGAAGGCAAGCCCGCCCGCACGGCGTGGTTAGCTGACCCAGCGAGCACAAGCAGCAAGGGGGGGATAAATGAATAAATAAATAAAATCTTAAAAAAAAAAAAAAATGTAGTCCCATTCAGTTTACCTTCTATAAGCAGTCATCGATAAAGATTGAAAAAGATTGTTTTGTTTGTTTGGTTGGTGGTTTTTTATGTATATATAACAAAGGTGGAAGGAAGGGACAGAGGGATGGAGGGAGGAAGGAAAGATAACAGCAAGTTATCCTTTACTCCTGCTTCTCCCTTACCTCCCCCCACCATCTATCAATTACCAAATCCTGTGATTTCCACCTGATAAGTATATCTCACATTCATCCACTTTTCTGGTGGAGAAAAAGTGGCCCTAATAGCGCCACCATCATCTCATTCTGTGCTACTACACCAGCCTCCTCACCTGCCTCTCCATTTTTACCTCCCTCCAGTCTATTTGCAAATCTGATTTGCATCTGCTCGTCACCACCACCACCACCCCCCCTTGAGGAAAGGCCTTTCTGCAGGGATTAGGCGGCTACCGTTGCTGGGTGCTCCTGTAGCTGATGCCTTCCTCATTTAACAAGACCTTTGCCTTTAAGGCACTTGCCATATTCTGCACTATTTGATGTTTAATTGCATCCTTGCCTTATGTTGCCCTCCTCTGATAAGTTCCTCAGGGGAAGGTCAGTTCCTTGCCCAGAGCAAGCGCTTGGTACCTATGTACCAAATGGTATTATAATCTAGTTGCAAACACAAGACACAGACACAAAAGAGTAGACAGATTTGAGGCAATAACTAGTGATGATGTGCTCCAGGCTGTATACTCAGGTGTCCAGTGAGGTGTTTGTATCTTGCTTAGAAAGAAGCAAGCACATTCACCCTCTCTCATTTACCTTCTCACCACCTCTCCCACCCTAGTCCATGCCAACCTCATTCATCATTTGGACAGTTCAGTCTCTTTCTGCTTCCTCTTTTCTCCCTATTTACCACCCACCCCCACCTCCTACTCCGCTTATTCTCCAACAGCAGCCACACTGACCTTTTTAAAGTGAAGATAAATGACATCATTCCCGTTTAAAACTTCCTAATTATTGCCCCTCAAACTTAGTATAGGGACTGCAAATCCCAACACCTTCCTAGTTCTATGACCTCTTCTGCATGGCTGGAATGCACTTTCTAGGATCTTCCCAAAGCCTAGATCCTTCCTATAGAACTCAGATCAAATTTCACCACCTCACTTTCTCAGACACACAAAGACTGCCCTTCATGGCAGTTATCACTGGTGGATAATCTCTGGTTTATTTATTTAGGCATGTGCAGACTATCTCCCACCACAGCCCTCCTACTTCACCCCCCGCCCTCACTGTACAAGCTCGCTGACACTGGGGCACCCTGTCCACCTAGTTC
This sequence comes from Tolypeutes matacus, assembly GCA_026826555.1. Lineage (NCBI taxonomy): Eukaryota > Metazoa > Chordata > Mammalia > Cingulata > Chlamyphoridae > Tolypeutes > Tolypeutes matacus. The sequence continues at coordinate 21,236,451 of JAKSZT010054487.1, forward strand.
TCCACTATTTTCCCATGCCTACATCAGTACCTGGCACATAAAAAGCAGGTAGAGAATATTTGTTGGATTAGTGAGCATGCTCTCTACTTCATAAGGAATCTCTGTGACTGGGAACCTCTTTAATACTGTATCTTTGCTCAGCATTTATGACTCAGCTGATAGCCAGAAAGAGAAAGCCACCATGAGTCATGCTGTGCAATTTCGAGTACCTTGAGAGCAGGTGATATTTTTCAGTGTCAGCTGCAGGTCTTTGCAAGTGCTTCCCTGTTGCCATGGTGAAGTCTTCGCGAGGTAAAGCCAGCCAACACGAAGCAGGTTCTCCGTTGCTCCTGGGGTGTCTGCACAGACACCTTCCCGCAGATGGGCCCAGCAAAGCGCCTTGCTTATGGCAGGCCCTCAGTCAATGTCAACTTGAGTTAAATCAAGTTGGTACCTTGATCCTGTACTGCTCTGCCTCCAAGGTCCGCGTCAAATAAAAGTTTCCAGGGTTTCAGCGAGAGCATTCATGATGATCTTTGTTGGGAACTAAATTCTCAAGAGGCAAACACCTGTAATTTTTCAACCCATAATAATAATTACAGCTCACATTTGTTGAACACCTACTTTCATTGTCTCATTTAATTCCAAGAACCTTCTAGGTGGCAGATACTATAATTAGCTCCATTTTACAAATGAAGAAACCAAGTATCAAAGAGGTTAAGTAAATTGTCACAGGTGATGCAGGTAACAACCAGTAAGTGGTAAAGCTGAGACTGTGACCCAGGTGTCACCCTGGAGCCCCTAACTCTACTTCCCCTGCACGGTTTTCTGTGAAAGCCTACACAGGCTGCAAGGACCCAGGTGAACCGCCATCTCGTAGCTGTTACATTCAATAAGCATGACATGTGTTTGGTGATCAGAGTGCAGCTTTATTTTTGTCCCACTGTCCACTAAACTCTATACAGTGTTTTCTCCACAGCTCCTGTGACTTTTCTGGCTCACTCAGAGGTAGCCCCTTCATGTGACAAACACAGTCTTAGTTGAGACATTAGAATGTACAGTCCAAGGTATCAGTCAAGACTCAGAACTTATTTGAAGGTCACATCTCTGCTCTCCTGGCTTGCCTTGCTTTGGGCCACCTTTGCCCCACCCCTTTCCTGTTTCCATCCCACAGGGGTGGGGAGGGAAGTAAGGGAAATGAGAGAACTCTTACCTGAACGAGCATCCCTCTAAGATGGCTTAATGCTCCCTAGCATGGCAGCTGTTTAGAAGCAGGCTCTCTCATGCGCATGTCCACAGGCTCTTTAGGGCATCCCTGCTGGGTTCTGTCCTCCTTTGCCTGCACGGAGTGACCAGGCAGTCCCCTCCTAGGTGTCCCTCATCCCCTGGGCATCTTGGGAAACAGCTCCAGACCATTTCTTCTGAGGTCCTTCTGCCCCACTAGACAGGGCAAGATCTAAGAAAATGTGACAACACTCTCTCCTGCTTGGACCATAGACACACTCATGTCCCTTGTTCCCCAGCTCTGGAAGTGCAGCCCCTCCTAAGGCAGCAGTTTTATGGCCAATGGACCAAAGCAGTGAGTCTGTCCTTCTCTAGTCTGCTGATCCATGGTGTCACAGTAGCTTGGGACACTTATGTCAGTGCCCTCTGAGTATCCCATGGCCGCCCCCCACCCAGACCTGCAGAGGAGGTAGCAGCCCCCCGGGAGGGGGAAAGTGAATGGGGACCACTGCAAGGCTTCCTCCTGGGAGCCTCGTCACCACACTCTAGCTCGGTCCTCCACACTCCAGCTCCCTTTTAAAAGTCTGGATTTGCTGTGCACCATGGATTTTCTTTGGAAATCTGACAGGCAAATTTGTCTTGTGCTTACTTTGGCATCCGCTACCTGACATATCAGTATCTCTGTCAAAACAGAGGAAGGAACAGTATAATTCCAACATCTGTCTGGTAGGACACTTTGATTCCATGTAGGACAAACCGTATTGTGGTAGCAATTCCACAATTTGGGATTTCCCATCCTATCAAAGGTGAATTAAGAGTAAACTTTCTATTCAACTTGAAGAAGAGAAGGCTGAGGGGGCTGATAAGAATAGTTTGCAAGCATATGATGGGGATTGTGGACAGCTGTTCTTTTACTTTGCTGAGGAAAGAATAAAAGGAAATAGGTTTAAATTGCAGCACGAGGGATTAATTTAGATATTTCCTGAGACCATGTATCTAGGTTACCGAGGATGGTTGATAAATCTCTTTCTTCAGAGATTTTCTTTTTAAAGAAAATAAAAGTTAGACTCAATGAGGGTGGGGATGAAGTGACTCCTTAAGTGATATCACAAGAGAAAACTAATATTTTGGAAAGGAATTAATTTCCTTATCTGACTAATCAGTCATTTCAAACACTAAGAATTAAAACCCAAAGAGCTCTCATATATAACTTCTGCACACACTTCTTCCTATTCCCTTTACACAATTTCTATGCCTTTCATGAGAGCTAAATGTAAGCAGCACAGGTAGCTAAGTAGCAACTTTGCATTACTTTTGCTTTTTAGTTCTCTGCATATTTGTTTTAGATTTGAATGCTGCAGGGAAGGGATCCACACAGCATTAAAATTTCTGTGTCATGGTGTTCACCTTTTGGCTGGCACTGTAGGAAGGAGAACGTGGCTTAAATATCTATGACATCAGATAACCCAACAATCAATTCTATTTGGTTTTTGAATGTATCACCTGATTTAGGAGGAAGAGATGGAACCTTCTTCTGACAGTTGAGTGCGGAGCAGTTGGCTATTTGTAAAATTAGTTTGTGTCCTCTGAATGGATAATCTATGTGTGAGCCGATCTAATAACACTAGCAATTCCAGGCCTCTTCTCTTCTAGAGAATTAAAGGCACTTTCACCTGGGTTATGCCTGGAACTTCCAATTCCATGGACAACTATGTCACTGTGTAATTATTATCTTTTTTTACTAATGCAGAAAGTGAACCTCCAAGATGTTGCTTGGTTCTAACCTCTGCTTGTCTGTCTGCCCTCATCTCCTATGCTTCCTCTGCTCCATCTCAGCCCCCAACCCTCTTTCCCAAACATAAATCCTCTACTTCAGCCACACTGTCCTATGTGTCTACTTCCTGGACACACCATGTCCTCTATTATGGCCATTTCTTTGCCTTTAACACTTAGCGATGTTATCCTTCAGACCCCTGGAAAGCCTTCCTGCTTCTCACCCCTTACCCCATGGAGAGTGAGGATCCCCCTTATGTTCTTTCACAGTATACAAAGGAACCACTGTCCTGAACTCAGCGCCTTGCAGTTGTCCATGTCTGCGCCAGTCCCAACATTCTCTACACTCTTCTTGAGCTTCTAGAAGGAAGGGATGAGATGTGGTCATCTTTGAAACCCTTCTATCAGCATATAAACATTTGTGGTGATTAAATGAACAAATTATTTTTATCCAGATTATTTTAACCAGCATATCTAAAGCATTTAAACAGGTCTGCATGACTGTTGTGTATACATATATTTGTTGGTTTGTTTGTTTTAAGAGGTACCAGGGATCGAAGCCAGGACCTCGTATATGGGAAGCAGGCATTCAACCACTTGAGCTACATCCACTCCCCCATATATATATATTTTAAAGCAAGGTGTCTTTTTGCCAGGGCTGTGATGATAGATACCACAAACTGGTTAGCTTAAGCAACGGGAATTTATTGTCTCGCACTTTTGGAGGCTAGAAGTCCAGCAGTAAGGTCTTGGCAGGCATATTTTCTCTAAAGTCTGTAGCGTTCTGGTGGTGGCTCATTATCTGCCTGTGTCAAGTGGCTGTCTGTCTCTTTCTGCCTCCTCTGGTTTCCTACTCCTCCTGCCAACTCATCTCTTACAAGGGCTTCAGTCATAATGGATTAAGGCCCACCCTCATTCAGTTTGGCATCTTAACTAATTATATTTTCAAATATTTTCAAATATGTCTTTTGTGGGAGACATGATAAAATTTCTAACAAATGGATACCAAATCTACCGTTTTCAAAACCTCACTGAGATGTCTGCCATGGTGAAAAATTCTAACCAAAATATTTTCTTAGCTATGACTTTAAAAGAAACAAGTGAATTAAAACAAACCAGAAAGCCGCCTTTAATTGCTATACTAGCACCCAAACGTTGTAAAGAGAAAATTGTAAAGAGATCTGAACCTCCATCTTTTATTCATTCAATTCACTTACTCACTCAGCAAATTCCTACCTGATAAATAAATAGATTATAATATCAAATGTTGGGGGTGTACAAGCCTCATCCTTTCCCTAGGGGAGCTATTTCCTGTTCTGAGTACTCAAATTCCAATTGATATTGTTCTTCCTTCAACAAAATATCTTTTTCATTTCAACCATATAGAAAAAGAAAGAGATGGATATATGGAATAATATGAAATACATGAGGAGAGAACAGGACTAGAAAATGCAAAGTCTATTTCTAACCAATTCTCTCACGAGGACTCAGCTTATACTTGAAAAAATATTACTCAAATTGTATTCATGGCCTTAAAGTATTATATGATGTCTTGTTAAATAATATGAGAATATATGGGAAAATAGCTGAGTTTTTAACAGTATGTCAGTGACAATCTTCTATTTGGTCTAGTATCCTGAACGCTTGTGTTGTTACAGTAATAAGCATCCTACAGGTACTTATGCTTATTTTAATCAATAAGAAATGGGTTAATGCCCATGCTCTAAGGCCATTTATCATATGGCCCTAGCAGAGTAGTTGGCACTGACTCCAGGATTTTTTAAATGTGTATATTTGATTAGAGCAGCTCTTCTGTTCTCATAGGATTTTGTTTGAGAAAGGACAGATTTGCGGCTGCAGGATTTCAGTGTTTATCCAATTTTAAAACCCTGGACATGTTACAAAACAGCACATGGGCTTCCATCTGTTTGCTCTTTCTATGGATCTATTTTTTGAAAGGATTGAAGAGATTTATTATGCTAAAAATATATTCTATTCTATAGTTTTTCAAGCCAAGCTAAGATCATTCATTTTCCAAACCCTCTAAGAATGAGGATACTAAATTTGCCCATTCTTTAATACTTTAGGCCTAAAAAGTCCCTGGTACTACTTAACCCAAAATCACAAAATAAAACATTAACTAATAATAATGCTGGTGACTTTTCCCTTCTAACACTAAAAGAAAGCATAACATTTTAATAGATTGAAAATAGCCCCTTACATTTCTTATTCTGCCTCATTCAGACTGCTGTAATAAAATATTATTAACCATAAATGCATCGGTGCCATACCTGCATGCATTCATTATCCCCAGGTTGACTTTAGTGTTTCTCTTTGTTCTGCTCTACCTTTGAGACCCTTCAGGCAAGATTCCTCATGTGATTCATTTCAATTTCATTTGCCTTCCAGGGTTCTGCCTAGAAATGCTTCTGAATATCTGCTCCCCTACACACAGGATCATATCTATTCAAAGTGAAATAAAGAGTTGAGTCCGTAATTTATTTTCGATGCTACTGCCCAAAACTATTCCCCCGAATTTAAGGGCATTGGAAGGCTGAATTATCCAGGCAGACTGTCTAATACTACTTAACTTAGGTACCTGGTAGATGTCATTAAATATATTACATTTAACCAGATATAGTAAATTACCCAGCTCTCCACATCACTTTGGATAAGCAGCCTAGATGAAAGAAACTACTTTATTAGCAAGTGGTGGATAGACTGGACCCAAATGAAATCTTCAGGATGAATAAAAATCTACTAATATTGTCAGAAAGTGTCTTTGATGCAGAAAGCACAATGTAAGCCTTTGTGTAAATAGTATGTGGGATAATAATGAGAGGGGAAATTGATATTTGCACAGCTCTTCATAGTTTCCAAAGAATTTTCTTTTAATATTTTCTCATAAATCCTCACCACACCTGTATAAAGAAGCTCTTGTTTTTACCACTTCACAAATGGTGGGACTTGAGATAACTTGCCTCAGGTCACACTTGTACTAAGTGATGGGCTCAGAACTGCAACCCAGGTTTGGTGCTTCTCCATTGCACATTCTTTGTACTTTGGTACATTCCAAACATTGGCTTTTAATACATTGTTCTGTTTGGCCTTGTAAACCCTTTGCCAGTACTCGATGATTTAAAATAAACAGAACAAAAATAGTATAGCTGTTTTAAATTAAAACGTCCAAATGATTCTTTTTACATGACTGGCCTTTGTAACTAATCGGTGTTGGTGTACATCCTTATATGAATAAATAAGGAGAGACAGAAAGTGAGAAATGGGGTCAGGAATTCTTACTCTTTGTCGGTGTAGAAGGATAGTAGAAAGGGAAAGTGAGATGTAAAAAAACTGCAGCCCCCCAAAAAACATAGTTATTCCATAATTGGTCACTTGCTACTATTTGTCAACTGAGAATATTGAGTGTTCTTCAAAATGTATTTTTCTACTCTTCACTATTTCTTCTGCTTTTAGCCTAACACAACCCACTTCATCATAGTCTCCATTCCTTCAAATGACATATTCCCACACATTTTGCTGTAGCAGAAAAAAAAATTCTTAGAGTTGAAAAATGTCTGCATAGCTATTTGCCAAAAAGGAAGGGAGAGAGGGACGGAGGGAGGGAGGGACGAAAACCTCAACTTCCTTGTTCACTAGGTAATCAGAAACATAGGTTATCTTCATGTATGAAAATATGCCCACTCATCTATAGATCCTGCTCATCTATATGTACCTGTTCAAAGAGAACTATACAGGGCCATTCAAAAGCTATTTCGGTGATAATTTACATTGCAAAAAGACTGCTGGGACATTACATACTAAATACAGCAAGCCAATCAACCCTTACCCATAGAAGAGTCACTTGTCAAGTTCTTATTGCTATCCATCCCACCCACTCCAGAATTAACTTGTTCCATGTTTCATTTATTCTTCTAAACCCAGGTGCACAGCAACATTGCATTTTCATATCTACTGATTATCTTTCATGGCTTATGGAGAGCTCTTCAGCCCTTCTGTGCACTTAGGCACGATGCTGGCCCATTGGCAGGCAGACATGCAGGCCCATCTCCTCACACAGCCACACCGTAACCCATGAGCAAACCTGGCCTCTTGGTTCATACTCAGACACCTTAACCCCACTCAAAAAACACCTCTCATCTAGGCTTTCCTGGCACTGGGTGAAAGAGCTCAATGTAAGCTTACTTGAATGATCTCATGAAACTCAGTGCCTGGTAGCCCAATCATCATTTGGAGTGCGGGGTGGAGATTGAGATGTTCTGTAGCTTCCAAAAAATCCCTCCTCCAGCTTACCAGAGTTTTAGCTCTAATCTTGAGCCATATAGGTTTGAATTCCAAGCAATGTTTTTTGTTCACCTTCTTATATACCAATGCCGTGAAGTAAAAATTGATTTAAGATAGAGAAGTACCCCTATCAACCTTCTGCTTTGACAGCTCGCCAAATTTCCTCAGTAGTCACTGACTGCGGCATGTGGGCAAGTCAATGCCCAGGCTTCTAGGCCACTGTAGCCTGGCTGTGCACAGATGCCCCTCCTGTGTGAGCTGGATGCTCACCAAGGGTCAGTTATGCTTATTCCCAAACAAGTTTATATCATTCATAGTTGTACTTTAATTATGTAATTTAAGTAAATATGACATTTGCCAATGAAATATGAGTTCCCATAGAGGAAGAGTGGTTCCCATTAATACTAAAATGAATGCCTTAGAAACACAAAATTAAAAGAAATTTTTTTAGAATCACCATCAAACAAATGTGGGCCCTAAAGGATTAAGGAAAAAAATATATAAAATCTAGAAGGAATTTGGACTTAGATTGTTCACAAGTTTTCAGTCCCCTTTAAGGAAAGCTAAACTGGAAATTTAAGGTTACATTTTATAGGTGTGATTTAATTAAATAGAGGACACAAAACACCAGTTGACAGGCATGCATGCATATTTAAGGGGCCTTTGGCTTATATCAAAAATCTATTAGCAAATGAATGTACATATACATGTTTCAAAGTAAAATATAACATTGCAGGTATGTACATATCAATTTTTATGCTTTCTTGAGTGATCCAACCAATTTTTGATCCCAATCATGTGTAAGGACTTCAACTGCCTACAACAAATAGACATTATGATGCCAAATAGCTGTTTTCTATTTTGCCTGAAAAAGAGTATAAGGGAACTGTATCCTAACTATGTTAGATAAGATACTTGGAGGAACTATCCATTAAACACACAAAGGATCATCTTAGTATATTATCTTCAGTCTTTTAAGAATCAGATTTTAAAACTATCAGGAATAGCATAAAAGGAAAAAGAATTTGGGAAAGTTTCAAAATGAAGCATTATTTGACTCATCCTTAAAGGCTTAAGAAAAATAATAAAGACATAATTCCAATCAGGTGAACTAACATAGAAACATGTTCTGACAGGATTATATATATATATGGATATCCTGGAAATGAAGAATACACACATGGGAGAAACTTACAAAATGAAGTTATAAAACGATGGCCTGGAATGTCAGCCTAAATAGTTTGAGATTTATTCTGCAGGAAATAAGTTACCAAAGCACCTGAACAGCAAATAACATGGTCAGGATCTCATATGGTGAGAACTAAGAGAAGATATTTTACTGAGTTTGACAGTTAGAAAATCATTACTACCTTTGAGTGAGCATTTTAGTGTGGTTAGAGGCAAAAGTCAAGCTCACAGAAGGAATGAGTGGATTTCCAGGGAATGCTGAGAAACGATGTATACTGTTTTGGACAATGGATGCAAGGGAAAATAGGACCAAAATTAACAGAGCTGAGGGAAGATTTCTTTTTTAAGATTTGGGAAACCTACATGATTTGTAAGTGTCAAGAATTATAAAGGGACAGCGATTTTACTCTACTTGCAAGCTAACACATTAGTCTACCTCAGTCCATGAATGCTGGCAGAAGACACAGGAACCCTGAATTAGAGACAAAGAACTTTATTTCTCACAGCAATGGCAAGCATTTTCTTGTACTGGGTCCCTGAACCCCAGTTCCCACAGGACAACTTGGAGAAGGCCAGGTGGCACCTGCACATAGAGGAAAGGAATGCTGAGTTTAGGGAAGCCAAGTGTTTTATAATGTAAGCAAACTTACCCTTTGCTGTAGAGGGAAATACTATCTCTGTCTTCCAAGACTATTCACTATTCAAATATCCTTGGAAAAATAGTCTGGAACAAAGGCAATCACTGCCTCTGCTTGTAAGACATTCAGAAACAGAAGAGACCCATGAATAATAGGTTCCCAATGGTAAGTAGAAGGGAAATGGTCAGAGGAAGGGGAAATTTTTAAGAACATAAATGAGGACTCATTAATGTACTTAGGTTCTAGAAGAAATTGGAAAGGCTAGAATCAAGAGCATTGAAGGAAATTTTGGTTTTAGAAAGGAGAAAGGACTGTTTCTATCTAGAATAGGAGACAGCAAAAAAAGAATGGGTATATTCTGGTACGGTTTTAAAGAAGAGAAGTGGGAGGCTGCAGGGACTTTGATCAAAATACCCTTTTGGTAAAGGAAGAAGTAAATCCAATTGTGAAGATCTGTCAGGATGGTTTGGAGCTGGGGGTGGTGAAGGTGAGATGGAGAAGATACGAAAAAAGTTCAGGTAACTACTGTGGGGAATGCGACATACTCAATAAGAAAAGGATAAAGGGACTGATGGACATAGTGGGAGTCCACTTGAAGACAGATAGATCACATGACTTCTTAATGGGGCAGGTCAGAATGGTTTCATGGCATCAATCAGTCATGAAACTGCCCTAAGAAAGCTGAAACAGGAGGAGTAAATGATAGGAATTATTTATGGTGGGAGGTAACAGAAGATCTAAAGCAGGGGTTCATAACCTTTTTTGTTTCATGAACCCCTTTGCCAGTCAAGTGAAAACCATGGACCCCTTCTCAGAATGTAGCAGCAGATAATTTTATGACACTCAACATCGGCACGTCTTTAAATTAAATTTTAGGATTAATCAAAATTGTTTTGTATTTTTTTATTTTTCGTTATAGTTACATTGTTTATAACTGTGCAGAGTGAAATTTTCAACGTCTATAACTTGTGCTGACCCTGTGATTTATCCTTGCAAAATGGCATTCCTGTACTTCAAAAGATCAAAGACACCGCTTGGGAGATCTCCTTCTGTTTATTACCTATTCTGTGTTGCCAGATAGTTGGCCAACTTTGTCACACAATAGTTTGTACACAGCAGGACTGTAATCACATATGATCTAGCATCAGGTCTAATAACTACCATAATTTCAAAGTGTGGATGAAATAAGTGATTTTTTGAGATATGCAACAACTGAATATGATATGAAATGAATACTACTGTAATGTATTGCATACATTCATAAGTGAAGGCAATGTTAGATTTCAGTTAGAGGTCAGAGAAAATAAAGATAATAAGTTGATTTTTTTTCAATTCAACCCCTGGTTAAGAACCCCTGATCTAAAGGGTGAGCAATTTTGAACTATTGACATCTTTGACTGTAAGATTCAGACCTGGGGAGAGAGTTAAAGCCAAAAGCAGACTAATATGCAAAGAAGAAAAAAAGGAAGTTTATCATTAATTCAAAAATAGTGTAGTAGGCAAGGACCAGTCCGGCAGAAGTGGGGAAAAATAAGAGGTGAGAGGTAAAAACGTTGTGGTTACAGAGGAGCAGTACTCAGCACAGAGTGGCCTGGGGAGTGGCTGGTTGTAGAGTTTCACATGAAACTCTTTGGAGATGAGAAAGTTAAGGACCTGTGTGAGCAGAGTAGGAGGTCTAACAATCAAGTCTTAAAAAGGTAGAAGACAGTGTGGACAACAAAAGAGATCCTCTGCCCCTTCCCTTGAATTTTGTTTCTTTTCTTAGACTCTCATTTGACTCTGTATTCTATCACATCAGCAAATATGGTTTTCCCAAGTGACATCAGTTTTGCATTTGATTATTAATTATAACCTGTATGAGCTGTTCTAAGGTCTTTATTTGAAGATTCACCACTTTGATCCCAAACTCACCATCAATCCATAGAAGACAGATACTTACTATACAAAAGCTTTTTCTCCCCACAATTTTTTAATTGTTAACTGAGAAAGATGTTCATTATCCTGTGACTCACTCAGTTTTCCATATAAATCAGTTCGTTCTAATCATCTAATATTTATGTATGCATTTGTGTGAGGTATCCTTTAACCTGCACAGAAACTGGGCATCTTAAATTTATCAACTGTGGTCTCTTAGCATCCTTGAGTTCCTCCCTCTAATAGGTCTCTAAGTGGCAAAAACACCTCATGATATTGATAAGGAAATGTGGCATTTGACTCTGCAGATTGTGTACTATGACTCTAGAATTTTGATATGTTTGGAGAACCAGGCGTACAGGAAGAGAAGAGCAATTCATAGGAGAAAACAATACTGGAAGAAGGCAGGGCAAGGATTTGGATCAAGCCTAGAGAAATCTGGGACTAGCCTTGACTTGAGCCTCATTGGGGTACACTTCTATTCACGTCTATTGTTTCTCTTCTCTTGGATTTGCCAAGTACCCATGCAAGGGGTAACAGAGCCCAGTATTCACGAAAAGATTCCCCACGGGAGATACTGCTGGAAAGTGTGACATTGCAGCTATAATTTTGCCTTTTTAACTGCTACGACTTGCAAAGTAAATTTATACTCAAAAAGCCTCTTTTCTCATCTACTTATGCTAAAGGAAAAACAACAATGACCATGAAAAAACCAGTTATGTTTCTCTGGAAAAAAACTTTCCAGTCGACTGGATAGAAAATGAAATATTTTGGCAGAGCTGTGACCTGCCTGCTCCTAGGGCTCTCCAGCAGTCAGATGCTCTTGACAACTGTGATGCCAGCTGAACTTGAGTTTTTATTCTTGGAATTTTCAGTGTTTCCTAGAAATTTTGCAAGCTTAAGATGTTCCTTTCACAAATGGCTAGCTCCTGCCAAGGGATATGGAAGTTGCTACCTTCCCTGTATATGGCCTTATTCTATTCTCACTTCCAAAACATAATCAACTGCTTTTTTCTTTTGTTTGGGTACTTCTAGTTCAAGGTAGAGTTCAATAAAACACTTCTCCACAGTCAGCACTACCACTTACTGTCTGAACATTTCTCGAGAGGGTGGCTTCTAATTCTAAAAAAATTACTTTAGCAATTCAATAAGTTTAGGGCTGTGTATCCCCAGTATACTTAGAATCAGCAAAATCCCTTCCCAGGCTCTCCTTGACCTAAGTTGTTTTAGGGGAAGGTTTTAGCTAGGTAAAGTCTATTTTATTCAAAATCCCACCAGTTAGGAATCCATGATTTTAGAAAGTAAAGGACTTTAACATCTTTCATCTCCCTACCTTGTCAATAAAATGTTGGTGAGCCAATTACTGGTATAGCAAGATCTCAGGGAAAATGTGACAGACTTTAAAAACTAAAGAATTTTCCGGTCCTTTAAAACACTTGATATGCTAACTGCAAAGTTGTTGTTGTTGTTGTTGTTGTTTTTATCATTATTCAGTTTATTTACTAAAGGAGTTATTTACCAAGGACCAACCTAGACTATAAAATATTTTGTTAGCATAGTTTGTATCTGGGTTGATATTTCAACAACTCAGCTATATTTCTTTAGAATTATTTATGGGGTTTGATTTACTCATCCATACTGGCCTTTCCTCTTTTAAAACTATATTAATTAGGCTTTGTGGTGTTAATATTATCTTTAGGAAATGTTTTCATCCTGTACACTCTCTTAAAATATCCGTACATCAGAGAAAATGCTGTACATATTATAGCTATTTTTGGTATGGTAACTTCACAGTAAAATTCCTGGAACTAAATTGTTATTGTGTTATGTATTTTAAGTCTTAAATATACAGTGAAATGGATAATATATAAAAGGAAGAAAATTCCATACATGTGCTTTTTCTGAAATTTCAATTGGAAAAAATCCTTGATCACAGGAAATTTCCAAGTTTTTGAAGCCAGTGTAAATTTGGGATATTGAATGAATAAGATAATTATGCCAATCCTCCCCTGCCACCTTTTTTTTTTTTTCCTAACTCATTGGCATCAATTCTAAAAGATTATGAGTTTTTCTAAAATAATGTTAGCTACACATAATTTTCAAAGTAATTGAACTTATTTTCATGGTCCTATAGATCTTTTCTTTATTTTTATTAAAAAGGTAATTTAACATTACAAACTTATTTTAAGTAGTAATAAAAATCATTCCTTACGATAAGATGCCCATCACCAAAATACAATAATTTTCAATTTTGCATAATTCTTTCTACTACTTTCACTACCAAATGTATATATTTCCTAGTTAAATCATGATTTACATATTTTGTGTTATATTTTCTCTGAATTCTATAATTAATATTTCCAACTTTCTGCACAGTCACCTTGTTTTTAATATTAAATGATTAAGTATCATTTAAATGGCAAAATAAATGTTCTGTTGTTCAAAATACAATTTTACAAGACTTGTCTCCTATTTCTTAAAAATCTCAGATTCTCCTGCATTCAACAACCATTTCTGAATATTGTTTGTATGCCTTGCCATGTAATGTGTTAGTCATTACAATAGAAAGACAAATAAGACAATGGCTCTTCCCTTTATGAAATTCTAATAAGGAAAAGGCAAAAACATAAAAACGTTCTATAAATCCTACTGGTACTAAATAATAAAATATATATTTCACTTTGCAGAGAGAAGGCTAGGAGACGTATAAGAGAAGTGATAGTTGAGCTGAGTCTTGAAAGACTCCTATGTTAAAATTTGAAAGGATTCCATGAGCTGGATTAGGATTCCACTCAAGAAACAGCATAGAAATCTCAGGAAGAGTTAGAAGCAAGTTCAAATGTTTGCTCCTTATGGCCAAGCACGCATCCAAGTACCCTTTACAACATTGCCCCCAAGTGGTCTCCCAGCCTTTGCTTGAACACAGGAATCTGCCAGGCTGCCAGCCTCCCGGGCCCCTTTCAGTCCCAGTCCCCAAGACTGGGAAGAGTGCTTCTGCAAACATGGGTTTGACACCTTCCAGCCAGTGGTTGCTACTTTCAGTATTTGGTTTCCTAGATATTTGTTAACACTTTCATCAATTCACGTATTCTTGCATCAAGACTATGTATTTCCTCTTGCTTCTGTACAACCCATCAATGGTGGGAGATCACTTTGAATAGGTTAAAGAGTTTAATCTTATTGGGTGGGATCAGCTGTTAGTCCTTGGTTTTCCAAGAAGTGACTAGGATCTCACTATGCTCAAAGTGGAGAAGAAAAGCAATGTAAAAGTGATTAGCCAAATAACATGAGGCATAAAACACCAAACAACATTTGCCACAATATCCTGGATAGTCCAGGCAAATAGTTGGTTAAGGGTATTTTCCCCACATAATCCAGAGTTCCCCTCTCATTTTCAATAGACCCTCCCCAACTGATATTTACTTTAACAGAAGAGCTAGGGTAGAACAGAGAACTCGGCAGGAAGTATATTAAATTCTCTTTCCCTTAACACTCATTCTGCTTATCATAAATCACTGGCCAGGACTGTCCCACCGCACTAACTTCCCTTTTCCATTTATTTCATGTGTGTATTTCTTCCTGTACCATTCCTGGCATGAATCCTAAACATTACTGCCTCTGGGAGGCTGTTATTTACAGCAATGAGGCCCCAATTTGCATTTGGAATATAGAAAAATAACCAGGTTCTTTCTAACGATTTTCATTTTATGAATAAGAATAGATCATAAAAGCAAGCCCTTAGCTGGGAGATTTATCGGTTTTCCAAACGGGAAAGGGCCTGGAGCTTTCGGGTCCCTTACTGGCAGCTTGGCTTACAGACTTTGGTTTCTTCTTTAGTAAAGGGGGATTGCAGAATGCAGCACATGCTTTAGAGCATTGCTTTTCAGACTCTCTATGGTGAAGGACCAGTTTTTGGTTTGGCTTTAGTTTAGTTTTGGGTTTGTTTTTGTTGTTCTTGTTCTTTTTTTTTTTTTTCATTTCCAATCTGTTATGGAAAGTACTTTTGTAGGCAAAAATAAAAAATAAATTGATATAAAAATGACCATGCTTTTGACTGTTGTGGCAATATCAAATTACTATAAAAGAAATGTTAAATGCTTACTCTCAATTGATATACTTATCTTGTCATGGATCAGTGTCAAACAATTTACAGATGGGCACCGGTCCATGGACCACACTTTGAGTAGAACTGCCTTAGAAGATTTATCTGTGACCTGCTATGTAAAACATCTAAAACAAGGCAAAGTATAACACAGAATAGGTCTAAATAATGCTACTTTCATTTCCTTTTTCCAAAAATCCATTATTCAAATAATTCATTCACTCATTCATTTGCCTATTCATGCAACAAATATTTACAAAAAACTTATTAAGTGTCAGGCCCTGTGCTTGAGGCTGGGGATACAATGGTGAAAAGCACCCAGCTCCTAGTCTCAGGGAGCTTAAATGCTTCTAGAAATATTTCCATTAGAATATCCAAAAAGCTTGAAATTAAAAAGTTAAACATAAACTCATTGCATTTTTTTATACTTGTATATGTCTGTCTTTGTTTTTTTAGTACTTTGATCATCTTTGACATTATTTTATATATGTACATATAAATTTCTCCTGCTAAGTATTTATTATGCTCATTTTCTTAGCCACACAGAAAGAGGTTTTTCCTCACCAGCCTTGTAATTCTTTATTTTGCAATATATAAATCATAATTCCTTTCCATTTTAGCTGCTTTAATTGTGGCTGAAACACTGGGAATAGTTCTACCAATCTTCTTTCTAATACTGAGCATGCAAATTTTGTGGCTATAAAATCCATTCTTCCTAAATATAAGCTCTCTTACTCAATCCATCAGTCATCATTTTGAATAGATAATATTAACCAGCCTTCTGCTTACTTTTAAAATTCCCCTTCCATTTATAGACTTGTGAGGTCCCCTTTATTTTTTTGGAGAAGAGCTAGGCAAAAAATATGCTTTAAAGGAGGATGTTCCGCTGCTATCTGTTTTTCAATAATTTTTCAATAGTGAAGGCATCTTTGTCTTCCTCTTATCACTGCCATGAAACATGAGGCTTGAAAGGCAACCTTGAAGGAAAACCAGGACCTTGCAACAGGACATCCCACAATGCCATGAGACAGTAATCAATGTCCTGCCATCTGAGGTACTTTGAGACTGAGTTACCTAAAACACCATCATTTGCCAAACAAAATCATACACTTCTTGAGGGCAGGGGTCATACTTAGTCTATCTTTGTATTCCCAACATCAAGCACCATTCTGACACCTAGCAGACACCCAACTAATGTTTGTTGAGTGAAGGTTAAATGCAATAATAGCAAATTTTCATATATGGTTCTAATTTTGTATAATCTGTAAATATTTAGGATTGTTCTTGCCATTTAGATTTAATTGATTGCAAAAATTCTCTCTACCCAAAGGACCCAGATGAGTAATTAGAGTGCAAAACTCAGATTCTGTTTTGTAAAAATAAATTATTTGATGGAGACTGCTATGGTATACAATAATGCCCACACAATACTATAAATCCAAAACTCCAGTTAATTTATGAGTGCCAGAGAATAAAATTTTAACAGCCTAGTTTTATAACCCTGGCTGAATGAGAGGCAGAAAGTTTACACATGACATAAATTGGGAGAGACTGATTATTAAAATCCCTTTCCATATATACAGTCCTTACACATGCAATATTAATTCTAATTCAAGACAGGAATTCTATATGAATGTCAATCTTACTACTTCCTTCTTTTACAGTCTTTCCTCCATAGAGTCATTTTGATTGTCATTTGATTGGGTGGCTGTCTAATTCTGTATCCAATACATTATGCTCTTCACATCATCCTCCCATATGGGTCTACAATGAATAACACTCCACCGAGATTGGTAATACCTCATTCCCCAGCCAGACACACACACTGAAGTACCTTCCATAAAAAGAGTTACAACCACCAAACTTGATTATTTTCCTAGAAGCTAAAGCTAATACAGCACAGCCTGTAAAAGATTCTTGCTATGGAATGAGGTCAAACCTCTACAAATGTGAACTACGGAAAATTCCACTTCGTTTTATTTCTACTAACATCTAAACATAGGACATTCCCTGCAGTGCTGCCTTACATCACCAAGCACTCACGGAGCTCCCCTATGCTTGGCTCTGAGACCCAGGTGTGATGAGGATTCCGCGGAAGCCTAATTAGGAGAGGGCAAGCTGAACCACCTGAAACAATTAGTGTTGGGACAATAAATGATAAAGTTGTCCACACTATTTAGTACATTATTATATTTTCCCACTCATTTACACTATTCTTGTAATTTGAGGTTCAGAATGAATTTTGATGTGGAGAATTTGAAATGACAGTAAATCTGAACCACAGCTAGAGCTTTCCTCCAAAAACTAAACTCAGTGTACCTCATGACTGAGCATCCATCACTTTCTAATAAGTGGTAGGAACACTTCCATAGCAAGCAAGCTGACAGCCCCTTCCCCCTGGGTCTCCCACTGGGCACCTCTGTACTGAGGTTACACAACTCTAAAATGTGAGGCTGCTCCAAATGAAGGAAGAGAAGGTTCCAGAACATCCATGGGCATGATTTGTTCATTATCCAATGCCTGGCAGCAACATTAGAGGAGAAAGCTGATGTTTACCCGAAGTGAGCAAAGGGTTCTCTTCCCCTCCCCTCCTTTCCCTTCCCCTCCCCTCCCCTCCTCTCCCTTCCTCTCCCCTTCCCTCCTCTCCCTTCCCCTCCCCTCTCTTTGTTAATGTAGGAGCTGTTACAAAGCCACATGGTGCTCATTCCCAGAATTTCTTTACAGACTCCTGAACCGACATAAGAAAATCTGGTGTGTGTGTATAAAGGATAAAAAGAGGCATAGGGAGTAAGGAAGGCATTTTCTTTCTTTCTACTATGAAAAGAGTGTGTAACTAGCACTCTTATTTGTGTAAAAGGGAGAAGAGACTCTTTCAGGTTTAATTCTAGCATGTCATGCATCTATTACCTTTAGACATGTGCTATCCAGTTCAGTAGCCATGAGCTACATGGCTCCTGAGCACTTGAAATGGAGCTAGTTCATGTTGAGACGTGCTGTAAGGGTAAAACACACACTGGAACCTGAAGACTTAGTTGGGTTTTTTTGTTTTGTTTCATTGTCCTTGTTTTGGTTTTTTTTTGTTTTTGTTTTTTTTAAAAGAATGTAAAATGTCTCTTTAATAAAGTTTATGTTGATTACAGGTTGAAATAATATTTTAGATATATTGGATTAAATAAAATGTATTATTGAAATTAATTTCATCTGCTTCTTTTTACTTTTTTTTAATGTGGCTACTAGAAAATTTAACATTTTACCCATGACTCCCATCTATTTCCACTGAACAGTACTGTTTTAGATACTGTAAGTTAATAGAGAAATTTATTCCAGAACATTTTCCCCTTCTCAAAATCTGTTCATTGCAGTACTATCAAGAAAACCATGCAAAAAGACATCAGTTAACAAAGCTTAATGGTTCTCATGTATCTTAAAATCTGATTCTTAAAATAGCTTCCTAGGGAGAAGATATGTCTCAGGCAATTGGTCGCCTTGCTCCTAATTGGGTTTGGTTCCCGATGCCTCCTTAAAAAAAAAAAAAAGATAAGCAGACACAGAGAGCAGACAGCAAGCACAAAACAACGAGGGGAGGGGAGAAATAAATAAATAAAATAAATCTTAAAAAAAAAAAAAAGCTTCCTATTTGCTCCTTAAAAATTAAATGAAAGAACTGTATCTTATGTTTCTCTTGAAGTTCCCCAGCACGGAATGAAGAATATTATTAATTGGTTTACATGAATTTTAAAAGAGCAATTAAGTTAACAGGCTGCCAATTCTTACAGATTTAATAAATGAAGACAGTTCTGAAAATATTTTTGAATGAATATTTTCTTCCCAGATATGAGTTTTAGGAAAAATATCATCCTCATTTCATTATTGCATCATGCTTTTCATGACCATTTCTACTATTTTTTCCACTAATCAGAAAATAAGATTATATTATTTATCAGCAATATGGCACATTTCATTATACTTACTGCTTTGTTTACACTTACACTGCTTTGATACAAACTACAGTTGAAATATTGCAGGCCATGTGTTCTACTGCATTAATCTTAGTTTTAGAGCAGAACATTTTATTAAATATTTATGTGGGGATTTGAAAACAATCAATTGCCATAGTCTACAGTGGATCATCCGCAATTGAATAGGCTCATATGTAATCATTCTCTGCATGAGATGGTGGAATCGTCCTCTGTAGCAATTCCCCTCTGTAGATCACCCCCCACCCTAAGATGGCACCCTCATCTGTTTGCTCATTGTTTTTGCTTGTTGCTTTTGCTTGTTGTTTGCACTCATTGTCTGCTCACTGTATTTTGCTCATTGTCTGTTCGTTTTTTCTTTAGGAGGCACCAGGAACCAACCCGGGATCTCCCATGTGGGAGGCGGGTGCCCAACTGCTTGAGCCACATCCACTCCCTGCTTATGTTGTTTTTGCCTGTTGTCTTCTCGTGGTTTTTGCTCAATGTCTGCTCGTTGTTTTTGCTCATTGTCTACTTGTTGTCTGCTTATTGTTTGTTTGTCTTCTTTAGGAGGCACCAGGAACCGACCTCCCATGAGGGAGGAGGGTGCTCAACTGCTTGAGCCACATCTGCTCCCCAGCCCCTGTAGATTTTGATGGTTAATTTATTAGCCTAATTTCTCTATGTAAAAGTAGTCTTTAAGTGAATTTACACCAACAATGAGCAAGTATTAATCAAGTATTTAGTCACAGATCACTTTAGAAGGTTGGTCATTTGTAATTCAGAAAGTGGAGCCTTTTGCTATGTCAAGTAGCTCTAGGTAATATGGATTATTCATTTCTGGATTTCACAGCCCTTAGAACTCAGAAAGTAAGTCTATGATTACAATGCTCTCTCATTAACACAATATAATTAGTAGCCTCAAGGCACTCTTTGGAGAGTGTTTGTACTAGCATAAGGTTAATAAAGTCTACCTCTGCATATAGCAACTGACTTTTTTTTTTTTTTTTTTTTTTTTTTAGCTAAGTGAAATCACTGGTTTCTATTCAGTTGTATTTAAAAGAGCACTAGACTTGTAATCAGTAGACTTGGATCCGAAGCATCCTTGATACTTATTGTCTGTGTCATCCTGGGCCACCCACTGTTGACTCAACCAGACCCCCTTCACCAGATCAGTGCACCTTTCTCTCAGCTGCTCTGAGTGTTGACTGTTGACAGAGCAAGCCGTCCCTTCGCGGGAGAACTGTTCACGGAAGGCCAACGAGGAGCTGCCTTGCCCAGGAAGTTACACACCTCACCCCATCCCCACCAGCCTGCAGCCAATGACTGAGCTGGCCCGAGTGTACAAAAGGCCAGGCCCCTTGGCTCCACGTAGGACCAAGTCTGCAGTGCATTATGTGCCCCAGAACTCCCACGAAGGCAGGCTGAAGCATCTCCTGCTGAGACCACTTAGCTTTGTTCCTAGCCTTATCCTACCCCCTCTGTCCCCTTCTCCTGAAAGCACTTTTCCAACACATCAATTGAACAGGCTCTGCTTCTATGGAACCTGACCTAAGGCACACTTAACCTCTGAGCCTCCTTTCTTTATCTGCAAAGAGAGTAATAGCTGACCCACAGGATTATTGTGAGCATTAAATGATATATTGTTATGTGAAAGTGTTTGGTAAACTGGAATGAATTAAACAAATGTTAGATGTTGTCATCATCAATGTAGTTACTAAAACCAGTGATAATCTGATTTTTGCAATTCTCTGGGGCTTGCTGTTCCTACTCTCTCACAATGTGCTGTAAATGCCCTTTCTGTGTGCCTGCAAAATGATATGCCTTTCTCTGCACCTTCACATAAACCTGACTTGAACAGAGGCTCTCCCAGTTGCTTTTTAAGTTCTGCCTATTTTAATTCTAAGTAGTGTTTTCACATGCCAACGAATAGGTGCTTCTGAATTTCCAGCTTTTCTTACCTTACCCTCCTCACTCTCCATGGATGTTATTCTCTTCTCAGTGTAAACAAAAATTTGACAACTCATCTGTAAGCCTAAGATGTTTCCTCCCAATTAAATTGAAACCGTTTAGGGCTATTCTACTTCAATTCCTATGGGTTATTTATTATTTACTTAGAGCATCTAGTTTTCTCATGGACAAGTCAGTCCCAATCAGGAAAGCTATTATGCCATTCCTTAAACTGGATGCGGCTACCTGTCAGATATTGTGCAAAGTAAAATCAGAATGAGTAAAATCTCATGTCTTTCCCCACTTGCTAGGTAAATAAATACACTGAAGATAATATGCGGGGAAGCAGCTGTGGCTCAATCAGTGGGGCTCCCGTTTGCCATGTGGGAGGCCCCGGGTTCGGTTCCCGGGGCCTCCTGGTGGGGGCAGGCCCGCCCGCACGGCGTGGTTGGCTGACCCGGCGAGCACCGGCAGCAAGGGGGGGATAAATGAATAAATAAATAAAATCTTTAAAAAAATAAAAAATAAATAAAAAAAATTAAAAAAAAGATAATATAGCGAGTGTCAGTCGTTAAAAAATATTTTAGGAGAAAACTATTTAAAATTTATTTTTTTATTGGCTATTTTCAGCCTAGGGACCATGAGATTCCAAAAGGGCTGGCCCTGGGCTCAGTGCTTGATTTTCACAGTATCTTGAAGAGTGAGAACTCATTCACTCATTGAACAAACTTATTAAGTACCAACCTAGTATTTTCAGGCGTTGCAAATATATTGTTTTATTTAATTCTCCCAACAACATATTTTACAGAGAAGAAACTGAAGCTCCAAGTGCTTTTGTAACTTGCCCAAGTATATGTTAGTAAGTGGTGTATGAGGGATATAAATTCAGATCTGTTAAGCCATTGTGCCTATTCTCTTTCCACTAGGCCAGTTGACAAAGGGAATCTTAGCTGATATTTTGTTTTTTGTTTGTTTGTTTGTTTTTTAATATACTTTTTTATTTTTTTTAAGATACTTAGATTACATAAATGTTACATAAAAATATAGGGGATTCCTACACACCCTGCTCCCTACCCCTCCCACATTTTCCCACATTAACAACATCCTTCTTTAGTGTGGTACATTTGTTACAATTGATGAACACATTTTGGAGCATTGCCACTAAGTGTGGATTATACTTTACATTGTAGTTTACACTCTCTCCCACACAATTTTGAAAGTTATGGCAAGATATATAATGGCCTGTATCTGTCATTGCAATGTCATTCAGGACCATTCCCAAGTCCCGAAAATGCCCCCACATTACACCTGTTTTTTTCCTCTCCTTCCCCTCAGAACCTCCAGTGGCCACTGCCTCCACATCAATGATAAAAGTTCTTCCATTGCTAGAATCACAATAAGTCTATAGTATAATACCAGTAAGTCTACTCTAGTCCTTCGTTCATTCCCCAGTCCTGAGGATTTTGGGATGGTGATGCCCATTCCACCTCTAATTAGATCCCATGGGGGCAGATGAATGGGACTATCTTGCTTGCAGTTGCAGGCTCTCTTTGTTCCTTGGGATGGTCATTGTCCATCATCATCTCCTTGTTAGTTGTCCTGGGTGAGTCCAATGAACTGAAAAGTAGGTGTTGCAACTATGTTGAGATTCAGGGCCCAGCTAGCACCTGGACAGCCCAAAGATTTAAGTCTCTTGGACATACACCTATCAACTCTTGTACTAACTGTAGGTTCAAATAGAAGGGGCAGAAGTTAGCTGATGTTTAAACAGTAAACTTTAGAGTTAAAATGGAGTTCCATCCCTGACATTAGGCTATATTAGAAAAGTTATTAAACCTTTTTCTATTTGGCCTTAATATTAAAACTGAGAATTTTGCTAGTTCCATTACTCTTCTACATGCATAAGTAGTCATAAGATAATATATGTACAGTGCTTTGAACCAGCAGAAAGAATGACACATATAAAGCCACGTTTACTGCTACATTTCTTGTTCATATAGTTCCCATGTTTAAAAAAAAGATCATGTGCTTTAAAATAAATTCAAAGGATTAACCAAGTTAAATCTCTTGACCCAATTATATTTTATGAAATCTTTTATTATAATTTGAATGTATGTCTTAAATAAAAAACATAATCAAGTCCACTAAAAACAGCACTACTTTGATTTTTTAAAAAAGAAGAGTACTTTTGAAAAAAATTACACTTAGAGCTGGGGATTAACTTCATCTCTTTACTATAATGTGCAATATTGCTACTGAATTTTGTTCAGTAATATTTCATAACTACATTGTAAAAGAGTCAGAATGTAAGTAGGACTTACCTACTTTGCTGAGCTGAGCTGGCAGCACAAATTTGTTTTTCTCCACAGCTTATTATGGTGGTCACTGTCCTCTACTGAGATGAAGTATATCAAAAGAGTTGTAGAACAGGTGGGCAATATGTGAGGTTCCAAGATAGTTTTCACTATGAATCTGTAAGGCTCCCTCACTAGAACCTGCCATGATTACGAATGGCCTTACAAAGTGACAACAGAATAGGACCCCTGGAATCATGGCTTATATTTGTTGCTTTATTCTTCCAGGGTATGTGTTGTCTTACATCAGCATGACTTGCTCCTCTCCCTGGTAACTTTCCTGGAATAAATCCACTTCTCTAACTTTGATTTCATGTCTTGGCTTCCAAGAATGGAGCTTTTAATCTTGTTTTCCTCCATCACAGATACAGGATTACAAAAATACCAAGGTGATTACTCCTGCAAAATATCCTTGTAGGCTAACTCTATGTAAACCTTTAATTTTCGCAACAATGCCTGTATGAATCTCCTAAAGGAAAAAAAAAAAAAAAAAAAAACTCAGAGTGAATCCAGAGCACAAGTATTTAGTCTCACCTGAGTGTAGAGTGGTTTCATCTTGGTTATTGCCATCTTACAGATGGGGAAGCATTGGGGAAGCGGCTGTAGCTCAATCAGATGGGGAAGCATTAAAGGAGCTGACCAGAGATTCCTTGAAGGATGGCAAACAAAGTCTAGAATTCTAGAATTCTAGTTTGGGATATTATCAACTACTGTCATTACCTTATAAATAGTCAGTATGTTTTGATGCTTTTTTTTTGCAATTTTTTTTTAATACCAATTATATTGATACATATTAATAAAGCGTACAATTCATCCAAAGGATACAATCAGTTGTATCTGCTATAATCACACAGTTGTACATTCGTCACTCCAGTCATAATTAGAGCATTTTCATTATTTCAATAATAATAATAAACAAACAAACAAGTAAATTCCTCACCTCTCCATCTCTCTATACTTCCCCCACTGTACATACTGCTGTTTCTGGCTATTCTATCCAAAGTATATAATCAATGGCTTTTAGTATAATCAAAATGTTGTCTATTCTTCATCTCAAAAATTTTAGAACAATTTCATTACTCCAAAAAAAAAGACTCCACACCCCTTAGCATTCCTTCCTCAGACCTATATAACCACTAAAATAGCATTCTTGAGATATAATTCACATAATTATATGATATAATTCCCCCATTTAAAGTGTATAATTAGTTGGCTTTTAGTGTATTCACAGAGTTGTGCATCTATCACCACAATCAACTTTAGAACACTTTCATCAACCCCCAAAAAACCCTGTACCCCATTGGGCCATCACCTCCCATACCTCCATCTCCTCTAGCCATCAGCAACCACCAATCTACTTTCTGTTTCTACAGATTTGCCTATTCTGGATATTTCATATAAATAGAAACCATGCAATATATGGCCCACTGTGACAGGCTTCTTTCACTTAGCAAAATGCTTTCAAGGTTCATCCATGGCTTCAGCAAATATCCGTACCTCATTCCTTTTTATGGCCAAGTAATATTCCATTTTATTTATCCATTCATCAGCTAATGGATGTTTATATTGTTTCCATTTTTGACTATTATAAATAATGCTGTTATAACCATTTTTGTACATTTTTGTATGGGCATATGTTTTCATTTGTCTTGGTCATATACCTAGGAGTGGAATTGCTGGTAGCTCTATGATTTAGTTTGCTAAAGGCTGTCAATGCAATATAACAGAAATGTGTTAGCTTTTATAATGGGAATTTATTAGGTTAAAAGCTTACAGTTCCAAAGCTGGGAAAATGTCCAAATCAAGGCATCAGGCAAAGCTTTCTCCCTGAAGGTCAGTTGCCTGAGATCCTGAACTCCTGCCATGTGATAGGGCACAATGGTGGCTCTGCCAGTCTCTGCCTTCTCCTCCAGCCTCACTTTGTTCCCAAGCTCAGCTGTGGGCGATCAGGCACATGGTGGTGTCTGCTCATCTCTTCCCTCCCTCCAAGCCTCCTTGCTAGTTCTGCTTTGGCTGCTCCATCTGTGGCTTTTCTCTCCCCTGGGTTCATTGATTTCAACTTCTGGAGGCTTCTCTCTACCACTGCCTTTTTTTTCTCTGTGTCTGCATTTATAAAGGACTCCAATAAGAGGATTAAGATCCACCCACCCTGGACCATGCCCTACTGAAGTGATCTAATCAAAAGGAAGTTCCCATAACTGAATCTACAAAAGGTTTTACAATCACAGGAACAGATTAGTTTCAAGAACATGATCTTCTGTGAGCCACCAAGCTTCGAACTGTCACACTCTACATTCTGCCTTTTGAGGGCTGCAAATGGCTACAACAATTTACATTGCCACTAGCAGTGTATGAGTACTACGATTTCTCCATATCCTCACCAACACTTGTTATTATTTGTTTTCTTTATTAGAGCCATCCAAGTAGCATTTCCCTGATGGCTAATGACTTTGTGCATTTTTAATGTGCTTATTAGTCATATGTATATTGATGCATTTTATTAAACCTATTTCTCTGCTAGTTTTTAAAAGTAACACCAGTTAAATTCCAGGTAATGGCCAGAGGCCTTCAAATGAAGGATTGGTTCCTTGTGCTGTAGCTCCATTTGCCTGGAGGAGCAGCATCCTATAGCACGATAAGGAATTATATTTTAAAAGAAGATGCCATTTCCTGCCAGGGTATTAAGGATATTAAAAGGCAAAATGCATTCCCCCACCCCACCCCTGCCCATTTCTTAATCCATACTTAAATGGTCACAGGAACAGAGCAATATCTCCTGAGATATTTCTAAAATGCAGGATGTATCCTTCTGAATAATGAACCAGGAAGCTTTCCTATTTACCTGGCAAATGGCCAGGTTCACACCAGCAAGGTAATTAACTCACTTTTACCCAAATAGCTCAAATAATTGATGCAAAAGAATTTGAAGTTAGGGTTCAGGGAAAAAGAGAAGACTTTTCTTATATAGCCCATTAAATCTGAATTTTGATGTCCATAATCTGTGAAATTACAGGATAAATATGGCTTTTTAGGTGTTAGATAGCTGCAAAGAACTTTAAGTGTCATCAGATTGGATCCCCTCATTTCATAATGGGGAAATACAGACTTTGAGGGACTCGTCCAAGATACATAACAAGAGGAAGTGGAACCACAACTCAAGTTGAGTCCTTTTGTTGAATGCATGCTCCAAAACACAAAACTCTCTAAAGTCCTTTTACCTTCTGTTGCCATTGGGCAATTTGATGTAATTATGAATTCCAAAAATATAATTGAATTATGCTTGTAAATTGATCTGTTAATCTGGGCATGGTTAAGTTATGATTAGGGCGTTGACTGGGCCACGTCAGTAGGGCGTTGAGCCCCACCGCTTGGTGGGGTGGGAATCGAATATAAAAGGTAAGACAAAGGACAGAGGAAGCAGTTTTTGAGAAGCAGTTTTGATGTTGGAGTTTTGATGTTGGAGAGAAGGTACCAGGAGAAGAGAAGTGAGCCGTTGTAGAGGAACCAGAGGAGCTAAGCCCAGAGAGAAACGCAGCCCTGGGAAGAGAGGAACCCAAGAAGCCTGATCCCTGGCAAACGTCGGCAGCTGTCTTGCTCCAACATGTGGCAATGGACTTTGGTGAGAGAAGAAACTTAACGCTTTATGGCCTGGTATCTGTGGACTTCTACCCCAAATAAATACCCTTTATAAAGACAAACCCATTTTTGGTATTTCATATTAGCACCCCTTTGGCTGACCAATACACCTTCTAAATTCTATCACTGCCTGTGAATGATGTTAAATTTATATCAGGAAATAAGTGTTGGAGGCCTGGCTTCTTGGAAATGAACTATGAATCCAATATACTAGAAGAGTAAACCCTACACCCTATGTAGCACTGGCTAAGGAAATCGACTTGACTGAATATGTTAATTTGTACAGAGCTTTTCCTAAGCCAGTGGCTTTCAAACTGCAGGTCTCAACCCAAATGTGAGTCATAAAATTAGTGCGTGTATATGTGTGTGTGTGTCTACTGGGTCATACAGTCAAAAATGTTTGAAAGCTCCTGCCTTTAGCAGAGCCTGGGAAATACGTACACACCTGCATGAAGTGAATCTACAGGGTACCAAGACCTCTCATTGCCAAAGCGTGTGACCTCTTCCCCATCTGTAACTTGAATTAAGCTACTCTTTCAGTAATAGCAAATGCTTGTTGAGTATTTGCAATGTGCTGAGTGCTTACACATGTTAACTCATTAATGTTATAGCAACTTGCTCAAGGACCACACCACAAGGAAGTGGCAGAAGCTGGATTTGCAAGTAGACTGAGTACAAAGACAGCATGCTTAACCACTGGGCCATACGGCTTCCAAAACTGTATGGAGCATTCACTATGTGGCCACTGACATGTATTAACAGATTCAGTTCCTTTGTTCCAGGAATCTATAGTGCAGCGTCCCCTTTTTGATGGTACTTTATTGGGTGGGGCAAAGGTTCATTGGTTACTGGCAGCTCCAGGATTTCTATATAGAGATTAAAAAGTAGCAATTTGGTTGGGGTAAGGGGGCAGCACTCTAGAGAATTCTTTCTGACGCTACATTTGCATGACAATAACACTGTTTTAACCTAATTTTATGTTTATTTGAGGTGGCTCTGCAGGGAGGCTGATGGAGATTAGGATTATTCCTTTGTTGGTGTCCAAGGTGTAGAATATTGGCTGCCTTGTAGAGTGGAATGGGGAGGGAGGGGCAGGAAATGGAGAGCACTGCAGTGAGAAATCCTTGGCAGCCCAGGGCAACCAGTAAATACTGAAAGAGACTCAAGAGGAGGAAGGAGAACCAGATACAAGTGTTGCCTTCTTCAGAACCAAACCTAGAGGCACATCCCACTGGGCGTGTATAGACAGCCATTTGGAACTTGCTCTGGGATTGTCCTGTGGACCTGTCTGAATATTGACAAAAGAAGTAATTACATGAAAAGAAGGATATGGAGAGTGGATCTATTTTGACTTAAAAAAATAATAATAAATGGAGTGGATGTAGCTGAGTGGTTGAGTGCCTGCTTTCCATGTACAAAGTCCTGGGTTTAATCCCCAGTACCTCCTTAAAAAAAATTCTTCATTAAAATAATAATAAAAAACCTAGTTCAGTGCCAAAATTTAGGGACAAAAATAAAAGTTTGCTTGTGCAAAGTACCTGTGAATAGATCGTGCCTACTGAGCAAATGGAAACTCTGCTTTCTTGCACTAACACAAGTCTGCTGTCACAGAGTTTTCTCTGGAGCTGGAAATTGTTGGAGCAGAGCTCAGATCAAATCTGCAGAGAGAATGTCTTGTCACTCTGGTGTTATTCTGATATCCATGCCAATACTCACTTTCTGGAAAGGCAGAGAAGGGTGAGATTGCTTAGCATATCCCTTCTATAACAAATCATAAAAAACAGCTTAGTATCCATGCGACCATGCTTTGGAAAGGAATGTGCCAAATCTGGCGGGGGCAGGGGGACCAGCCTGGCTTCTTGGCTGTTCTGACTTAATTCTGGCTGTTATCTCCAAGCCTTTGCTCCCACCAGTCTTCTTTCCAAAAGTGCCTTCCCTGTTTCTATACAGCAATTAGTGTCTTTTACTTCCTTTAAAACTTGCTTTAAAATTTTCTCCTCTGAGGAGTCTACTCTGACTTGAGCCTCCCCCATCACCGTGTGCTCCACCCAGTCAGCACTTTACACAGAAAACAAACACAACAGAATTCATTAGAAGATATTTGAAAATTGGCAGTCTTCAGGAATTTTATAGAGAATCTTTGAAACTGATTCCCACCTAAGCAGAAGGTTGTGCATTCAGTTTAGTAAAAGTTTGAGAGAATTTGCCGTTTACATCATCATGTATAGTAGGTTCTCAGTACATATTGTTGAATGGACTAATTACTTGATCATTTTTTTTTTTTTTTTAAAGATTTTATTTATTTATTCATTTATCCCCCCCTTGCTGCTTATGCTCGCTGGGTCAGCTAACCACGCCGTGCGGGCGGGCTTGCCTTCACCAGGAGGCCCCGGGAACAGAACCCGGGGCCCCCCATATGGTAAACGGGAGCCCTACTGATTGAGCCACAGCCACTTCCCTGATCATTTTTTAAAATGTGTATTTGCTGTTGGATTTTTGTTGGTGGTGATAGATTTGGGTTTGTGTTTTTTTTTTAATCATTTTCAGAAAAGTTAACCAGTGGTCCAATATAAGAATTTTTATGGACATTAACTTATAGTTATTGCTCTATGAAACTGAGGTTAGCCATATTGTCTACGATTGTTTTTAGATTGTTTTTGTTATGTTATAAACCACTCCAGATCAAGGAGTAATTTTTTGAATAACACTAGAGTACATGAGAAAATGTTGAGCATACGGTAGCCACTCAGAAATAAGTATGTCAGTAAATGAATTGCCTACTTTAAAAAGATCTACACATTGAACCCATCTCAAAAAGCTAGAAGGACACAGAAGCTTCTTTTCTATATACAACAGAAGGACACAAGAATCTTCTTTTCTATATACAATCACTTATTTGTTCTCAAAATAGCAAGATCCATAATGAGGAGAATAACTTTTCTTGCTTTTCAGCTTAAGTGCTTGTCTTCTCTGAACAGTGTCCATTTATAAATGTCACGCTCTTACATGTTTGCTAATGGCCCCGGTGGAAACAAATCAAAGTGATCAAATTCACAAGTTTTGGTTTTTCTGTATAGTTCTAACTCAGAGCCTTTATAATATCATTTGTTTCAATGTGATTTTGGTAAAAATAAGAATTTGATCATATCCATGCAATTTAAAGCCAAGAGATGCTTACTAGTTCCTCCTCCCCAATAGCCTCTTGGAGGTAATTACAGTTCCATTCCCCATGGCCTGCTCCATAGAAATAAAAGCTCTCCAGAGGAGTCTGATAGCTCAAGGAGTAGCCGCATCCCCAGCTGTAAAGGGTGGCCAAGAGCAAAAGTTTGGAGGCTTGCTACTTAGAGCCAAATGGGTCTTTATATAGCAGAAGGTGGGAGGGGCTTGATCTGGTTTTGGCATTGATCTTTTCAGATGGGCATCTTACCCAGCCAGCATCAGGCCTGGACTCCATGTGCCTGCCAAAAGGAAAATCCCAATTTAACTGACCCAGAAAACAAAGGAAATAGAGATTAATTCCCCAAAATTCATTAATCTTATTAAAATAAATGCTATACTTAAAGCTTACTGTTTATAAGGTAACCTAGAGGCTCCACAAATGCTCTGTAAAATAGGCATAGGTTTATGTCTCGTGTGGCCAAAAACTATCCTTATCAGAGTTGCTCCCAAATTAAAATGTTTGCTTGGAGCTTGGTTTCACTGAAAAACACTAGAAACTTTAAGCTCAAAGATCCTTGTATGATGGCCACCATTTTTAAATTCTGCAAGGCTTTAAAAAGGCCAAAAAAATTTTTTTTTCTTTAATTAGTTAAGCCAGTCATTAGCCTTCAGTTATAAATAGAGACATTCAGAGGTTTTGCCAGTATTTTTGCAGCTGTGGCCATTAGTTAAAAGTGGTTGTTAGCTACACAGTAAGTTCCTTTACTAACTATTCTATATGAAACCTAAAACCTATAACAATGTTAATTGTTGTTAGATATTTAAAACACATGAAAATTTCCAAGATATTTACATTAAACAGACTATGATTTTTAAGATAGTGTTTTCACTGATAATCTTTTCCTTTTCTAAATCTAAGTCAAAGGAACTTAACGCTGAAGTTATAAAGGATAGGAGTTTCTACAGTTTCCTTATCTATAAAAAGGGGATTCAGAAATAGCTGGTGTTCAGTAAATGACAGCTGTTATTTTTACTGTTCCTGTAATTAATCAAATCACCATTCTTGCTTACTTTCTCTCCAGTTTGTGAGATCATCTTGTATTTCTGTTGCTATTACATCTTCACCTCTCACACCCAAAGCCTATCTAGATAGAAACACTTTGAACCTTTTTATGAGCTAGCAGTGTTCTAGCAGCTTTGCATATAACTGAGTATCTTTATAATAACCCACAAAAGTTAGTGGGTTCAGTTTTCACCCATGAGGAAGCTGAAATTCAGAGATTAAGTCACCTGCCCAAAGTCACAAAGATAGTTAAATGGAAAAACTGTGATACAAATCCAGATTTTTCCAATCCTAAAGCCCATGCTTTTTGCACTCTTCCAAGTAGTTTTTTGTTTGTTTTTTTTTAATTGTAATAGAATATTAAGAAATGCAGCTTTATTCTCCCTAAAAGAAATCATATAATAACTCAAATTAAGCCAATTCAGTGTTGCCTGGTAAGGAAGATCTGATTTAATTAATAAATGTTAATGATTTATAAGCAACATGTCATTTGTTTCTATGTAAACAGCACTCCTACAGGGCTTGTCAGTACTGAAAACAATTTGTCCTTTAAGTATTTTAAACATTCCCTCTGCAATCTGGTTTGCACTATTAATTTTATACTATTAAGAAAGAGTTTACTAAGCAAATAGAAGCCAACCCAGCTTGGGCCTGTCAAAATGGTAATAAATTCTGAATTAGTGGAATTTTTATTAGGCTTTTATATATTTTAATGAATTTCAGAATTTACACCAAATTATTATCAAAAAAACAATGCATTAAAATAAAATAAAAAATTCCAGGATTTTGTCGCTGCTTCCCTGTCAACCTAATGGCCTTAAAGCTGTCAGGCCACATCTGTGTCACATCACATCATCCTCAGTTGTCAATGAGCTAAGAGTTGCCATCCATACACAGAGAACACTCCTTTCACTGGATGAACAATGATTCCCTACGTGGGTCTCCAGCCTCTAAGACAGTGACATAGCCAACCTGTGAAAGTGTGACTAGGTAGATAGCTTTTTGCACACTTAATCCAGGTGGCATAATAAAATCACAAAACCAAGCTCCAGCTTATCTCCCAGCTGCCTCAATTGAGGCTGTGGTAAGGGAGGTTATGGAATCAGAGCTTAAATATGGTACAGAGTTGATTAAATGAGTAATTATCAGGTTAAAATGTCCAGATGTCCACTGATTGCCCAAAGGACATCATTGGCCCTCTCATGCTCCTTATCGAGAAAAGCATGCATAAGAAGATATAAGAAAACATGAAACTATTTCATTCTATTCTATCTTTTATCCCTTTAAAGTGGGTCATTTATTCTGCAGATATTTTCTTATCTTTATATCCCCTGGTTCTTAAAAACAGAAATGGAGACTAAAGCAAAAAACCCTCTGCAAGTTCCTTTAGTAGACAGCCTTCTGCCTGCTGTAGAGGTATAAATAATTTATTGAGTTTCCATTAAGGTCAAGCAGAGTGTCTATTACCTACGGTGGGCCTGTGTCAGAGAAGCAGGAGCTTTGAGCTAGTGATCAAGGATCAAGATAAGGGAGGTTTCTGTTGCTTTCTGTGCATACAGATGTGTCCTGACAGCCATTTACCATTTCAGAAATGGAAAAAAAAACAGAAAGAAGGTAACTGTAACAGGATTCCATATAAAGCGTGCTGGGCGGGGCCATTCCCAGCACTCACTCTTCTTTCATTGCCCAGCTTGATTACCCACCTGATGTTTCTTCAGCGGCATTTTGCGAAGGAATAGAAACTGCTGATGGCCCAGGCTTTATTAGAGCACTGCTTAATTAGATCTCGCAGAAGGGATACTGTTTGATTTAATGAAATGGGCGTGAGAAGGAATTAGAACCAGCGTCAAATCCTTATGAAACGTTTGTCCTGACGACACCTAGAATTCGAAATCTCTAACCCCAAACTGTCTTCCCTCCAAACCTCCTGCTTCCTGGCCACGTCCCTCTCCAGTGTGTCTTTTCTCCTCCACCATTGCCACTCCTCTTTTCCCTTCACTCTTCTTGCCCTTGGCTGAGTTATAGCCATAAAACTACGTGAGAGTGACTAATCCCTGCTCAAAAACACCGGAGGGCCCCTCACCACTCCCAGCTCTCACTCCCCACATCTACACTGGACAGTTACCCACTGCTTTGTCACCTGAAAGCTCAGGGCTCTATCCCTCAGCCAGGCATCACGTACTCCTCTACTAGCTCAAGGAATTGCCTCTGCTAGCTCCAAGAACACTGTGCCCCCAGGGCCCCAGGGCCCCAGAGCCCAGGCCTGAGCCTCCGCTTTCCTTTCTGCTCTGCCTTATTGTTCTTTTCAAAGGTGTCTTCCAGAGAAACTGGGCTTCTTTAAACTCCAGAGACAGTTTCTTCTGCAGATTTCATGAGAAAATGTATGTTGAAGACATATAATATAAT
The DNA here is from genome assembly GCA_026826555.1 of Tolypeutes matacus. NCBI lineage: Eukaryota > Metazoa > Chordata > Mammalia > Cingulata > Chlamyphoridae > Tolypeutes > Tolypeutes matacus. The sequence continues at coordinate 21,270,095 of JAKSZT010054487.1, forward strand.
GCTTAGCACTTACTATTAATGCATAATAATGAAGATTAATATTATTATCATTATTAAATCACTAGAATAGACCATGGCACATAATAATTGCTAACTTATATTAGTCTCCTCCCCCTCTTTAATGGCTTAAATGTAAGAGGCATTCACAGAATCCCTCAAATGCAAAAGGCTTTCCTTCTTAAAAGCTTTTGACTTTCAGAGTTAAGGACACGTTGCCCTCTTTTATGCCTTCTGCATATTTGGTTCTGGTTATCTGGAATTCTTCTCTTCTTGCTCTTCAACTTGCTTCCTCTGCCTTATCCTTCTGTTCTCCTCTTAAATGTCACCTCCTCGGGGAAGCAATCCCTGACCACCCTAAGGAATACCACCCCTTACCCTCTCTGACTCATAGCTTGTCCCTTTTCTTTATGGTGCTCAGTGCTACTCGTAGTCATTTGTTTGCATGTTAATGTCCACCTGTCACTCCGGACTACCAGACCCATGAAGGCAGGTCCGTGATGTTTTGTCCAAAACCACATCCCCAGCATCTGGCACATGACCTGTCACATCGTGGTCACATGAGATATATTTGTTGAATTAATTCTCAATTTCAACCCTTCCCATTCAGGTGGTAAAAATGAGACGTGCAAAGAGGTATTTTTGTAATGGAAAAAGCCAACACATCAGTCTGGGTATGCCGAGCATTATGATTTTTCTAAAACAGTTCTCAGTGTGAAACTTGCACTGTGTTACTCCTGGAACATGCGCCTGTCACTCTTCCCACCTACACCTTGACAAGATGCCATTCCCAGTTCAAGTTAATACTAAGCGCATCCTCCTGGAAAACGGTGAAGGGCTCCATGTTCGTTCAGTAGAGTACCCTGTAAGAAAGTCGATGGAGCAAAACTTAGAATATGGGAAACTGTCGTTTAAGTATATCTGCAGTGCCACAGATTTATTTCTAACTCAGGCTCAATTACCCAATTTAAATTTCTACCAAGCACCTTTGCATAGCAAGTGCAATATAAGTATACACAGGACACCCCCCACCACTGTTCCCTCTCTCCCCACCATATATATCAAGCTTTCCATCCTGGAAGTACTTGACTTTGAGAGTTAAAAGCTTAAAAGGAAGACTTGCAGAATAATCATGTCATTACAGTTGCTGTGTCTGAAAACACTTCACACAGAACAATCCTTATTGAAATATACTTTTGTCAAGATAACATGTTTGGACCTCTCAGGATCCACTTGCAAGGATATTCAGAGAAGTGGGTGTGCTTCATATAAGCAACCTTAACTGCTGCTGCTGCTGACAACTGCTACTCTATTTTTTTTTAAAGGATTAAGAACCACTCTGAATGAGGTGGGTCCCAGCTTAATTTTTTTTTTTTTTTTTTTTTAGGAGGTACCGGGGATTGAACCCAGGACCTCGTACATGGAAAGCAGGCGCTCAACCATTTGAGCTACGTCCACTCCCCTATTATTTATTTTTTTAAAAAAAAGCAAAATTCTCATTTCACTTATTTTTTTTAAAGATCTATTTATTTTATTTATTTATTTCTTCCCCCGTCTGCTCTCTGTGTCCATTCGCTGTGTGTTCTTCTGTGTCTTCTTGTCTTCTCTTTAGGCAGCACTGGCAACCGATCCTGGGACCTACTGGAGTGGGAGAGAGGCACTCAATCTCTTGCGCCACCTCAGCTCCCTGGTCTGCTGCATCTCTTATTGTCTCTCCTTTGTCTCTTTTTGTTGCGTCATCTTACTGCACCAGCTCTCCATGCAGGCCAGCACTCCGCACGGGCCAGCTCTCCATGCGGGCCAGCTTGCCTTCACCAGGAGGCCCCAGGAATCAAACCCTGGACCTCCTATATGATAGACAGGAGCCCAATCGCTTGAGCCACATCCGCTTCCCATCATTTCACTTATTTTAATGCTTTAAAGCAGGTAGAAAAGTATTATTTTAAAAAGGGCGAACCCAATTAAATTAATTGCAGGTCCTGAACTGATGCATATCAAGTGTTACCTTCTCCAGGAAGCCACGCCAGAGCCCCCTGTCTGCTTGGTGCCCTTGTTCTGTGAGCTTACAGAATCCTACATATACCTGCATTGCCTGCCATCACAAAGCACACACTCCTTGAGGACAGGTACTGTGTCTTTCAGCTCTGAGTACCAAGGAATTTCTATATCCTGAATTATGCCTAGGCCTCTGCCTGGCATATTGTAGGAGCTTAATAAATAATGATGGATGAATGGATGGATGAGTTAGTGGATGGCCTGGAGATGTGTTAGTCAATTGTTCATTCATTTATAACCCTCTAAATTTCCCCCCATGTTATACATCATGCTAGCTATACAAGTACCACCTAATTGATATATCACTAAATATCATATTGTGAAGCATATGACTTGGTATGAAAAGTCAGGGAGCCCCAGATGTGAATATCTACTCAGTTTTTTCAGGAAACACTCTTACCTTTGTTCTGTGCAGTACTCTCTTGAGCTTGCCTTAAAGCCATGGGCCAGAGATTTTCTTGTTGATGATAAATAGTGACTTTTGTTAAAGTCGTGAAATGAGTCTGTGATCTAAAAGGAGACTTTTGTAATAAAATAAAAAAAAAAGTAGACCACATTGACACAGGTCATTGGCTCCATTTGTCATGAGCCTAAGTGGGGAGTCAGGGCAGATTTTCTACTCCTGATTCTTGGGGTTTCAATGAGGCAAGCCCTATTAATCCATTCACATTTAAAGTGAACTCTTAGCCCACAATAGACATGATGTGGCCTGAACCATCCATCCAGTGATGGCATCCCTGGGCCAGAAAGAAATGACATCACCACTGCTGTTCTCTAGAGCAGATGTAGGAGCAGTCCAGCAATGGCCACTTGCTGTAGGTACATCTCAACATTACATAGCTTTGTCTTCTTTCCACCTTTTTTTTAACCTCACAAAGATGACATGAAGACTCACAGGAAAAAAGTATCTAGTTCTTTGAAATAAACATACATGTGGCAGACTATGCATGTCTTTGGTCAATGTAATAAAACAATCTAGAAGCCAGTGGAAGTTTTGGTTTAGGTTTTTTTATTGTTGTCTTTTAAATTTAATTATTGTACATTCATGCTTTCTAGTTCTAAAAAGGACCTTGTTATTAAAAGAGATGCTTTGAAATTTAACTCTCTATTTTAAGTAAACATTAAGTTTTACCTTAGTTGCCTGAGTGACAGCCCAGACAGGAAGACATGAAATGTGTTATTTTTAATCAATTTGGTCAGAAGAGTAGAAGTACTCAAAGTAGAGGAAGCTGGTGCAGATTCAGGAAAGGGGCAGTATTTGAGCCAAAGATGTCCCTCTGTGTCTATGAAAGGCTCACTCCAGGCCCTTAAAGATTGAAATGGCTCTTGTCTGTGTTCCAGTATTACCACCACCCATCACTGGCCAAACCCCTTCAATGGGACAGAGTCTCTTTCTTCTCCAAAGTCTTCATTCATCAAAATCAGAACCAGGAGGGTGGCCAAAATGGGTGGCCATAAAGGGTAGAAGGAATTGAAGCCAATCTTCAGGAAGGCAACCCTCCAACCCAAACCTGCATCAATTCTCCCACTGCCATAGAGAATGTATTAGTCTGCCAGAGTTGCTATGACAAATATCACACAGTGGGTTAGCTTAAATAACAAGCATTATTAGCTCACAGAGACTTTCAGAGGCTGGAAGTCTAAAATCAAGGTGTCTGCAATGTCATGCTTCCTCCCTGAAGTTCATAGCATTCTGCCACTGGCTGGCTGCAATCCTTGGGCTTCTTTTGGTTGCATTTCTGCCTCCCATCACATGGTGATCTCTCTCTCCTGTGTCTGCTCTTCCAGTTTCTGCTGGCTTCCAGCTTCTCTGGATAACTGTCTTCAGATTTCCTTTGCTTATAAAAGACTCCAGTAATACGGATTAAGGTCCACCCTGATTCAGTCAGATGGACTGAGTTATTAGTTATACCTTAACTAATAAAAAATAGCTTCAAAAGGTCCTATGTACACAGGAGTTCACACCCACAGGAACACAGATTAAGATAAAGAACCTGCCTTTCACTGGGGTGCCTAATTCAACCTACCAGAGTGGAAAAGCACCAGCTCAGAAGGCAACTGAGAGACAGGAACTGGAGTGTGCCCTGTTGGTGATTACAGCAACAGATAGAAGTGGCTTTGAGAGGTGGAGACTGGTGGGCATGGGGTCTCCAGGCCAGCTGGAGGGTCCTGGAGGGAGACGCAGACACAGGAAAACCCACAGATCCACTTCAAGGATTTATATATGATAGAAAGGGGCAGGGGAGCAGGGTTGCTATTTGACTTTCATGGGCTCATTTCATTTTGTCTTCATGGGTCCCTACCTCCATTAAAATATATATTTATTTAAAAATTATATTTCAGGGAGCAGATGTAGCTCAGTGGTTGGGAACCTGCTTCACATGTATGAGGCTCCAGGTTCAATCCCTGGTACCTCCTAAAAAAGTTATATTTCATGACTTCATTGGGATAAAGATGAATATGATCCACACTGGACTCATTATTATATGTTAATTGTCATTATATTCATTTTTTCTTTTGACTTTAAATGAACTTAAAACATTTTTGTGGGCCCCTAAAATTATGGTGGGTCCGGGGCATGGTGCATACTGTACCCAATAGACAAGCCAGACCTACCAGGGAGAACTTGACCATTCCTCATACTACATTCTCATCTGAAAGGAAGCAGGGTGTCCTGTAATGGGAAGCTAGTGGTTCACATCCCAGTTCTTCCACTTACAAGCTATGTGGCCTTGAACAAATTAACTTTTCTGAGTCTTGATTTCATCATAAGTGGTAATGGTGAGGATTAATGGAGATAACATATATAAAATACTTTGCTGACTGCCTGTTTCAAAGCACTAAGTCAATGGTAGCATGTTACTTAATAGTGACAACAATTTTGTGATATATAAAAAAACACCTGAAAAGGAGTCAAAAGAGGTGGCGTCTAGTTGTTGTTTGTTTGGACTTTTTCTCTCACTAGCTGGGTGACCTTGAGGAAGGCACTTAACCTTTCTGAGTCTGAGTTCATCATCTGTAGTAATATAAGCTCTGCTAACCTCACAGGATTGCTGGAAGAAGCAAATGAGATAATGGATGTAGAGGCACATTTATTATTGCTAAAAGCATTATGGAACAGGGATTATCATTAGTACCAAAGAAATTGAAAAAGTTGTGTAGAGGACAGTGTAAATGCCTGGTGTACAAAAGCTATTCAATAGATGTTTGTTGGGGAGCGGATGTAGCTCAAGCAGTTGAGCGCCTGCTTCCCACATATGAGGTCCTGGGGTCAATCCCCGGTACCTCCTAAAAATAAAACAAACAAATGGAAAAAAAAAAAAAAAAAAAAAAAAACTCGGAGGAGCCAGTTAGCTCAGTGGGTAAGCACCGGCTTCCCACATATGAGGTCCCGGGTTCCATCCCCGGCCTTGGTACCTCAAAAATAAAAAATTGTTGTTTGTTGAATGAAAGAATAAAGGAATGAATGGCTCACAAAGCTTCCAACATTTGAAATAATGAAATCTCCACTAGTATACTTAATGGTGAAAAGCATGCAAAGGCAGTGCAGGAAAAATAACAAAATATTTAATATGAGAAGGAGAATGCAACTAATAATTGATACCTGTATCTTTCACCAACATGTGACTGACTGCCTTAGATTGCAGGCTTCTGGAGGGTACACTTATATTTTTGTATCCCCTAAATTTCCCATCCCAGTGTTGGTACACAATAGGTACTCAGCAAAGGCCTGGAAGTTGGATTTAATTTAATTTATCCAATAGGACTTTGTCTTGTATGTAGCCAATCTCAATATCTCTTCATAGAGAAACATTCCAAAGCTTTTCCTTTGCTGTTTGTTTAAGACTGGCATATTAAGAAGGCATTCCATACATATTATTTGAATTAATATATTGATAAATTATCCACTATACTTTTATTTTAAATTCATATTTTAACTGTGCAGCTAGCAGATGCTTGAGAAAATATAATTTTTCACTAAAGGGAGATACTATAGAGTAGTTTAAACTCATATGCTATCGTAATCAAATCAGACTTCATACTAGTAGTTCTTTCTAGTATGAGAGATTACTAGTCCATTGCACCTTAGAGGAGAATCATGACCAAATCTAGGAGTTTCTTACTGCTGGGGCCAGGCCTCCATATTCTTTTCTCAGCTTTGGAGAGCAGCCCCTTAATGTTCAAGAACAAAGTGGTCAAATGTAGAGAAATCTCATGCTAGCTTGTCAGAATCACTGAAGCTGTGCCTAGCCTTTTACAATAGAGAGCATCTTTGGAGAATTCATTTGTGGTGCATTTTGTGAAAATTGCTCCTTTTGGCAGCATCTGAGTATAAATTGGCATCTCAGCAGTGCAGCTGTGATTATAACTAACTGAAGTTCTCCATAGAAAGGACGCTCACCATCTTTCTCAGGCAAATAGCACTCTCAGAAAAGTCACAATCCAAATATCTCCCAATCCACCTTTCCAAGGCACATCTCTTTAACTGGCTTTCTTTGATGTGAGTCTCTCCCCATAAATCCTAATGTGGTAGTAGTAGTGTGTGTGGTGAGAGAGGCTGTTGGATGCCAAACAGCTTTAGTTCCAGAAAGAAAAAGAAAAAAAATCAGATGGAAGTCTTTAGCTTTCATTTGTAATTTGTGGAGGTTTCTGTAACTCTCAACTCTGTCCCAAAAATGACTGTCACTAGTAAACTTTCTTGAGTGGCACATGATAGCTAATGATAGCTCTTTAGCATAAAAGTTAGAAATGTGGTCTTCCTTCTTTCCCTAACTTATTAGCATAAAGCAGTACAACTATCAAGAAGAAAAGTAAGTCCTGACATAATATCTTCTAAAATATCCTGGGGAGTTGCCTTGTCTGCCTTGCCCAATTTTACATTTTTCTGTAGCTCTGCTCAGAATCTATTTGAAGGGACACGTCTCCCCCAAATAAAGACAGTAGCTGCACATTCTTCACTGAATCTCCAGTTCCTCTCCATGCCTGGAACATAGTAGGCACTCCATAAAAGTGTATTGACTGGCCGTGTGCTCTCACACAGCTGGGCACACACTAGGACCAGAATAGAGCCAAGTCCTGCCCTCTTCCCAGACCCCCTTGTCCTCTCCCACCCCAACAACTGCCACATACACCATGCCATAATAGTTCTCAGCTGTGGCTTTTGTCTTTATATCCCTCACTCACTCAAATCCAAATTTAAAAGTAAGCCAGAATGGCCTCATTTCGTGTCATCATTCCCTCTTCCTTCCATGTGTCCTGCAGGTTAATGCTGCTTCCTATTTGTGCCAGGCAGCACAATCTCTCTGTGTGTTCAGCAGGGACCAATAAAAAGGACAGTAGTCTTAGAATCAACATGATTTTGAAACTTGACCCTAACATATGCCATGTGGCCTTTGATTGAAAACAACAACTTAACTTCTCTGAGTTTTGGTTTTCTCATAATTGAAATAATAAAAACAACGCCACCACCACATTGGAGTGGCAATTAGGTGAGATAACGCATTCAAGTTTCTGGTGCAAAGTAGCTTCTCAATGAATGTTAATTATTATCCATAAGGGACTCTGGCAGAGCCAAGCCAACCAGCAGGTAGATAAGAACCTATGAGTGTAGGTGGTAAGTTTATCTTCCCCATACGTTTGTTCATCAGAGATTTCTTGGCACAAAAGAGAACATGGCACACATACACACACACACACACACACGCTAAGGCCTAATTTGGTCTTCTGTGTTTGTATGTGACAGCGGTGGGGAGGAAGATAATGACACAGACCCACGGGCCCATACAGTGCAGTGGGATGCGTGTCCCCAAGAAAATTTCCATTTAGAACAAAGGGAAATTCACATCTTCCACAGTAAGTCAGCATGCAGTGGAGCTGGGGATTGAGAGGTTTGTAGAAGTAATATTCTCCCAGGGGGACACCTAGTAATGCATCCACCTTTAGGTGAGCCAGAGCTTTCTCTACTATAGATTTAAACTTCTCCCCTGTATCTTTCCTGAAAGCATTTAATAAAACTCCTGTTTTCTGATGGCAGATCATGCATTGCTTACAGTTTTGACAAATTTAGTATTCGATGAAACATATATAGCTTAGTATTTTCCATATTTCCAGAGGAAGCAGCAATGTGCAAGTGTAGACTCGTCCATTCCTGCTCTTTCGTATCCTCAGTTTAAAACGAATTAAGGTTATTTGCTCTTTTGTCAATTGGAGAGTGTTCTTTGCCTTTAACTTATTTTTCTTAAATTGAGTAGTACATCATTCTAATTTTAAAAATATATCTTTACCACCACCCAAAATTATTTAGAAAGAATCTTTAGTAAGCTTTGCCCTCGATGAAGATCAGAATTAGTGGGAGACACTCCAGAATTATTGGAAGTGTCTTAAAATGAGACCGAACCCTCCATTTTATTCCAGCCACTGATGAACATGAATGTGTGAAGCCTCCCACGGCATGTCTGGAAGTGGCACTGCACAGAATTCACAGACCAGAGCGTGCTCACTGGTTTCCACCAAGGTCTTTGTCTAGTCCAGGAGTTCTTAACCTTTTTTGTTCCACGGACCCCTTTGCCAGTCAGGTGAAAACCAGACCCCTTACTGAGTCCACACTATACTGTGTATTATTTAATAAATATATCACACATGCACCAACTCGTCCTCAGAAGAATCATGTTTTGTTTTGTTTTTTATTTCAATTCAAGCTCAAGGACCCCTTGTTAAGAACCCCTGGTCTAGAGTTTTCTCCTATTATGTATAAATAGCAGGTGGGTTGAGATTTGGGAACTCACCACAGCCCCTGTCCTTGAATAGCTTATCATCCAAAACATGGACAGGTAGATGCGAAGTCCTAGAGAAAGAACCTCTTCCAAGGCAGAGCAGCATGAGCAGCAGCCGAACAAACGAAATGTTTGCCTTGTGGACAAGACTCTTGCTCTGCTGCCAGAATCAAACAACAGCTGCTCGGTCCTGCCAGCCCGGAGGCCCTGTCACCTCCATGTCAGCAACAGGCGGGGGCGGTCCCAACTGGGACACCATCTGTGTGCCAGGGACTCAGGCCAAAAGGCCTGGCACTCTGGGGCTTAATTTCACTCCATCCAGTCTGTAATGGGAAAAAGCTTGGAACAGATTTGCAGTATTTTTATCTGCTCTCACTCATCTAACCTGCCACAACCTCAAGACAAACACATAGCTGATAATTTGCAGCTTTCCTGAGTCAATGGAACTTCTTCCTATCAACACCCTCTGGTCTCATGCTCACCTCCTCCAGCCTTCAGCTGCTGCTGCTTTGGAAGCCTAGAAGAAAATACGTGTCCAGGAAAGCTGAAGATCCAGAGCTGCCGTTCTGAGAACGAGGTCTGCGTGCACTGTCAGCTACCTTCACAAAGGGGGACTGTGCCCGTACTTCTCCAGGGCCCTTGCGTTGTCATCAGCCATAACTGAGCCAGTGGTTTCCCCAAAACAAGGCTTGGATTCTCATCCTGGACAAGGAAAGAAGAGATACATCCTCAGAGTGAAGAAGGGGAAACCCTGCACTTAACCTCAACCCTCCCTTGCTCCTCGTGGTCGGTTGGATTATGCATCCCAATTTAGACATGTTCTTAGTCTTAATCCAAGTCCTTGTGAGTATGAATCCATTGTAAATAGAACCTTTTGAAGATGCTAGTTTTTGGTTAAGGTGTGGCCGACTGAAGCAGCGTGGACCTTCATCCACATTGCTGGAGGCCTTAAAAAAAAGGTCACAGGGGATGCTGGAATTCAGCGGGAACCCAGAAGAGAAAGGAGGGGACATTGTCATGTAATGAGATACAGAAATACAAGGCAAGAGACCCCAAGGGTAGCCCGCCACCAGCACCGTAAGTTACTGTCTTCAGGGAGAAAGCAAGCCTTGCAGATTACTTGATTTGGAGTTCTAGCCTCAAAACCGTGAGCCAATAAATGCGCATGGTTTAAGCCCCTCCATTGTGTGGTATTTGTCACAGCAGCCTGGCAGGCTAAAATGCTCCTCAGAGTGGGGTCCGGGGACCAGCCACATCAGCGTCACCTGAGAGTTCCATAGCTATGCAGAGTCTTAGACCCACAGATCAGAATCTACATTTTAACAAGATCTCCAGGTGATCAAGTTTGGGAAGTCCCGTGCTGGTCTCATGATAATAATCAGGTATATGATCATTTTATTTTTACCCCAAATGGAAGGAAATCTCTGCTCCTTCCAAATCCTAAAGAGTAATTAATGGAAGCGTGCAAACACCTGTAAACTGACAAGCACGACACAGAAGTCGGTTGTTAACAGCAATTTTATCCAGAGACCTGGCCACCTTTGCGCTGCCCCCTAGTTCAGAGAGGGAAGAAAGGAGCCTGTGCTAGCGACTTGTGAGTGAAGCAGCTCCCGGGGAAGGCGAGGGAGTGTTTCCTCCCACTGCCGGCAGGGGCCGCCCTGCCTGACCCTCTGAGTGGGGAGGCCCTGGCCCTCCCTCTACTGTCTGCTGCAGCCAGAGAAGAGCCAGTGAAAACCACTCGGAACTTCCTTGTCACTCAAAGGCCATTAAGTTTTTATGAGATGAAAAGGACTTTTTCCAAAAATAAAGCCTAGAGTTATCATTTCAGTAGGCTGGAGGGCTGTACCATTCCTTTTTATAACCACAAATAACAGTAGTTCTATAACAATTCTAAATCTCTTTTTCTGATTCTACAATTTTCTCTCCTCAGCAGGACAAAAAACTGTAGTAAGGCGATATACCCTTGACGCATTCCTGTGCCGGACAAAGCCGCCATCGGCTCCCCAAGCCACCGCCCCTCCACATCAGGGACCATTTCTAGGATGCAGCGGTGCAGTGTCATGACTCACTGGCCTACCCTGACATCTTTGGTCCTCGGTTTCCCCTTTTGCAATAAGCTGGTAAATAGGAACTGAAAAGCTCAGATACCTTCAGGGGCTACACACAGAATGAAAGTAAAATGAGGGTTCATTTCATTGCTAGGTGATTCCTACAGCTCTTTCCAGCTCCTTCAGGGGTCCTGCTCAGATTTCGGAAAGCAGACACATCACATCTCTGTTTTATTTTGGACTATGCCAACTCTAGAAGGTCATTTTTTGTTGTCATTGCTGTTGGTTTTTGTCATCACTACTGCCCTGTATTTGAAGTGCCTCTGCAACCCTGGTCTGCAGAGTAAGTGGGTCATGGCATCCAGCAGCAGGTACTGTCCCTGGCCATTCCAAGCAAGACGGTGGTCTGCTAGCAGACACCGCCCCCCCCCCAGGAGTAGCTTTCTTATGTGTGGTGTTGGTGATAGGAGTAGTGGCAGTTTGTTTTGTCCTACACAATAGCTTAAGAAATGTTCAAATTACTAGAAGCATTTAAAGTCAAGATATTCCAACTCTTTTTTAAAAAGTGCCAGATTTCTGGCTTCCTTAAATTTGAAAAATCTGATGATAGTGGACCTCCATTTCCATGTGGCAACAATCAGCTAAAGTTGTAGCCGCTTTCATCTTTATAGAGGATGCCCTCTTCTGTTCTTCCTGCGGCTCCCTCCCCTGAGTCTTCCTCTAGCTGCTGCTACAGCCCTTATTCTTAGCTACCTGGTCCAGGAAGGCACTTCCATTTTCAACCCCTTTTTTAAACTCAGGGCTAGTCTACAAGGCCAGGTGGTTGAGAAATGGCTGGTGTCAGGGTCCACTTTACTCCGTTTACAGAGCAATAAAATGTTTATCTTAGAGCATCAGATTTAAAAAAAAAAAAAAAAAAAAAAAAAAAAAGGAATGAACAAAAAATAAAACAAAACGACTGTGGGGTTAAATTCCACAGTGGTTACTGAGCCAGGCGCCAGTCCCCTGCATCTGATGGCCAGGTACCTAGCAATCTCTCTGCACAGATCATATTGTCAGGCCTGCTCTGGGCGTCTCCCAGGCCCCTGCCCCTCCTTGGCAACATTCTGCCTTCCGCTGCTCTGCATTCTCTGGCAAAGTCCCGTTCAGTCCTCGCTGCCCAGCTGCAAGGACATATCGGGCTCTCCATTGACTCAATGCCCCCTTGTTGTGGCATCTCACTTTAATTGTATACCAAAAGCAATTCGTTTGTTGTTCCTTTACTGAAGTTTTTTCTTTGGAACTCTTTCAGATCTAGAAGAGAAGAGAGAACAGCAAAACCCATCTAGCCTCCGGCTTTATTGAAATGTAACACTTTGCCATACCGTTTCACAGTGGTTTTTTTTCTAAGGAATAAAATAGTACAGATATAGCTGAAGCTCTGGGTACCCCTCTCTGATCCCATTCTCTTCTCTAATTTCCCAGATGTTACCAGCATCCTAAATTAGCTTTCTCTTGCATTATTTAAAATACATTTTTTTTAGATTTAACCATTTGATGTAGTTTCATTCTAAGTGCTATGTAGTCTTCCACTATAACAAAAATTGCTTCCTATTTTTTGCTATTACCAACAACACCGCAATGACTGTTCCTCTTACTCCTTGCACACATGTGCAAGAATCTCTTTATATACTTAGAAGTGGAATTGTGAGTGACACTTGATTTTATTGCCAAATTCTTCTCCAAAATGATTGCATTTCTTTAGCTCTCCTAACTCTCCATCTTTTCCAGTACTAGGCGTGGTCAGGGCTTTTAATTTGGGCCAATATGCTGAGGGTGAAATGACATCTAGTTATTGTTTAACTTCTCATTATGTGTTCATGGACAAAGAGGATTTCTTATATCATGAATTGCCTATTCACTTATTTTACCCTATTTTCTTTCCTATTGGGTCATCGTTTTGTATTGGTTTCTAGTCATGCTTTTTAATTACAGCAACAAATCCTTTGAAGGTTATATGCATCACCAATACCTTCTCCCAGGGTATGGCTTTTTTATGTGCGGTCTTTTGTTTTATAGAAGCTGTGGATTTTAATGTAGTCCGGTCTGTCAATATTTTCCTTTACAGTTTATGCTTTTTATGACTTGTTTAAGACTTTGAGGTCATAAATATATTTTTCTGTGTTTTTTTTTTTCTAAGAGTGTTAAAGTTTTACTTTCAGCATTTAAATAATTAATCCCTCTGGAATTTGTGTATGTTGGGAAGTAGAGCTCTATTAATTTGCCACCTTTACTGAAGTCTATTTTTTCCCACACGAATCTGCTATATCACCATCATTTATATATTTCCACATATGCCTGGGGCTGTTTCTGGACTTTCTGCTCTGTTTCATGTGTCTTTTTTAACCCATCCCACACCAGTATCACATGTCTTAATTACCAAGGTTTGATAATAGCAGCAAGTCCACCTATCTTTTGTGTTTCACACTTATCTTAGATCTTCCGCTTTTGCTCTTCTGTATGAGTTTTTAAAGATCAGCCTGTCATATAATATGAGAAATTCTATTGGGATTTTAATTACAATTGCATTAAATTATAGATTAATTTAGAATTTGGTTTTAAAAAGATATCCTTTTTCAAGTTAAGGAAGCTTCTTTCAATTTATAGTTTACTAAGAATTCTTAATCCTAAGTGAGTGTTAAATTTTAAATATTTTTTCTGCTTCTATTGGTATGATCATATGGTTTATGACATGATCTCTTTAATCTTTTTAAAGTAGTATTTTTCCTTAATGGATTTTAAAATATTAAACTATGCTTGCATTCTTTGAATAAATCCTCCATGATCATGTATACTGATGAACTCAATTTTACTAATATTCTATTTAGGAATTTTTCATTTATATTCATTAATGAGATTAGTCAGCAATTTTCTTGTACTTTCCTTATTCCATTTTGGTTATTAAACAGTTGACTCAACTAGCTTTCTCTCTTCTATTCTCTAAATAGTTGCTTAAAAAAAAAAGAGATTATTTGTTTCTTGAAGATTTGTTAAACATCCACTGTAAAAACTATTCAGGCCTGTGTCTTTGGGGTGTGGTTAGACTTTAAATTACAGATTCATTTTCATTAATGATATTGGTATGTTTAGACTTTCAAATTCTCCTTGAGTCATTTTATTGATTGTTTTCTAGGAAATTATCCACTTCAGCTTAGTATTCAACATTATGGGCAACAAGATGCTCATCATATCTTAGGATTTTTTTTAAAATTTCAGCAGTATCTATATTTGGTAACTTTTAAAATTTTCTATATTTTTCCATTACTGTTTCTGCTCCTCCATCTCCCACTCCTCCATGCTTCCTTTCTCCTGCCCTTGCACTTTTTTTCATTTACACATATCATAACAAAGCTCAACTCTGAGTATAATTTTTTTCTGCTATACTTTTAAATTATAATTGATTTCTGAGATGATAAGAAAGGCTATTTCTAAATCCACATGACTTTAGGTAGAATGTGCTCCCAAAAGGACTGTCTTCGGGTACTTTAATGTCTTATTTTCCATGGCATTTGTCTATTTTTCACTAAAGTTGTTGCAACTTTGGGTGCAAAGCCCCCCTCTCCCAGCTCTAGGACTTCTTACTACTCATTCCAGAAGGAAAATAACAAAAATTTGTTCTTCTCTGCCTTCATATAGTACATATTATCTTTTTCCCTTTATCAGAAATTATTTTTTTAATTTTTTAAAATTTTTATTATTTGCTTTGTTTTTCATTATTTATCCCCCCCCTTCCCCCAGATGGTTCACTCATCTGTCTGCTCATTGTTTGTTCACCTTCTCCAGGAGGCACCGGGAACCAAACCTGGGGCCTCCCACATGGGAGGCGAGTGCCCAACGGACTGAGCCACATCCGCTCACCACAGGCTGTGGCGTCTGCTGGCTTGTGGACTGTTTGTTGCAGCAGGGGCAGAGTCTAGCTCTGTTGCGGTGGGAGGCAGCATCTGTTCATCTTCTTTTAGGAGGAATCCAGGACCTCCCATGTGGTAGGCGGCGCCCAGGTGGTTGAGCCACATCTGCTTTCCAGAAATAATTTTTATTTGCCCATTTATATGTATTTTTAAATGACGCTTAAATCTAACTTATTAAAAGAAAAACATATTCCTTTTTAGATGTTGCCTGTTTCTCCCCTATTCCCATACCTAGCTTCAAGGAGAGCACGTGGGCTTCTTCACCAGCCTCCAAGCACCTCACGCTTTTCTATTGTCCTCAGGGTTCCTCTGTCTTAGTCTGTCTCTCAGATACCATAAAGACAACCAAACCAAACAGAAAGAGGGGGCGAGGAAAAGCAGAGCCATCCTTTGTCAGCCTTCTGGTTCCTAGCCAAGAGTTCTACTTTGAAAATCTCTTTCTTTCCTAGACTGCCTGTCTCCTCCAAAGAGTGGGGCATAAATAATCTTTCTCTCTGGGAAGCATAAATTCTCACAATCGACTTTTCACTGGCCAGGAAAAAAAATATATTCTTTCCAAAGCAGGTTTCTTCTAGAAGGGAACAGAGCTGCCTGCACCTCTGAGCTCATTTGGCCAATTCCCACAAAGCATAGAACCAGTCTTAGCCCTGGCGGGGTAATTTCTCTTTATACTGTCCTGGCAGTGTCATTCACAGCTCCCTCAGAAAGTTTCTAGTAGCCCAAACTCTTTCAGCCAAACAAAATAACAGCAATTCAAACAGATAATCAGCTACTTTCATCACAGTGGCAGCTGGACATTGTGAACATTCAGTAAATATTAATCAATAGTTATCCAGTGGCACTGAAGAGAGACAAAAGAATAATCTGATGGCTTCACCAAGGTCACACTAAACAGACGCCGGGCCCTAATTTTTAAGGAATGACACATGTTCTACCAGCTATAGTTGCTCAAGCCCAGTGCCCAAAAGCATTTTGCTTCCTCGCACAGGTTCTCCAAGACAAGGGACATGCTCTCTTGCCTGGTAAGAATTGTCTATGACTGTCTTCTGAGCCAGCAAGTCAGGACTTCATCAGAGCCTGACTGTGGACCTTAAAATGAAACCACAGCATTAACAAAGCTCTCATTCCATTCCAAGACGACCTATTTGTCTAATATAAATGCAATCCAGCATCATATCCTTTACAGTTTTCTATATTGAAAATGTTGCTCGTGCTGACAACGAAACTTGAATACTTAGTGAATGACCTTCCAAGAGCTAAAGCAAGATGGATATTTTTATTTTGAAAATAAAAGGGTGAGGGAACTTTTCCAAAATACGTAATAGGCTTAGTTCTACCAGTTGAATCGGCGAGGGCCTAACAGGGTCCCCAATTTTCCTGGATGGCTCCATTTTAATCTGCCCACTATACTAGCATATCAGAAGATGGGCCCAAACTTAGCCAAGGACTGGAAGAGGGATTTGATAAAGAGCCACTCTCTGAACTTTGTTCAATGGATTTACTGTGCCCACCCCCCACCCCCCACCCCGCACCAAACTGAGTTGCAGTTTCCTGGTAAAAGGCTTCCTTCCATGGCAAACTGTTGCCTCCTGGTCATATTCTGAGGCACTACCTTCCAAAGTGCTTTACTTTTCTGACATGACTGGTTAATCCTCTTGAATTTTTATTCCCCTAGACCTCCTCTTTGCCCAGTAGGGGTACTTGGATGTGAATTGGCCCAAGGTAGGGAACACACCATCACATCCTTCTTCAACCAGTTCCCCGGCTCCCAAAAGTGTGCTATTTGGAAAATATACCCCATAAACATAGTCTGCCTTGTACTGCTTGTGTATCTTGTCTCCAGAGATTTTAAGCTCCTTCAGGGGAAAGCCCTAAAACACTTGAAGTCTTTTGCACATGCTAGACTCCTGATAGATTCTTGATTGACTTCCAGTCAGTTAATTTTCTTATCTACTTATAATCACAGTCATGATTATAAAAGTTAAAAAAAAAAAAAGGTTATTTAAACTTTGCTTTTGGTAACCTAAACTTCATGGAGAACCAAAGCCAAAGTACATTTCTTAAGCCTTTTTTTTTTTGACTCAAGCTAACTATTGCTTTTGACACAACTATACCTTTTAAAATAAGAAAACATTCCATAAACATAAAGGTAAATTACACCTAGCACCTTGCCATCACTAAGGCCTCTCTGACTTGAAGAAAACAACAAAATTAATCTCCTTGTTCCTCAGTAATAGAGACTTGTATTATGATTCCCCAGTAAGACTAGGGAACATAAACTGCTGCTGCCTCTCAGCAGAGGTAAACATAAGCCAGCCTCTCCACTTCATAATTATTTTATTTAGAAGGCATAGAAGAGTCATATAGAAAAATAACAGTGTAAAGAGTACAGGGAGAACCCATTTCTTGGAGCAGATTTTAAATGAATTAGGAATGTATTTTCACCATCTGCTTCTGCTACTGCTCTTATGAAATTTGGGATTCACAGATTGCAGTTTGTATAACACTAACTCTGGGACTCGGAAAATCTCCTGCAGGATCTGCAACCGGAGGGAAATGTTCCGGATTACTTCTGAAAGCTCCTCAGCACCATATACATTGGAATGTGCTCCCGGGAGGGCTTCCCTAACATCTGACAGGCAGTACCAGATGCTTCTCAGGGGAGAGGGCCAGTGATCCCCTGCCTAGCCCCGGGTATGGTTCCGCATTGCATATTTGGAAAAGCCTTCACAGCACTTCACCACTACTTCTCCCAGCATCTTATTACAGACATCTTCATTTTACAGCTACAAAGACACACTCGCTGAGACTAAATAACAAAATCACAGCACACCAAGGGATAAAGTGGGAATTTAAACTAAAGGTATATTTTCACACAGCCTCACTCAATGAGGAAAACAAACATCTCCAATTATAAACATATACATACATACATACATAATTTTTTTAAATGGAGTATTAAATACAAAACTCTCAGCGTGCAAACAAATTCCATAATTTTTCACCTTCATTTCCAGGTTTATAAAGGGGAGGAGGAAAAGAGGAATGGAGAACAAGTTCTCTAATCATCTGCCACAGTGTCCAATCCCCCGATTCTACAGTTCTAGAATATTCTCTGTAGCAAAATGACTATAGACAGCCAATCCACCTAAATACTGAATATCTAAAAATCATTCCATTCATTCTTCCAATAGTACCAGGCTTTGGGAATATAAAGATGGAGGGACAAGGCACTGAAGGAACTTTAAGTCTAGTGGGGCAGGGGAAGTGGGAAACACATCAGCAATCTTGATAGACCATGCTTGAGCGGAAGAAGGTGTAGTGGGCGGCAGGGACAGAGATGGAACTCTGCTGCTTTGCTTTTCCGACACAGTACAGGGAAGTCTCAGCCCACCATCCAGTGCTCTTCACACCTGTGCAGCCCGGATTCCCTCCCCAGTCCCACCACACTACCCTAAAAACCACCTGCCACACTGGTTCCCACAGGAAGCAATAGCACCAAACTTGTGGGGGAAAACTTTGACCACCTATTCTATACAGGGGGCATTATTTTATTTAATCCTTACTACAGCCCCATTTTCCAGATGAGAAAATTGAGGCTCAGAGAGATTAAGTAGTGCCAATATTCCTTCCATTACATTTCACTGCTCCCACTGCGTTTGCCTATGAATAACTTGTCAACAGGCATGATGGAGCCAGCCATTTTCCTGTGTTCTCAAGTTTAGGCTTTTTAGTGTAGATTGCAATCTGTGGCAGAATATTAATTTTCGACAATGGCGGCTCATTTCGTGCATTATAGGATTGCACTGGCGAGTCCTCAGGAATGTCACAAGCGGCTGTCCTTCTATAAGAGCCGATGCACAACCCCGGTGGTCTCCAGAGCCAATACAATTATGGTGGGAGAGACTGCATCCACATGACACATAACTCAGTGATGAGTAGTGACCAGGGCCATCAGCTTCCTTAGTTCTAAAGTGTTATATGTAAATGCAAATGAAATAGAGCACCAGTTTCCTGCTTTGATACAAAAATCTTGCTGGTTATATAACTGCATGCTGCTTACACATTTTTAATGTAAAATAAATTTGTTTTCTTGGCACTGTAAAGACTGTGGCCATATGTCATCATGAGGAAGCAATGGCAGTATACAGATGTAGAGCTGGAATGATAATGTTTGACCTTTAAATTTGCAGGATAGTTTTGGCTAATTCAGAAAGTGTGCTAGGAAGTGGTTATGGTCCTGCATAAAGTTCCACTACTGTCTTCAAAATTATTATACATATTTATGTAACAAGAATTAGAAATAAGTAAGATTAATAGCAAAAAGATATGCTAATAAAATTGGTAGTGGGCAGGACCCATATGATGCGATTCTCCGAAATCGTAACTATCCAGCTTAGAATACAGAAGATCCACCTCCTTTTCAATGTGTGTATCAAGAAATCCAAGGCTAAAACTTCAGGACACCTGGGATCTTGTCAGCCACTTCCATACTTCCCTACAACTCCTCAAGTGAAGACAGCACTTTGATGAATTTGGGTGACTGAATTCAGTCATTCATTTAATTGTTCATCCCTGACTCATAAGTCTTTGTATTATGGGACATATTATATGAGACTTAACTAAGGATAACCCCAAAGCAGACAAACGGGGCAATGCTTCAGCCTAATCTGAAGGGATGCTCTGGCTAGAAATGCCTAGGGATTCTTTCCTTTTAATGAACAATCACCTCCTCAGGAATCAACACATCACACTCACTAGCAGCCATTCATTCCTTAGTGTGGATAATATAATCAAATGTCTTCCTCGTGGTGGATGACAGAGCAAAAGGGAGTCTTGGTGGGATCTGGGTGAAGAAGAGAGACTCAGAGCGTTGCAAGTGGATCTGAAGGTGTGATCATAGGTTTGAGAAGCCAGAACAGCTTGGAAGCAGGAGGTGGGTTAGAAGATGCAGAGAGCCAAAGATATATCATCATCCTCAGTTTTGCTCCATTCCATGGTCAATGCTAATTGAAAATAACAATAGGAGAAGGAATTTGCACTTGCTCCCAGAGTTTTATTAGATTGTCCATTTTAAACTCCCCTCCCACTGGGATTACTAAAATTTGATTTTCCCACAAGTATACTTTCACTACTTGATTCCACATGGAAAAAACAGCCTGAGAGGCAGGACACTCACTGTTATTCCCTAGTAAGAAGGGAGAGAAGACAAAGGCTGTGTGTGTAGGCAAGGGGGTCCTTGCAATGGTGACCACAGGGCAGGGCTCCAAAACCTAGGAGGTGGCAGCACGGGCAAGAAGCTCCCAATTGTGCCAACACCCATGGAAGGTCAAAACTGACCTCTTCAGCAAATAAAAAGGCCTTGCCACAAACAGCTCAGCCCACTTCATCCTTTTCTTTCTATGGCATATATGCATGTGTGCATAGGGAAACTGGCTCTTCTCAGTGAGTCGCTTCCCTTTGTAGGCTTACAGGTATTTCACATATACCATCATTGAACCCTCAACAGCTTGAAAAGTTGGCAAACCATCTCTATTTTATAAATGAGAATACTGAGGCTCCAAGTGGTTTCACAGCTTGCCCAAGGTTAAGTAGCTTGGAAGTGGCAAATGTTGAGGCTTAGGTAGTGTCAGGATTTGAACCTGTCAATGAGACACTGGAGCCTCTGCCCTTTTCCGCTCTCCTGTACTACCTCTTATTCTAGATTTATGTCTCACTCAATTCTCATTTATTTTTTGTTAATTCTCTATGAAAATTGTTGTATGTGGAAATTTTTCTGCTATCTTATAGCTCTAGACATACAGCCATTATGTTATAAATTAAATTGCTGCTCAAACGAGTATGCAAAAATCTTTAAAGGCAGCAAATGGACTTAAAGAAACAGCTGTGATAACGTCTCACTTCTGAGACTATCAACTTTGCAGTGCCAGATGATCAGCCCTTGGGAATATTTAATGATTTTGTCCTAGACTACTGCACAGCCAGAAAATGTGGTGTGACCTTAGGATAATGAATGTGTGTGATTTAGATCTGAGGACTGATAAAAGGAAAAAGGTTTATGCAAGTTGACAAAAAGCAAGATGGCCACGGCTCAGTGTGATTTGCTATTTATGAAGAGATTCTGTTTGCTTTGGTGATGAATTTATCTGCCCTGACATTTATTCTGCTTATTAAAAAAAAATCACACTCTTCAGTTCGCTATCTGGGCATGATAAATAAATTTCATGTTCTAAGACGTATTACACTGAATTTATTTTCTATTCCAGCATGGGACAGAAAATGCATCTTTGATTTGTTCTTTCCAATGCTATTGAGTGCTTTATGACCTAGATTTTATGAATTTCATGCTTTTAGATATTTTACATGCACTTCTGGAACTTCTGCCTATTTTAACACATAAAACCACAGTATTAGTAAGCACAACTCAGACCTAAAATTTAAGCATAATACCTTTCATAAAATAATAATAGCACTAAGTGAGCTGGGCAGAGTGTTATATATATATCACCTTATTAATCTTTGTGTATATTGCTTACCAAAATTGGTTGACACAACCAAGATTAAAGCAACTCACCATATTATCACACAAACCCTTTTTTTGCCACCTAGCAGATAATGCATAGAAAAAAATGTTGAGGCTTAGGTAGTGTCTATACAACACCAAAATGTCTAGCCAGTTTCTTTTTCTAATCCAGATGTTTGTCATCATATAAACTGAAAAGCCAAATTATTTGATTGAATTGCTATATGGACACTGAACAAAAACGTGCACAGAGAACAGAGTAAATTTCACAACATTGAAAAATCAGTTTTGAACCCAAAGGTGTGCCAATCCAAGCAATACAAAAATGAAGTCATACGTCAATTCAATTGTTGGTTCTTTCACATGAGCCCCTCCCTCTTCCAGGCATGGTTATGGTTCTGGGGACTACAGCAGTAAGCCACAATGGCACCTTCCTTGTTCTCTTGGAGCCAATGAACTAATAAGAAAAACCTCAAAGAGTGATAAGTGCTATGCCAAGAATTAAAATACGGGGTTGCAGGAGGTGGATGGTGAAGATCTCATTGAGGAGTTAACATGTAAGCTGAGATTTGAGTGACAAGAAAGAGCCAGTGATCTCACAGTCTACATACCAAAAGAGCACTGCAGGTGTATGGTCAGGCTGATGTGAAAAGCCAAAGGTGGGAAGGAGCTTGACAAGAAGCCTGTGTGGCTGAAGGGCACTGGTCAAGGTGGAGAATGGAAGGAGATGAGGTCAGAGAAAGAGGCAGCGAGAGGCCCAAGACCACACAGGGGTTTATAGGCCTAAGGTAGGGGTTGCGGGAAGCGGCTGTGGCTCAATCAGTGGGGCTCCCGTTTACCATATGGGAGGCCCCGGGTTCGGTTCCCGGGGCCTCCTGGTGAGGGCAGGCCCGCCCGCACGGCGTGGTTGGCTGACCCAGCGAGCACAAGCAGCAAGGGGGGGATGAATGAATAAATAAATAAAATCTTTAAAAAAAAAAAAAAAAAAAGGTAGGGGTTGGCATTTTATTCTCAAGGTGAGAGGCAGCCATTGGAGGGTTTTAATTTTGATTTACATTTTTCAAAGTTTACAAGTGTAAGTTAGGTTTGCAACTATACACTAATTCTTAGAATTATGTGACATCCCATCGCCTCCTCACTTCACTTTTCCTCTTGCACTGTGACCATTGCACTGCAACGACTGGTAGCGTTGTCAGTCTCCCCAAGGGCCTCTCTTTTGAGGCACCCGTGCCAGCATCATCCTTGCCAGTTCATTTTAATTAGAGGTTGACTGGTCTAACCTCCATTTACCAGTAGATTTACATGTGATTCACACAGTTCTCTATCACTTTCTGTAAGTTCATGAAATTCTGCCTCTTTCTCAAGAATTTTAATTTCACTTTACAATATGTTTGCATTGCATATTTTAGATCGTCTGGGTACTCCAGTGAGAAATAGGCATGCTGGGTGGAAATAGACCCTGGAGTTGTGGGAGGGATAGTTGAGAGGGGTCTCAGTTTGTAAGTATTCAAAGGAGCATTTTCATGTTTTGTTTCCTAGATTCCTTCACTACAGGGACTTGGATGGTAAATACTCCTAAGACCACTGGCCGCTGTCCTTTAGGCTCTTAGAAAGTTGTTGGGAAAACAGGACCAATAGCTATGAAACAACTAGTGAACACAAAGGAATAATACGCATGAACTATATGTATCATTCCTTTCTACAAGCTATTCCGTCTATAATGTTAGATGTGGTAGGAAGAATAATGCCTCCATGTCCTAATTCCCAGAACCTGTGCAAATGTTACGTTACATGACAAAGGAGAATTCAGGCTGCAGTTGGAATTAAGGTTGCAAATCATCTGACCTTAAAATAGGGAGATTATCTTGGAAGAGAGAGACAGAAGAAAGTCAGAGGAAGATGTAATGATGAAAGAAAGGCAGAGAGGTATGTGGCATTGCTGGATTTGAAGATGGAGGATGAGCCTGTGAGCCAAACAATGTGGGAAGCCTCCAGAAGATGGAAAGGGCAGGAAACAGATGCTCCCCTAGAGCCTCCTTAAAGGAATGCAGCCCTGCTGATGAGAACTTGATTTTACCCCGGTAGGGTCCATGGCAGACTTCGGAGCTACAGAGCTGTAAGATAGATAATAAATGTGTGGTTTACGCTGCTAAATTGGTGGTGATTTGTTACAGAAGCAGTGGAAAACTAATCCAATAGAATAAAGTTCCACGTTGCCAATGGAGTAAGTGAGGAAACACAAGAAGTGAAGATGAGATAGATGAGCACAGAGTCACAGGCAAAGAGTTCGAGAGGAGATGAATCTTGGTCTGGAAAACCTATGACATAAACCTGTCTACAAAGGCAAAACAAAGCAGAGCTCTTAACATCTTTGGGACCAACACTCATTACAAGTGGCCTGCCTAAATTAGTACCAGGTACAGGAATGTTTTTGATTGATTTCTGTATAAATTTAAAAATATTTGGGCTAATTAATATTGCTGCTGATTAGAGGTAGGATTTTGTTCCTAATTTTAAAAGTCCCTATTTTATAATCATTTAAGTTGTCATTTACAGCTCATTAAATTAGCAGGGCGTAATATCCTTGAGCTTTTATTTTATTCAAGTTTCCAAAATAACTCTGCAAACTTCCTTGGATCTTTGAGAGGAGTTGGGATGAAACATAATCCATAGCCTGGTAGAGTTTTGTTTTGCTTAATGTTCCAGACTAAGAGAAGGTTAGCTCAGGAAATCCTCTTAAGTGGCTATTGATATTTAATAAGCTTGACTCTGGTGACAAGTTACAGCCAGTCCCGGTTCCAGAGAGTTGTTGCTTTCCCTGTAAGTTGGTTACGTAAGCCAGCTTAGGATAACATCATCTGTATCCCTTGCACTGGGAATCATTGTAGGATCTGCATTTGTCTTTCTTTAAATTGCCTACCCCTTACAATAGATGCAACATGTACCTTTCACCTTTGAGTCCATCCCAGCTACAAGTACATTATCATGCACAAAGTCAAAACCAAACAACATTTCATGAACAAATAAATGACGCATTCTAATTGTAGCAGAGAGGTTGGACAGAGTGGCCTTTTCAGATCCAAATTATGTATAAATTTTCATACTTATCTATGCAACTTGTGTATTTATATATTTGTGTAAATATGTGTGTATGTAAATATACACAGGTCTTCTTAATATATCTAATTTTGGCAACAACAAATATCAGACTGTGGAGAACTAAATTATTAGATCAAATACACTAATTCCAGTGATCCAGAAAATGTGTCAAAAGAAAGTGTTGTATGTAAAAGTGTCAGAAATTCCCTTTTTCTTTGTACACTACTTTTTCAAAATGAATGGTTTTGATATAGTATCTTAATTGAGGGTTCTTCTAGAACTAAGATATGTTACTCGAAAGAAAAAGTAGAGATATGAGTCACTCAGAGAAATTCATATTGTCAGCCTGATACAGACATCACATCCAGAAAACTCCTTTTCCCTTTCTTTGTCAATATCTATTTAACCCAAAAAGGAATTTTAAAATCTTATGTTGTTGTTCTGGACTGCTAGGATATTGGAACAGCCTATGAAAAATACAGTCTATGGTTGTATAAATATATGTAAGATAACTGTATCATCTAAATTCTAGACAATTCCAGACTAAACTTGTCCTTTGTATCATTACAGTGTAAGAAATTGCCTTTTCCTTTCCTATATGTGCCCCTATGTTGTGACAAAGTCCACACTTTATTAATTTTATATAATTCCTTATACCCGGAATCTGGTGGCCACACTAAATTTCTGTTGAATTTTACTCTGTAGATAGTAGAAAACTAATAAAACAATAGAATATCAAGTAAAAATGAGAAAAAATAAGAAAAGTATCCAATTAATTTTGTTTGTTTGATGTAAACAATAAAATTGGATAATTAAGGCCTCTACAACCTAATTTATCCAGTTTAGTAGGATAATGGAGAATACAAAAATTATCTGAACATCAAATTTAGAAAAACAACTTTTATCAGTTATCAAGATATTTTAAATATGTCATCTTCAGTTTGAATTATCCACAGAATATTCCAGTCCTCTCTTCTTGTTGTGCATGGGTATTCATAACTCAAGATTAAGTGTTTTATTTAAGGACCTATTTAAAAGACAGCAGCAGCTAATCATTTAAAATTAGTTCCATGACTACAACTGCACAGCCATGCAAAACCAAAGCCTGGGGCTTGATCGTAATTGTTCAGATTGATTATGTACTTGTCCCAAAATCATTAATTCATAACTCACACTTCTAGCTCTCCCCCTCATTTGGGCTGTCTTGATCTCACCTTGGAAAACACTATTACTTGCTGAAGAAGGATGGCTGTTTTTAATGGATCCTAAACATGGAAAAGTAATTTTTAAAATCCCATCAGTAAAAGAAATTCTCATCCAAATACTTAATTCTGTGTTCACAAATTTTATTCTCGGATGCACCCTATTTTCAGATATGGGGGAACTTAGTGAATCTAGGAGGAGACTGTCACAGACCCAAGTGGAGGCCGGGACACCTCTTGGTGCCCTGGGATGGTACAAGGTCTGTGTACTCCAGAAGGCAGTCCCCTCCTGGGGCTCTAGCTTTTTAAGGATTTCTTGGGCTTTCCAAAAGCAGCTCTTGGCCCCTAGAAACTAGTTTATCTATCTTTGTTTTCAAGCCTCAAAGTCTATTTTTTTAAAGCAGGAATTCATTTCTCTATGGAATTCAGAAGAATTTGCATGCAAGGACAGGCATATTTGGAGGGGATTGAGGAGGATTCCTTTGTATCTATTGAGCTATCCGACAGGTTACAACTAAAGGTGGAAAACACCATTGATATTGAAAAGCTGACCACTTATTTTCTCTGAAATGATTATTCTCTGGACTGCATAACTGAGGCCAAAGCAAGAGTAGCTTAAACTATACTTACCAAATGTATTGAAATTAAGCCAGGACTCTTATGTAGCCAAGCCAGAATGCCAAGCTCTTTTACATTCTTTTCCAGTTTTGCTGAGCTTCCTAGATTTTTTTTTTTTTTTCAATTTATTTTTTTTGAGTGAGGCCAGCAATTTATTAAGGTAGTATAGAAGAGAAATGGGAGAAAATGTCAGATCACAGGTCCCCGGTAGGGGGTAAGAGGCTGAAAAGTGACAGAGAGGACTGATTTATAGACGACAATTTCCCATTATAGATTATAAATGCCCAAGTTTTACTTGCATGTTGATCTGTGCAGGAGGAACATGGCAAGAGCAGGGTGCAGAAGCCACGAGGGCCCCAAGCGCAGCAGCAGGGAGCGGAAGCCGCTGGGAACAGGAGCAGAAAGGGCGATATTTACTTTAAAAGGTTGTTTCTTCATGGGCTCATGAACATTACTTGACTTTTTCAGGTAACTTTATGAAAACTGTTTAAATTCAACAAATATTCAACAACTATTTCCGGAATGTTAACTATAGATCTAGTACTCTGCCAGGCCAATGGAATTCTAGGATTTGTTTGTTGCACATGTGGCAATGAGCTTAAGTTTGGTAAATTTTTTCTAGATGCTCTTCAATTTACAGACCTCTCCAAATGAAAGTTCATTACCTTATACTATCTTTTATGCTCTGAGAAACTGATTTGTCTGATAGAAGGGTGATTGCTTTAGGTGAGAATGTTTGTGCTTAGCAAGAGGAAACAACAGAATATAGGTTACATTTTCAAATAGTAATTTTAGTAGTCCTGGGTACCAATAGGTTGCTTTAGAAACTATGGTTTAGGGAAGCGGCTGTGGCTCAATCAGTAGGGCTCCCGTTTACCATATGGGAGGCCCCGGGTTGGGTTCCTGGGGCCTCCTGGTGAAGGCAGGCCCGCCCGCACGGCGTGGTTAGCTGACCCAGCGAGCACAAGCAGCAAGGGGGGGATAAATGAATAAATAAATAAAATCTTTAAAAAAAAAAAAAAAAAAAGAAAAAAAAAAGAAACTATGGTTTATTTCATTGTTTTGGCCCCTGCATTCCTCTATTCCATAAATAGTAGGCCCAAGAGAGATGTAGGAACACAGAGCATCAAGCAAGGAAAGGTAAAGAGCTGGAATCTGACTCTGGCGCTGCCATTAGGAAGGTGTGGCAGAATAGCCAATGAAAATGGCAGTCTCAGTTACATTTTAGCAAATTACTGGCAAGAAACATTAACAATGTTTCGATAAAGAGGCAAAGCCCTGCCCTGGGATATCTAGGCAGTAGTTCATATGTTAGACAGAGCCAGGCATCATTTCTTTTTGAAACCATAAGCAAATATATATGTTTATCCATATTCTCACCACCTTCTATTCACCAAAAGTAGTAGACTAACTTTCTTATGCACTGTGGTTTTTTCGCTTAATTGGAGAGCACTCCATTATAGAATATGGAGATCTTTCTTATTTCTTTTTTACAGCTGCACATTGCTCCATCGTGGCTGAAACAAAGTTTATGGTACCGAAGAACATTTGGGTTGTTTCCAGTCTTTTCTTCTTAACAAACAACGCTGGAATTAATGACCTTGTACATAAGTCACTTTGTATTTTTGCAATTTTATCTTTGAGATAGATTCCTAGAAGTGGGTTTGCTGAGTCAAGGTAATGTCATTTTCCTGGGTGCTGCCAAGTTCTCTTCCTTTGTTGTTGTACAATTTTGCATACCCTCTGCAGTAAAAATCAAATGCAGATAAGTTTATGCTGGAGAAGCAAGGTAGGAATTTGAAATTCTTCAATCCTGGTGCTTCAGTTTTCTGTTGAAAAAAAAAAACAAGGCCATCAGTGAATAGACAAGGAAATAGGTATGAAGTTGGGGGATTGAGGAGAGTAAGAAAGTTTTATAAAAGTAGAGGAGGGAGTTGAGCAACAGGATAGGACCATTCAGCATTGTTGAAGGCCCTGCTGAGACTCTAGTTTATGAATTTCTCCTAGTATTAGTCAGCATAGTAGGGCAAATTTCTTCAGCAATGATACATGAAAAAAGTATAGGACTTAAAACAGAAAAATGGTTGGATTAATCCATGGCGGGGTAAGTGTGGCAGGTGGACAAGGGGACAACAGAGTTGATGACATTGGCCAAAGAATGGAGTCTAGACTGCATGGAGAAGGTACTGACAAGACCATGGGAGGCTCAAGTTGAGTGGAGATTGGGATTGCCTAAAGAAGAAGTTGTTAAGGGACTGAAGTTCTAGTTTGCTAGGCTGCTGAAAGCAATATACCATGAAATTGGTAGACTTTTTTCTTTGGGGGGGGGGGCATGAGGGGTTGGCTTTTAACAATAGGAATTGGGGGGGGGGGCAGTGGTGTGGAGGGCAGTGGGAGTGGGAGGCAGCAGGGAATGGGAGGGTGTGGGGGTGCCCTGGACCTGGTTCTGGCATCAGAGCTCACCCCACAAGGAGCTCACTGCAGCAGCCACACAAGCCCAGGGTGAGGCTGAGGTTTTCCTGAGCTGGAGGAGGGCCTGTAGAAGTTTCCTGTTAGTAGGCAAGCATTTTATAGTTTGGAATAAACCATTTTATGGCTGAGCAGCAAGGAATCATAACACATCAGAGCTGGATATGTCACTGGCCTGCTGAGGGGTAGATGAGTAGGTGTTCTTTGGAAAAGGGTTTTGGGCTCCATTAAGAGAGCTGAAACCACAGATAAATTAAACAGGGCTTTTTACTGTGGGACTGTAATCAGAGCCTCTGACATGCCATAGTCTGTATTTGCATCTCCAAATACACACTATGTATTATTAGCTTATAAGCTTACAGTTTTGAGGCCATGAAAATGTCCAAATCAAGGCATCATCAAGACGATGCTTTCTTCCCAAAGACCAGCTACTGGCAATCCAGGACTCCTATGTCACCTGGCAAGGTATATGGTAGCATCTGCTGGTTTCTCCCTTCTCTTCGAGGTTTTGTTGCTTTCAGCTTCTTGCTTCTGTGGCTTTCTCTCTCCTTTTCTTTGCATTCATCCCATTTATAAAGGACTCTAGTAAGATGATTAAGATCCACACTGGACCATGCCTTAACTGAAATAACCTCATCAAAAGGTCTTACTTATAATAGGTTTACACCCACAAAGGGAATGGATTAGCTTTAAGTACATGATTTTCTGAGGTACATATAGTTGCAACCCACCATACCCATAATGAAGTCTAAGATGGGTGTTGTAGGAGCAGAATAATGGGAAAGCTAAAGGCATGTGAAGCTATAATCAGAAAGTAGAATTTTAAAGCTTGAGATTTCGGAGATGGAGAAGTACCAAGTGCTAGCAAGGTCCTGGTGGGGCCATGGGAGTAGACAGATTAATTGGAAAGGAATCAAAATTAAGAAGATTGAGAAGCCGAAAGGTGAGGGGCTCAGAAGGGTATGCTACATGGACATCAAAGTCCCCTGTTATTAGGGCTGCAGTTGACCAAATTATTTGATTAATGGAGGAAATGTCTACTGTTATTTCACTTTGATAGGCTTTATTTCTTAACATATTTGTTCAATGAACAAATAAATGAATAATCCAACTGCTGTAGAAACTTACTTGGTAAATTCAGCTTTTGTTGATAATGTGGTTTAGGGATATAGATGATATCTACCTTTAGTATTTTGGAATAGTATTACTGACTTGTTCTGTGATTTTTTTTCTCTGATAACTGACCAGTAAGGGAAATTGGTGCATTTCTTTCCCTGTATCTTATTTTTCTCCATCTGTGAAAAAATATATAGTAGAAAGAAATCTACACTATCAGCCACGCCATCAGAGTTTTGATCCCTGTGTTGCTCCTCATTACCTGAAGTCTTTGGCAAAACTCCTATTTCTTCATCTTCAGATACAGGGGTTGGCTCTGGGAAAACCTCTTCATTCACTTCTAGTTCTATAATTCCAATTTCTGTGACTATGGGATCTGAAGTTATATGCACCCATTTAATCTGAAATTCTTTTGGTTGAAAATTGTTTTGAAAGCAAATGTGAACCCCTTAGGTTGGCTGTTTAAAACCACTCAAGGGAAATCATGCCAGTTCCTTGCCACAGAACGATACACAAGATGATGGAAACACCTCTCAAATATTATTGACCCTAAATCAAATGTTATCTCTTAAAAGATGATCTTCCCATGGAAGCTATTATTTCAGTTTCCTAGGCTGCTCAAAGCAAATACCATGAAATGGGTCAGGTTAAACAATGGGAAGTTATTCACTCATGGTTTTGAGGCCAGGAAAATGTCCAAATCAAAGCATCATCTGGGGTGTGCTTTCTTCCCGAAGACCAGCTGCCAGTGATCCTTGGCTCCTCTGCCACATGACAAGGCACATGGCAGTGTCTGCTCATCTCCGCTTTCTTTTCCAGGTTTCATTGTTTCAGCTTCTTACTTCAGTGGCTTTCTCTATCTTTATCTGGATTTCATTCTCTTATAAAGAACTCCAGTAATAAGATTAAGATTCATCCTGATTGAGGTGGGTCATACCTTAACTGAAGTAACCTCATCAAAAGGTCCTACTTATAATGGCTTTACACCCACAGAAATGGATTAAATTTAAGAACTTGTTTTTCTGGAGTACATACAACCTCAAACCACCACAGCTATACATCTAAGAAGCCAGATATTTCAATCCTGATCTGATATATAGCATATAAGTTTCTCTTTCTACTTAATGTAGTCTTAAGAATGAAAAATATGTTATTCAAACAACACATAATTTTATGTAATACTTGTATAGATAAGGCACAGCTCTTTGCCCTTAAGGAGCTTACATACTAATAGAGGAGATAAAACCATGTTCAAACTTAAATGAACAACCACAGTCCAAAGCAGGGTAAATCCCATATGAGTAGTATGAGTAAAAATAGATCTCCAGGTTATATTTTAAAGGTGTTAAGAAGTAAAGAGTATTTGAAATATTTCCATTTCTCATTTTTTATTCTTGTACTATCTTTTTTACATGTTCAGCTCTTTCTATTTTTATCTAAATGATTTGCTTTTGTATACAGAAGTTGGTTGTATCACCAATTATTTTTATTCCATATTGATGTGCTTTTAGACAAGTATAGCATTCCTAAGATGCAAAACTACAACACTGTTTTTATGTGTGTAGAGTTTAGAGTTTGCAATTCAATTATTCAAAATGAATTGTTCACTTTCTGTATAATGTTTTCTCCCCATTTTTCTTCTGCACCTTGAAACAATCTTGGACATTTCAAAGTTCTTTAACAATTGGACAAGAGAAAAAAAGCAAAGATTCAAATGGAAATTATCTTAGTTTGTTGCCTCTAAGTAGTTCTGGTGGGGGGAAAAATGACTTCTTCATTGGTGCCCCCATAGTAATTTGGATGAACTTATATTTTAAAATGTATCACATTATATTGTAATCCTTTGTTCAAATGCCTCCTCCCTCCTCTTTTTCTCCTTTCCTCCTTCCCTCCATTCTTTTCTTCCTCTCTCCTTTCATCTTACTAGAACACAGCATCTAGGAAACATGATCCTTGTCTTAGTCACTTTTGTATTATTTGGGTGGATGGATGGTTGGTTGGTTGAATGGATGGATTGATGGATAGATAGATGGATGGATACATGGATGGGAGGAAGTTATAACCAAACTCTTCTACACATTCTGGAGAACCACTCATGATTTTCTTTTAATCACGAAACAACTGTCAAAAACTGACCTCACTTTCAATGGATATCTGACTCCATTTTCTATGAGATGGTTTATTTAAATGGCCTAAGAACCAAAGTCTTTAAAATTTTTCAAAACCTCTTACAAACTAAGCTTGGCCTCTGAAAATGAAGATAATTGAATGTTTTTAAAATTCCTTGCAAACTGATAAAATGCACTGTTAGACTGGATTAACAGAGCCTTATCAGAGATCCCGTCCTCCCCTTCCCACCTTCCTCCACCCCTACCCCTAGGCTGCCCATCTAAAATGTCCTCAGTTCATAGGATCATGCAATTTACTAATTCACTTTGGTCATTCATACTGAACTTAGGAAAGACAACTGAAAGTGTAATTGCAGAAAATAAAAATAAAACTCAGAACCTTAGGGAAATATTTGCATTCTAAAATAATAAGCGGGTTAGAAGGTTAAGTGGATTTTAATGATGTGAGGCATTTTTATAAGGAAGGAGGCTTTCAGCAAAAGAGTGATGATGCCTTTCCAGGGGGTGGACCCGCTCAGTACAGCTGACTGCAGTCCTCTGCGGTGGGTATTTGCTTCCAATTGCCCAGAGCATAGGCACAGCAATGCCATTGACTGTCCATCAAGAAGCAGAACATTTAAA
This sequence comes from Tolypeutes matacus, assembly GCA_026826555.1. Classification (NCBI taxonomy): domain Eukaryota; kingdom Metazoa; phylum Chordata; class Mammalia; order Cingulata; family Chlamyphoridae; genus Tolypeutes; species Tolypeutes matacus. Next base: position 21,302,692 of record JAKSZT010054487.1, read on the forward strand.
CTACTACACGTGGGAAACATGCTTGCTTCCAGCAAAAGGGCCTTCAATCAGATGCCTAAGTCTGTTCTTACAGCCCTCCTTTAACCCTGAACCCACCAAGAACCTGAGGAGGACTGATTATTCAGCTCCGTCCAGAACTCATGCCAACTCATGCTATATATCGCATCCTGTGCTCGTCAAAAGCCCACCAGACCATCCAGAATTAACTTAAAATCTTTGGGATGCAGATCAAGGGTGACCTGAGGGAGAATAGAATCCCTTGTGGCATCTGCCCATGGTAGGGGCAATTCCAGGCCAAATCCATAGGAGTCACCCTGAACAAGACTTTTCTCCTCTATCATCTGAAACAAGCCACTATTTCATTTTCTCTCTTCTTCCCTTGTGACTGTTTTGTTAAGTTGCCAAGCAGCCCTGGAGCTGCCATTTTTGTTTTTATATTAATATCTTAGGCTTCATTTCCGCATATAAGTAAAATTGTTCACTTTATTTAAGGAAGCTTTAGGAGAAGAAAAAATACCCAAAGCAAAATGAAAACCTGGCATTGTGCCTTTTGCTTTCTTTTCCACTAAAAAAGAAAATTTATTTCTGAGGCCCTAATTCCTTAAGTCGTTTCTAAAGTTTTTATTCTAAGCCTCCTATTTTAAGAAGCCATATGAATCTTTTCCTTTTTATTCCCCTATATATATTATGACTCTAACTAGTATCTAAAATTTTTCCCGGAAGATGTTTGGATCATTTTTATTGGTCCTAGGATGAAGTAAAAATAAACAAGATAATTTACAATTTAGAAAAAGCATTCATTTCCATTTCTTTTATAGCAAAAATATTCAATAGTTTGAAAGATACTCTGTAGAATTCCAACTATATAGTGAAAGAAAGCTGCTTTGAAGATTTCATGTAAAAAATCATTTCCTCTCTTAGAGTTGAAGTTGGTTTGCAAATTAACGAGGTAGAGCCAAAATAGAGAATTGCATTGTAAGAGAGTGACTCACAATGTTTTGACTTTTTAAAATATATCTTTCCTGACAGCAAAGACTGCCTTGTCATTTGATTGCTTTCTAATTAATGTTAAGTTTTCCATTATAAATATCACACTTTTGCCACCAGAGCTACCAGTTGTGACCTCATATAACCTGTCCTTGAAGGATACATCCGGCCCTTATGACCAGGGGTGTCTGATTATAAAGAAATATCTCCTCATATTCTAACCCTAGATGTGGTACAACCAGTACTGCCATAAGAATGTTTCCTTTTATAGGAGAGAAGCAAATCAATGTTTGTTTGCTTGAAAGTAAAAATAGGTACTTGTGGATAAGTATGTATTCCTTGCTACTTTTATTTACAAAGATTTAACTAACCATAAAGTATCCTTGATAAGTAAAACCAACTTGCCATCTTTATAAACTATTTTAATTTTTTTAATTTTAATTTTAAAAAGAATACTATATTTTATACAGAGAAAGTAGAAGATGGATTAACCAGATGACATCAATCCAAGGCACAAGGTATGCCCAGCAGAATAGACCCTGCTTGAGGCTCTGCCTGGATGTTTCATACAAGCCTAAGAGAACTTGACATGGAGAAATACAGAGACACATTTGAATTGTCTGAACACAAAAATGTTTGCAAATAGAAAATGAAAGTTGTGTTTAAAAGGCTCCAAAGCTAGACTATGCCAAAAGTAGGGCCTGAAAACACCAGTGAACACTCTCTGCCTACATGGCACTATATTTAGTCATTTAGATGCAAAGATCACCCAAGGTAGCCTCCCCACTGTCTGTTAACCCAGCAGAAGAATGGAAAAGTTATAATGGTAAGACTTACAATCTTACCTCCAAATTCTCATGCATTTTTTCCTTTTTATTTGAGTTGGGGAAGAGTAGCAGTGTTTTCCCCACGCCTCCTAAGACACTGGCCCTTGTCATCTTCTGGAGGAACTATCATCCTCCACTTGAACGACTGTGGTCTTCTCTTCTTCTGATATACTCTGGAGACTCCAAGCCTGTGAATCTCAATGCCTGTGTAGCTTGGTTTATGGTTTTCCTCTAAAACTGACTTTTTCTTAGTTTTCCTTAGCATGCTTGATTAATTCAACAAATGTTTATTGAACACCTCTTACGTGCCAGTCACTGAGGACGAGCTTTCAACCAAGGAGGAATATAAACTCTTCACCCCATTCTGTACCTACTTATCTCTCTCAATCATTACTTCCTCAAATAAGCATCCCTGACCTCTAAATCCCTCATTTTGTTGTATGCTTTTCCAGAACCTCAGAGCCTTTCCTTCATAGAACTTATTTCAATTTGCAAATAAACATATATATTGATAGTTTTTCTAATGCCTTTTTCCCCAAATTGAGAACAGGAACCATATCTGATTTTGCTCACCACTTTATTCCAGTGCTTGGCCCAGGGCAAGGCACACAGTCCTGCTCACTTAATTAGTTGGTAGATGATGAATGGATGGATTGATGGATGATACGTAGTTTCTCCAAGATCTCATAGCATATTATAGGAAAATAAGCATAGCTGGGCATGGAAAGCAGATGAGAATGGAATGGTAAGTTTGGGGTAAGATTGTAAACAGCCTTGCTAAAGACTTTTAACATTATCTGGTAGGCAATGAGATGCCAGCAAAAATGTTTGAACAATGGTGATCAGATTAGTTTTTTAGAAAGCTCACCCCAGCAGCGGGATGGAGGGCGGTCTGGGAAAGGGAGAGCTGTAGGCAGAAAAAGCAGTAGGGAGGGGCCACAGTGGCCCAGGTCACAGATGATGAGTTTTATACAAAGGCAACAGCTGCAGAACAGCAGGAGTAGAGGAGGGGCTGAGTCACAGCATCTCAGATATATCCTTGTGCTTTCTTAGATTAATAAGGTTTGCAAGGAATACCCTCCAAAAGATGATCCCCCTCCTGAGTAGAAAGTGGAGTCCTGATTGCAATCCCTGACCCTGGGGACCCACACACCAAAAACATCCTTAAGCCAAGGGCAAACTTGGAGTTGGCACACAGGACAATACCAGCAGAATAACAGTTTGCTATTTTTCTTTCTGACCTCTTTTCAGAGTTGTAAGAAGGTTGAAATTCGAGGGTTAGTTAAACAGTTAGTCAGCCAGTCTTTCTTAAGCACCAGTCAAGAGCCAGGCTCTGGAGATAGAAGGATTAGGAAGATGGATGTGGGTGTGGCCACTGTCCTTACAATGGGAGCCAATGAGCCAAACAAAGGAGCAAATAAACAAGTCCCTTTCAGTGTGGTAAGTGGTCTGATAGGAAACTCTTGAGAGCTGGGAACCACACCCAACCTGTCCTCAGGGACAGGTGGACAAAGGAGATGAGAAGGTAATGGAAAAAGGTGGGGGAGAGAGAACACAACTTAGAGAGGGAATGAGAAAAATTCTAGACAGTGGGATGTAGGTGAGTGGAGGGAGGCAATAGGTGCGAGAAGTGAGGGAGAGCCAGTGGAGTTAGACAGGGACAAGATCATGTAGCACCTTATAATCTGCATTAGGAAAGTGGGCTTTTCTGTGCAGGTGTGGGAGGATGGGCTTTGCAATTTAAAAAGTAGATTGGTTACAGTGCAGAGGATGTATTTGCAAAGGAGCTGAATAGGGAAGGAAGATGGTTCTGAGGCTCAGGCATTAATCTAGGTAAGAAATGATGATGGGATGGACTAGGGTAGTGGCAAACTGGGTGAGGGGTAATGAACAGGTGTGAAAGATATTTTAGAAGTAGATTTGTCAGGCTTCGGGGATTGATTGAGTGACAAGGGGGAAAGGGAGAAGGCATCAAGGATGCTAGCATCACAGTAGGACAGAGGGGCCTTGCACTGAACCAGGACACCCAGAATAGAGATGGATTTGGGTGACAGAGGAGACATGGTAAATTTGGTTTGAGGTATATTGGGGTAAAAAGTACCCGTGGGACATCCCAGTGGAAGTATTCAGTTGGCAGTTGGGTAGACAGATCCAGAACTAAACTTCTTGATCATCCTTTAAATGTTGGCATATAACTTAGTATCTAACACCATGGGTTTTGGCATCAGAGGAGACCTAGGTTCAAGTCAAGTATGAACTGTGTGACCTTAGACAAGTTACATTACTAGACTTTTCTGAGCTTTAGCTGACAAGATAAAAAAAAAAAGTTAATAAAGTTATCTACCTCATAGGATATTCAGGGAAATAAATGAAATGATGCTTGTACAGCACTTAGCCTCAATAAGTCTTGATTGTTGGTAGTGATAGGGGTGGTATATTATAGTCTGCCCTGAAATATAGATTTTGGAACATCCGTGTATAGATGGTATTTGGAACCACTAGGAGAAATGATAATGAGAAGAGAATAGTGCACAAAAGCACACCAACATTGAAGGGAATGCATAAAGGATATACACAAAGAAGATTGAGAAGTAGCAGCCAGGGAGGTAAGAGGAAAATCAGGAGAACATTATAACATCATGGAAAACAAGTGAAGAGAGCATTTCAAGAAAAGGAAGGGGTAAATAGAGTAAAATTCTATCAAGGGGTCAAAAAAAACTAAAGAATGTAAAGTGACATTGAATTTAGGGACAAGTACAGTCATTGGCCCCTGAGACAACGGTTTCGGTAGAAGGGCAGGGACAAAGCCAGATTACAGCATGTAGAGAGAAGTTGCTAGGTATGGACCACTATCTAATATTCTAATATGCAAACACTTCTCATGAAGAACAGTGCAGGGAGGGGGCATAAGAACAAAGTTAAAAGTGTTTTCTGACTGTAGAAATTTGATTTTGCCTCCAGTTCAACAAAAAGCCCTTCAGGACCACTTCTGGGGAAGATGGCAGAATAGGGAACTCTAGGACTCAGTCCTTACACCAAAACAGCTATTAAGCAGACAAGAACTGTCTGAAACAACTATTTTGAAACTTCAGGGGCCAGAAGTACACTGTACAGCATCCATGGTAAAGCGAGAGGAAGAGACTGGTAAATTATGGTAAAGAGCTGTAAATTGCTCTCTCTGTGCAGAGGTGATAGGTACCCATCCCCCACTCTCAGGGCAGGCAGCCACAGGGTTCAGTCTGTGGCTAGTGCCTGGTAATAAAAAGGGACATAAAAATCCTCTTCCCCAAGAACAGGAGAATGCATAGCTTATCACTGATCACAGGTTTGGTTAGTGAATTCCGATCACTGAGTCCTGGCTCTAAGGATAGCCATTGTTTCAACCCTGCCTCAGACAAAGGCAACAGCAGCCATTGTTTCAACCTTCCCTGGACAGGGGCAGATGTGGTAGAAATTTAAAGTTGCAGGGCTTCCTCAGGCCTGTGGGGGAGTTAGCCGAAAGGCTGTAATTACTGGCACCCATCCTTACTCCATCCACAGGACACTTTGGAGCCGGTCTTCACCCATTTTATAAGTCCCTGGCCCTGTTTTGGCTGGGAAACTCCTCCCCAGGGTGACCCTCCTCCCAGAAGTTGCCCTCCAGGCAAACACAGCCTGAGACAATGAAAAGAGTATAAAAAACTATAGAGGCAAAAAAGATGACCCCTATCTCACACAAAAATTAACTCAAAATGGATCAAAGATTTAACTGTAAAATCTACAACCATAAAGCTCCTAGAGGAAAATGTAGGGGAACATCTTCAAGACCTGGTGGTAGGTGGCAGATTCTTAAACCTTACACCAAAAGCACGAGCAACGAAAGAAAACATGGATAAATGGGACCTCCTGAAATGTAAACACTTCTGTGATTCAAAGGACTTCATCAAGAAGGTGAAAAGGCAGCCCACTCAATGGGAGAAAATATTTGGAAACCACACATCCAATAAGGGTTTGATTTCCATTCTATGTAAAGAGATCATACAACTCAACAATAAAAGAGTAGTACAATTTAAAAATGGGCAAAAGACTTAGACATTTCTCCAAAGGGGAAATACAAATGGCCAAAAAGCACATGAAAAAATGTTCAATATCACTAGCTATTAGGGAAATGCAAATCAAAATGACAATGAGATATCATCTCACACCACATAGAATGGCCATTATTTAAAAAACAATACAATAAGTGCTGGAGAGGATGTGAAGAAATAGGAACACTCCTTCACTGTTGGTGGAAATGTAAAATGGTACAGCCTCTGTGGAAGACAGTTTGGCAATTCCTCAGGAAGCTAAACATAGAACTGCCATATGATCCAGCAATTCCTCTGCTAGAAATATATCAAGAACTGAAAACTGCGAAGCAGACATTTGCACACCAATGTTCATAGTGGCGTTATTCACAATTGCCAGGAGATAGAAACAACACAAGTGGCCATCAACCAATGAATGGATAAACAAAATGTGGTATATATATACAATGGAGTTCTATGCTGCTGTAAGAAGAAATGAAATTGGGACACATATGATAATGTGGATGAAACTTGAAGACATTATGTTAAGTGAAATAAGCCAGATACAAAAGGACAAATATTGCATGGTTTCACTAATATGAACTAAATATGATGAATAAACGCATGGAGTTAAAACCTAAAGTAAAGGCTATTAGGAGATAAGAGGAGGACTGAGAAAGTGTACTGATGCTTAATGTATGTGGAAGTTTTAACTAACTTGACTGTAAAAGTGTGGATGGATAGAGTTTATTGGTAACACATTATAGTGAGTAGAACTAATGCAGCTGGTTTATAAATGAGAATGTGGCTGAAAAGGGTAGTCTAGGGATGTGAATGTCCATTGAAAGAAAGTAGAGAATAGGGAGTAAATAACATAGTGAACCCAGAGGTGGATGAGAATTGTGATTAATAGTACAAATACAAGAATGTCCTATGAACTAGAACAAATGTGCAAGGTGGTAAGAATGTGGGGAAGCATGGGAAAAATACTATAAATGTAGCCTATGGACTATAGTTTATAGCAATAATGTAATATTCTTGCATCAATGCCAAAGACATACTGTGTTAATAATAGGGGGATATGGAAAAGTATACCAAATGTACACTATGGACCATAGTTGGTGGTAATAGTTTGATGACATTATCTCATGGTCTGTAACAAATGTTCCACAACAAATGTGGTATGTTGGTGGAGGTGTTTTGTATAGGAATTCCACACATGTTCATGATTTTTTTAAAAGATTTATTTATTTATTTCTCTCGCCCTCCCCCCCCCCATTGTTGCACTCACTGTCTGCTCTCTGTGTCTGTTCGTTGTGTTCTCTAAGTGCCTGCTCATTTTCTTTTAAGAATCACTGGGAACTGAAGCCAGGACCTCCCATATGGAAGGGAGGTGCCCAATCGCTTGAGCCACAATTACTCCCTGCTTGTTATGTCTCTCATTTTGTCTCCTCTCTGTGTCTCCTCATTGTATCATCTCTTTGTGTCATCTCGTTGTGACATCTCATTGCGTAATCTCGTTGCATCATCTTGTTGCATCATCTCACCACACCAACCCTTTGCATCGGCTTGCTGTCTTGCTCATCTTCTTTAGGAGGCACCAGGAACTGAACCCAGGACCTCCTGTGTGGGAGGCAGGCACCCAACTGGTTGAGCCACATCCACTTCCTCATGATTGTTTTTTAAATTCACAACCTCTTTAATAAAAATATATTTTAAATTAAAAAAAAAAAAAAAAACTATAGAAGCAGACAATCTGGTACAAAGGTCTGCCAGCTGTACATACCCAGGAGAGGGAGGTCTTTCCCTTGGGAAACATAGGGGACACCCAAACTCTTGTAAACAGGGGAAATACAAAACAACTAACAAGCAAAATCCCAGGACAAAACAAAGGCCCAGCAAGATAGGGAAAACCCTGCACAGTGTATTTGCCTTGAGCAAACCTTCCTGATAGGACAGCTGAAGCTCAAGAAAATCTCTGTCCTATCACCAGCTGGTTACAAAACCAAGAAACAGACACCGCAAGGAGTAAATCCCATAGTTAACTCATTATTTAAAGATATTAAAATGTACAGTGTGCAACAAAAGAATACAAGACAAATTAAAAAAAGAAAAGAAAGAAACAGGAAATGATGGCCCAACCAAAGGAAAAGCATAAAAATACAAAAAACACCAATGAAGAAGGTGACATACCAAATAAAATCTTTTAAAAAATGATCTTAAAAAAGCTTAAGGAGGGAAGCAGATGTGGCTCAAGTGGTAGAGCTCCCATTTACCATATGGGAGGCCCCTGGTTCGATTCCCGGGGCCTTCTGGTGAAGGCAAGCTGGCCCCTGCGGCAAGCTGGCCCAACAAAGGGAATCAAATAGACACAAAAACTCACAGCAAATGGACACAACGAGCACAAATAGCAAGGGGGATATAAATAAATAAAATAATAATAAATCTTTAAAAAAAAAAAAAAAAAGCTTAAGGAGATGAAGGAAAGTACAAAGAAAGAACTACAGGATATCAAGAAAAAAAAATGAATGAACAATATAAGAATATAAGTAAAGAGACAGAAATTTTAAAAAGGAACCCATCAGAACTACTGGAGTGGAAGACCACAATAACTGGAAAAAAAAATAGTCCCAGGAGGGTTTCAAGAGCAGATTGGAGCTGGAAGAAGAATCAGTGAACTTGAAGACACAACACTTGAAATGAGTCAGGCTGAGGAACAGAAAGAGAAAAGAAATATTAAAAGCAAAAATAGCCTAAGACAGCTATGGGACATCATCAAGCATGCCAATATATGTGTTATGGGAGTCCTAGAAGGAGAAGAAAGAGATAAAGGGGCAGAAGGACAGTCAAAGAAATAATGAAGAAAACTTCCTAAACTTAGCAAAAGTTGTGAATTTGCACATCCAGGAAGCTCAGAGAACACCAAATATGATAAACATGAAGAAAAAGGCATCCCATCATATATTGATTACACTATCAAATGCAAAAGACAAGGAGAGCATTCTGAAAGCTGCAAGAGAAAAGCAACATGTTACATGCAAAGGGAGTCCCAATAAGATGGAGTCCCAATTTCTCCTCAGAAACCATGGAAGCATGAAGGCAGTAGGTTGAAATACTTAACATGCTGAAGGAAAACAACTGCCAGCCAAGAATTTTATTTTTTTATTTTATTTTTTTTTGTTTTTTTGTTTGTTTTTTTTTTAACTGGGATGTCCCGGGGATCGAACCCAGGTCCCTCCATATGGGAGACGGACGCCCAACCGTTTGAGCCACATCCACCCCTCAAGAATTTTATATCTGGCAAGACTCTCTGTCTTAGTCAGCCAAAAGGGTGCTAATGTGAAATACCAAAAATGGGTTGGTCTTTATAAAGGGTATTTATTGAGGATAGAAGTCCATAGGCACCAGGCCATAAAGCGTTAAGTTTCTTCTCTCACCACAGACCATTGCCACATGTTAAAGCAAGACAGCTGCTGGCATTTGCCAGGGTTCAGGCTTCTGTGGTTCCTCTCTTCCTGGGGCTGCGTTTCTCTCCGGGCTTAGCTCCTGTTTCCTCCACAAGGCCAGCTGTAGATGATCAGGCGAACAGTTTGCTTCTCTTCTCCTGGGGCCTTCTTTCCAACATCAAAACTGCTTCTCAAAAGAGTGCTTCAACTCTGTTCTTTGCCTTGCCTTTTATATTCGATTCCCCACCCACCAAGGGGCGGGATGCAATGCCCTAATCATAACCTAATCATTCCCAGATTAACAGATCAGTTTACAAGCATGATCCAATTATATTTTTGGAATTCATAATTACATCAAATTGGCCAACGGTTACACTCCACCCTCTGAATTCCAAAAATACATTACAATATTCAAAAAACCTTAAATCAGTAACAATTCAACTACAAAATCATATCATAATCATTTTAAAGAAATACAGTTCATCTTGAGGCAAAGTCCCATCTGCTATAGAACTCTGAATCTTACAAATCCATTTAACTGCTTCCAATACACAAATGGAAAGACAAAGGATAAACATTTTCAATATCATAAGAAGAAATTGGGATGTTAAACATGAGTCATGGATCCTCTACAGTTCAGTAAACCTGCAGGGCATCCTCCATTTGATTTCAAAGTCTGAGAGTCATTCTTAAGATGATGGTTTCTTCTCCTTGGGGCCACATGGGAACCCACCCTTTCAACAGGCTTGCCCAATGGCAATTTTCTTGGTTTCAACCTCCTCAAGCTTCTAGGTGTCGACCAAGCTCCAGACCTCACCACCCAAGAGTGTTGGGGTGATTGCCACACCTTACCTAATCTTTGGGTTAGAGTCTTAGTCCCCCTAGTACAGTGAGGTGAAGACAATATTCCCCCTAACCTTTGGCATACAGGTTCAACCGTCTCAGAGCAATGGGTTGACTACCTGGCCTTCTCTAATCCATGGGGGACAGGCACACCCCTCTCAGACCTATGGGGTGTTGACCTTAACTGCCCTAATCTTTGAGGAATGTGCTCCACCCTCTCTGCACCCTGGGATGGCAGAACTCTTCCTGAACATCAGATGGGGACATCCACCCTCTTAAACTGCTAGGGAAAACTCACCCTCTCTGCACACAGGGGTGGGACTCCTTTCTTGGCCCAAGGTGATGTCTTAATTCCAGATCTCAGCTTCCATGATTTTCTTCTTAAAGCTGTTTCTCCTTCAATCTCTCCTTTCCCTGTCCTCTTTTGTCCAAGCTGACAGTGGTTTTGTTCATATAGCTCTCTCAAAAACTTTGTTGGTTTAGCATGCAGGAAGCAGGGGTCCAAGCCATCAGACAGTAAGAATTTCCACAAGTCTTTCCGAGATAACTGCATCTTCAATTCTGATTTACAAGTTCCAGGTTTAGTAAAGTCTTCAAATACGACATTTTAATCTGGGAATTTGATTTCCAGAAACTTGGAAGTTCCAGAATCACTTTCTGTTTTCTTTGTGCCCAAAAGTTCAGTCCTTAATGTATTTCGCTCATCTAGTATTTTGCTATAAGCTGCAAGGAGAAGCCAAGCCACATTCTCCAAGTTTACTTTGGAAAGTTCTTCAACTAAATGCTCCGGTTCGCCATTTTCAAATTCTGTCTTCCATATAACACCAGGAGTTAATCTTGCTAAGTTCTCTGCAACTTTAAAAGATGGATCGCCTTTCCTCCAGTTTCCAATAATAGTTTCACCATTTACTTCTAAGGCATCATAGAAAGTCTCTTTAGCATCCATATTACTATCAACAGTCTCTTCAAAGTGATCTGGGCCTTTTCCATCAAGCATTTCACAATTCCTCCAAAAAATACCCCTTACCCATTTATAAAACCGTTCCAACATTTTGGTAATTACAAAAGCACTTCCCCACTCCTCGATACCAAATTCTGTCTTAGTCAGCCAAAGGGGTGCTAATGTGAAATACCAAAAATGGGTTGGTCTTTATAAAGGGTATTTATTGAGGGTAGAAGTCCACAGGCACCAGGCCATAAAGCGTTAAGTTTCTTCTCTCACCACAGTCCATTGCCACGTGTTAGAGCAAGACAGATGCTGGCATTTGCCAGGGTTCAGGCATCCGGGGTTCCTCTCTTCCTGGGGCTGCATTTCTCTCCAGGCTTAGCTCCTGTTTCCTCCACAAGGTCAGCTATAGATGATCAGGTGAACAGCTTGCGTCTCTTCTCCTGGGGCCTTCTTTCCAACATCAAAACTGCCTCTCAAAAGAGTGCTTCAACTCTGTTCTTTGCCTTGCCTTTTATATTCGATTCCCCACCCACCAAGGGGTGGGGCTCAACGCCCTAATCATAACCTAATCATACCCAGATTAACAGATCAGTTTACAAGCATGATCCAATTATATTTTTGGAATTCATAATTACATCAAATTGGCCAACGGTTACACTCTCTTTCAAAAATGAGGTAGAGATCAAGACATTCTCAGATAAACAAAAGCTGAGAGACTACATCAGTACACCAGATATGTCCTGCAAGCAATGTTAAAGGGAGTTCTTCAGACTGTAATGAAAGGACACAAGAAAGTATATCAAAGCACCATAAAGGAATAAAGACCTACAGTAAAGGTTATCATTTGAGTATTTATAAATGCCAGTATTATTGTATTGTATTGTTTGTTATATAACTCCACTTCGTACTTCCTGTAAGTGCTAAAATGCAAATGCATTAAAAAGTAATGATAAATCTATGGTTTTGGACATACATTGTACAAAGATATAAGTGGTAACAAGTACAAAAAATGGTGGGGGTCAGAGGGGCATAAGAAAAGTATATGTGCATGCTATTGAAGTTAACTTGGTATCAAACCAAATATAATTGCTATGTATTTAGGATGTTAAGTTTTAACCCTGTAGTAACCACAAGGAAAATAGATGAAAAATATATCCAAATAGAAATGAGAAGGCACTCAATATGGTACAACGCAAGAAAGCGAATACATATAAAAGTACACTTTAACAGAAGTTAGGGACAAAATGGTATAAGACTTACAAAGTCTAAATAGCAAAGTGGCAGAAGAAAGACCTGTATTATCAGTAGTGATTTTAAATATAAATGGATTAAACTCTCCAGTCAAAAGACAGACATTGGCAGAATGGGTAAAAAAAAAAAAGCATGACCCAACTACATACTGTCTGCAAGAAACTCAGCTTAAAGGATGGAAAATATATATACCATGCAAGTAGTAGGCAAAAGAGAGGTGGGGTGGCTATACTAATATCAGATAAAATAGACTGTATGTCAAAAACAGTTATGAGGGACAAAGTTGGTCATTACATACTGATAAAGGGTACAATTCAACAGAAAGATATAACAATTATAAATATATATGCACCTAACAGCAGAGCCTCAAAATATATGAAGCAAATACCAACAGATTTTAAGGGAGAAGTTGATGGTTCTACATTAATAGTAGGAGACCTTAACACAGTACTCTCAATAATGGATAGAACATCTAGTTAGAAGATCAATAAGGAAGTACAGAACTTCAGTGATGCACTAAACCAACTAGGCATAACAGACATATATAGTACACTGCACCCAAAGTTCTTCTCAAGTGCACATGGATCATTCTCTAGGATAGACCATATGTTGAGTCACAAAACAAGTCTCAAAAAATATTGGAATCATACAAAGTATATTCTCCAACCATGACAGAATGAAGTTAGAAATCAATAAAATATAGAATGAAGAGGGAGAAAGGGAAAGTCTTGATTAAAACAGCATAATCTGAAACAATGGGTTAAAGAGGAAATCAGAAGCAAAATTAGGAAATATCTTGAGGCAAAGAAAAATGAAAATACAACATACCATAACTTTTGGGATGCAGCAAAGGCAGTACTGAGAGGTAAATTTATATCTCTAAATAATTACATTAAGAAAGAAGAAAAACTTCAAATCAGAGACATAATCTCAAACTGGAAGAAATAGAAAAAGAAGCGCAAACTAAACCCAAAGCAAGCAGAAGGAAGGAAATACAGATTAGAGCAGAGATAAATGAAATAGAAAACAAAAAACAAGAGAGATTCAACAAGCCAAAAGTTGGTTCTTTGAAAAGATCAACAAAATCGGCAAACCTTTAGCTATACTAAAAAAGAAAAAGAGAGGATACAAATAACGAAAGTCAGAAATGAAAAGGGGTACATTATTACCAACCCCAATGAAATAAAAAAATACTGTAAGTGGATACTATGAACAAAGGTATGCCAATAAATTAGATAACTGAGATGAAAACAAATTCTTAGAAACATACAAACTACCTACATTGACTCAAGAAGAAATAAAAGATCTCAACAAACCAATTATCAGTAAAGAAATTGAATTAGTACTCAAAAACCTCCAAAAAAAATAAAGCCCAGAACCAGATGGCTTCATAGGGGAATTCTACCAAACATTCCAAGAAGACCACTCCAATTATGCTTAAACTCTTCCAGAAAACTGAAGAGGAAAGAACATTCCCTAACTCATTCCATGAAGCCAACATCACCCCCATACCAAAGCTGGATAAAGATACCACATGAGAAGAAAACTACAAACCAATGTCTCTTATGAACATAAATGTAAAAGTCCTCAACAAAATACTAGTAAATCAAATACAACAGTATATTAAAATAATTATATACTATGATTAAGTAGAATTTATCCCTGGTATGCAAAATTGGCTCACATAAGAAAATCATATTATGTAATACATTGCATTAGCAAAATGAAGGGAAAAAAACACATGATCATCTCAATCAATGCAGAAAATGTATTTGACAAAATACAGCACTCTTTCTTGATTTAAAAAAAAAAAAAAAACACTTTGAACACTAGGAATAGAAGGAAATTTTCTCAACCTGATAAAGGGAATATATGAATAACCCACAGCAGGCATTCTACTTAATGGTAAGACTGAAAGCTTTCCCTCTAAAATCAGAAACAAGGTAAGGATGCCCACTGTCAATACTATTATTCAACATTGTACTGGAAATTCTTGCCAGAGCAATTTGGCAAGAAAAAGAAATAAAAGGCATCCAAATTGGAAAGGAAGAAGTAAAACTTTCCCTATTTGCAAATGTGATCCTATATACAGAAAATCCTGAAAATCAACAAAGCTCCTAGAGTTAAGAAATGAATACAGCAAAGTGGTGTGGGACAAGATCAACACCCAAAAATCTGTAGTGTTTCTATACTCAAACAATGAACAATCAGAAGAAGACATCAAGAAAAAACTTCCATTCACAATAGCAATTAAAAGAATCAAATATCTAGGAATAAATCTAACTGAGGATATAAAGGACTTATACAAAGAAAACATTGCTAAAGGAAATTAAAGAAGACCTAAGCAAATGGAAGTTTATTCTGTGTTCATAGATTAGAAGACTAAATATCGTTAAGATGTCAATACTACCCAAAGCAATTTATGCGTTCAATGCAGTTCTGATCAAACAACCTTCTTTGCAGAAATGGAAAAGTCAATCATCAAATTTATATGGAAGGAGAAGGGGCTCCAAAAAGCTAAAGCCATCTTGAAAAGAAGAATGAAGTTGGAGGACTCACACTTTCTGATTTTAACACTTATTACAAAGCTACAGTAATTAAAACAGCGTGATACTAAGTAAGACATATAGACCAAAGGAATTAAACTGAAAGCTCAGGAATTAACACTCTCATTTATGGCCAACTGATTTTTGACAAGGTAGCAAAGACTACTCAATTGGAAAAGAATAGTGTCTTCAACAAATAGTACTGAGGAAACAGAATCTCCATTTGCAAAAAAAAAATAATAAGGGAGGACCCCTACCTTCCACCAAATACAAAAATCAACCAAAATGGATCAAAGACCTAAATATAAGAGTTAGAACTATCAAATACCTAGACAAAAACATAGGGAAGCATCTTCAGGACCTTGTGTGAAACAATGGTTTCTCAGACTTTACACCCAAAGCACAAAAAAAAAAAAAAAAAAAAAAAAAAAAAGGAAAAAAAATAGATGAAAGGGACCACATAAAAATAAAAAAACCTTTTGTTCCTCAAAGGACTTTATCATGAAAGTAAAAATGCAACCTACACAATGGGAGAAAATATTTAGAAACCACATGTATTAGTCAGCCAAAGGGGTGCTGATGCAAAATACCAGAAATCTGTTAGCTTTTATAAAGGGTATTTATTTGGGGTAGAAGCTCAGAGTTACCAGGCCGTAAAGCAAAAGTTACTCCCCTCACCAAGTCTGTCACCACGTGTTGGAGCAAGATGGATGCCGACATCGGTAAGGGTTCAGCTCTTGGGTTCCTCTCTTCCCAGGGCTCATTTCTCTCTGGGTGCAGCTGCTCTGCTTTCTCCACAAGGCCAACCATAGACTATCAGGCAAATGGCTCATCTCTCTTCCCGGGGCCTCTGCTGTGTCTATTTGAGCCTTCTCTCTGCTCCTCTGTGTCCTTACTTCCCAGGCTTCAGCATCCAAAACTCTAAACTTCCTTCTCTGCAGTGTGGTTTCTCTGTGAGTTCCCGCCCACCAAGGGGGCGAGGACTCAATGACCTACTGACGTGGCCCAATCAAAGCCTCAATTATTATTTAATAAAGTAAAAGTGAAACCTCTGAATCCAATATAATCTAATGTGCCCTGAGGGACAGATCAGTTTACAAACATAATTCAATATCTATTTTTGGAATTCATAAACAATATCAAACTGCCACACCACATATCCAAAAAAGGATTAATATCCAGTATATATAAAGAAATCCTTCAACTTAACAAAAAGACAAACAACCCAATTTAAGAATGGACAAAAGACTTGAATAGACATCTCTCCAAAGAAGATATCAAATGGCCAGAAAGCACATGAAAAGATGTACAACATCATTAGCTATTAGGGAAATGCAATGAAAACCACAGTGAGATAACATTTCATACCCATTAGAATGGCTGCTATTTAAAAAAAAAAATTAAAAAAATAAAAAAAAAAAAGATGTTGGAGAGGACATAGAGAAATAGGAACACTCATTCATTCCTAGTGGCAATGTCTAATGGTGTAGCCACTGTGGAAGACAGTTTGTCAGTTCCTTGGAAAGCTAGGTACAGAACTACCGTATGACCTGGCAATCCTACTGCTAGATATATACCCAAAAGAATTGAATTCAGGGACTCGAACAGATATTTGCACACCAGTGTTCAGAGCAGCATTATTCAAAATTGCCAAAAGATAGAAGCAACCCAAGTGTCCATCAACTGATGAATGGATAAATAAAATGTGGTGTATAATGGAATATTATTCAGCCATAAAAAGGAATGAAGTCCTGATACATGCAACAACCTTGAGGACATCATGTTGAGTGAAATAAACCAGACAGAAAAGGACAAATCATCTCACTGATTTGAAGCAATTAGAATGAGCAAGTTCATAGGGTCAGAATGTGGAGTATAGGTTACCAGAGGATGGGGTGAAGATAGGGAATGGAAAGTGAAGGCTTAAAATGTATAAGGTTCTTATTTGGAATAATGGAAATGTTGTGGTAATGGATGGTAGCACAACATTGTGAATGCAATTTACAGCACTGAAACATATATCTGAGTGTAATTAAAAGAGGAAACGTTAGATTGTATTTATGGTAGCAGAATAAAAGTTTTTTTAAAATTCCATGGAGGGAGCAGATGTGGCTCAAGCAGTTAAGCACCTGCTTCCCACATGGGAGGTCCTGGGTTTGGTTCCCGTGCCTCCTAAGGGGAAAAAAAATAAATAAATAAAGGCAAAACAAATGAAGAAAACAATTCACAGGAACCAATGTGGCTCAGTGGTTGAGCACCAGCTTCCAATATATGAGGTCCCGGATTCAATCCCCAGCCCCCTGGTACCTAAAAAAAAAAAAAAAAAAAAATCCATGGGATCACATTACACAAACAGTGAACCTTAAGTTAAGCCATGAACTTCAATTAATAGTACAATTTTTAAAATGTGCTATCATCAAGTGTAACAAATATTCCACACCAATGTAAAGTGTTGGTAGTGGGGTGGTATAAAAATCCTATATTTTATGCATGATTGTTCTGTAAACACAATTTCTCTAATAAATTTTTTTAAGATTTATTTCATTTATTTATCCACCCACCCCTCACCCCCCGCCCCATTGTTTTGCGCTCACTGTCTGCTCTCTGTGTGTTCTTCTGTGTCTGCTTGTCTTCTCTTTAGGCAGCACCAGGAACCAATCCTGGGACCTTCCGGAGCTAGAGAGAGGTGCTCAATCTCTTGCACCACCTCAGCTTCCTGGTCTGCTGCATCTCCTATTGTCTCTCCTCTGTGTCTCTTTTTTTGTTGCGTCATCTTGCTGCGCCAACTCCCTGCACGGGCCAGCACTCCTGTGTAGGCCAGCTCTCCTGAGCAGGCCAGCACTCCACGTGGGCTAGCTCTTTGCTTAGGCCAGCTCACTGCGCAGGCCAGCTTACCTTTCACCAGGAGGGCCCAGGAATCGAACCCTGGACCTCCTATACGGTAGATGGGAGCCCAATCGCTTGAGCCACATCTGTTTCCCTCTAATAAATTTTTTAAAGGTCAGACCTTTAGGGCCTGGATTTGGATGCACCATTCTAGCTCTTTCTTTGTTCATTGTCTGGTGCTGGCAAAGAAAAGGGAAAATAATAATTGCAAAGTTATTTCCTATAGAGGAGACTTCTTGGATACAGCATCCAAGCTTAATGTGTTTATTCTGTTCTAAAGACTCTTTTGAAAAGGAATTAAACTCTATATAGCATCAGTAGCAATTTTCTGCATTGCATGCCTACTTACTCAGAATTCATTTTCCCATTTAGTGCATTATAAGGTCTCTATTGAGCACAAACTCTGACAGCAGCCTCCATCACTAGGCCCCATTTCACAGTCTTCTCAATGACTCTTGTGGATTCAAAACAAGCCTTGCCTTACCAATGACAGAGAAAACACACAGATCTTGGGATTGGCAAACAGGATTTACTTGTCCTTGTATGTACATTTTATGTGATCTGTGTTAGGGTCTTTACCCTCAAATCAAACAAGCTTTATCCCCTCCAAGCATACACACACACATACACACCATTCACCTGGAAATAGCATTTAACAGATAAGGAGACTGAGGCACCAGATTATTAGTTTTTAGACTAATAATCATCACCAAACTTGATGTCCAGTGGCAACTGAGCCACAGCCCACTCTGAATGCTCTTTCCATTGGCCAGCACTGTCTTTTTGGCCAGGGTCTTTCCAGGCAGTCTCTGTAGTCTCCAGTTTTCACCATCATCTCAATGCAGTGTCGTGCTGGAATAACTTATAGAAGGTGGTTCTTATTGTACAAATTTCAGCTGAAGAACCGCTGTCCAAATCCCTTGTTTAACAGTGTTGCTCTAGCATTGGAGTGACTGGGTTCAAATCCTGACTCTGCCACTCACGACCTAGCTATGGGTGAGTTAGTTAACCACTCTTTCTGGTCATATCAGCTTGCAGGATGGTGGTGAGGATAACAGAATTAATGAATGTTCCGTATTAGCACTGTGCATGGCCCTTACCCTTTCTGTCTTTCTGCTCCCCCTGCTGTAAACTGGGGATGATAATATTATCTACCTGAGACAGTGTTTGAGAGATTTGCCTATGCTGATACATATAAGTGCTCAGCTGTCATTGTTAATCACCTCCCTCCATTTAGTTTATATGCTTATCAAAGCGTGTTTGGAAAACCAGGATAGCAGCTGGGCTAGTTCATCTAAATTGGTGTGCATTTTCATGGTGGCATATTTTCCCATTGATTTAGTCCCTATTTATTTCATGTCCATCCTTTTTCAAGGTGCTGTCTAACAACTGAACACATGAAAACCCAACTCGGTATGGAAAGGAGCTTCCTGGGTTTTGGTGGATGGAAAGACTCCAGGTCTTCAGAAGATAGCTGGCAACTCTCTTCTAATGAAAATTCATGTGGGAGGTCAAAATACCTAACTTCATGGGGGAAAAAACACAATATTTACAGTTTCATCACTCTAACCTCCATAACCTTTACGAGACCTGTCACAAAGTAGGTGTACACATGCATGCCCTTCGTAGTAGTCTCGTTACTTCAGTTCAGCTATGCCAAAGTGGCAACTAGCTGTTATTTTTCATGTATACATATATATTGTATATATGACATACATGTATAACCTATCCCATGCTAGGCACTGTTCTGAGCATTTTAGATATGTTTAATCTCTCTAATGACTTTATCATGTAGTACTAGCATTATCACTATCCTCCTTTCATATATCCTTTTATCTATCCTCCTTTTGTATATGGGGAAATTGAAGCACAAAATGACTAAGTAACTCTTTTCAAAGAGGATCAATCAGGTAATAAGAGGCAGAGCCCAGTTTGGACCCAGATAGCCTGGAGTCAGAGGCTACATACCTGTTATCTTAAACCATTTCTCAGTAATTAACCCTGGAATAAATCCGGAGCCTGCTCAATCCAAACCTTTATTTTATGGGCAAGGAAATAAATGTTTAGGAGAAAGATGCTGATCTTTCTAACAGCCTCACATACCTAGAAACTTAGTTATTGCTGTTTTGCTCAGAACTGCACCACTGATCGGATGTGATAAAGCCTAGCAACAAAACTAATTTAAGTACAAAAGAATGAAAAGGGGGTTATCTTGAAAACATCCTCCAACATTATCAGCGACCCCTACTGCAAAACAATGCCAAATTCAGAGATAAAGTGAATACCAAAAAAAAGGGAAGTCATTTTATATCTTCTCTTTAAAGTATACAATTTCTAAAGAAAAGATGCCTTTTATATAACATCTATATTTCCAAGAGAAACCTGGGTAAGTTTGGGGCAGAGCATGATGGAACAGAGACACCTACTGGTGAAAACAAACCTTACTTCATAGATTTCTATCATCATTTACTTTAAGAATGACAGTGATTCTCATTATTATTTGATATGTACCGAATACAGACAGTATGATAGGTGCTGTAACAGATACAGAGTCTTCCCTTGGGGAGTTTACATAAAAAAGACAAAGTTAGATGTGCCCAACTATTTATATAACAATTCAAGCACAAGGTCTCCACACTCCCTTGTAGGAATACCAAGATACTTTGCAGGCTCCTGTATCAAGCAGCTGTCACTGGGTGCAATTACAGGCAGACTGCCAGGTCTCTGGAGTCCTTCTTTCCTCTCATTTTGAGCCAACAGATGTTGATTGAACACCTGCACTCAAAGGATAGGTGAGACAGGCCATGCCCACAAGGCCCCCTCATCCCAGAAAACAGGGGCCAAGGTGCTCATCATTCTAGACATCTCAGGGTGGTCTTAGGCCACTTTCCATCCAGTCTGGAAAGTCTCCAGGAATCAGAATTGTTCTTATCAGATCAGATGTTCTGGTCTCTTCTGGAACACTCAGAAATGATTTTCATTCCCCAGAGATGACACTTTCACATCAAAAATTTCATGAACGTGTTATCATTTGAATTCTCTCCTAAACCATGTCACTTGGCTGGGGTTGGGATTGTAGTTTGAAAATAGAAACATTTGATGTAAGAGAAATGAATTCAGAAATGAGAAAGAGGGAAAAGGGATGAAAGGAAAATTTAGGATAGGAGAAACTTTGTAGAGAGATGGCAATATCACCCTTTTGCTTTGGTTTCATTATTGAAAACACTTTGGAGTCTCTGTTTAAACATTCTAAACTTCTTAGCCATGTCCACATATAATTGAAAAGTCTTGATGGCTTTAGACAAAATAGTTCTCAGTTGGGTTGTTGTGATACACTCGTTTATTTTGTTTTCAGTTTCTATGTATAATTTGGGATTAAAGTAAGAGAGTTTGCCTACCTGAAAGTACAATTGAATGATACAAAAGTAATGAAAGTACCCAATGATCGAATCAGGATAATTTGTCCTATGTAGGGGATGAGAGAAATTAAAACAAGTTAGTGATACATTTGCATTGAGAATGGAACCAACTACTGAAATATACCTTTGAAAATTATAAATAAGCTCCGGAATACTACTGATGAAATTGTATTTGTTAAGCACCAGTTTCAAGCATTGTATTAAGTACTGTAAAGAAAAATCTCAATCAGACATGCCCTGACTATTGAGAAGTTTGTAATCCAGCAGGAGAGATGATACAAATGACTAATCTCTAAAATAACAGGAGGAAACTACTGGGATAGTGAAACAGATAAAAGGCAATGGAAAGCATCCTCCACACCTTAAATTCTCTCTCCCTCCACACCCATCCTATTCCCAGAAAATGAGTGAACCAATTAGAAAGTTAAAGTTTAGGAATGATAAGTCGAGGGTCTGAATTAACACAAAGAGGGGGTGGAGAAGTTGAAGGGTTGGATTGGGGAAAAAAAAGATCTTAAAGGATAAATGAATTGTACTTGGGGAATTGGATGTGGAGCTTAAGGGAGAGGAGTTAATATGTTGTGTAGATATAGACAGAATATTAGAATAACAACCAAAAAAAACCTTAATTATCAGGCTGGAAATAAAGGCAGTACCCACTTGGGAGGTCCTGGGTTCAGGTCCTGGTGCTTCCTAAAGAAGACAAACAAAGAGCAGACATCAAGCAAAAACAATGAGCAAAAACAATAAGCAGACGAGAAAAAAACAATGAGGAAACAATGAGCAAAAACAATGAGCAGACAAAAAGCAACAAACAACAATGAGCAAACAAAAACAGAAAACAAGCAAAAACAAAAATGAGCACGGAGTGGATGTGGCTCAATCAATTGAGTACCTGCCTCCCACATGGGAGGTCCTGGGTTCAGTTCCCCGTGTCTCCTAAAAAGATAACAGACACTGAACAGACAATGAGCAAAAGCAACAAGCAGACAAGGAGCAAACAGATGAGAGAGCCATGGGGTGGGGGGCGGGAATAGAAATAGAAACATTAGGAGGAGTTCATTGCAAGAAGGTGAAGCAGAAGGTGACAAGTTTTTCAACTGTCTCTTAGGTTAGAGGGATCAACACAATATGTAGAAATATCACAGAGGAGGTTGGAAATATAAAACAGACATCCAGAAACTGTTTCTAAATCAGGAGATCCATGAAAAGAATTCAGGAGGCTGCAAAGACCCTAAGCCTTAAAAATATATATGTGAATATAGGTGCAGTTTTCCAATGAGAGGATCCTTTACTTTTTAACTCTCAAGGGGGTCTATAACTAGCAAAAGGTTAAATAACTCTAGGTTTTAAGCAGTGATTATTTCAAAGTGGAGACATAGATAGATCCCCAGTATGATGTGTTTTTTACTTAGCATCCTAACAGCCTTTATGAATCTTTCAGCAGCTTTCAGCACTATGAACCATTGCCTGTATTTTTCTCCTTTCTTAAGAAAATCATTTCCTATTCTAGAAACACCTTCTCTCTCAACTTTTTGGACAGCACACTCCTCTGGTGTCCCTTGCCCCTCACAGAAACCTCTTTTCAATCTCTCTTGCTGACTCCTCCTCCTCCAGATGACTTTGAAATGTTGGAGTGCCAACAGTTCTGGGCGGTCCTCCTAACTCTATGAAAACTCTGTAAGAAAAATCTCAACTGATCACCTGGCTTTAACTATCCTCTGCTTCATTATGACTCACAAACTTTTATTGCCAGTCCTTACCTCTCTCTTGAACTCAAGACTGATATATCCAACCACCTTCTTCACATGGCCACTTGGGAAACTAAATATCCTCTCAATCTTTTTAAAATTTATAATGTTTATTTTTAATATTGGTAATATATATCATAGAAACCATTTTAATTGGACAATTCTTTGACATTAAATATATTGGGGGAAGCGGCTGTGGCTCAATCAGTAGGGCTCCCGTTTACCATATGGGAGGCCCCGGGTTCAGTTCTCGGGGCCTCCTGGTGAAGGCAAGCCCGCCCGCACAGCGTGGTTAGCTGACCCAGCGAGCACAAGCAGCAAGGGGGGGATAAATGAATAAATAAATAAAATCTTTAAATAAATATATATATATTGGCAACACTATGTCACTTTCACCACCATTTCCAGACTATTTTCATCATCTCAAATGAAAACTCATTCATTTAGCACTAATTCCCCATTCTTCTTTCCCCCACCCCTGGTAACCACTATTCTGCTTTCTGTCTCTATGAATCTGCTTATTCTAAGTATTTCATATAAGATAAATCAAACAACATTTGTCCTTTTGTGTCTGGCTTATTTCACTCAACATGATGTCTTCAAGGTTCATCTATGTTGTAACATGTACCAGCACTTCACTTGTTTGTGGCTGAATAATATTCCATTCTATAGATATACCATATTTTGTTTATACATTTATCTGTTGATGAACACTTGGGTTGCTTCCACCTTTTGGCTATTGTGAATAATGCTTCCATGAACAGTAGTGTACCAATGTCCATACAAAGCCTTGCCTTCAATTCCTTGGGGTACATACCTAGCAGTGGAATTGCCAGGTCATATGGTAATTCAATGTTTAACTTTCTGAGGAACCACTAAACTGTTTTCCACAGTGGGTGTACCATTTTACATTCCCATCAACAATGTATGAGGGTTCCTGTTTCTCCACATCCTCGCCAACACTGTTATTTTCACTATTTTTAGTAAAAGTCATCATAATGGATATCAAATGGTATCTCATTGCAATTTTAATTTGCATTTCTCTAATGGATAATGATGTTAAGCAGTTTTTCATATATTTATTGGCCATTCAAAAATCTTCTCTGGAAAAAGCCCACTCAAATTCTTGGCCAATTTTTTTTTTTTTTTTGAGGTACGGGGGGCCAGATATTGAACCTGGGACCTCATATATGGAAAGCCAGAGCTCAACCACCGAGCCACATCAGCTCCCCTGAGTTAGTTTTTTCGTTTGTTGCTTGTTGTTTGTTTTTGTTTGTTTGTTTTTAGGAGGCACGAGGAACCCAAACCTGGAATCTCCCATTTCAGAAGCAGGTACTTAACCACTTGAGCCACATCCACTCCCCCTTGGCCAGTTTTTTAATTGGGTAGTTTGGATTTTTGTTGTTGAGTTGTAGGAGTTCTTTATACTTTCTGGATATTAAATCCATATCAGATATATGGTTTCCAAATATTTTCTCCCATTCTGTAGATTGTCTTTTCACTTACTTGATGCACAAAAGTTTTTAATTTTGGAGTCCATTTTATCTAATTTTTTTCTTTTGTTGCTTGTGCTTTTGATGTAAAATCTAAGAATCCCTTGGCAAATACAAGGTCCTGAAAATATTTCCCTATGTTTTCTTGTATGAGCTTTATAGTATTAACTTTTATGTTTAGATTGTTGATCCATTTTGATTTATTTTTTAAATTTTATTTTGAAAGAAGCTTTACATGACATAAATGTTACACTGAAAATGGAGGGGGATTCTCATATACCCCCCCAAACACACACACTTTTCCCCATTAACAACATCTTTCATTTGTGTGGTACATTTGTTACAATTGATGAACACATATTGAAGCATTGCTACTAACCATGATCTATAGTTTACATTTTGCACTGCACAATTTTACAGGTTTTAACAATGTATAATGGCCTTTATCTGTCATTGCTATATCATGCAGGACAATTCCAATGTCCCCAAAATGCCCCAGGTTACACTTATTCTTTTTTTTTTTTTTTTTTTTTTTTTTTTTTTTTTTTTTTTTTTTTTTTTTTTTTATCCCCTCCTTGCTGCTTGTGCTCTCTGTGTCCATTTGCTATGCGTTTTTCTGTGTCTGCTTGTCTTCCTTTGTTGGGTCATCTTGCTGTGTCAGCTCACCGCGCCATGCAGGCTGGCTTGCCTTCACCAGGAGGCCCCAGGAATCGAACCCGGGGCCTCCCATATGGTAAACGGGAATGCAACCAATTGATCCACAGCCGCTTTCCTACACTTATTCTTCCCTCTCTCTCCCTTCAGAACCTCTGGTGGCCACTGCCTTTATATCAATGTTACAAATTCTTCCATTGCTAGAATAATAATAAGTCTACTTTAGTCCATAGTTGCATTCCTCCCTTATGTTTGTTCATTCCTCAATCTTGAGGATTTTTGGATGGTGATGCCCACTCTGTTTCTGATTGAGAGGGGCAGATGGATGGAACTGTCTTGCTTGCTGTTGTAGATACTCTCTGTTTTGGGAGATAGGTGGTGTTCATCATCATCCTTTTGTTAGGTGTCCTGGGTAAGTCCAATGAACTGGAGTGCCGCTTTGTTTCCGGGCCTGAGGGTGATCAGCCCTGCTGCAGCCCGGGGAGCGACACGAGCTAGTTGTGGACCGTCCGGCGTGCACTCCGGGAACGGTGGGGGGGTGAAGAAGTTGTCAGGAGAGCGCAGGCCCGGCTCCCTGGTCTTCACGGAGGTTAAGGAGAAGTTGTCACAGGGTCGCCGTTTGGTGCCCTGTGGTCTCCCTGACAGTACTAAATGAAGAGACACCACTCACTTGCTTGCTGGAAGGTAAGACCCTTATTCAGGGAGAGCTGTGCAGTTTTATAGGCAGAGTTGGGCGGGGGTGAGCGTGTTGTCTTCTGATAGGGCGAAGCTGTTGCTGGGCGTGGAGGGAAGATTTGGGAGGGAGGGGGGAGGCTAGAGGAGAAGGCCAACATGTCCAAATAAGGTTATGGCTGTTGAGGGAATGCTGTGATAGGCTGAGAGAAATGGGGAAGTTGGGTCCAGGAAGAAGGTGGGGCGTAGTGCCCCGCAAACGCCTGAGGCAAGGTTTGGCTTGGGTAAACATTACCTCACTGGAGAGTAGGTGTTGCAAATCTGCTGAGATACAGGGCTCAATTAGCATATGAACAGACCAAAGATTTAAGTCTCTGGGACATATTTTAACAAGTATAGTGCTAAATATAGGTTCAAATAAAAGGGGCAGAAAAACCATGTGTAGGGAAATTATAAATGACTCTAATTCTGTTACACTGAGGAGCATATATTCCAAGGTAAGGCCCACTGACAGGGTACCAAATTCCTGTGATTGTCTGCCCTGCCTATAGTGCCTAAATGTTTCTAGGGCCCTTAGGAGCCCCCTTACTTGAGGCATTATTTATTGTATCAGTCAGTGAGATCCTCCTGAGATGTGCATAATTGAATTAATTTTTATATATGGTGAGTGGTAGAGGTCCACATCATTCTTTTGCATGTGGATTTCCAGTTTCCCAGTACATTTGTTGAAGAGACTCTTCCTTCCCTGTTGAATAGCCTTGGTACCCTAGTTGAAAATCAACTTGTCATAGACACGTAGATTTATCTCTGGACTCTCAATTCTATTCCATTCATCTATATATCTGTCCATATGTTAGTATTACACTGTTTTAGTTACTGTAGCTTTGCAGTAAGTTTTGAAATCAGGAAGTGTGAGTCCTCCAACATTGTTCTCCTTTTTCAAGATTATTTTGCTATTTGAGGGCCCTTGCAATTCCATAGGAATTTGAAAATAAGCTTTTCCATTTTTGCAAAAAAAAAAAAAAAAAAGGTTGGAATTTTGATATGGATTGCATTGAATTTGTAGATCACTTTAGAGAGAACTGATATCATAATAATATTGAGTGTTTCAATCTATGAATACATATGTCTTTCCATTTATTTAGGTCTTCTTTAATTCTTTCAGCAATGTTTTGTAATTTTCAGTGTACAAGTCACTCATCTCCTTGGTTAAATTTATTCCTAGGTGTATTATTCTTTTAGATGTTATTGTAAATGGAATTGTTTTCTTGATTTCCTTTTTGGATTGTGCATTACTGGTGTATAGAAATCCAACTGATTTATGCATGTTTATCTTGTATTCTGCAACTTTGTTGAATTCATTTATTAGTTCCAGTAGCTTTCTTATGAATTTTTTGGTATTTTCTAGATATAGGACCATGTCATCTGTGAATAGGAATAATTTGACTTCTTCTTTTCCAATTTAGATGCCTTTTATTTCCTTCTTTTGCCTGACTGCTATGACTAGAACTTCCAGTACAATATTGAATAACAGTGGTGGCAATGGGCATCCTTGTCTTGGTCCTGTCTTAGGGGGAAAGCTTTCAGTCTTTCACTATTGAGTATGATATTTGCTGTAGAGTTTTCATAAGTGTCCTTTATCATGTTAGAAAGTTCCCTTCTACTCCTAGTTTTCTGAGTGTTTTTTTTTTTTTTTTTAATCATGAAAGAATATTGGATTTTGTCCAAGGCCTCTTCTGCATCAATTGAGATGATCATGTTGTGCTTCTTCCTTCATTCTATTAATATGATATTTTATTTTGATTGACTTCCTTATGTTAAACCATCTTTGCATTTCTGGAATAAGTCCCACTTGGACATCATGCATAATCCTTTTAAGATACTGTTGGATTTGGCTTACCAGTGTTTTATTGAGAATTTTTGAATCCGTATTCATAACAGCTATTGGTCTGTAATTTTCTTTTCTTCTGCTGTCTTTATCTGGCTTTGGTATCAGGGTAATGCTGACCTCATAGAATGAGTCAGAAAGTAATCCTTCCTCTTCTATTTTTTGGAAGAGTTTGAGAAGGTTTGGTGTCAAATCTTCTTTAAGAGTTGGTAGAATTCAGCAATGAATCTACCCAGACCTAGACTTTTCTTTTGGGATTGGTTTTTAATTACTGATTCAATCTCTACTTGTTGTAAGTCAGTTGAGATTTTCTATTTCTTCTTGCCTTAGATTAGCTAATTTGTAGGTTTCTGGAATTTTTCCATTTCATATAGGTTTTCTAATTTGTTGGCATATAATTATTCATAGTACCCTCTTATAGGTACTATGTATTTCTGTAACTTTGGCGTTAATGTTTCCACTTGCATTCCTGATTTTAATTCATTGTGTCCTCTCTCTCCTTTTCTTTGTCTGGCTAAAGGTTTGTTGATTTTATTGATCTTTTCAGAAAACCAACTTTTGGTTTTATTGATTCTATTGTTTTTCTTTGCTCTATTTCATTTATTGCTACTCTAATCTTTACTATTTCCTTCCTGTTACTAATTTGGGAGTTGGTTTGCTCTTCTTATTCAGTTTCAGCTTCTTTAGGTAAGAAATGAAGTTATTGATTTGTGATCTTTCTTCTTTTTTAATATAGGTATTTAGAGCTATGAATTTCCCTCTGAACACTGCCTTCACTGCATCTCATAAATTTTGGTATGTTGTGTTTTCATTTTTGTTCATTGCAAGATATTTCCTAATTTCCCTTATGATTTCTTCTTTAACCATTAGTTGTTTAATAGTGTGTTTGCTAAACACTTTGCACCTCACAGGACTTTGTCAAAAGGGTGAAAAGGCAGCCAACTCAATGGGAAAAAATATTTGGAAATCACATATCCAGTAAGGGTTTAATATCCAGGATGTATAAAGAGATGTTACAACTCAACAATAAAAAGACAGACGACCCAATTAAAAAGTGGGCAAAAGACTTGAATAGACATTTGTCCAAAGAAGAAATACAAATGGCAAAAAAACACATGAAGAAATGCTCAACATCACTAATGATTAGGGAAATGCAAATAAAAACTACAATGAGATATCATTTCACACCTATCAGAATGGCCACTATTAAAAAGACAGAGGGGGGCGGATGTGGCTCAAATGGTTGGGCGTCCGTCTGCCTTATGGAGGGACCTGGGTTTGATCCCCAGGACCTCCCGGTAAAATAAATGCATATACATATATATAGAAGGTGCATGGGCTGCCAGGCTCTTTGTGCTGGTGAGCCGCCAGGCCCCGGGAGCCATGCAGCAAGATGATGACGTAACAGGAGAGAGATGCAGGGGAGAGACAAGACGAGATGCTCTGAAAGCTCCGAAAACCAGGAACCCAGGTGGCGCAGGTGGCAGAACACCTCTCTCCTACATCGGAGGTCTCCAGGATCGAATCCTGGTGAAGACTGGAAGAGGAGGATGAAAAGAGATGGCAGGAAACAGACACAGAGAATTGCCCAGCAAATGGACACAAAACAGCAAATGAGGAAGGGGGGATTAAAATGGATAAAGTAAATAAATAAATCTTTTTTTTTTTTTTTTTTTACCGGGAGGTCCCGGGGATCGAACCCGGGTCCCTCCATATGGGAAACGGACGCCCAACCAGTTGAGCCACATCCGACCCCATAAATAAATCTTAAAAAAAATAAAAAAATAAAAAAATAAAAAAAAAGACAGAGAACTACAAGTGTTGGAGAGGCTGTGGAGAGATAGGAACACTTCTTCACTGTTGGTGGGAAGGCAGAATGGTACAGCCACTGTGGAAGACTGTTTGGCAGTTCCTAAAGAAGTTAAATATAGACTTGCCATGTGACCCTGCAATACCACTACTGAGTATATACCCAGAAGAACTGAGAGCAGTGACACGAACAGACATCTGCACACTGATGTTCATAACGGCATTATTCACGATTGCCAAAAGTTGAAAACAACCCAGGTGTCCATCAACAGATGAATGGATAAACAAACTGGGATGTAGTCACACGATGGAATATTATGCAGATGTAAGAAAAAATGAAGTCATAAAGCATATAACAACATGGATGAACCTGGAGGACATTATGTTGAGCGAAGCAAGCCAGACACAAAAGGACAAGTACTGTATGATTGCATTACTATGAACCAAATATATTGTGTAACATATTATATTATTTTTAAAAAATTATATATATCCAGTACAAAAAAAGGTGTGTTTGCTTAATTTCCACATATCTGTAAATTTTTCCATTTTACATTTATTATTGATTTCTAGCTTTTTTCCATTTTAGTCTGAGAAGATACTTTGTATGATATCAATATTTTAAAATTTATTAGGATTTCACTTCTGGCATAATATATGGTCTATCCTGGAAAATGTTTCATGTGTAGTTGAGAAGAATGTGTATTCTGCTTTTGTTGGGTGGAGTGTTCTATATATGTCCATTATATTAATTATATTATATTAATAATATAACTCAAATCCTTTATTTCCTTATTGAGCTTTAATTTAGATGTTCCATCAATAATTGAAAGTGGTGTATTGTAATCTCCAGCTATTACTGTAGAACTATCTACATCTGTATTCAATTCTGTCAATTTTTGCTTCACATATTTTGGGGCTCTTTTGTGAGATGCATATATATGTTTATAACCGTTATATCTTCTTGCTGAATTGAACCTTTTATCAATATATAATATTCTTCTTGGTATCTTCTTATCTTTTTTGACTTAAAGTTTATTTTGTCTGAAAATAATATAATCACTTTAGCTCTCTTTTGATTTCTGTTTGCATGGAATATCTTTTCCCACCATTTTTCTTTCAACTTGTTTGTGTCTTTGTACCTAACGTGTGTTTCTCATAGACACTATATAGATAGATCATGCTTTAGATAGATCATGCTTTTTCATCCAATCTATCAAACTCTGCCTTATTATAATGGAGTTTAACTCACTGATATTTGAGGTAATAACTGAAAGAAAGGACTTACTTCTGCCATTTAGCTATTTGTTTTCTGTAAGGCTTGTATGTTTTTTTGTTCTTCAATTACTCCATTACTGGCTTTTTTAAAATTTTGTTGCATTTTTTATAATGTACATATTTATCTCCTACATCTCCTACTTCTTTGCTTTTTTATTTTTTATTTCTTTTCTTTTTTTTTTTTTTTTTTTTTTTGGAGGTACCCAGGCTTGAACCTGGGACCTTGTACATGTGAAGCAGGTGCTCAACCACTGAGCTACACCCACTCCCCTCATTATCTTCTTAGTGGTTACTTTTGTAATTACAATTAGCATCTTAAACTAATAACCTTGTTTGATAGGTACCAACCTAGTTTCAGGTATATACAAACTCTCTACTATATATCTCCAAACTGCCCCCCTTTATATTGTTATTGTCTCAAATTACATCTTTATATATTGTGTGCCAATTAACATAGATTTAAAATGTTAGTTTACACATTCCTTTTAATTCATGTAAGGGGGTTAAAGCAGTTATAAACCAAAAGTACATTAATACAGGATTTTATATTTATCTATGTAGTTATTATGGTGGTTTGGAACTATGTACCTCAGAAAAACATGCTCTTAAACTTAATCCATTCCTATGGGTGTGAACCCTTGTAAATAGGACCTTTTGATGAGGTTACATCAGATAAAATGTGGCCCATTATGGGTCTTAATCTTATTACTGGAGGCCTCATAGTGAAGGTCACAGAGAGAGAAAAAAGCCACAAAGGGAGCAACTAGAAGCTGAAAGTCAGTGGAACTCAGAAGAGGTGGGAGAGGCCAGGAGACACTGACATGTACAATGCCATTTGACAGAGGAACCAAAGACCAAGGATTGCCAGCAGCCAGCCCCAGAATACCAGTCTTTGGGAAGAAAGCATCACCTTAATGATGCTTGGTTTTGGACTTCTCCTAACCTCAAAACCATAAGCCAATAAATTCCCATTGTGTAAGCCAACCCATTGTGTGGTATTTGCTTTAGCAATGAGGTAACTAACACATTTACCTTTCCCTAAAAATTTACTTCTTCTTATAGCTTCAAGTAATTGTCTACTG
Source organism: Tolypeutes matacus (assembly GCA_026826555.1). NCBI lineage: Eukaryota > Metazoa > Chordata > Mammalia > Cingulata > Chlamyphoridae > Tolypeutes > Tolypeutes matacus. The sequence continues at coordinate 21,334,519 of JAKSZT010054487.1, forward strand.
TCCTTTTATTTCAGCCTGAAATAACATTTCATGTAGGACAAGTCTTCTGTTGATGAACTCTTCCCACTTTTGTTTATCTATAAATGTCTTAATTTCTCCTTCATTTGTGAAAGATAATTTTGCCCAAAATAGAATTCTTGGTTGACAGGTTTTTTTCTTTAAGGGCTTTAAATATACCATTGCATTGTCTTCTGACCTCCATGGTTTCTGATGAGAAAATTGCTGTTAGTCTTATTGGAGATCCCTTTTTATGTGACAAGTCACATCTCTCTTCCTGCTTTCAAATTTTTCTCTTTGTCTTTGGATTTTGACAGTTTTGCTATAAAATGTCTTGGTGTTGATCTCTTAGCATTTATCCTGCTTAGAGTATGTTGAGCTTCCTGGATGTGTACATTCATGTCTTTCATCAGATTTGGAAATTTTCAGCTGTTATTTCTTCTAATACTTTTTCTGCGCCTTTCTCTATCTCTTGTCCTTCTGGGACTCCAATGATGTGTATGCTTAACAGCATTCAATAAGATCCCTCAGGCTCTTCATTTGCTTTCATTACTTTTCCTTTCTGCTCCTCACACTGGATGATTTCAATTATCTTGTCTCAAGTTCACTGAGACAAGTGAACTTGTCTGTTCAAATCTGCTGGTGAACCAGTCTAATGATGTGTTTTGTTTTGTTTTGTTTCCTTTCAATTACTGTGATTTGCAGCTCCAGAATTTCTGTTTGGTTCCTTTTTATGATTTATGTCCCTTTATTCTGTTCAGACAATGTTTTCCTAATTTCCTTTAGTTCTTTTTATATGTATTCTTTAACTCATTGAACATATTTAAGACAGTTTGATTTAAAGTCTTTGACTAATAGTTCCAATGTATGAGCTTCCTCATGTATGGTTACTGGCAAATTCTTTTTTTTCTGTGATTGGGCTATACATTCCTCTGTGTGTGTGTGTGTGTGTGTGTGTTGTAATTTTTTGTTGAGAACTGGACATTGAGAGTCCTATGTTGTCATAACTCTGGAAATTTAGTTTTTCCACTCCTCTGGGATAGCTAAATTTTGTTGTTTCTGCTGAGGCCTGGTACTATCAATGTATGATTTTTCTAAGCCAGTTTTGCTTCCAAATGGACAGTGGAAACAGAAAAAAAGAAAAAATAGGTACTGCCTCTTTAAGACTCCTCTGCTGCTTCTGCCTGAGGGGGCTGGAACAATGGATGCCCTCAGAGCCAGCCCTTCAGTAATCTGAAGTAATTGATCAAAAGCAGTGATCAGCAATCAGGCCACACACAGCCAGATTAGCTGAACCTGGTACCAGTAAGTTGCATCAGGAGCCCAGGCTGGAGTCCCCACTGCTGCCTGCCATGCAATTGGGGAATAGGGCCTGGTAGCTGCTGCACAGAGGGTGAAATTCACCAAATTTACTTCAGTTTACCAGCCTCTTCCTACAGCTCTTCCATAGATGCTGCACAGTGTTCCACAAGACTCCAGAATTTTAAAATAGTTGAGTCAGACAATTCCTGCCAGTTCGATAGTTGCTTTGGTGGAGGGACTGATGCCTGAAACTTTCTAATCTGCCATCTTCCCACAATCCTCTGTCCTCTCATTCTTAACTTGTTTTGTCCCCCAACCTTCCCTACCCTGCCAGAACCTAGAAGTGACTATTGGTCCCTCCAGTTCCTTAGTCCCCCACATCCTTTCCATCAACAAGCCCTTTTTTGGTGCCTCCTAAATATCTTTTGAAGCAGTCCGCTTTCTTCCATCTCCACTGCCACCATCCCAATCCTAGCCACCAGCATTCCTCCCCTAAATTCCTCTGGATTCCATGTCTTCACTTCATTTTCCATACAACAGCCAGAGTTGTCTTTTAAAATTGCAAGTTAGAACTCTCTAATGGCCTGCAGATGCAGGTAGAATAAAGTCCAAACTTCGTTACACGGTCTGAGGCCTGTTTACTCTGGCCCCGTCCACCCACCCACCCCCAGTGACATGCTTCCCCTCTTGTTCTGCGTCACTTACTGTGCTAGCCCCTCAAGACTTCTCTCTGAAACATGCCAAGTTCATTCCAGCCTCACCACCTTTTCTTCTCTTCCCTCTGCCCAGAATGCTCCTTTCCTGGTTCTTACATGGCAAGCTCCTTCTCATTATCCAGATCTCACCTCAAATGTCATTTCCACAGCCCCTTAATCACACTCTAGCACATCAACCGAACCTTTACAGCAGTTACACTATCTGACATTGTCTCTTTTTATTTTTCTTATTGCATATTATTTTTATTATTATTGTCATCCCTTTCTGCCACCCACCCTTCCCACTAGAATATAAGCTCCATGAGGGCAGGATCTTGTCTGGCTTGTTCATTGATTTTTTGCCAGTGTCTCAAAAATACGAGACACTTAATAAAGCATTATTATCCAAATAAGTGAATAAATGAATATGTGAATGGATGAAGGGGTTAGATATTTAGGTCTGGAGTTTTAAAAATGATATAGGTTAGTAGAGTGAACCCTGTGGTGGGTGATGGGCTGTGGCTAACAGTACAAATATGAGAACGTTCTTTCATGAACGATAACAAATATACAATACTGATACATGATGTTACTAGGATGGTTTATGAGAAAAATACACCAAATATAATATAGATAGCAGTAATATTTTTTTAAATGATATAGGTTAGATTTATGGATTTGAACAACTAATCATAGTGAGATTGCCAAGGAAGAGTGTTGCGTTAGAAGTAAAGAATGCTGAGGACATTGAGTTTGAATTTTATCAAATAATTTTATTAATTTTATTTCAACCTCATATGCATAATGAAAACCTCTTAAATATAGAATACTTTACACCCACTTAAATAAACACACTGCTAAAAATATTTGTTTTCAATAGTGTGTGTTATTTAGAGGTTGTTCTAGAATTTATAATTTAATCAAATATGTAAAAAAGAAAATATTTTTAAATTAAGAAAAATAGATTCAAAACAACACCCCTCCCCCCCAAAAAAAAGCCCGTGTTTCTTTAGCATACAATTTATAAAGCAAGAATCCATCAGGGATAACAGGGATAATGATTCAAGTTATGACTTGACTATAGCTCTACCATTTCCATCATTCCCCTAGTTACCCTAAAAACATACACTTTAAGTGTGTATTTGGTTGATTCGTGTGACATTTCTATTTCTGTATGATAAAAGCAGTCACAGGGGGACAGATGTGGCTCAAATGGTTGGGCGTCCGTCTCCCATATGGAGGGACCCGGGTTTGATACCCGGGACCTCCCGGTGAAGAAAAAAAAAAAAAAAAGCAGTCACATACTGGCATTTTGCTATGGTTCAGTCTAATGTAAACCCTGTTTGCTATGCAAGTGTGACTTTAAGACCTGTCCTTTAGCATGTGTTTCTAACAACATTTCTATCCTGTCTTAAGTTGTCTTTCCTAGAAACAAAGCCCAAGATGAGGATTCTTGAGCAAGAGGGTTTTGAGGGAGTGAACTGAGGAGGAACCTATAAGAAAATGGAAGAAGCATGACTGGGGAGGAAGAGGGAGCCGGCAAAGATGTGGTTTCAGCTGGAGTCTACCTTCAGCCTGATCTCTTCGTGCTGGGGATGGCTGCAGCATGAACTGCAACACAAAGTCCCTCCTTGAAGCAAGGCTGGGGGCAGGGGCACACCTTCCCTGGCTTTTCTAGGTGGCAGCCTAGGACAATTCTCAGGAAAAATGTTTAGCTGTGAATAATCACCCTCAGTGCAGCTGGGGACATCAGCCTGGTAAGAGGAGCAGGGTAGGAACTGACAGTATTTCCTGCACCCTACATAGCCCTACATGGAAATTCTATAGCCTCTCCTAGTTGCATTTGCTACAAATTGTGATCTGCCCTCAATCACACTGTAATCCGTCTTTTTTGTGTGTGGATATAAAATGTTTAGGTTCTAAGCAACTGTCTCTAAATACCCAATAATCAATTTTTAAGAAACCTCATTTAAGTAAATATAGTACTGAATAGGGTCAGTTCAGAAACAGCCCCCTGTAGCCCACAAATAGATGTCACAGAATAATCTATTTAAAAGTTAGTAGATAGTTTGGCTATACCAATTCAATACTTTGAAAATACAGAGAAATTAATTTGTTTATATTAAAGTATAATTTGAAATCACTCACTCCCAAGTGCTTTTGTAGAAAGCTGGTTTAATATAAAATGTTGTTGGTTATAAAGGACGTTTCTAGACATGGAGGACAGTGAATTGTTCAGCTAAGAAGGAAAACGTTTTCTTGTGAGCCTTTTTCTACGAACACTAAAGTTGAGAAATGATTCATCTGTTTAGAGAGTGAATAAACCAAAATGAAATGAGCCCATCTATGGCTAAGAGAAGCCAAGTATCAAAAGGTTGAATTTAGCACCAAATATCTATTCAGTGGAATGCGAGAGAGTAAATATTATAATCAGCCTGCTAAAAGTAATCATTAATATGTGAGATATCACCCTTATTATAATGTTGAGATAAAAAAAAAAAAAAAAAAAAGAAAGAAAGCCAAAAACAGGAAGCGGCTGTGGCTCAATCAGTAGGGCTCCCGTTTACCATATGGGAGGCCCCGGGTTCGGTTCCTGGGGCCTCCTGGTGAAGGCAAGCCCGCCTGCACGGCGTGGTTAGCTGACCCAGTGAGCACAAGCAGCAAGGGGGGGATAAATGAATAAATAAATAAAATCTTAAAAAAATAAAAATAAAAAAAAAAAGAAAGCCAAAAACAGACAATATAAATGAAAGGGAATTATTTATGCTTTCCCTAAATGAGCATATGGTCATTTCATTGAAAACAAGAATAAATTTCACAGTTAAAAGCCTGAGACCTAGTCAGTAAACCAGCTCTATTTAAAATGTCCTTAACTGACACTTGTGCATGACATGAATAAAGCCAAGTATTCAGATTTCAGTTAAAGCAGAATTTTTATTCTGTCAATGGGGTTGAGATTAGGAGAAAAATGATTATATACTATTTATTTAAGTGGTAAATTTTTATATCAAAACATATGTCTCCAGTAATATCAGACTTATAATTAGGCATAATAGGAGGCTGTTTTGTGGTATGATTTAAAAGGTCCTACCAATCAAAAATATCTCCATTATCTGAAATTCTCCTGGTGAGGATATATTCATTTGGGTCAATAAACGATCCTACTCTCATAGTGTTATCAGGTTGATAGAACAGGAGCCAGAGGAGACGGGAAGGGACAGGACAAGGAAGGGGCAGGATGAGCTGTGTTGCAGAACCCCGAGCAGCCCAGAAGAGCCCTAAGAACTTGGCCCCATAAGGGAAGAGAGGGAAAAGGCAGCAGCCTTAAGTTGTCCAAGGGAGAAGGGGAAACAGACGGAAGAGCACCTGAGGTAAATAAACCTGCCCCAGAATGTCTCCCTGGCTGACCTGGAATGCCAGTATGCAATTGGGTGATTAGGTTCTCATTTTCAACCCGCCTAGTCATGGTTTTGCAGAAAGCTAATTAGATCTTTTCAGCCTATTTCTATTGTGAATATTGGTGTTCTTTGTTTACCTGCCAAATATGTGGTACCTGACAATCTCCCAACCTTATCATTAGGATGAGAACTTTAAAGTACAAAGATTAAGTAGCAAAGTTGTGTCTTTTGCAGCAGTGCTAAGTTATAGTCTGCCTGTGCTTTGTTTTCTTCTCTTCTTACACATTCAGAAGTCAACACCTACTATTTATGCAATGAGAATGGTGCCGTGGAAATGATGCTGTGTTTTGTTGGCTTGTTTTTAACTTTTCTTTTTTTTTTTTTTGAATATAAAACTATTTATTGACCACTGTTCACCAGTATTTACAGTAAAGTAAACAATATACAGTTGGATAACTTTCTGATTACTTGAAGTTATTGTTTTTCCTGGCTTCTGCTGAACCAGCTATCCAAATACTGAAGATTGAGCCTACATGTACTTACAGGATAGTTACAAAATAATACAACCCTATACAGAGAACTTCAATATACCCCTACCCCACCCCAGATACCCATATCTACCAATTTTAACATTTTACCATACTTGGTGTGTCATTCTGTCTATCTATTCATCTATCTGTCTATTTATCGACCCATTTTCTGATCATTTGAGTGTAGGTTTTATATGTCATGCTCCTTGAACTCTTAATACTGCCATGCACATTTCCTAAGAGCAAGGATATTCACTTATGTAACCACCTTAAGTGCAGTTATCAAATTCAAGAAAGTTAACATTGATATAAAGCTTACAGTCTTTATTTAAATTTTTTTCATATATCCCAATAATGTCCTTTTGAGCCTTTTCTCCTCCCTTGTTAGATCCCATTCAGGGTCATATATTGCATTTAATTGTCATTGTCTCTTTAGTTGTTATTTCTTTTTTTAATTCTGGGAACATATATACAACATTAACTTTCCCAGTTACATTCACAATACTGAGGCACCCTCACCTTTCCATTACTAAAATTTTCCCATCTTCCCAAACAGAAACCCTACACCCATTATACATTAACTCTCCATTCTCCCTGTCCCCCACCCCAGGCAACCATTTCTGACCCTGTGAGGGTATTGTGTTTTGTACTTTTTTTGTTTGTTTGTTTTTGATGGATTGCATTTTTTCTTTATTAGAGAAGTTGCGGGTTTACAGAACAATCATACACCACTCCACCACCAATACTTTGCATTGGCCTGGATCATTTGTTATAAACGATGAAAGCACATTTTTATAATTGTACTGTTAGCTAAAGTCCATGGTTTAACCTAGAGTGCACTGTTTGTGTAGTGCAGGTCCATGGATTTTTTTTAGTTTTATTGCTACCATATATACAATCTAACCTTTCTCCTTTTAATCACATTCAGGTATATATTTCAGGGCTATAAATTGTACTCACCATCCATTACCAAAACATTTCCATCATTCCATATAGTAACCCTATAAATTTTAAGCCTTCATTTCCCATTCCTTATCCCCACCCCATCCCCTTGCAACCTATATTCTAGATTCTGGTTCTATGAGTTTGCTTATTCCAACGGTTTCAAATCAGTGAGATGTTACAATATTTGGCATTTTGTGTTTGGCTTATTTCACTCATCATTATGTCTTCAAGGTTTATCCATGTTGTTGCATGTATCAGGACTTCATTCCTTTTTATGGCTGAATAATATTCCATTGTGTATATCTAGACCACATTTTATTTATCCATTCATTGGTTGACAGACGCCTGGGTTGTGGATTTGTGTTTGCAAAAGTAAAAACTTAGTGAGACTAAAACACATGTTCTAAGGCATTCTTTGAGTTGAGCACTCAGGCCTGGACAAAATCCTAGAAAACCCTTATTAAATAATTTTAAACTAGTTTGTAAAGGGAGTGGCAAAATGAACTTTGTTTATTTTATTATGTTTATCTAAAGAATCCAAAACCATAAAACATTACTCTGATACCGTCAGAAAACTAATGATTCGGTCTCTTCTGGTGCCCAAACCTTTCGTCCTAGAGGCCATTGCAGCTGGCCATTGGCAGCCAGGACTCACAGAACTGCAGTTTTATGTGCTATCTTAATATAATGTGTTTAGTCATGCTCTCTGCTTGTTTTGTGAGGTCAAATTTTAGCTTTTTGGCATATACAAAACTGGCCTGACAGTTAGAAGGACTAGAAATCTAAAAGACAAAGCTATGCTTTTCAACCAACTCTGCAAATAACAGCTGTAACCACAAATAAAATAGCCGTCTATTTATAAGTAAACAGTGTGGAAAGGGCTTTTTGGTTACACATGGGCTTTCCCATCATATCCTCAAAATAGCTATCAAGTTTAATCACTATTATCATCTCCAAAGGATATATATGTCTGTTTATGTATGTAAATACATGCATTTTTATGTGTGCATAATTTACCCATAGAATTAAGGCACTTCTTTGGAAATGTTCACCTCTTCAGTTAAGTGTTGCATAAACTGAGGCATTTAAAAATGTTTTGTTAAAGTTTATTTGGGCAACAAACGGTTCACAAATTAACAGTACCAAACTGAAAGTGGCAAGGTGCTCCGCCGAGGGAGTGGAAGAGGACACTTATACAGGGCAAATGCTCAAGCAAGCAAAGAAATGTTCTGATTGGCTGACTTTAAAGTTCCATTTTGTATGGGGGGGGGCCTCACAGAGTGGGGAGCATATATACATTGATTTGTAGGGTGTGCTTATCCATTCTGATGAGCTATCTCTACTGGACTGAGACTGGATATCACCAGGTATTGCTTATCTGCAGTTCTGAAGGCTGTGTTCCATTGTTTCATTTTCTTGGACAGCCCCTGAAAAACAGTTGTCTTCTGGGAAATCCTTTCTTGGAATTGGGTCCCTCTCAGCAATGCCCAAATGTAGGCAGCCCCTTCATTTCACTTAACTGTGTTATTGTACATCCACTAAAACACATATTTATGCATCTTCAGCACTATGGCCAAGGACAGCTCCACCTTGCTTGTAGCTGGGGTGGGGTTCCCATAACCCTTTCCACTAAGTCTTCTTTCAGCACTCCAAAAAACCCTTTGTAAAATCCATTGGATTTTGGGTACAGAAAAAGAAAATGATTCTTACTATGGAGATCAAGATTTTGGGGGGAAGGTAGAACTTTTAACCTGGGCCTGATTCAAAATAGTCATGAACAGAACATAGGCTTCTTAACAAACACTCCTTTCCCCATTAGTAGGATGTGTACTGCCTTCAGACATGACCTTCCACCAACTCTTTGCAGCTGGTGAATATTTTAAAGCTACAGGAAATGAGGCCTGGCCACAGGCTGCAACAGGTGATCATATGTAGGTTAACAACTGATAAACTGGTTGCATTTGACCAAATAAGATTCCTAGTTTGAAACTTTAGAATTTTTTAAAACTTTTATTGAGGAAGTAAGAAATGCAAACATTAAAAGTTTAGGCTACATGTAAAATTTACCTGAACATTTGTCATAATATAGTCAGTGTATTTTTATATGGTGGTTGAATTTTGCCTTGCTAACCAAGAATCACTGTAGACATAAGTCTTTGTAAAAACTATTTGTTCAATATATGTGATAATATTCATCACTATTTCCTAAGTACTTGCTAGGTGTTATACATATTTAAGCCCTAATCTGAATCTTTATCACCCTTATTACCTGAAAAGCAGATGCCCTATAGCTAGGTGATTTGATGTAAAATATGACCTAAAATCTAAAGTTTTAATTAAGAAATATAGAGCCAATTATTTTCATCTAGACTGTCATATGTAACTCTAATATGATCAATAAAATTGTATCAAATCAAAAATCAGGTCTTTTGTTTTATTTTGAGACAAAACATATCATTGAAATACCCACATAAAATTTAGAAACCAATATCAAGCAATGACATCAGTAATGTTAACTTCTATTAAATCATTAATGATTTAATTCAGAAGTTGATTTTTTAAAGTTCTAATATGACAGTCATGGCTTGTATAATTTAATATATGTCATTTCCTTATAACAAAATTTTAAGAATTAAATAGCTTTGCTAAGGATTAATGAAAATTTATTTCCCGAATTTATATCCTAGGAAATATCATGAAGTAGACTACTTGAATCCATTCAAACCTTAAATACCAACAGAAGTGCAAAAAGTAGTAAACAAAAGGTCAGAAATCTAAATGCCAGAACTAAGAAAGGGCCAATATTATTATAACACAGAAGCTATTTACAGGTAAAGTTGTCAAAGTTCTCAGCCAAAGGACTCTTAAATAAGAGTAAGCGCTCTGTCTTTTGGGGGAGTACAAAAGGTAGCCTACCTTCTCTACAATAATTATAACAACAAATAATGTTATTATCATTATTGTGGGTAGGACTGAAGATTGAGGGAGCTATAATGAAATAACAGAATTCCTTTAATCCCTCTGATACAGTTTCCTAGGTTTCCTAATCACAACGGATAGAAATATATGTAATATCATGACTCAGTACACACACACAAACCTACATATAAATCAGCAAACATTTTACAAAACACTACTTACCCTTCCTGATATTTTCTGTCCTATTCTTATCTAGTCTGTTTCACTTTTTTTAATGCTAGTTATGACTCTCAGAATTAATTTATGACCCACCAAGGGAACCAACCCACAGTTTGAAAATGTATCTCCAAAGAGTCATGCTGAGGTGCCCCCATATATATGTTTTTAATTGTAATTTTTTTTTTATGTAACATTTATGTAATCTAATTTAATTGTAATTTGATGGTTATTGCCAATTTGGAAAACAAAAGCATGCATTTATAAACATTCTACAATTTTTTTTTTTTTTTTTAAGATTTTTTATTTATTTATTCATTTATCCCTCCCTTGCTGCTTGTGCTCGCCGGGTCAGCCAACCACGCCGTGCGGGCGGGCCTGCCCTCACCAGGAGGCCCCGGGAACCGAACCCGGGGCCTCCCACATGGCAAACGGGAGCCCCACTGATTGAGCCACAGCCGCTTCCCTACAATTTTTAATAATAAATATTATTGATTAAACTCCTTGCAAGTAAGATCAGGAAAAGTTTTTAGTATGTATAATGTAGAACAGTCTTTTTTTTTTTTTAAATGAAGGCCAATTTGTGAAGGCTTTAACAACTGGCTCTATATGTTTGTCTTCAATTTATTGCAGAGCTTTATTTTGCTGTTTTGGACTGCCTCACCCCTTCATAATGCCACCAGACAACATAAGATCATGTCAGAACTCATTTATCTCAGCAGCGAGCTAACTTGATCCTATCTCAAGAATACAGAGCATTGAAGATTTCCAACCAAATTTTTAAGTGTAGATTGTTTTCAAACGATCAACTTTTGTTTTTAAGGTGTTTGGGTTTTTTTGTTTTAGTTTATCATAGTTATAGGCAGAATAGAAAATGTGCAAGAATATTAGGCAGAGATAAGGAAAATGAACTTCTGCACAGGAGAAAAAGGAATATTTAAAGCGGGAGGGTGTTGGGCCTGCTGGCACCATGTTAAGTAACATACACAGCCATGTAACACTGGGAGCATTTCTGAATTGGGACTGGCATGACGTGTGTATGTTTTTTGTGTGTGTGATTATTTGCTGTTTTTTATTAGAGAAGCTATACATTTGCAGAAGAATCATTCAGAAAATAGAGTTCCCACATATCTCTCCACACACAGTTTTGCCTATTATTACACTTCGCATTAGTGTGCTTCCGTTGTTATAATTGATGAAACTATATTTTGGCAGGACCTGCTTATGAGGGCCCTGAAAAACTGAGAGAGAGACAGGTATACATGGTACACTTATTGGTACTTTTTATGTAAAAAAAAAACATATATATGGTTGATCTAGACAACAGCATCTGAGAATTCCTCAGCGCTATTAAGTTACAAACCACCATGAGAGGAAGTGTTTTAAAATGGGGATTTTTGATCTCCTACCATCAGAGAATTTATTGTTGCTAATTTACTGTTTTAATCTGTTATTTTGTAGTATTTCCTTATTCATCTTTCTCCTACATCCTACTGATATAAGTGAGTTTTACAGCTTCTGGACCCACATGTTCTAACTTGTACTGGGCTGCTAATTAGAATGCAGGTGTTAATTACCTACTTAACAAATCATAGCTATTTACTTCCAACAGTAAATACAACTAAGTTTGTCCCATTTAAACTGTTTTTCGTGCTGACAAGAATTCTAAGCCTCTAATGACTTTCCTCCTCTCTTTTTCAAAGAACATTAAATTTACTTTGAAGAAAATATGTAACATTAAAAATTATTAATATTAATCATATATAACGATTCTTTGAGAAAACCTGACAAATAACCCTCCATTAAGACTGGGCCTCCTCACTGAATAGTACAAGCTGACTTTCCCAAGGAAACAGGCATTCATCTCCACCACACTTTTGAAATCAATCAGCAACAGCTACAGAAATGTACTAAATGACGATAACAGGAAATAATACGCAAACTTCAACCAGGAAGTAGTGAGAATAATTTCTTCTACCTCTAACTTAATTATGTACTAGTTGATAATTCTGCCAAAACACTGAGTCTCTGTAGCCATTTGGAAGATTGATGTAATTATGAATTCCAAAAATAGATATTGAATCATGCTTGTAAACTAGTCTGGTAATCTGAGCATGATTAAGTTATGATTAGGGTGTTAACTGCGCCACCCCTTAGTGGGTGGGGGAATCAAATATAAAAGGCAAGGCAAAGGACAGAGGAAGCAGTTTTGATGTTGGAATCTTGTGCTGGAGCCCCAGGAAGTAAGAGAGTTTGGTCCTGAGGAAGAAGAGAAGGCCCCGGGATAGAAACAAGCCATTCGCCTGATAGTCTACAGCTGGCCTTGTGGAGGAAACAGAGGAGCTAAGCCCGGAGAGAAACGCAGCCCGGGGAAGAGAGGAACCTAAGAAGTCTGAACCCTGGCAAATGTCGGCAGCTGTCTTGCTCCAACACGTGGCAATGGACATTGGTGAGGGAAGAAACTTATGCTTATGGCCTGGTAACTGTGGACTTCTACCCCAAATAAATACCCTTTATAAAGACCAACCAGTTTCTGGTATTTTGCATCAGCACCCCTTTGGCTGACTAACACAGTCTTTATGAAAAAAATGAGCTTAGTTATCATCAAGTACATTGGCCTTTTTTTTTTTTAAAGATTTATTTTATTTTATTTTATTTTATTTTATTTTATTTTATTTTATTTATTTATCCCCCTCTTGCTTCTTGTGCTCACTGTGTCCATTTGCTGTGCGTTTTTCTTTGCTTGTCTCCCTTTGTTGTGTCATCTTTTGCCCATGCGGGCCGTCAACTCACCGCGCTGCGTGGGCCGGCTCGCCTTCACTAGGAGGCCTCGGGAGTCAAACCGGGGCCTCCCATATGGTAAACGGGAGCCCAACCACTTGAGTCACATCTGCTTGCCTACATTGGCCTTTATAGAGAATTTTATAACTTCAAAAACACTTTCACATGCATTGTGTAATTTCATCACTATAAACTAGTAATGGAACTGTCATATTAGCCCCAGTCTATAAATAAAGAAACGAAAGCCCTGCAGTTAACTCAGTGATGCAGAACCGAGTCTAGAGGCAGATCCCCTAACCCCTGGCCCAGCATTCCCTCCACTGCCACTTTGAATTTCCTTATAAAAGTGTTTAAAGTGACGGCTGTCAACTGTGGGCTGGGAGAGGAGATCAGGGTGGGATTAGAGCCCATTTCGGCATAATCTCTAAGGCTTTCTTCCTGGCTAGCTATACCCACCCACCCTTGAAAAGTCCCCAGGGAGCCTGACCTTCCACCTTTGCCCCCAGAACTGAGATTCCTTGGTTTAAAATGTACGGAAGGTTATTGATGACTATCCTTGTGAATCTTTGCTCTTATAAATGAGGCTTAGCCTGCAGTTGTGGGGTGCCTAAGGGTTGCCACCTGAGAGCCTCTTTGTTGCTCATATGCGGCCTCTCTCTAAGCTAAACTCAGCATATGATTGCATTGCCTTCCCCCCAATGTGGGACATGACTCCCGGGGATGAGCCTCCCTGGCAACGAGGGATTAATACCAAGTGTCAACTGGCAACACAACTGGAAAAAGACCTTGAATAAAAGGGGGAAATGGTAAAGACAAATGAGTTCAAGTGGCTAAGAGACTTCAAAGAGAGTCGGGAGGTCATCCCAGAGGTAACTCTTATGCACACCTCAGTAGGAGCTCATAGAACATCTAAGTCCCTATCACCCCACTCAGTTGGGTTCCTGAGAGCTCCGGAGACACCCTGGTCCTATATAAGGGGGATAGCCCCAGAGACTGATGCCTTATCAGTGGGTTCTATTTTGGAATCTGTGCTCCTGAGAGTGACAGAATTAGACTCAAATAAGTCCTCCCTGCACATGGTTCACCAGTCCCTTCTATTCAAACCTATATGTGATGCTGGGGTTTTTAGGTATACTTCCAGAGACTGCAGCCTCCCGCCTACCTATGTGCCAGGTGTGCATGAAATCTAGGTGGAGCTGCAACTCCTACCCTACAGCTCAATGGACTCATCCAAGTCACCTGGTGAGGAGACAATGATGGGCAATGGCCATCCCAGGGATCTGCATCTGCAAGCAGGATCATCCCACCCACCATATCCATGGGATATAAGCCCTCTCTCACTTGGAGTTGGAGTGGACATCACCATCCCAGTCCCCTCAGG